>CM077160.1:86147773-86747773 GCA_039583875.1 Platanthera guangdongensis
AGCAGCATCAGAAGCAAACACAGCAGGGGCAGCATCAGAGACAGCAGCAAGAGGAGCAGCAGCAGCAACAGCTTCATAAGGCATCTCCCCCTGCCTGGATGCAGAAACATGTGCATCAAGGCACACTGCTGGGGGTGCTGCTGTAGGGATAAGGAAGGAGGACAGCCTGGCAGAGAGAGCTGCCACTGATTGTTGCAGAGGAGCTAAGCTGGCTTCCATGAGAAGGGAGAGCCTAGGAGCAAGGAGCTCATACAACATATCAGCAAGGGCTGGGAGATCTACATGCTCAAGGGGAGCAGAGGTAGAGGGGACAGGGATGGCTGAGGGAGCTGGAGTAGGATGGCTGAAGGGTGGAAGAGATGGCTCAGGAGAGGGTATGGTAGAGATAGAGGGTACAGGAATGGAAATGGAGGGAGTGAAGGTGGGTTGATCAAGAGTTTGAAGGAGAAGGTCTTGGAAAGTTGTGGAGGTGGAGGGTAAATCTGGAGGAGAGGAGGGGGAATCATCCATATAGGAGTCATCAAGGAGGGTGAAGGAGGGAATAGATGGAGAGGAGGTGACATCAGGAGGAGGATAGGAGAAAAGGGGGTGGAAGAGGTCTGCTGGAGGGGATGAAATTGGTGCTGGGGATGAAATTGGGGTTGGAGATGGGCTGGAAATGGTAATGGTGGGGGTTGCTGGAGAGGTGGATGGAACTGGAGGAGGGGAAGCAGCAGCACTGGCAGCAGGCAGGTCTTCTGCAGGGGCAGAGACCTGTGGTGGAGTGACTCTAAGAGTCCTTGTGCCTGAAGGGCCAGAAGAGGAGGGCCTGCTGGGCTTGGAGATTTGCCTGTCCCATTTGCCAAAAAGGGCACAGGTGAGTCTCTTGGAGGCATTGATGTGCACTCCAGAGGAGACTAGCAGAGCTGGGCACTTGGCCTGGAGGAAGATTCCCAGAATTCTTCCAAAGTTGACAAAGGTTTTGTTGATCTTTTTCTTCAATAAATCAAAAAAGACTTCTCCCCAGTTCAAGTCTTTTCTATCTACCAGAGCTCCCATAAGGCAGAGCTGGAATCTGGAGATAGTATCATGAGCAGAGTGCTTGGCTAAAAGAACCTTGCCTACAACATCAGCCAAAAACCTGTATTCCACAGACAGGTTTCTCTTAAACAATTTGCTAGGGTTCCCCTCAGGATGACCCATCCTGGCAAGAACATCAGCAAACTCTTCTCCAGAGAGGTCAGCAGAGCCTTCACCATTCCTGAATCCAAATACCTCTGTGAGTAATGTTGGAGTCAGAGGTACCTGGGTGCCACTGATGGAGCCAACTATGGTGTTGTTGTCCAGGTTGTGGGCAGTATATACCCATTCTTTAATTTCATCAGATGCTAGTTTGATTCTGGTGGACATCAGGGCAGTTAATTGCTGATCTTTGAATAAATTGAGAATATCTTGGAAGATTTGATCTGTGGTGTTGAAGGAATCGAAATCGATGTCAAAGCCGGCATCGAATTTCATTGCGAGAGTACAGCGACTGAAACGGCCATGGTACCTGCAAAAAATCAACAAACAAAACGACCAAGGTAGAACTGTTTGGAGGGAAGAAAAGTTTGCAGAGAAATTGAAAGCGCAAGAGAGAACGACGGCGAAAAAAGAGTTTTATATTAGGGTTCGACGCAGAAAAGGAAAGATCGTTGAACTCAGTTCGACGATCGAGGCTCCTAAAGGAATCTGAAGAGACTCCAAAAATCGTCGATCTCCGTTCGACGATTTGGAAAGGCGTCGAGCTCCGTTCGACGATCGTTCAGTGAACAAAATCGTCGAGCGCCGTTCGACGATCGTTGACCGAAGGAGATAGTCCAACCTATCAGAGGGGCGCTGAACTCAGTTCGACGATTCGGGAAATCGTCGAACTCCGTTCGACGATCTTTGGGGAAATCGTCGAGCGCAGTTCAGAGATCAGAGAATTTCTAGATACTAAGAAAAAAAACAGAAATTTTGCCTAGTCTTGGTCAATTTTAGCTTTCAAAATCTTGGGTTTTATTTGAGACTTCCTCCATCTAGCATGCCTAACTGATTTAGGAAGAAAGTATGTTTCTTTTCATCCAAAGGCTTGGTGAAAATATCTCCCCTTTGTAAATCAGTTGGGATATACTGCAATTCAATTTTATTCTTCTCAACATTATCCCTTAAGAAATGATGCCTAATTTCTATATATTTTGTCCTACTATGGAGGACTGGATTTTGAGCTATGGAGATAGCACTTGTATTGTCACAAAATATTTTTGACTTCTCTAAGTTGTAACCATAGTCTAGGAGTTGATTTTGAATCCACAATATTTGTGAACAACAACTGCCTGCAGCCATGTATTCAGCTTCAGCAGTGGAAGTTGACACAGATGTTTGTTTCTTGCAAAACCAGGAGACAAGTCTATCACCAAGGAACTGACAAGTTCCACTGGTGCTTTTCCTGTCAATTCTGCATCCAGCATAATCAGCATCAGAGAATCCAGTTAACTCAAATGCTGAATCTTTTGGATACCAGAGTCCTAGATTTGGACAACTCTTCACATACCTAAGAATCCTCTTTACTAATGTGAGATGTGACTCTCTAGGGCTAACTTGGAATCTAGCACATATACATGTAGCAAACATTATATCTGGTCTACTAGCTGTAAGGTACAGTAAAGAGCCAATCATTGCTCTATATGTTGTCTGATCAACAGGTTTCCCATGTTCATCAGCATCCAATACAGCATTGGTAGGCATGGGTGTTTTCATGCAAGATGCCTCAGACATGCCAAATTTCTTAACCAGCTCATTAGCATATTTGGCTTGAGAAATAAAGATGCCCTCAGCATGTTGTTTGACTTGCAGTCCTAGGAAGAAGGATAGCTCACCCATGCTACTCATCTCAAATTTAGAGTGCATTAGGTTGGAAAACCTTCTGCATAGTTTTGAGTCGGTAGATCCAAAAATGATATCGTCTACATAAATTTGTACTAGTAGGGTATGGGACTTATGGGTTCTAATGAAAAGAGTTTGGTCTACTCTACCCCTTATAAAATCATTTTTCAAGAGAAAGCATGCTAGGGTCTCATACCATGCTCTGGGAGCTTGCTTGAGACCATATAATGCTTTATTCAATTTGAAAACAAAATCAGGATGAGTTGGAGAGATAAAACCTGGAGGTTGTCTGACATAGACTTCCTCTTTGATGTCTCCATTTAAGAAGGCACTCTTGACATCCATTTGATAAACTTTGAAGCCTTTGTAAGCTGCATAAGCTAAGAAAATCCGGATGGCTTCTAATCTTGCAACAGGTGCAAAGGTCTGGTCGTAGTCAATTCCTTCTTCTTGAGAATATCCTTGGGCAACCAGCCTTGCTTTGTTCCTTACTATTACTCCTTGATCATCCAGTTTGTTTCTGAATACCCATTTTGTTCCAACAATGGAATGATCCTTAGGCTTTGGCACTAGTTCCCATACTTTGTTCCTCTCAAATTGATGCAGCTCCTCTTGCATGGCAATGATCCAGTGTGGATCTTGCTCTGCATCTTGAATGGACTGAGGTTCAATTTGAGAAAGGAAGCAGGTGTGCAACAGGTTTTGGTTGACCTGATTTCTGGTTTGCACACCAGCTGAGAGTTCTCCAATTATTTGGGTAATTGGATGGTCTCTGGATGTTACTAAATCAACAGGGGTTGTTGATTGTTCATCAACCTGTGTTGTTGTTTCCTCTTGTGGTACAACAACTGGCTCTTCAAGCTGAGCTTCAATATGTTGAGCATTGCTTTCATCTTCACTGCTTTCATCCTCTTGAGCAACCTGTAGCTTGTTCATATCTTCAACTAGAGAGTGTTCCTGCAAAGGTTCTATGGTAGAAGAAATCTTCTCCTTGAAAGACATGTTAGTTTCATCAAAAGAGACATGAACAGATTCCTCAATTTTCAATGATGATTTATTATAAACCCTATATGCCTTGCTGATCATGGAGTATCCCAGAAACACTCCTTCATCAGCTTTGGCTTGAAATTTTGCTAGATGTTTCTTATCATTATTGTGAATATAACAAATGCAACCAAAAATTTTGAAATAGTCAACTTTAGGTTTCTTCCCTTTGAGTAATTCATAGGGAGTCTTTCCCTTCAGTTTATGTATCAGACTCCTGTTCAGCACATAGTTGGAGGTGTTTACTGCCTCTGCCCAAAAGGATAGAGGTAGATGAGCATCTGACAACAATGTGGTGGCAGATTCAATAAGGGTTCTATTTTTCCTTTCAGCTACCCCATTTTGTTGAGGAGTTCTAGGAGCTGAGAAAGTGTGCCTGATCCCTTCACTCTGACAGAACTCTTGCATAAGAAGAGAATCAAACTCTGTCCCATGATCACTTCTGATCAGGGCAATGTGAGTATTGAACTCAATCTTTATACATTTGAGAAACTCTGTCAGACACTTAAAGTTATCAGACTTCTTCCTTAGAAAGAACACCCAAGTGAATCTGGAGAAGTCATCTACAATCACTAAAGTGTAGGATTTCCCTCCTAGGCTTTGTACTGTGATGGGTCCAAATAGATCCATGTGTAACAGATACAATATCCTAGGTGAATCACTCTTATTAAGTGACTTAAAGCTGTTTTTAGTTTGCTTGCCTAATTGACAAGCCTTGCAAAGTCCTTCCTTCTTGTAGGGGCCAGAAGGTAGTCCTCTAACAAGGTTGTCCTTGGATAGCCTAGCAATAGTTCTAAGGTTTAGGTGTCCTAATCTCTTATGCCATAAAACATTTGGTCTATAAACTGAATTGAATAAGCAGATGTCTACAATAGTTGAAAGAAAATCTACTAAGTAGATGTTACCTTTCCTTTTACCTGTTAACACAGTTGTGTTGTCCTCTGATTTGATTTTGCATGAAGTTTTGCTGAAATTCACTTGGTAGCCTTCATCACACAGCTGACTGATGCTGATTAGGTTGTGCTTCAGTCCTTCCACATATGCTACCTTCTTGAAGGTTACAGAACCAATCTGGACTGCTCCATATCCTTTAGTTTGTCCAAAGTTGGAATCACCAAAGATAACTTTGGGTCCAAGCTTGGCTTTAAAGGAATTGAGGTTGTCCTTGTTCCCTGTCATGTGCTTGGAGCACCCACTATCCAAGTACCATTGCTGGTTAGATGTTGGATAGGTCTTCATCTGCACATAAAGCAATTCACTTGTTTTTGACCCAGTTTACCTTGGGTCTAGGTTGATAACCTTTAAACTCAGAAATAAAAGATATCCCTGGCTGACTCTTATATCCTTCAGGATGATATCTCCTTAGAGGTAAAATCCATTCAGTATAAGGGTTAAATGTTTGGGATGAAGAGTCCTCAGGATTCAATTTTGACTTGCCCTTGAAAATTTTTCCAGTGCTCTGACCTCTGTTCGACGATCTTGGAGCTGAGTTCGACGATCTTGGGTCAGATCGTTGAGCTCCGTTCGACGGTCGACTATGGCTGAGGTCAGGTATATGGGATCGTCGAGCCGCGTTCGACGATCTTGGCTGAGATCGTCGACCTGCGTTCGACGATATTACCTGAGATCGTCGAGCTGCGTTCGGCGATCGTTGAGCTTCATTCGGCGATCGTCGATCTCCGTTCGACGATTTGAGTTGGACTTTAGTTTTCTGAGGCAGATCAGAATTCTTCCTGGCAACCTCTACAACTCCCTTTCCCTTGTCAGAAATGAACTTGATAGGGGTTGTTAGAACAATAGGTTGACTGGATGAGGCACCCAAGCCCAGTGTACTGTTGAATCTTGAGTTCACTGTGCTTGTGATGTCCATCAGCTTGATGCTTCTCCCATTGAGAGATTCTTCAAGCTTCTTGGCCTCAGAGAGCTCACTCTTCAGTGAAGCTATCTGTTCCCTATAGTTCTCCAACTCCTGAGAGAGTTTGAGATTTTCTGATTTTAAACCACTTTGTTCAGATAATTGATTTCTGAGAGAGATGATCTCTTTCTCAGATTTTAGCAGATCTAAACATAGTGCTTTAAATTCAAGCTTAAAATCTTCTGAGGTAAAATCAAAAGAGCTGATTACCTGATCTTCTTCTGGTTGAGTCTCTGAGTCTGACTCTGACTCCTCTTCTTCTGAGTTGTTCTGTGAGGCATTGATTGCCATCATGCAAAACTCCTTTTCCTCTGCATCATCCTCATCATCACTTGAGCTGGAAGAGGTCTCTGACTCTTCTTCAGTCTCACTCCAGGATTCAGCAACAAATCCTTTCCTTGTGTGCTTATTTTTGCTGGTGGAAGGTTTGTTGTTTCCATGCCTTTTGGAGTCCTTCTCCTTTCTCCTTTCTTTTCTTTCCCTTCTGTCCTTGTTCTTATTCTCTGGACAGTCAGGAACTATATGCCCTGGTTTCCTGCAACCAAAGCAGATGATATCTTTGTTATTGCCAATGGACTTGTCATACCTTGGCTTGTCTTGCTCCTTGCATGATCTTCTTCTGAGGTCCTTCCTGGCCATCTTATAGAATCTTTTGGCCAATAGGCTGAGAAGTTCATCATTGCTTGTGGCCTTTTCTTCAGGCAGATCCTCAGCTGCCTTGAATGCAATAGTCTTCTCCTTTCTTGTGGCTGGAGAAGCAGCCTTCTGTTCTTCTTCTCTGTTCTTGATGAGTAGCTCATAAGATTTGAGCTTTCCCAACAAGGCTTCAGTGGTGATCTCATTTAGGCTTCTGGCATCTTTAATTGGCCAGATTCTTGAATCCCAAGTGCTGGGGAAGCACATTAGGATCTTGTCATTGAGTTCTGTCAGTGAGATTTCTTTATCTAATGTCCTCAGTTCACTGACAATTAGACTCAATCTATTGTACATGTCTCCCACTGACTCAGTTTCTCCCTTCTTGAAGTTCTCATATTGGGAGATGAGATGAGATCTTCTGTCCTTTCTCTCATCAGCTGAGCCAGAGACAATTTCTGAGAGCTTGTCCCAGATCTCCTTGGCTGAATTACATTCAGCTACCTTCTGAAAAATGTCATCTGACATTGTCTGAGCTAGAATGTTCATTGCCTTGGCATCAGCTACTTTCCATCTTTTAATGTCAGCATCTGTTCCTGATGGAGGTGGGACTGCATTTGTGCTTGTGCTCTCTGGAGGTCTTGGGCACACTGTCAAAACAGAATTAAAAATATCTTCGTCAATTGAATTCATGTAGAGTTTAATCCTTGCCTTCCAAAGTGCAAACTTTGTCAGATTGCACACTGGAGGTCTGGTGCTTGCATAATCTTTGTTTTGGGCCATGATTTGTGCAGGCTGAAACTAATAATACAAAATAAAAGGAAGGATCTAGTTTGGGATCTTTGGGGTTCAGGTGTTAGCCTGTACAACCAAACAGATATGGTATGTTTAACCAACCTCCCTCTGATACCAATTGAAAGGGGAAACTAGATCTGATATACTCTAGAGGGGGGGGTGAATAGAGTATATGGTGCTTTTTAAAACACAAAGAAAATCTTTTGCAAAGCTTTACAACAATTGTTGTAATGAGTGTGAGCAGGGAAGCAGAAATAAAATAAACCACAAAACTAAGCAATGCACAAAAGAATCTAGGCCAGAAACAAAAGAGAAACATGCACAACCAGAAAACACAAGGAAATATAGTGGTTCCCCAACTTGGGTACATCCACTCTTCTACCACCCTAGGTAGGAATCCACTGCAGGATGAGTTGATCAGGTGTCCTGGGCACCAATGAGCTTTTGATAAGGTGCTCAAAAACCAAAACAGATTTTTTTGATCAGGTGTCTTGCCACCAATGAGCTTTTGACAAGGTGCTCAAAAACCAACTTCAAACTTTTGAAGGGAGTTTGAAAAACCCTTTACAGTGAGGGGGTTGAGAGAGTTATGGCAGTCTTCTCTTTCTCAAGCAACTGAGAAGACTATGTGGATTCAGTGATGTTGTCAAAGCTCCCCCTGAGTCCTTGAAGTCTTCAGGAAGATGAGCTTTGCTGAGGGTGATAGGCCTTCAAAGATAGATCTCCAGCAAAGGATGATTTCAGCAAGCTGAATTATTGTGTGTCTGGAGTCTTGAAGTGATGTTGGCCTTGAACACTTGAGAGCTGAAGAGATCTTAAGATTTGAAAGCTTGATCTCTTGATGAGTGTTCTTCTGAATTCTTGATGACAGAAAATTTTCAGAGTCTCTGAGTATTGAGAGGTGTCCTTGTTCTTTTTAATCTGTATGTATTGTCTCTCTGGTTCAAAAACATTCTCTCTTTTATTCTCTGAATCTCAATAGGAAAATTGCTCTGTCAAAGATAGCCGTTGGTCTGAATTAATTACAGCCTTAATTGCATAAGATGTTCTGAGGGAAAGTCCACTGATATATTCCTTGAAAAATCCCTTGAAACTTGCTCCAGAATTAAATGAAAAAGGCTGGCAGATCTTCTGACTTAAATGCAGAATAACTTCTATCTTGATTGAATTTGAATTCTGAAGATCAACTGAAATCGTCGAACTGAGCTCTGCCATCGTCGAGCTGAGCTCAGCGAACTGGAGAAAGCAAGCAGCAAAGAAATCGTCGATCTGAGCTCAAAGATCGTTGAACTGAGCTCAGAGATAAAGATCCAGTACAGGGCCAAAAATCGTCGACCTGAGCTCAGCGATCGTCGAATGGAGTTCGACGATATTGAGAAGTTGAGCTCAGCGATCGTCGACCAGAGCTCGACGATATTGAGAGGCTTGAGCTCAGCGATCGTCGAATGGAGCTCGACGATCTGCCAAAGTTGAGCTAGACGATCGTCGACCAGAGTTCGACGAAACGTCGTGCTGAGCTCGACGATTTGGACTTAGTCTCCAGAAAAACTTGGATCTTCAGGGCAGCTTTCAAACCTAGACTCCTGATCCCTTAGACTCAATTCTAATTGACCTATAATCTATACAGAAGGTCAAAACACAGAATCCTAGAGACATAGTGATCCTGACCCAAATTAGTAATAGGGTGTTCCAACACTGTGGTGGAGGAGCAAGCAGCTGACAAGCAGTTGAAATGGTTTATGGAGTTTCATCCACCTACGTTTGGAGTAACGGGTTCCCCAATGCAGGCTGAAGATTGGTTCGCAGGACTGAAGAGGATCCTGACAACAATCAGGACTATGGAGGGGCAGAAAGTTACTTTAGCAACTTTTTTATTGGAAGAAGATGCAAGGTTTTGGTGGGACGAAGTGGAATTGCACCACTTGGCAGGTCGAGGCTTGGAAGAGATGTCGATCGACGAATTCTCATGGTTATTTCTGGGTAAGTATTTGCCAATATCGCAGTGAATTGCTACGGAAAATGAGTTCCAACGTCTGGTGCAGGGGGAGAGTAGTGTTGATACTTACCTGCATGAGGTTACTAGACTGGGGTGCTATGCGGGGTCTACTTTAGCTGAGGAGGTGCGGAAGACTAATAGATTCTATGAGGGATTGTGTGATTTGTTGATGTTGGAACTCCCGAGTTCGGTGAACCAAGGCTTCCAAGCATTAGTATATACAACCCGTGCCCTGGAGAAAGATTTGAAACAGGTGCAGGATAAGAAGAGCCTGGCGGTGGAGAAGCCAGAATTCATAGTTCCACAGTCAGAACAATCAGAGTTTAGGAGATGAGACAAGAAGAGGTTCAGGCCTGCTGAACCAACTCCTTCGGCTGTTTCTTCGGGAGCAACATATGGGCAAGGACTTGTTGACACACGGACATGTTTTCATTCCGGGAAGCAGGGACATATAGCCCGTGATTGTTGGAGTGGCCCTCCAAGGAGTGAGAAAAAGATAGATGCGTCTTATGAAGAAAAGGGTAAAGCAGTGGCCGAGTCATCTGCATTTCGGACGCAGCCTCGAGTGCATAATATTGAATTGCAGGAGGCGCAAAGCTCAACTAGTGAAGTAGAACAACCTCGAGTGTTTAGTTTGGAAGTCCAAGAGGCCATAAAATGACTTATGAAAGATGCGGTTGAGCTGAAGTAAAATGAAAGAGTGAATTGTATTACTTTGGTGATGTAAATAGATGTTGTATGTAGGAATGAACAATGAGATGTTTGTATCCACCTTATTTTATCCAGGTGATCAGTTGATCAAGGTGTAATAAAGGAATGGTTGTGTTGGTGTATGTATAGCTGGGGTAAATGATATGAGTATGGTGTGTATGTGTGTATGTATGACATGTTACAGACGGTTTTGTGCGATGCCCTGTGGTGAGAAAATCTGCGGCCTCTGAGCTCGAACCCGGATCATTTTACTAAGGAATGGCGTGGTTATGTTGATGTCAACAGCTGGGCTAAATTTTGGGATGAAATTTCTTGTAAGACGGGTAGGGTTGTAACACCCCAAATCCCAATTTGGGTTCAGGTTGGGAGACACGGCCTGGACACGGGCTTGTCCCAGGGCGTGTCCTACTCGGGTTGAGCAGCCTTTCGAGTGTTCGACGAAATGCACTCGAGAAGTTCTCGAGAGAGAACATGCCCTGCGACACGGGCGTGTCAGAGGGCATGTCCTCCTCTGGTCGAGGAACTGCGCTCGATGATCGTCGAGCGGCAAGTCAAGTTGAGTATATGGCCTGTGATACGGGCATGTCACAGGGCCGTGTCCTTCTCTGGATCAGCCAGGGATGTGTGCTGGTAGACATGGGTGTGTCTTGGGTTACATGGCCTGGGACATGGGCGTGTCCCATGGCCATGTCCTGCATAGGTTGAGTTAGTGGTGTGCTTCCTAAGGGACACACCATGCCACATGGGCGTGTACTATGTGACACGGGCGTGTCACATGGCCGTGTCCTATTCTGGATAAGGCAGTTCGTGTGCTGCTTAAGTGACGCGGCCTATGACACGGGCATGTCACAGGGCGTGTCAGCCCAAAAATGGATATCTCTGGGCAAATCGTGGCCGTACTTTTCCTTCATCTTGGATCTAAAGGTCCAGGCCCTTCCCTGCTATTATAAGGCTGAGAGTGGATGGATCACTCTCATTCCATCTTAGCCATTCTCTTTCTAAAAATCTAGGGAGAGAGGAGAGCAATGAAGGAAGAATAAGAAGGGAGACGGCTGCCGGAGAAGATTTAGGGTGCTGAATCGTGAGCCGAGTGCGGATTCGTGGAGGCAATGTCGTGGCGGTGCTTTCCATCCGGATAGTTCATGGCTCCAATGCGATCGTCAATGGTAACGATGAAAGTGCAAGGTGGATCTGATATACTCTGGAGGTGGGTGAATAGAGTATTGTGCTCTCTTAAAAAATCTTTACAACTTTTGTTGTATTCCTAAGTGAACAAGTCAGCAAACAAAATAAATAAGCACAGTAAACTAAGCAATCACAGAGCACAGCCAAAACACAAGAAAAGGGCAACCAGACGACACAAGAAATTTTATAGTGGTTCCCCAACCTGGGTACATCCACTCTTCCACCACCCTGGTAGGAATCCACTCAGGTTTTTGATCAGGTGCCTGACACCAATGAGCTTTTGTTTAGGTGCTCAAAAACCAAAACCTCAAGTCTTTTGGAAGGAGACTTGCAGCCAGAATAATTTTAAAGGGAATTAAAACCCTGTACAGGAATTGGAAAAGAGGGTGATGAGATCTTCTCTTTCTCAATAACAACTTAAGAAGACTTGTGGATTGATGTTAGCAGATTTGCTCCCCCTGAGATCTTGAATTAATCAGAAATGCTGGAGCACTGCCTTAGGGTGATAGGTCTTCAAAGACCTAGAGTGCCTGGAACAGTGATGCTTCAGGAACTTCTTTGACAGATTGAAATTTGTTGTCCTTTGAAGTTGTCCTGAGAATTGAAGGAAGAAGACTCTTGATAGTAATTGGTTGTTCTTCTTCTTCTTCTTGAAGATGTGTTCTCTGGTTAGGCTGATTGCAGTAGAACTTTAGATTTCTGAATGATTGTTCTTCTGCGCAATCTGAGTGTGTGCCTGATTGTCTGTCTGTATCACTGTATTGCTTGTTGTTTTTTGTGTGACTGTATGACTGACTGAAAATGTGTCTAAATGAATATCTCACAATGATTAAGTCCTTTTTTTCTTCTCTATTTTTACTGACTGAGGAGCATTCAAAATATGAATGTTGAGCAGTAATTGCAGACAGCCTTGGAAGGAAGCGACAATCAATGATTTCCCCAACTATCCCATGGAAAAATGGCATGTGATCGTCCATAGTCAATGCGCGTTCTAACGGTAACATTCCGAGAAGATCTGGCATTAATAACTCCGGAATCATCGCCAAGAAACGGGACGGGAAACTGGAGAAGACCTAGTCTGGAATCGCCGAACGAAGAACACAATTCGTCGAGCTGAGTTTGAGTTCGTCGAGCTGAGTTGAGGAGTTCGTCGACCAGATAAAAGAAATAGTATTCAAGTCAAAACTGCTACAACCTTCGTCGAACAGACAATCTACATTCGTCGAGCTAAGAACCAAAATTGTCGCGCAGATAACTATCACTGTCAGACTGTATTCGTCGAACTAAGATCCAAATTCATCGAGCGAAGAAAGATTGTGGACTTAGCCAAATATTCTGCATCTGCTGATATTCAGTGTCGACATAGGCTAGTGTCGACTGATTGATCTTGGTGTCGACTCAAATCTTATGATGTCGACATAAATTGGTGTTGACTGAAATCCTGGTGTCGACACAAATCTTCTGATGTCGATATAGATTGTGTGGTGTCGACACATGCCCTAAGTGTCGACACAAATCCTCTGAATTCATAATTCATCGAGTAGAGTACTGCATTCGTCGACCTGAGAAGCTGAGAACTTGAGGTCCAAGTTCGTCGAGCTCAGAATCTAATTCATCGACCAAAGCTTGAAGCTGGACTTAGAAAAACTCTGAAGCTGTCCTGACTTTAGCTTGATGTAGAAGCTCAGTTTTCGTCGAACAGAGAACTAAGATCGTCGAGCTCAGCACCAAGAATTGTCTCACAATTGTCGAGCGCAGAACACCTTTCGTCGAGCTGAGTTCGACGAACGTCGAACTCACTTTACTTAGTCTTGAAAACTTCTAAATCTGGAGTTTCTGATGGTCTTGTTGATAGCTAGTCCATCTGAAATTGAACCTAAGGACTTGGCCTAGACTCTAAGACACAACTTTGACCCTGGCTATATATGATGGGTCACATCCTAAGATGGTGAACCTAGCCCAAATCAACTAGGGATCCAACAATCTCCCCCTATTTGGGTGAGGTCACTAACAGAGACTCAAAATAGAAACAAACAGAAAAACAAAGCAGGAAAAGAAATATATCTGGAAGAGAATTACCAACACATGCAGCAGATATATACATACACAGCTTTGTTTAAACAAATAGCACAGATTGAAAAACAAAAACAGACAGAAATTGAAACAACATGAAAATTACTTCTTTGGCTTCTTCTGCTTGGACCTGTCTTCAGTTGGTTTCTCTCATGGCTTCTTAAAGATGATTTCTCTCTTGGGATCTGAAGCCTGAGCCTTTGTCATAGTTATATCAGCTGCCCCTATAATGTTCAATGATGTTGCTCTGGGGACAACTGCTTCTGGATGAAGTTTCATATAGTCATCAACATTAAACAATTTATTGCCTTTGTCAAATCTTTTCAGCTCTTCTTTTATATACTTAGACATAGTTGTAAGTCCTAATGTATCTTTGCCTTCAGCCTTGGCTTTATTTATCAAGGATAGTCCAATTATCTCCTGGTACCTGGCCATTTTTGCAGTATTTGCAGTTTCAGGATCTTCAAAAGGGATTGGAGGAGAGTATGGCCTTTTTGGACATTCAGCTTTTTGTACTTCAGAGGTATATTGCTGCTACTGCTGCTGCTGTTGACTTTGAATTCTTGAGGATGGCTCCCTCTGCTGGCTGCTTCCAGATGATCTCCCTAACTGTCTCTGATATGTTTGCATGGGGGCAGATCTCTGAGAGCTAGAGGAGCCAGAGGCACCAGCTGCTGGAGGAGGAGGAGGAGGATGATCCTTCCTGTATCTGTGCACTGGAGGGGGGGAATATCTCCTACTTCTCTTTCTTTCCTTCTACTGGTTCTTTGACAAACACATCCATGCAGAAATTCCCTTGTATGGACTGACATTGTGCAGAATATAGTAAGGGGTGTCAGCATTTGGATTTAGCTTAGGAGCTGGAGGAGGAGGAGCCTTCCTTTTCTTTGATAGTATCTTATTTTTCTTACTGGCAGCATCTTCATCTGAGTCATCATCATCATCTTCTTCTTCAGAATAAGAACCCTGAGGGATGTCATAAAGAGCATCCAAAGCTTTCAAAGCTTTATCAGAAATAATAGCTTTTTCTGGAGGAGGGGCAGAAGATTCAGGAACTGGAATATCAGCAACAGAAGAGGAGGAGACTGTAAAGGAATCAAAAATAGTTGAGACAGAGCTTTCAGTTGCTGCCTTATTCTCCTCTTCTATATCAGCCTGGATAAGCTCATCCAAATCAGGCAAAGGAGAGTCATTCATGACAAAACTTGGTACTGAAGTAACTTCTGGAATAACTGAAGATGATTTAGCAACAACTGGAGGAGAAAAATTGTCACAGAGTTTCTTAGCAACTGCTGGACTAGCTGGAGAGGTATAGGGTACAATAGCCAAACTTGGCTTAGTAAAAGCTGCTGGAAGAAACTGCATAAATACTGTATCAAAACTTCTTAACAAGACAGACAAATTTACTGTGGGATTTAAATGGAAATCACCAACAGGTTTTATTTGCTCAACTGACTCATCTAAATCAAGGTTAGTATCCATAAACTGAATCAATTCAATCATCTCTGAATCAAAATCTGGCAAACTAACTGCATCTGTATCTGAAACTTCTGCTGTTGAGAGGGCTGCTACTGTATCTGCTACTGCTGCTGCTTCTTCATAGAGCATCTCCCCCTGCCTGGGTTCAGGAATACCTGGAGCCAGGACCCTGAATGAAGAGGGGGCAGCAGATAGGGTAGAAATCTGGGCAGATAAAGAATTGATGGAGGTCACAAGAGGTGTAATGGCCTCTTGGATGAGAGATTTGATGAGGGGAGTGAGCAAGGAGATGATGGTTGATGGATCAAATGGGGAAGGAGAAGAGGATGGAATGGAGGATGGAATAACAGATGGAATGGGGGCATCTAGCATGACAGAGTCTATGGGTATGGTGTAAGATTGAATGGAGGACAAATGAGGGGGAAGAGGTGACTGAGGTGGTGTAGGAATAGATGTCTCATGAGGTGAAGCAGGGGGTGTAGGAATGTTTGTGATGTAAAGTGGTGGAGAGGGAGGAGGAGTAGGCACATGAGGAGGTTGTTTTGGTGGAAGGGGTGCTGGAAGAGATGGTGGAGATGGAATGATCTCTTCAGCAGGGAGGGGAGTGGCCTTTACAGCCCTAGTGCTCTCAGAAGTAGGGATGGAAGAGGAGGAAGCCTTGGAGGGATTGAAGATAGTCCTCTCCCATCTGCCAAACAAGGCACAGGTGAGGCTCTTGCTGGCATTGATGAAAATGGTCGGGGAGACCATTAATTCACCAGCCTTTTCCTGGAGGAAGATCCCCAGGATGAGAAATTGATGACGACTCTTGCTGTTCTTTTTCTTGATCAACTCAAAGAAAACTTTACTCCAATTCACAGAACGCTTATTCACCACAACACACAGGATGAGAAATTGATCACGGGTAATGTAGGCATGCGCTGAGTGCTTGCCCATCAGTATCTTTCCCACGATGTCTGCCAGAAACTGGTAGGCGGCGGATAGTTGCTTCTTCAACAGCTTGTTAGGGTTGCTTCCTGTAAACCCCCATTAACTTTAGCATATCACCAAATTCTTCAGAATCCATTTCCATGTTATCTTCTCCATTCACCAAACCAAAAATTTCAGAAAGAATTGCGGGAGATAACGGAACAGCAGTACTCCCGATATTGCCTGTCAGCACATCTTCCTCAGTAACCGACGATGTATACACCCATTCTCTGATTTCAGTTAAGTGCAGTTTAATCCTTCGGGTCATAAAGTCCTTTAGATTAAGTTCTTCTAGCAGTTCCAAGATATAGAGAAAGATGGGGTCAGAATGTTGGAAAGAATCGAAGTCCATATCAAAACCAGTATCAAATTTCATTGCCACCAAAGCTCCTGCGGGAATCGCCATTAATGACCTGCAAGAAAGACACAGAGAAAAACGGCGATCAAGAGCAAAGGAACTAAAAGCGCGGGACGGAGGTCGAAGAAAACCTAGATATAAGATTTTCAGAATATGAATCGACAATCTCCGTTCCACGAAAAGAAACAGTTCTTCGAACTGAGCTCGACGAAATAAATTATAGACATATAATTCGTCGATCTCATCCAGAAGAATCGAACACAGTTCGTCGAACTCCGTTCGACGAAACATCTTTTGAAGCAAATTTCGTCGATCTCAGGTCGACGAAAATTATTTCCACACAGAGAATTCGTCGATCTCCGGTCGACGAGAATCTCTCAAACTTTTCCTAATTCGTCGAACTCCATTCGATGAACTCTGGAAAATTCATCGAATGCAGACAGAAACTAATTTAACTCTTCTCCATTAATCATTCCCAGTTGATTTATAAAGAACGGATGAGTTTTCTCATCCAAGGGCTTGGTGAAAATGGCTGCTCTCTATAGATCAGTAGGAATATGGATTAAGTTAATTTTCTTTTTGTCTACATTATCTATAATGAAATGATGTCTTATTTCAATATGCTTAGTCCTAGAATGATGAACTGGATTCTGTGCTATAGCAATAGCATTAGTATTATCACAAAATAATGTTGAATTATTTAAGTTGACACCATAGTCTAGGAGTTTGTTTTGTATCCAAAGCATTTGTGAACAGCAGCTGCCAGCAGCCATGTATTCTGCTTCTGTAGTTGATGTAGACACAGATGTCTGCTTTTTACAAAACCAGGAGACAAGTATCATACCCAGGAACTGGCAAGTTCCAGAGGTCCTCTTCCTGTCCACTCTACATCCAGCATAGTCAGCATCTGAGTATCCAGTTAACTCAAATTCTGACTCTGCAGGATACTAGAGTCCTAGATTAGGAAAACTCTTTATATATCTCAAAATTCTTTTTAGGAAAATAAGGTGAGATTCTTTAGGGTTCACTTGGAACCTAGCACAAAGGCATGTGGCAAACATTATATCAGGTCTGCTAGCTATTAGGTATAATAGGGATCCAACAATTGCCCTATAATTTTTCTGATCTACAGGTTTCCCTACTGCATCAGAATCCACAACAACATTGGTAGCCATAGGGGTTTTCATTCCTAAAGCATCACCCATCCCAAACTTCTTAATAAGCTCTTTAGCATACTTAGCTTGGGAGAGGAAGATACCATCAGGGAGCTGCTTCACTTGGAGACCAAGGAAGTAGGAAAGCTCACCCATGCTACTCATCTCAAATTTAGAATGCATGGGGTCAGCAAACATCTTACATAATTTGGGATCAGTAGACCCAAAGATGATGTCATCCACATATATTTGTACTAACAAAATTTGGTCCTTATGACTTCTAGTGAAAAGAGTTTTATCTATGGTTCCTCTTATAAATTTATGCTCTAAAAGAAAGCTTGCTAAGGTCTTATACCAAGCTCTTGGAGCTTGCTTTAAACCATAGAGAGCTTTATGAAATTTAAATACAAAAGAGGGTTGAGTTGGAGAGATAAAACCTGGAGGTTGTTCTACATAAACCTCTTCTTGAAGCACTCCATTCAATAATGCACTTTTGACATCCATTTGAAAGACTTTGAATCTCCTGTGAGCTGCATAGGCAAGGAATATTCTTATGGCCTCTAACCTTGCAATAGGGGCAAAGGTTTGGTCATAATCAATTCCTTCCTCTTGCTTGTAGCCTTCAGCAACAAGCCTAGCCTTGTTTCTCACTATGTTCCCTTGAGCATCCAACTTTTTCCTGTAGACTCATTTGGTTCCAATAACTGGGTAGTTATGGGGTCTTGGTGTAACGCCCCGAAACTCAAAAGAGCGACGGGTGGCATTTTGGGCCAAATCTGGAATCTGGCAGGAGGCACACGGCCTGGGACACGGGCGTGTCCCAGGGCATGTCAGACTAGAGTCGACGACTTGGCCGCGAAGTCGACGAATTTCAGTCGACACTGTGTCGAGACAGGGCACACGGCCTGAGACACAGGCGTGTCTCAGGGCATGTCGAGCCCGTGTCGACGATCGGCCCGGGGTATCGATAATTTTCGCTCGACGAAGTGTCGAGACGGGGCACACGGCCTGAGACACAGGCGTGTCTCGGGGAGTGTCGTGCCCATGTCGACAACCGGCCTGGGGTGTCGACATTTTCGCTCGACGATGTGTCGAGACAAGGCACACGGCCTAGGACACGGGCGTGTCCAAGGCCGTGTCTGGTGGTCGACAAACTTTGCTCGATGAAGTGTCGAGACCGTGAACACGACCTAGAGCCCAGGCGTGTTGAGGTAGACATGGTCAAGGACACGGGCGTGTCCAGTACCCGTGTAGTTCTCGGGTTGTTTTCGGGCTAAATTGATGGGGGCACAAGGCCGACCAGACGGTCGTGTCAGTTGGAACACGGGCATGTCAGATCGAACACTGGCGTGTCGGATGCCCGTGTGTTGTTCCAGGCGCGTCGATTTTGACGGTGAATGAGGGACACGACCCTGGACATGGGCGTGTGCCAGGCCCTGTTCGGTCTAGATTCTGCATTTTAGATCTAGATCGTGGCCGTTCATTTCTTTAATTCGGGATCCGACGGCTAGGGGCTGTTAGTACTTGGATATACACGAGATTGGACCCTAGAAACCCTCATTCTTACTTGAGTGGTTCTCTTTCTATGTATAGAGAGAGAGGAGAGCCAAAGCAGGAAGAAGAAGCTAGATTCGGCCATTGGAGGGGCTTCGAAGCTCCAAATCGCGAGCCGACCTCGGATCTACGGAGGCAAAGAGAGTACGTTGCTTTTCATCCGCTTAGTTTTCCATGGCGCCAAGGAACAACGCTAGGGTAACGATTCTCTTCTTGAGCATGTGTAGCTCTCCTTCTTTGCATAGGAAGCCCGCTCTCACGAGTTTGCGGTGAGTTGGAGGCGTTCCTTCGGGTAGATATGTAAAGTCCTCGTTGTTTAGAGTCCGTAAGCGAGAACGAACATAGGCATGATGTGTGAAGCCTACCCGGACATGTTGGTCTGGATTGGTGATGTTGCATTGCATAAATGTCGGAGAAGACTCCGTGCGATTGTTTGTTTTTCGGGTTTTCTACGTGGTAGATTGCAACAGGGAGCCTTGGGGATTAACCCAAAGGTGCACCCGGAAACTGGGCGGATGCATGATCTTGCGAACTTGGTGGCCTAAGAGCCAACTAGAACATAACCGAGTTATGTGATTTTGTGATGGAAACGGGACTCGGGAGAAGTTTGACCTGTGCATATGGTTTAAATTACCGCTGCGATGTGAGCACTGGTTAGATGGAACCGTACCCGTTATATGTCGTTCGGGTTCATAGAGACCTAAGGTTACGTGGCACTTGTCGTTGGCATAGATGAGGGTATTCAGCGGTCTATGGTTTTAATTACCGTGACCCATGTCGGGAAGACAAATTGCTCATTATTTTGTCGTTCAAAGGGACGGTGGTGAGTCGACAGACTTAGACTGTGTTCACCGAGAATGTGCCCTGAGTGCACGGGGTGTGTGGCCGTGTGTGCCTACGCCTATGATGAAATGAATATTTATACACTGCTTACTTATGCTAATAAAATGCAGGGAAGGAGCATCGCCGCCCCGAGTTGGGGGCGGGATCGTTATAATTTGGTCAACATTGCTGACCGTTACTTTGTTTGCCACCGTGCGGTGGTTTTGTTGCTTGCAGGTGCTGCTGGACCAAGCATTCAATAGCGGGCTAAAGCCCAAATTGCGAAGCCGGCCCTCGAAGGCCTAATTGGAGTGTTTACTGCTTTTATTCATGTATGACTGGCCTGCGTACCGTGGTTTGCAAATCATGTAATATTAAGTAAACAATTTTGTAAGGCCTTAAGGCCAGTACTGGTGTATGTACTACATTCCTATTTAGTATATTAGTGGACATTCGTGCTCTTTGTGCTGGGTTCTTAATTTTAACTTTTATAAACCGCTTCCGCTAGAATGCTCTGTGTAGGACGTTGGATTGGTTGGATGGTTTCCATTGAGTAACCACCCGGTCTGTCTGTAGTATATGGCGTCGGGCCCCGGCCGGACCTACTGCTATATGCTATGCGACGGATAGGGGGTGTTACAATTTGGTATCAGACTACTGGTTTTGGTCGGGCTTAAATTGAATTCGTGGACGAATTCTTTTTAATGGGTGGTGAGCACATGTGTGTGCGTCATCGTTATAATAACAAAAGAACCCATGAATGTCCACTTATGAATGAAAATACACGTGTTTGGGGAATCTGCGTGTTCCTATAATTGTTGTTTGCAATTTAATTTGGTCGCTTAACGGTGTTTTGTACCACTATAGGTGACCGGAAGAGGTGCTGGACCACCAGAATGTCCGGTTTCTGAGGAGTTTAGTGCGCCCGTTGAGGTGTTTGATACCCCACCTTCGTATGAAACTGTTAGAAGGTTCGTTGAAGCGGTGTTCGCTGTGACGGGTGCACAGTTTGGAAGAAATGTACAACCCTGCTCACTTGTTGTGGCTTCAACGCCGGTTGGCGTGATGGAGCAGATGACCTTTGGTGGACCATCGGGGCAGCAGCTGAATATGCATTTAGTGCAAGGAGTGCACACAGTTGAGGAATATTTGCAAGCATTTCTTATGATAAGCCGCTACCAATACTTCGAGTTGGATGATGAGCAAGCTACAGTCGATAGGTTTTATAATGGCCTGCGCGCCGAGTTACGAGTTCTACTGCTAGGACCAAAGTTATTGGGATTCCGAGCCTTGGTGGAATCAGCTAGATCTTTGGAGGCAGATTTGAGGAAGACTCTCCCGATGCCGGCGACCATGGTATCGAACTATGCAAGCCCCATAAGATTTGCATCCGGCGGCATGCTGGAGAAAGGGACTACGACATCGACTAGCAAAGCTACTTACACATGTTTTACTTGTGGAAAGAAAGGGCATTTTGCCCGAGAATGTTGGAATGGTGCTCAGAAGACTAAGAAAGCTAGGTCAGGAGCAGTTGAGGACGTTAGTGCAAAGGAAACGACATTCAAAATACCGAACACCTCAAAGTCTGGTTACCGTAGGTGGTATAAGAATGCTAGGACTTCGGGTCCAGCCCCCTGTGCTGGTGCTTCTGGGGTGACTACGGGTCGAACCCCGAGCACATGTTTCACTTGTGGAAAAGCGGGGCACTTTGCTCGAGACTGCTGGAGCGGACGTCCCAAGTCCGAGAAGAAGCATGATGTCGTGATGACAGGTATGGTTTAATGTTATAGCAGTTTAGCCTTGAATACTTGTTGCCCTTGTGCATGTTAGCTTAAAAATACTTGCGCTGCTAAGCTTTGTTCTGATTTTCGTTTATTCGGCGAGAGCACTGTTCGTGTAAACGAAGCTTCGCATTCCTTCATTTAGGAATTATTTTACGCATCAGAGTACCTCCTTCGTTGGTAAAAGACAAATTGGATGCGCTACGATCCAATGGAGCTCAATGCGCGCGGGTAGTATCTGTTGCGTTTAGGTTTGGTCAGGGAGCCAAGACTTTGACTTCCAAGTATCATTACTACCGCTAGGGGAGTTCGACGTAATAGTCAGCATGGACTGGCTCTCGGAGCAGCAAGCCTATATCGATTGCGGTAGCAAAGAAGTCAAGTTGGGAGCTAGTCGTGAGATGACCTTTACGGGCTCGAAGGGGTCGAGCAAGACGTGGGTGTCTGCTCTCCAGGTGGTGAAGGCGGTTCGTGCCGGCATAGAACTGTTCTTTACACTAGTGGAGGTTGCAAAGCCTAAGCCCGCGTTGGACAGTATTTTAGTGGTATCAGAATACCCTGATGTGTTCCCTAGAGATCTTCCTAGAGCCTCGCCTCAACGAGAGATAGATTTTATGATAGAGCTCGTACCAGGTGCAAAGCCTGTGTCACGCTCTCCGTATCAACTAGCGCATAAGGAAATGGCGGAGTTGAAGGTTCAACTACAAAATTTGTTGGAGCAAGGGTATGTGCGTCCAAGTTCTTCGCCTTGGAGCGCACTGGTCCTCTTTATTAAGAAGAAGGACGGAAGCTTGAGGCTATGTATTGATCAGCGGGAGCTCAACAAGTTGACGTAGAAGAACAAGTACCCGATCCCCCGGATCGATGATCTTTTTGATCATTTGGTCGGGTCGACAGTGTACTCGAAGTTGGATCTCAAGTCTGGGTACTATCAGTGGAGGATAAGGGAGAGTGGTATCCCTAAGACAATGTTCAGTATAGGATATGGGCATTACGAGTTTATGGTCATGATGTTTGGGCTGATTAATGCGCCGTCAGTGTTCATGGATTTGATGAACAGGACCTTCAGGGAGTACTTAGACCATTTTGTGATCGTCTTCATCAACGACATTTTGGTGTACTTGCAGAGTGAGGAAGATCACTTCAAGCATCTTCATTTGGTTTTGGAGACGCTAAGGAGGAATCAGTTGTATGTCAAGTTCTCGAAGTGCGAGTTTTGTTCATCCTCAGTGGTGTTCCTCGGTCATATAGTGAGTGGGGAAGGTATTGCAATGGATCCGGCGAAGATTATTGCGATACGGGAGTGGCCTGAGCTTTCTACGGTAGCGGAAGTCTGGAGCTTTCTGGGGCTTGCCGGCTATTATAAGCGCATCGTAGACAACTTCTCGCGGATAGTGTTACCTGTCACTACTTTGATGAGGAAGGAGCAGAAGTTCATTTGGACGCCAGAGTGCGCGCGACCTTTTGAGGAGTGAAATGTCGGTTGACCACGGCGCCTGTGCTGAGTTCGCCGAGTGGGACCGAAGACTATGAGATTTATAGCGATACTTCGGGCAGCGGTTTGGGTTGCGTGCTACTACAACACAGAAGTGTAATAGCTTATGACTCGAGACAGCTAAAAGTGCACGAGAGGAACTATCTGGTCCATGACTTGGTGTTAGCGGCCGTGATTTTTGCCTTGAAGCTGTGGAGACATTATTTGTACGGTGTGAAGATGGATATCTACACCGGTCACAAGAGCGTGAATTATCTGATTGATCAGAAAGATCTGACTATGCGGCAGCGTAGATGGATGGAATTCCGGAGGGACTATACGTTCAAGATCTACTACGTGCCTGGTAAAGGTAATGCAGTTGCGGACGCATATAGTCGTCGGGCCCCAGCTCAAGCCAATTGGTTGTCGATCCATGACGAGCGGTTGGTTCGGGAGTTGGAGGCGTTGGAGAATATTTGTGTGGATAAACAAGCAAGTGCTGAAGCAGTTCTGAGTTGTACTGAAGTTCAATAAAACCTGGCTAATCGGATTCGGCAGGCTTTGGATTTGGATGTCCATATGAAGTAGTTTATGGTAGAAGCTCTGGACGGGTCAAATTCCCAAATTTCGTTGTGGAGGACGGATTACTTTGGAAAGACGGTCGTATGTGCGTCCCAAGTGTGGGCAATTTACGAGTGGAATTGTTGTACGAGGCACACCATACTAAATACTCGATTCACCCGGGAAGCACAAAGATGTACTGTGACGTTAAGAAATTGTTTTGGTGGCCGGGTATGAAGAAAGATGTGGCGCTCTACGTGGCGAAGTGCCAAATTTGCTCCTTGGTGTAGGCGGAATGTCAAAAGCCGGGAGGATTTCTGAAGTCCTTGCCTATTCCGGAGCGGAAATTCGACGACATCTCTATGGACTTTGTGCACGTGTTGCCAAGATCGCAAAAGGGCAACGACGCCATCTGGGTGGTCGTAGATCGGCTAACGAAGGTGTCGCATTTTATTCCGCATAGGAAGGATGATCCGGTGGAAAAGTTAGCAAAACTTTATGTGGATAATACAGTACAGCTTCACGATGTGCCACACAGCATCGTGAGTGACCGAGTTAGGCGGTTCACATCCAATGATTGGAGGCTTGCGCAGCAAATGTTGGGAACAAAGTTAAAATTTAGCACAGCCTTTCATCCTCAAACGGATGGGCAGACCGAGAGGGTCAATAGGACTATGGAAGACATGCTCCGCATGTGTGTCTTGGACTTTGGAAAGAAATGGGAAGACCATATTTATATGGTAGAAGATGTCGCACGCCATTGTCCTGCTTGGAAACGGGTGAGTCAAAGTTGTATCAACAATTAGAAGTGGAGGATACTACTTCGTTGGTGCGAACCATTCGGGAGAGGTTGCTTATCGCTCAGGATCGGCAAGCGAAGTACTATAATGCCAAGCACAGGAACGTGGAGTTCGTTGTGGGCGACTGAGTGTACTTAAAGATCAAGCCATTCAAGGGTGTCTCGCGGGTGCGGCGATTGGAAAAGCTAATCCCGAGGTATCTTGGACCGTTTGAGGTTTTGGAGCGGGTTGGAGCTTTCGGTGGAGCTTAGTGGCCTACAAGATGTATTCCATATTTCGGTGCTACGGAAGGCGGTGCAAGAGCCTACGCAAGAGATCGCGGTCGATCAAGTGCCGATTGATAGTGGGTTGACGACAAAGGTCAAGCCCATACGTATTGAAGACTCGGAAGTCAAGCGGCTACGCAATAAAGAAATCAGGATGGTCAAGGTCCGATGGGACAATTGCGGTCGAGAGGAGCTCTCTTGGGAGCGAGAGCAGATTATGCGTGACGTACATCCAGAGTTCCGCTCAGGAACAATTTAATTTTTGGTACTTGTCTTTCCTTCATATAATTTCGTGGATGAAATTCTTTTAAGAGGGGGAGAGTTGTAACGCCCCGAAACTCAAAAGAGCGACGGGTGGTGTTTTGGGCCAAATCTGGAATCTGGCAGGAGGCACACGGCCTGGGACACGGGCGTGTCCCAGGGTGTCTCAGACTGGAGTCGACGACTTGGCCGTGAAGTCGATGAATTCCGGTCGAAACTGTGTCGAGACAGGGCATACGGCCTGAGACACGGGCGTGTCTCAGGGCGTGTCGAGCCCGTGTCGACGATCGGCCCGGGGTGTCGACAATTTTCGCTCGACGAAGTGTCAAGACAGGGCACACAGCCTGAGACACGGGCATGTCTCAGGGTGTGTCTAGCCCGTGTCGACAACCAGCACGGGGTGTCGACATTTTCGCTCGATGATGTGTCGAGACAAGGCACACGGCCTAGGACACGGGCGTGTCCAAGGCCGTGTCTGTTGGTCGACGAACTTTGCTCGACGAAGTGTCGAGACCGTGAACACGGCCTGCAGCCCAGGCGTGTTGAGGTAGACACAGGTAAGGACACGGGCGTGTCCAATACCCATATAGTTCTCGGGTTGTTTTCGGGCTAAATCGATGGGGGCACACGGCTGACCACACGGCCGTGTCAGTTGGAACACGGGCGTGTCAGATCGAACACGGGCGTGTCGGATGCCCGTTTGTTGTTCCAGGCACGTCGATTTTGACGGTGAATGAGGGACACGACCCTGGACACGGGCGTGTGCCAGGCCGTGTTCGGTCCAGATTCTGCATTCTAGATCTGGATCGTGGCCGTTCGTTTCTTTAATTCGGGATCCGACGGCTGGGGGTTGTTAGTACTTGGATATACACGGGATTGGACCCTAGAAACCCTCATTCTTACTTGAGTGGTTCTTTTTCTATGTATAGAGAGAGAGGAGAGCCAAAGGAGGAAGAAGAAGCTAGATTCGGCCATTGGAGGAGCTTCAAAGCTCCAAATCGCGAGCCGACCTCGGATCTATGGAGGCAAAGAAAGTACGGTGCTTTTCATCTGCTTACTTTTCCATGGCGCCAAGGAATAACGCTAGGGTAACGATTCTCTTCTTGAGCATGTGTAGCTCTCCTTCTTGGCATAGGAAGCCCGCTCTCGCGAGTTTGCAGTGAGTTGGAGGCGTTCCTTCGGGTAGATATGTAAAGTCCCCGTTGTTTAGAGTCCGTAAGCGAGAACGGACATAGGCATGATGTGTGAAGCCTACACGGACATGTTGGTCTGGATCGGTGATGTTGTATTGCATAAATGTCGGAGAAGACTCCGTGCGATTGTTTGTTTTTCAGGTTTTCTACGTGGTAGATTGCAACAGGGAGCCTTGGGGATTAAACCAAAGGTGCACCCGGAAAACTAGGCGGATGCGTGATCTTGCCAACTTGGTGGCCTGAGAGCCAACTAGAACATAACTGAGTTATGTGATTTTGTGATGGAAACGGGACTCGGGAGAAGTTTGACCTACGCATATGGTTTAAATTACCGTTGCGATGTGAGCACGGGTTAGATGGAACCGTACCCGTTCTATGTCGTTCGGGTTCAAAGAGACCTAAGGTTACGTGGCACTTGCCGTGGGCATAGATGAGGGTCTTCGGCGGTCTATGGTTTTAATTACCGTGACCCATGTCGGGAAGACAAATTGCTCATTATTTTGTCGTCCAAAGGGACGGTGGTGAGTCGACAGACTTAGACTGTGTTCACCGAGAATGTTCCCTGAGTGCACGGGGTGTGTGGCCGTGTGTGCCTACGCCTATGATGAAATGAATATTTATACATTGCTCGCTTATGCTAATAAAATGCAGGGAAGGAGCATCGCCGCCCCGAGTTGGGGGCGGGATCGTTATAATTTGGTCAGCATTGCTGACCGTTACCTTATTTGCCACCGTGCGGTGGTTTTGTTGCTTGCAGGTGCTGCTGGACCAAGCGGTCAATAGCGGGCTAAAGCCCAAATTGCGAAACCGGCCCTCGAAGGCCTAATTGGAGTGTTTACTGCTTTTATTCATGTATGACCGGCCTGCGTGCCGTGGTTTGCAAATCATGTAATATTAAGTAAATAATTTTGTAAGGCCTTAAGGCCAGTACTGGTGTATGTACTACATTCCTATTTGGTATATTAGTGGACATTCGTGCTCTTTGTGCTGGGTTCTTAATTTCAACTTTTATAAACTGCTTCCGCTAGAATGCTATGTGTAGGACGTTGGATTGGTTGGACGGTTTCCATTGAGTAACCACCCGGTCTGTCTGTAGTATATGGCGTAGGGCCCCGGCCGGACCTACTGTTATATGCTATGCGACGGATAGGGGGTGTTACAATTTGGTATCAGACTACTGGTTTTGGTCGGTCTTAAATTGAATTTGTGGACGAATTCTTTTTAATGGGTGGTGAGCACATGTGTGTGCGTCATCGTTATAACAACAAAAGAACCCATGAATGTCCACTTAGGAATGAAAATACACATGTTTGGGGAACCTGCGTGTTCCTATAATTGTTGTTTGCAATTTAATTTGGTCGCTTAACGGTGTTTTGTACCACTATAGGTGACCGGAAGCGGTGCTTGTTGGAGTTACCATGATGATCTGGAAGTGGTCAAACATGTAATCTCACTGCCAACGCAATATGAGCCTGCAGGGTCGCACATAAGAGATGTGGAGAAGTTGGATGACTGACTGTGTTGGTAAAGGTTACCAATCACCGACCTGAATAGGGTTATGGGCAAAGTGTTTCCTTATAGGATCATCGGGTTGGGCAAATGTTGCCTTGGAGGGCTGGTTAGGTTCGTCGTCCAAGGGTCAAAGACATTAGTCGAGAATGGTCTTCTGATTCCCGCCGATCTGCGAGAATCGTCTCCCTGATTCTTGCCGATCGACGAGAATCGTCGAGAATCAATTGTTGATTCTCGACGATCGACTACCTTGACAATTGTCGTCGACCGCGGCTCGACGATCGTCGAGTATCATTATGAGTCGTCGAGCGTAGCTCGACGATCGGCGAGAATTGTCGAGTATTGTACTCTGATTCTCGCCGATCCAATGTGATACTCGTCGAATGATTCTCGCCGAACCTGCTCAGTGATTCTCGCCGATTGTCGCCGATTCTCACCGATTCATACTCGCCGATTCTGAACCCTAATTTCGTGTGGTCTGCGGATAGCGATTTTCCTGAGTTTATTTTATACTTTAAGTATAAATATAACACTTAGGGTTTTGGGAAGATATGTGATCTGTCTCTTCTGTGCGAATCGAACCCGACGGAAGGAGTTCCGCGTTCGCTCCGCCGATCCCGATCCCGCCGCCGGAAGAGTTCCGCCGCCGTGTTTGCTCCATTGACCACCTTTTCTCCGGCGATCGTCGCTGGCGCTGCAATCCCTGGCGCGGACCTAGCAGTCCGTGGGAAAGCAAAGGTGCGGTCTTCTCCTTCCCGATCTTCCGTGCGACGGAAAGCTCGGCGTTCTCCCGCTCGTGTGGACTTCTGTAGAAACGTGGACACTATTCCACGTAGAACTCGCCACTAGCAAGAAGATAAAGTTTGGAGCTTCTCTGTTGAGTTGTGACTCAACGCCACCGAGGTAATTTTTGCCTAGTTTTGTTAACTTCTTGATTCAACTGTTCATGGCCCGATCCACATCTCTTTGGGTTTTTCTTGATGTCCGCTGCGTGCACAAGCGTTGTGCCACCCCTATAGAGAAACCCAACAGTGGTATCAGAGCGAGGTTCGGCCATGACTGTTGTTTTGGAAGTTGTCTTATTCCAATGCGTGTAAAACTAGAAATTTAGAAGTGTTCTAAATGTCTAGATTTAGTCTTGGCACTTCGCCAAGAACGATTGGAATTTCGGTGGAATTTCTAAGTGTTAGAAATTGTTGTCTCCTTAGCAGTAACCATCCCTCGAGTATGTTGTGAATTTTGAATCCAACATAGAGAGATGAGCTTGTCTACTGCTTAAGTTGAGTTGTCTTTGCCTTCTGTCCAATGCATGTAAATCTGAGGATTTGGAAATTTCCGGATGTTCAGATTTAGCCCTTCCTTCTATCAAATTGTTGATGGTGTAAGGATGTGCACATAAGGGATGCATGTGGTTTAGAATTGTTTTTCTGTGGATGTGCACATTGATCAAATGTTGATCATGGTTAAATGTTAACCTAAAATTGAAATCCCTTCTTTTAATATTAAGTGTTCGGATGCCTTCCGATGGATGACACTCTTCCTGCCTCGATCGATGAAATATGGGCTTGCCAAAGCAAGGTGCATTAATCTATCTTGGTAAGGGTGCGAGCGGATAATTGTGATATCCCACTGTCGACATCGGGTCCAGCTTAACTAGGTGACCTCAAAGGTTAAGTTCCTAGAGGCATAGGGTTGGCATGCACCATATGATGGATGCGAATAAGGAGTTATTCACCAACCATACAAGAATTGCATGAGGATGCAATTGGCAAGCGTTGCCTACCTAAATAACCACATCGTGAGAGGAACGCCAAAGCGGACTCATTATGTTGGTGAAATACGGATCTTGTCCACTAAGAGAGTAGCTCGCATGAACTCTCCGAATTGTTAGTGAGGGCTATCATTTCGAATAAAATAGTGGGAGTATTTTAATTGAAGTCCTAATTAGAATAAATTGTAATTGAAATTTAGGTACTGATTTTATTCTGCATAAATTCTTGTAGAATTCCATGGCAAGTGTTTCACACTCCACGCTGTCTCTGAGAGCCATCCTTGAGAAGGATAAGCTCAGCGGGACAAACTATATGGACTGGTATAGGAACCTGAGAATTGTTCTCAGGCAAGAGCGAAAGCTCTATGTCTTGGAAGAAGAAGCCCCCGAGGTGCCGACCGGGAACTCTTCCCGTGCTGAGAAGGATACTTATAAGAAGTATACTGACGATTCTTTGGATGTCGAGTGCCTTATGCTTGCCACCATGAACTCTGAGCTTCAGAAGCAACATGAGAACATGGGGTGCAAGGAGATTGACGAGCATCTCAAGAAAATGTTTCAAGGGCAGGCTCGTCAAGAGAGGTTCGACATCACTAAAGCGTTGTTTCAGTGCAAGATGGGAGTTCGAGACTCAGTAGGGACTCACGTACTCAAGATGATTGGGTATATAGAGAACCTTGAAAGGCTGGGTTTTCCTCTTGGTCATGAGTTGGCCACGGATCTGATCCTGCAATCGTTGCCGGACAGTTATGAGCAGTTTGTCTTGAACTACAATATGAATGAGATAGACAAGACACTGCCCGAACTCCTAGGCATGTTAAGAACTGCCGAGATCAACATGAAGAAGGCCAAGCCTGCCAGCCCCATACTGATGGTGCATAAGGGCAAGGGCAAAGCCAAGGGCTCTAAGAAGACGAAGGTAGTACCTAAGTCATATCTTGAGCCCAAGTCTTCAGCACTGATCAAGAAGAAGTGCACGGTGAAGGAAGGGAAATGCCACCACTGTGGCAAGGCTGGTCATTGGCGGAGGAACTGTCCTTCGTACATTGAGGGTCTGCAGAAATTGAGGGGAGGTATGACTTCCGCTTCTAATGTTTACGTTATAGAGATAAACCTTTCTGCTCCTTCATCTTGGGTATTGGATACCGGATGTGGTTCTCACATTTGTACAAATGTGCAGGAACTGGGAAGGAGAAGATTGCTGAGTAAAGGGGAGGTGGACCTCCGCGTCGGCAATGGAGCAAGAGTTGCTGCTGTAGCCGTAGGAGTTTACCGTCTTTCTTTGCCCAGTGGGCTTGTAATAGAACTAGATAACTGTTATTTTGTTCCGGCGATAACTAGAAACATTATATCTATTTCATGTTTGGACATGATTGGATTTTCTTTTATAATTAAGAACAATTGTTGTTCTATATTTAAGAATGATGTTTGTTATGCTGTAGCCCAATTGCTTAATGGTCTTTACGTTTTGAACTTGGACCATCTGATCTATAATGTAGAAAATAATAAAAGACTAAGAACAAATGATTCGAACCCTACGTTTCTCTGGCATTGTCGTTTGGGCCATATCAACGAGAAGTGCATATCCAAGCTCCATAGAGATGGACTTTTGGACTCATTTGATTATGAATCATTTGAGCGATGCGAATCTTGTTTGTTAGGCAAGATGACTAAAGCTCTTTTCACTAGTTATACTGAGAGGGCTGAGGATCTCTTGGGTGTTGTACATAGTGATGTATGCAGACCCATGAGTTCCATAGCTAGAGGTGGGTATTTCTACTTTGTTACGTTTACTGATGATTTCAGTAGATGCGGATATGTGTATCTTATGAAGTGCAAATCCGAGACCTTTGAAAAGTTCAAAGAGTTCAAGAATGAAGTAGAAAACCAGTTGGGTAAGAGGGTTAAAGCACTCCGATCTGATCGAGGTGGCGAATACCTGAGTCATGAGTTCCGTGATCATCTGAAAGAGTGTGGTATTGTATCACAGCTCACTCCACCTAGAACACCACAACATAATGGTGTGTCTGAGAGGAGAAATCGTACTCTGTTAGACATGGTACGTTCGATGATGAGTCATGCAGACTTGCCTGTTTCCTTTTGGGGTTTTGCTTTAGAGACTGCTGCAATGACATTGAATCGCGCTCCAACTAAAACGGTTCTGAAGACACCATATGAGATATGGACTGGGAAGCGTCCTAGTATGTCGTTCATTAAAATTTGGGGCTGTGAGTCATACGTGAGACGTCAAATGCCTGACAAGCTGGAACCCAAATCAGATAAATGTTATCTGGTGGGATATCCTAAGGAAACGAAAGGGTATTACTTTTACCTACCGTCTGAGGGCAAAGTGTTTGTCGCAAGGACTGGTGTCTTCTTGGAGAAAGAGTTCTTATCAAGAAAGACTGAAAAGGTTGAGCTTGACGAAGTTCAAGAACCACATGTAGTGAATGAACCGGAATTGGATTCTGAGTCAGGACTACAAGATGTTGTAGCTAGAGAACCTGCTCAGGGAACACAAGTCCTACGTAGATCTTGTAGACCGAGGTTTGAGCCTGAGAGATATGGATTTCTCGTGTCTCAAATAGGTAATGTGTTGCTTATGGATCATGATGATGAGCCAGCAACCTACCAAGAGGCTATGAATGGACCGGACTCCGACAAATGGCTTGAGGCTATGAAATCCGAAATGGACTCCATGTATGCAAACCAAGTTTGGAACTTGGTGGAACCACCTGAAGGGGTACGACCCATAGGGTGCAAGTGGGTCTTCAAGAAGAAGACCGACATGGATGGGAATGTACAGACATTCAAAGGGCGACTCGTGGCTAAAGGTTTCAAGCAAATTCATGGTATTGACTATGATGAGACCTTTTCCCCTGTTGTCATGGTAAAGTCCATTAGGATATTGCTTGCTATTGCTGCGTATTATGACTACGAGATCTGGCAGATGGATGTCAAAACGGCTTTCCTTAATGGAAACCTCCTTGAGGAAGTGTATATGACACAACCCGAGGGTTTTGTATCCCCAGATGAAGCCACTAAAATATGCAAGCTGAATAAGTCCATTTATGGACTGAAATAGGCCTCTCGAAGTTGGAATCTTCGTTTTGATGAGAAAATCAAAGAGTTTGGTTTCATCAAGAATGAAGATGAGCCTTGTGTTTACAAGCGAATCAGTGGGAGCATTGTTGTCTTCCTGATATTGTATGTAGATGACATACTGTTGATCGGGAATGACATTCCTACCCTGAAAGTTGTTAAGAACAACTTAGGGAACTGCTTTTCAATGAAGGATTTGGGTGAAGCGACTTATATACTTGGTATTAAGATCTATAGAGATAGATCGAAGAAGTTGCTGGGTTTGAGCCAGAGTACGTACATCGAAAAGGTGTTGAAGCGGTTCAACATGCTTGAGTCCAAGAAAGGATTTTTGCCCATGTCTCATGGTGTGAATCTCTCTAAGGACCAGTGTCCAAAGTCTTGTGAAGACAACGACCGCATGAAGTTGATTCCATATGCTTCGGCAATTGGATCAATCATGTACGCGATGTTATGTACTCGACCCGATGTTTCCTTTACTTTGAGCATGACTAGAAGGTATCAGTCAGACCCCGGTGAGTGTCACTGGATTGCAGTCAAGAATGTCCTGAAGTACTTGAGAAGGACTAAGGACGTGTTCTTGGTGTATGGTGGAGAGGAAGAGCTCGTTGTAAGCGGTTACACGGATGCTAGCTTCCAAACTGATAGAGACGACTCCAAGTCTCAGTCAGGTTTTGTGTTTTGCCTGAATGGAGGAGCTGTGAGCTGGAAGAATTCCAAGGTAGAGACAGTTGCTGATTCTACAACAGAGGCCGAGTATATCGCCGCAGCTAATGCAGCGAAGGAGGCTGTATGGATTAGGAAATTCATCGGCGAGCTTGATGTAGTTCCTAGCATTGTTGGTCTCGTAGTTCTCTACTGTGATAACAATGGTGCAATTGCACAATCTAAGGAACCTAGATCTCATCAGCGCTCCAAGCACATACTCCGGCGGTTTCATCTTATTCGTGAGATTGTCGAACGAGGAGATGTAAACATTTGCAGAGTGCCGACTGAGGAAAATATTGTGGATCCGCTGACAAAGCCTCTCGCGCAGAGAAAGCATGATGGTCATACTAGATCGATCGGTATACGATACCTAAATGATCAACTCTAGCGAGGATCTTGTGGATTGCATGTAAATATGTATTTTGTTGGCTGTTTGTTCATATAATGAACGGTGTACCTAGTTTTTCTTTTATAATTAATGCCAAATTCTTTTATTATGAGTTTTTCTATATGATAGTTAAATGTTAACATAATAGATACCCTTAGAGTGTTCGCTTCCATAGGACATCAAGTACGTGACTTGAATGTGAGAGTCTATGATTTATTTGAAGCTTCATTCTTAAAGTTCCCTGGTCGAGTATCATCATAGATGCTAAGGGTGATGATGATGCATGAAGGCTAGCACGTGTGTTGACTGATGACTGGTTCTCACAGGTCATGATATTGTGATATCAAGTCATCACGTGAGTACTTGTTAGTGAACAAGTTGTACTGGACAGACCCAACCTGAGACTACTCTGTGGATTGTCATCCAATCGTGTCATGAGTAGGTCTCATTTGACAATGGTGTTGTGGTCCTTTGACCTGAAGTCACAGCATTCATCAAGTGAGGAAGAGCGTGCTTTGATGCCATCTAAAGTCCTCCTTGAGAAAGGTTGATGATAAGGGTGGTTGTTGGGCATGTTACGAATCATTTGGGTGTTTGTGTGTGAGAAGATATGGAATTTGTCCTCCTATATGACAGGAGTTGCATCCATGGGCCCCTTGATGGAACTGGACTGAGAAATGCATGGCCATGCTTGGTTGAGTCAATATGTGATATTGGACTCACCATTCTCTGGAAGTCCGTCCTGGATCAAGAAAACTTGGATTGAGCTATTACGAGGGTGACACGGTCCATGCCTCTAGTTCTTTCCGGATGTAAAGGACAAAGGGACAAAGACAACGCTGATACATTGGTCATAAAGGCTTATGAGTTATGAACTCTTATTGCTTGGGGAGCAATGATGCATTGCTAGATGCCGCTCATTGTTTGTGAGGTTTTTGGTTTGATACTTTCGAGATCAAGTGGGAGTCTGTTGGAGTTACCATGATGATCTGGAAGTGGTCAAACATGTAATCTCACTGCCAACGCAATATGAGCATGCAGGGTCGCACATAAGAGATGTGGAGAAGTTGGATGACTGACTGTGTTGGTAAAGGTTACCAATCACCGACCTGAATAGGGTTATGGGCAAAGTGTTGCCTTATAGGATCATCGGGTTGGGCAAATGTTGCCTTAGAGGGCTGGTTAGGTTCGTCGTCCAAGGGTCAAAGACATTAGTCGAGAATGGTCTTCTGATTCCCGCCGATCGGCGAGAATCGTCTCCCTGATTCTTGCTGATCGACGAGAATCGTCGAGAATCAATTGTTGATTCTCGACGATCGACTACCTTGACAATTGTCGTCGACCGCGGCTCGACGATCGTCGAGTATCATTATGAGTCGTCGAGCGTAGCTCGACGATCGGCGAGAATCGTCGAGTATTGTACTCTGATTCTCGCCGATCCAATGTGATACTCGTCGAATGATTCTCGCCGAACCTGCTCAGTGATTCTCGCCGATTGTCGCCGATTCTCACCGATTCATACTCACCGATTCTGAACCCTAATTTCGTGTGGTCTGCGGATAGCGATTTTCCTGAGTTTATTTTATACTTTAAGTATAAATATAACACTTAGGATTTTGGGAAGATATGCGATCTGTCTCTTCTGTGCGAATCGAACCCGACGGAAGGAGTTCCGCGTTCGCTCCGCCGATCCCGACCCCGCCGCCGGAAGAGTTCCGCCACCGAGTTTGCTCCGTTGACCACCTTTTCTCCGGCGATCGTCGCTGGCGCTGCAATCCCTGGCGCGGACCTAGCAGTCCGTGGGAAAGCAAAGGTGCGGTCTTCTCCTTCCCGATCTTCCGTGCGACGGAAAGCTCGGCGTTCTCCCGCTCGTGTGGACTTCTGTAGAAACGTGGACACTATTCCACGTAGAACTCGCCACTAGCAAGAAGATAAAGTTTGGAGCTTCTCCGTTGAGTTGTGACTCAACGCCACCGAGGTAATTTTTGCCTAGTTTTGTTAACTTCTTGATTCAACTGTTCATGGCCCGATCCACATCTCTTTGAGTTTTTCTTGATGTCCGCTGCGTGCACAAGCGTTGTGCCACCCCTATAGAGAAACCCAACAGTGCTGGACCGCCAGAATGTCCGGTTTCTGAGGAGTTTAGTGCGCCCGTTGAGGTGTTTGATACCCCACCTTCGTATGGAACAGTTAGAAGGATCGTTGAAGTGGTGTTCGCTGTGACGGGTGCACAGTTTGGAAGAAATGTACAACCCTGCTCACTTGTTGTGGGTTCAACGCCGGTTGGCATGATGGAGCAGATGACCTTTGGTGGACCATCGGGGCAGCAGCTGAATATGCATTTAGTGCAAGGAGCGCACACAGTTGAGGAATATTTGCAAGCATTTCTTATGATAAGCCGCTACCCATGCTTAGAGTTGCATAATGAGCAAGCTACAATCGATAGGTTTTATAATGGCCTGCGCGCCGAGTTACGAGTTCTACTGCTAGGACCAAAGTTATTGGGATTCCGAGCCTTGGTGGAATCAGCTAGATCTTTGGAGGTAGATTTGAGGAAGACTCTCCCGATGCCGGCGACCATGGTATCGAACTATGCAAGCCCCATAAGATTTGCATCCGGCGGAATGCTGGAGAAAGGGACTATGACATCGACTAGAAAAGCTACTTACACATGTTTTACTTGGGGAAAGAAAGGGCATTTTGCCCGAGAATGTTGGAATGGTGCTCAGAAGACTAAGAAAGCTAGGTCAGGAGCAGTTGAGGACGTTAGTGCAAAGGAAACGGCATTCAAAATGCCGAACACCTCAAAGTCTGGTTACCGTAGGTGGTATAAGAAGGCTAGGACTTCAGGTCCAGCCCCCTGTGCTGGTGCTTCTCGGGTGACTACGGGTCGAACCCCGAGCACATGTTTCACTTGTGGAAAACCGAGGCACTTTGCCCGAGACTTCTGGAGCGGATGTCCCAAGTCCGAGAAGAAGCATGCTGTCGTGATGACAGGTATGGTTTAATGTTATAGCAGTTTAGCCTTGAATACTTGTCGCCCTTGTGCATGTTAGCTTAGAACTACTTGCGCTAAGCTTTGTTCTGATTTTCGTTTATTCGGCGAGAGCACCGTTCGTGTAAACGAAGCTTCGCATTCCTTTATTTAGGAATTATTTTATGCGTCAGAGTACCTCCTTCGTTGGTAAAAGACAAATTGGATGCGCTACGATCCAATGGCGCTCAATGCGCGCGGGTAGTATCTGTTGCGTTTAGGTGTGGTCAGGGAGCCAAGACTTTGACTTCCAAGTATCGTTACTACCGCTAGGGGAGTTCGACGTAATAGTTGGCATGGACTGGCTCTCGGAGCAGCAAGACTATATCGATTGCGGTAGCAAAGAAGTCAAGCTGGGAGCTAGTCGTGAGATGACCTTTACGGGCTCGAAGGGGTCGAGCAAGACGTGGGTGTCTGCTCTCCAGGTGGTGAAGGCGGTTCGTGCCGGCGTAGAACTGTCCTTTACACTAGTGGAGGTTGCAAAGCCTAAGCCCGCGTTGGACAGTATTTCAGTGGTATCAGAATACCCTGATGTGTTCCTTAGAGATCTTCCTGGAGCCTCGCCTCAACGGGAGATAGATTTTAAGATAGAGCTCGTACCAGGTGCAAAGCCTGTGTCACGCTCTCCGTATCAACTAGCGCATAAGGAAATGGCAGAGTTGAAGGTTCAACTACAAAAGTTGTTGGAGCAAGGGTATGTGCGTCCAAGTTCTTCGCCTTGGAGCGTACCGGTCCTCTTTATTAAGAAGAAGGACAGAAGCTTGAGGCTATGTATTGATCAGCGGGAGCTCAACAAGTTGACGGAGAAGAACAAGTACCCGATCCCCCGGATCGATGATCTTTTTGATCATTTGGTCGGGTTGACAGTGTACTCGAAGTTGGATCTCAAGTCTGGGTACTATCAGTGGAGGATAAGGGAGAGTGGTATCCCTAAGACAATGTTCAGTATAGGATACGGGCATTACGAGTTTACGGTCATGCCATTTGGGCTGACCAATGAGCCGTCAGTGTTCATGGATTTAATGAACAGGACCTTCAGGGAGTACTTAGACCATTTTGTGATCGTCTTCATCAATGACATTTTGGTGTACTTGTAGAGTGAGGAAGATCACTTCAAGCATCTTCATTTGGTTTTGGAGACGCTAAGGAGGAATCAGTTGTATGTCAAGTTCTCGAAGTGCGAGTTTTGGTCATCCTCAGTGGCGTTCCTCGGTCATATAGTGAGTGGGGAAGGTATTTCAGTGGATCCGGCGAAGATTGTTGCGATACGGGAGTGGCCTGAGCTTTCTACTGTAGCGTAAGTCCGGAGCTTTCTGGGGCTTGCCGGCTATTATAAGAGCTTCGTAGACAACTTCTCGCGGATAGCGTTACCTCTCACTACTTTGACGAGGAAGGAGCATAAGTTCATTTAGACGCCAGAGTGCGCGCGACCTTTTGAGGAGTGAAATGTCGGTTGACCACGGCGCCTGTGCTGAGTTCGCCGAGTGGGACCGAAGACTATGAGATTTATAGCGATACTTCGGGCAGCGGTTTGGGTTGCGTGCTACTGCAACACGGAAGTGTAATAGCTTATGGCTCGAGACAACTAAAAGTGCACGAGAGGAACAATCCGGTCCATGACTTGGTGTTAGCGGCCATGATTTTTGCCTTGAAGCTGTGGAGAAATTATTTGTACGGTATGAAGATGGATATCTACACCGGTCACAAGAGGGTGAATTATCTGATTGATCAGAAAGATCTGACTATGCGGCAGCATAGATGGACGGAATTCCTGAGGGACTATACGTTCAAGATCCACTACGTGCCTGGTAAAGGTAATGCAGTTGCGGACGCGTTTAGTCGTCGGGCCCCAGCTCAAGCCAATTGGCTGTCGATCCATGACGAGCGGTTAGTTCGGGAGTTGGAGGCGTTGGAGATTGTTTGTGTGGATAAACAAGCAAGTGCTGAAGCAGTGCTGAGTTGGACTGAAGTTCAATATGACCTGACTGATCGGATTCGGCAGGCTTTGGATTTGGATGTCCATATGAAGTAGTTTATGGTAGAAGCTCTGGACGGGTCAAATTCCCAAATTTTGTTGTGGAGGACGGATTACTTTGGAAAGACGGTCATATGTGCGTCCCAAGTGTGGGCAATTTACGAGTGGAATTGTTGTACGAGGGACAACATACTAAATACTCGATTCACCCGGGAAGCACAAACATGTATCGTGACGTTAAGAAATTGTTTTGGTGGCCAGGTATGAAGAAAGATGTGGCGCTCTACGTGGCGAAGTGCCAAATTTGCGCCTTGGTGCAGGCGGAATGTCAAAAGCCGGGAGGATTTCTGAAGTCCTTGCCTATTCCGGAGCGGAAATTCGACAACATCTCCATGGACTTTGTGCACGTGTTGCCAAGATCGCAAAAGGGCAACGACGCCATCTGGGTGGTCGTAGATCGGCTAACGAAGGTGTCGCATTTTATTCCGCATAGGAAGGATGATCCGGTGGAAAAGTTAGCAAAACTTTATGTGGATAATATAGTACAACTTCACGGTGTGCCCCGCAGCATCGTGAGTGACCGAGTTGGGCGGTTTACGTCCAATGATTAGAGGCTTGTGCAGCAAATGTTGGGAACAAAGTTAAAATTTAGCACAGCCTTTCATCTGCAAACGGATGGGCAGACCGAGAGGGTCAATAGGATTATGGAAGGCATGCTCCGCATGTGTGTCTTGGACTTTGGAAAGAAATGGGAAGACCATCTTTATATAGTAGAAGATGTCGCACGCCATTGTCCTAGCTGGAAACGGGTGAGTCAAAGTTTTATCAGCAATTAGAAGTGGAGGATGATACTTCGTTGGTGCGAACCCCTCGGGAGAGGTTGCTTATCGCTCAGGATCGGGAAGCGAACTACTATAATGACAAGCACAGGAACGTGGAGTTCGCTATGGGCGACTGGGTGTACTTAAAGATCAAGCCGTTCAAGGGTGTCTCGATGGTGCGGCGATTGGAAAAGCTAAGCCCGAGGTATCTTGGACCGTTTGAGGTTTTTGAGCGGGTTGGAGCTTTCGTTGGAGCTTAGTGGCCTACAAGATGTATTCCATATTTCGGTGCTACGGAAGGCGGTGCAAGAGCCTACACAAGAGATTGTGGTCGATCAAGTGCCGATTGATAGTGGGTTGACGACAAAGGTCAAGCCCATACGTATTGAAGACTCGGAAGTCAAGCAGCTACGCAATAAAGAGATCAGGATGGTCAAGGTCCGATGGGACAATTGCGGTCGAGAGGAGCTCTCTTGGGAGCGAGAGCAGATTATGCTTGACGTACATCCGGAGTTCCGCTCAGGAACAATTTAATTTTTGGTACTTGTATTTCCTTCATATAATTTCGTGGATGAAATTCTTTTAAGAGGGGGAGAGTTGTAACGCCCCAAAACCAAAAGAGCAACGGGTGGTGTTTTGGGCCAAATCTGGAATCTGGCAGGAGGCATACGGCCTGGGACACGGGCGTGTCCCAGGGCGTCTCAGACTGGAGTCGACGACTTGGCCGCGAAGTTGACGAATTTCGGTCGACACTGTGTCGAGACAGGGCACACGGCCTGAGACACGGGCATGTCTCAGGGCGTGTCGAGCCTATGTCGACGATCGGCCCGGGGTGTCGACAATTTTCGCTCGACGAAGTGTCGAGACGGGGCACACAGCCTGAGACATGGGCGTGTCTCAGGGCGTGTCGAGCCCGTGTCGACAACCGGCCCGGGGTGTCGACATTTTCGCTCGACGATGTGTCGAGACAAGGCACACGGCCTAGGATACGGGCGTGTCCAAGGCCGTGTCTGTTGGTCGACGAACTTCGCTCGACGAAGTGTCGAGACCTTGAACACGGCCTGGAGCCCAGGCGTGTTGAGGTAGACATGGGTAAGGACACGGGCGTGTCCAGTACCCGTGTAGTTCTCGGGTTATTTTCAGGCTAAATCGATGGGGGCACACGGCCGACCACACGGCCGTGTCAGTTGGAACACGGGCGTGTCAGATCGAACACGGGCGTGTCAGATGCCCGTGTGTTGTTCCAGGCGCGTCGATTTTGACGGCGAATGAGGGATACGGCCCTAGACACGGGCGTGTGCCAGGCCATGTTCGGTCCATATTCTGCATTCTAGATATGGATCGTGGCCGTTTGTTTCTTTAATTCGGGATCCGACGGCTGGGGGCTGTTAGTACTTGGATATACACGGGATTGGACTCTAGAAACCCTCATTCTTACTTGAGTGGTTCTCTTTCTAAGTATAGAGAGAGAGGAGAGCCAAAGGAGGAAGAAGAAGCTAAATTCGGCCATTGGAGGAGCTTCGAAGCTCCAAATCGCGAGCCGACCTCGGATCTACGGAGGCAAAGAGAGTACGGTGCTTTTCATCTGCTTACTTTTCCATGGCGCCAAGGAACAACGCTAGGGTAATGATTCTTTTCTTGAGCTTATGTAGCTCTCCTTCTTTCCATAGGAAGCCCGCTCTCGCGAGTTTGCGGTGAGTTGGAGGCGTTCCTTCGGGTATATATGTAAAGTCCCCGTTTTTTAGAGTCCGTAAGCGAGAACGGACATAGGTATGATGTGTGAAGCCTACCCGGACATGTTGGTCTGGATCGGTGATGTTGCATTGCATAAATGCCGGAGAAGACTCCGTGCGATTGTTTGTTTTTCGGGTTTTCTATGTGGTAGATTGCAACATGGAGCCTTTGGGATTAACCCAAAGGTGCACCCGGAAAACTGGGCGGATGCGTGATCTTGCCAACTTGGTGGTCTGAGAGCCAACTAGAACATAACCGAGTTATGTGATTTTGTGATGGAAATGAGACTCAGGAGAAGTTTGACCTGCGCATATGGTTTAAATTACCGCTGCGATATGAGCACGGGTTAGATGGAACCATACCCGTTCTATGTCGTTCAGGTTCAAAGAGACCTAAGGTTACGTGGCACTTGCCGTTGGCATAGATGAGGGTCTTCGGCGGTTTATGTTTTTAATTACCGTGACCCATGCCGGGAAGACAAATTGCTCATTATTTTGCCGTCCAAAGGGACGGTGGTGAGTCAACAGACTTAGACTGTGTTCACCGAGAATGTGCCCTGAGAGCACGGGGTGTGTGGCCGTATGTGCCTACGCCTGTGATGAAATGAATATTTATACACTGCTCGCTTATGCTAATAAAATGCAGGGAAGGAGCATCGCCGACCCGAGTTGGGGGCGGGATCGTTATAATTTGGTCAGCATTTCTGATCGTTACTTTGTTTGCCATCGTGCGGTGGTTTTGTTGCTTGCAGGTGCTGCTGGACCAAGCGGTCAATAGCGGGCTAAAGCCCAAATTGCGAAGCCGGCCCTCGAAGGCCTAATTGGAGTGCTTACTGATTTTATTCATGTATGACTGGCCTTTGTGCCGTGGTTTGCAAATCATGTAATATTAAGTAAACAATTTTAAGGCCTTAAGGCCAGTACTAGTGTATGTACTACATTCCTATTTGGTATATTAGTGGACATTCATGCTCTTTTTGCTGGGTTCTTAATTTCAACTTTTATAAACTGCTTCTGCTAGAATGCTCTGTGTAGGACGTTGGATTGGTTGGATGGTTTCCATTGAGTAACCACCCGGTCTGTCTGTAGTATATGGCGTCGGGCCCCGGCCGGACCTACTGCTATATGTTATGCGACGGATAGGGGGTGTTACACTTGGAACCAAATCCCAAACTCTACATCTCTCAAACTGATTTAGTTCCTCTTGCTTTGCAATGATCCAGTGGGGATCTTGCTCTACTTCATGGATAGTGAGAGGTTCAGTCTGAGAGAGAAAATAGGCATGCATCAAGTCTTGGTTGAGTTAATGCCTTGTCTGTACACCTACTGAAATGTCTCCAATCACTTGAGATCTGGGGTGATCTCTAAGTGTGACAAGATTAGTTGGTGGAGTTTGTTGAGCAACAGCTTCTGTAATTAATTCCTCTTGTGGAATGGTACTAGCTGTTGAGGGAAGTTCAGCCACTTCCGCTTGAATCTCTTCTTCACTATCTTCAGCAACCTGTGGAGTAGGATGGGTTGATACCTCTTGGGTAAGGTTTAGTCCATCCATAGACTCACATAGTTGTGGAACCTGCAAAAAGCTGTTGGTAGAAATCTCTTTCTCCTTATAAGACATGTTAGCTTCATCAAAAGATACATGAACAGATTCTCCAATTTTAAGGGTGGATTTATTAAAAACCATATAGGCCTTGCTTACTTGGGAGTATCCTAGAAAAATCCCTTCTTCAGCCTTAGCCTCAAACTTTCTAATGTATCTCTTATTATTTGTGTGAATGTTACAAATGCAGCCAAAAACTTTAAAGTATGTGATTTTAGGTTTCTTCCCTTTAAGTAATTCATAGGGGGTCTTATTTTTCAGCTTATGTATAAGACTTCTATTCAGGACATAGTTAGCAGTATTTACAGCTTCTGCCCAAAAGGATAGAGGCATGTAAGCATCTACTAAAAATGTACCTGCAGATTCAATGAGTGTCCTATTTTTCCTTTCAGCAACCCCATTTTGTTGGGGAGTTCAAGGAGCTGAGAAGCACTGCCTGATACCTTCCTTCTCACAGAACTCATGCATAAGAAGAGACTAAAACTCTGTGCCATGATTACTTCTGATCAATTAAACATGAGTAGAGAACTCAATCTGTATGGTCCTGAGAAAATCTATAAGAACCTTGAATGTATCTGACTTAGCTCTCAAAAAGGCTACCCAACTGAATCTAGAGAATTCATCAACAATCACTAAAGTATAAGACTTCCCTCCTAGGCTTTATACTGCAATGGGTCCAAATAGATCCACATGAAGCAAATACAAAATCCTAGGTGAATCACTTTTATTAATGGATTTGAAAGTAGTTTTAGTTTGCTTGCCTAATTGACATGCCCTGCATAGGCTTTCCTTCTTGTAGGGGCCAAAAGGTAAACCTCTAACAAGGTTGTCTTTAGATAACCTAGATATATTCTTAAGGGGTAGAGTAGATCAAACTCTTTTCATTAGAACCCATAAGTCCCATACCCTACTAGTACAGATTTATGTAGATGATATTATCTTTGGTTCTACTGATTCAAATTTGTGCAGAAGGTTCTCCAACCTAATGCATTCCAAATTTGAAAGGAGTAGCATGAGTGAGCTATCCTTCTTTCTAGGATTGCAAGTCAAACAACATGCTGAGGGCATCTTCATTTCTCAAACCAAGTATGCAAATGAATTGGTCAAGAAATTTGGTATGTCTGAAGCATCTTGCATGAAAACACCCATGCCTACTAATGCTGTATTGGATGCTGATGAACATGGGAAACCTGTTGATCAGATAACATATAGAGCAATAATTGGCTCCTTACTATACCTTACAGCTAGTAGACCAGACATAATGTTTGCTACATGCATATGTGCTAGATTCCAAGTAAGCCCTAGAGAGTCACACCTAACATTAGTAAAAAGGATTCTCAGGTATGTTAAGATTTGTCCAAATCTAGGTCTCTGGTATCCAAAAGATTCAGCATTTGAATTAACTAGATTTTCTGATGCTGATTATGCTGGATGCAGAATTGATAGGAAAAGCATCATTGGAACTTGTCTGTTTCTTGGTGACAGACTTGTCTCTTGGTTTTGCAAGAAATAAACATCTGTGTCAACTTCAACTGCTGAGGCTGAATATATGGCTGCAGGAAGTTGTTGTTCACAAATATTGTGGATTCAAAACCAACTCCTAGACTATGGCTACAACTTAGAGAAGTCAAAAATATTTTGTGACAACACCAGTGCTATTTATATAGCTCAAAATCCAGTTCTCCATAGTAGGACAAAACACAGAAATTAGGCATCACTTTTTAAGGGATAATGTTGAGAAGAATAAAATTGAACTTTAATATATCCCAACTGATTTGCAAAGGGGAGATATTTTCACCAAACCCTTGGATGAAAAGAAACTAACCTTCTTCCTAAATCAGTTAGGAATGCTAGATGGAGGAAGTCTAAAATAAGTTCCAAGATTTTAAAAACTTTAAAAATTGACCAAAACTAGGCAAACATCTTGATTTTTCTAAGTGTCTAGAGTGTATTTTTGGTCTCTGAACTGCGCTCGACGATTTTCCACCAGATCGTCGAACGGAGATCGACGCTTTTCGAAATCGTCGACCTGAGTTCAGCGCTTCTCAGATAGTGTTCAACTATCTCTCCATGTCAACGACCGTCGAACGGCGCTCGACGATTTTATTCTCTGAACTATCGTCGAACGGAGCTCGACGCTCTCCAATATAGTCGAACGGAGATCGACGATATTGAAGACCTTTCCGATTCCTTTTCAACGATCTTTCCTTTTCTGCGTCGAACACTAATATAAAATTCATTTTTCGGCCGTCGTTCTCCTTTTGCGCTTTCAATCTCTCTGCAAAAATTTCCCTTTCCCTCCAAACATCTCTACACTTGGTCGTTTTGTTTGTTGATTTTTGCAGGTAACCATAGCCGTCTCAGTTGTCGTTCTAGCCGCAATGAAATTCGATGCTGGATTCGATATAGACATGGAGTCTTTCAGCACCAGTGATCAGGTTTTTCAGGACATTCTGGAACTGTTCAAGGAGCAGAAGCTTGTTACCATCATGTCCACAAGAATCAAATTAGCTGCTGATGAGATTAAGGAGTGGGTCTATACTGCCCACAACCAGGACCAAAACACAGTGGTTGGTTCAATTTCTGGAACCCAGGTACCTTTGACTCCTGCTATTCTGACAGAGGTTTTTGAATTAAGTTCTGGAAGAGATTCTGATGAATTGTCTGGAGAAGAATTTTCTGATTTACTTGCAAGAATGGGTCACTCTGATGCTAACCCTAGCAAACTGCTGAAAAAGAACCTAGCTGTTGAATACAGGTTCTTAGATGATGTAGTGGGAAAAGTTGTGTTGGCCAAGCATTCAGCACATGATACCATCTCCAGGTATCAGCTGTGGTTGATGGGAGCTTTAGTGGACAAGAAATAGTTGAACTGGGGAGAAGTCTTCGTTGATTTTATCAAGAAGAAAATAAATAAGAATTTTGTGAATTGTGGGAGGATCCTAGGGCTCTTTCTTCAGAACAGATGCCCTGCCCTGCTTGTATCTAATGGGATGCATATTAATGCCTCTAAGAGGCTGTCCTGTGCCCTCTTTGGCAAATGAGACAGGCAGATAACAAAGCCCAACAGGCCTTCTGCAAGCACAACTTCAGGTACAAGGACTGTAATAGTCTCTTCCCCTCAAGTCTCTGCCCCTGCAGAAGACTTGCCTGCTGCTTCTTCTCCTCCTCCAACTCTTATTCCATCTCCACCAGTAACATCCACCATTCCAATTTCATCCACCATCATCATTTCTAGCACATCTCCAACATCAATTCCATCTCCAATCCCAACTCTTCCAATACCAGAAGAAATCTTCCATCCATTACACCACTACCCTCAACCAGACATTGACACATCATCAAACATTCCCTCATTCAATCTTCTTGATGATTCCTTCATGGCTGATTCACCTTCATCCCCTCCTGAGCCACCCTCCTCATCTACATCTTACCAAAAACTTCTAGAAGACATCATTGATCAACCCTCTTTCACACCCTCTATCTCCATACCACTGTCTTCCATTTCCACAATCCCCACACCTCAACCTTCACTTTTACTATCCACCAGCTCTCCACCCACATCTCTAGTTGCTCCACCAGCCTTCTCTACCTCTGCTCAAGTCCCTACTGAGCAAGTAGATATTCCTGCCTTAGCTGACAAGATATATGAGCTAATAGCCCCCAGGCTCTCACTTCTATTGGAGACCTCCTTGGCTCCCCTTCTTCAGTCAGTTGCAGCCCTCTCTGCCAGGCTATCTTCTCTCTTTCCTCAGGCAATCCCTTCATTTGGGTGCCTTGATCCAGCTGTATCTGAATCTAGGCAGGGGGAGATGCCTCATGAAGATGTGAGAGTGCCTGCTGCTGCTGCTGCCATTTCTTCAGTCCCTGCTGTTGCTGTTATTACTCAAGCTCCAGTTTCAACTCCTCCAGTTCCTGTCTTCTCAGTGGACCTCAGGTCCTTATTATCAGATTTTGATTCAATTTACTTCAGCTATCTTCCAGAGCAAAATGCAGTCCAGCCCTCAGAGGATCTCTCCAAGGCCATTGTGCCATTCTCCAGCTATGATTCCAGCTTAGTTAGCTCCTATATATCCTCCATATATACTGCTGAGCCTTCTGGTTCCAGTGATGCTGCTGCTACTCCTACTGAAAATATTGTTGCTGTTTCTGTTGCTGCTGCTGTCAGTGATGATGCTGCTGATGTTCCAGTTTCTGAGGATATGCAGACAGAGGCATATGACTTTGAGTCTGCTGTTATTGCTGATGTTATTCCTGCTATTATTACTGATGCTGAGGTTCTCGTATCTGAAAGTATTTTCTCTGAATCTGTTGCTGCTCCAGTTACTGCTGATATTACTGCTGCTATATCTTCTAAGAGTGTTGCTCCTGAAACTTCTGTATCTGTTGTTACTACTGCTAGTGCTACAACTTCTATTGTTACTAGTGTTGTATCTGCTGCTACTACAACTACTGTTTCATCTGCTCCAACCCAACTTCAAAAAGATTATATGAAATAGATTGATGCTTTATATGATGAGCAAAGCTTTGAAAGTGATGAATATAGGACTGATTCTGATGATTCCTCTGCCACCATAGACAGGAAAAGAAAGGCAAGGAGCAAAGCTATGAAAAGGGTACCTCCAGCCAAAGTAAAGGACACTAATGATATTCCCTATTACATTCTTCATGACTACTCCATTACTGAACATTGGATGCAGTATTCCAAGAACCAATTGAAAGCCATGAAGAAGAAAAGGAAATATGAGAAAGGATCTTCTCAGTTTCATCATCCTCATCCTCCTCCACCACCTCCTCCTGATGCAGGTGAAGGTGGAAGCTCAGCTGCTCATCCTTCTTCCAAAAGCCAAACCCCCTATCAGCCTCATGCAAGATCTCAATATAGGGGAAGCCAATCCAGAGGTTCTCAATCAAGAAGAGGAAGTTATAGAGGAAGCCAAAGGGAATTCCAAGTCTACTCAAAAGGCTATTCAAGGCAACATCCATACTCTAGGGAAGGACAAGCTTCATCAAACACAACTTTAGATACTTTTCCCTACAAGTTGAAAGAAGTAGTCTCATCCAGAGCTCCTCCAGATAATCCTTCCACCAGATATGAGCCTCCAGTGCCCTTTGAAGATCCAGAGAATAACCCTAATGCTTGGACTGCCAGAATGAAAGAATTAGCTGCCTTAGATCAAATCAAGAAAGCCAGAGAGCAAGGCAAGGACACCTCCAGCATTACTACACTGTCTGAACAAAGAAAGAAAGAACTTGAAAGATATGCCTCAAGTAAATTTTTTGATTCTGAAAGATATATGGAGCTGCACCCTGAAGCTGTGGTACCAAGGCCTAAACAACAAACGTTTTTAGGTGCAGCTGATGACAGAAGGTCAAAGAAGGAAGCTCTTAACCCCAATAGAGAAATTAAACTTATAAAGAGCAAGGAGAAGGAATAATTCTGTAAGGTGATAATTATTCTGATTTGGTATTTCTGTCTGAGATATTATATCTGTGCTTCTGCTTTTTATTGTTTGTTATATTGTTGCTGTGTATGTTGCTTTTAATTTTTCCAAATTTTGTAAATATTAATCCTAACCCAAATAGGGGGAGATTGTTGGAACACCCTATTTCTAATTTGGGTCAGGATCACTATGTCTTTAGGAAACCTGTTTTGACCTCATTGTATAGATCTAAAGGTCAATTAGAATTGAGTCTAAGGGTTAGTAGTTAGGTTTGGAAGCTGCCCTCAAGACCAAGGTTTTTCAGTTTGGAGACTAAGTCATTTTGTCGAGCTCAGTACGACGAATCGTCGAACTCCAATCGACGATCGTCTAGCTCAACTTCGACGGATCGTCGAACTCCATTCGACGATCGCTGAGCTCAACTTCAACAAATCGTCGAACTCCATTCGACGATCTTCGAGCTCAGTTCGACGATCTTGACTCCAGTATTGATTCTCTATCTCTGAGCTCAGTTCGACGATAGTTGAGCTCAGATCGATGATCTCTGTTGATGTCTAAGTTCAAATCGCTGAGCTCAGTTCGACGATAGTGGAGCTCAGTTCGACGTTTTTCTGAAGAGTTAAATGACTTTCAAGATTCAAATTCAGAACAGTTAAGGAGTTATTCTCAGCAATTAATTCAGAAGATCTTGTACCCGTTTTCATTTATTCTGGACCAAGTTTCAAGGGATTATCAAGGAATGTTTCTTTGGACTTTCCTCCAGAAGACAATTGCAATTAAGGAAGTCATTTAATGACAGGCCAACGGCTATTCTTGACAGAGGATCATTTCTATTCAGAACAAAAGGAATAAAAGACAATATTTTTGAATACAGAGGACAAGAAATCAATCTGCAGAGAGTGCACAAGAAGAAGAAGAGAAAAAGATTCTATGCTACAATTTTTCTCGGGAATAACATCTTTCTCAACAACAATCTCTCAAGAGAAAAAGAAAGAAAGCTGTAGACATTCTCTGTCTAAAAGAATTCACTAGAACACCATCACCAAAAGGAGATCAACAAATCTGAAATCTTCAGATCCCTTTTGATTCAAGTGTTCAAGGCCAACATCATTCAAGACTCCAGACACCTAACATTTCAGCTGTTGCTGAAATCATCAATTGCTGGAGATCAAATTTCTGAAGGCCTATCACCCTACAGCAAAGCTTCATTTCCTGAACATCTCAAGAACTCAGGGGGAGCTTTGACAACATCATATACTCATAGTCTTCTCAGCTGCTTTGATAAAGAGAAGACTTCCATCACTCTCTCATCCCCATCTCTGTAAAGGGTTTTTCAAACTCCCTTCAAAAGTTTGTGCTTGGTTTTTGAGCACCTTATCAAAAGCTCATTGGTGGCAAGACACCTGATCAAAAAATCTGATTTGGTTTTTGAGCACCTTATCAAAAGCTCATTGGTGCCCAGGACACCTGATCAACTCATCTTGCAGTGGATTCCTACCTAGGATGGTAGAAGAGTGGATGTACCCAAGTTTAGGGGAACCACTATAGCTCCTTGTGTCTTCTGGTTGCTTATCTTTATTTTTGTTTCTGGCTGTGATCTGTGATTAGTTAGGATCTGTGATTAGTTTCTTTTGTAGATTGTAATTATATAGCTGCTGTGATTAGATTTAATATTTGCTTCCCTGTTCACTCAGATTACAATAACTGTTGTAAAAAGTTTTTAAGCACCATACTCTATTCACCCCCCCCCCCCCCTCTAGAGTATATTAGATCTAGCTTGCACTTTCAGCATTGAGTGATGTTAAGTCACTCAACGCCATCTATCTTGGTTCTCAGCTCTTCCAGACTTGTGAATTTTCTCTAGATTTGTCTTAGCGGTTCTGTCTCAGCGGTCTCAGCGGTTTCTTATTAATAGCTGAGACAAGCTTCTGTCTCAGCTCATTCTGTCTAAGTAGTCTCAGCAGTTTCTTATTAACAGCTAAGACAAGCTTCTATCTCAGCACTTTCATCTCAGCGGTCTCAGCACTTTATTCTTAACTACTAAGACAACCTTCTATCTCAGCACTTTCTTCTCAGCGGTCTCAATGCTTTCTTCTCAGCGGTCTCAACGCTTTCTTTTCAACTATCTCAGCTGTCTCAGCGCTTTTTGCCTTAGTCAGTTTTTTTGGCTTTAGGTGCATTCGACGATCTATAAGCTGAGCTCGACGAATTGCAAACTGATCTAGACGAGCTTTAAGCTGAGCTCGATGAATTTTGAATCATGATCTCTTGAGCTTATCCCAAGAAATGTTGAGCTGGGCTCGACGAACTGCGAGCTGAGCTCGACGAATTTTGAGTTTACTACCAAACTCATTTTTCTTCACATATATAATCATAGACTACCTGCATGCAAGAACTAGAGCACTCATCAAATACAATATGTGTGTATGTCGTTGACCCGTTTGACTTCTTACAAATCTGGGATATTGCGATCAATAGACCCAACATACTCTTTCTTCTTCTTCTTGTCTGTGGGTAAGTTTGTCTGCGGTTGAGATTGGGGTGTGAGAAGGGTTGCAGTCTTTCATTCCATATTTTTCTAACAACTCTATGCTGTACTTTTGTTGGCTGATGAAGATCTTTCCAGATTGCTGAAAAATATGCAATCCTACAAAGTATCTCATGATTCCAAGATCGCTCATTTCAAAGGTTGTCATCGTCCTTTGCTTAAATTCATGTATGAGAGTTGTATTTGTGCTGTTTATCAGGATATGATCAACATAGATACACACTATCAAGTAGTCATCTTTATGCTTTTTAATGTATAGTGTTGGATCATTTGGGCTCTTTATGAATTTATTGTAACACAAAAAATTATTTATTTTGGCATTCCAAGCTCGGGGTGCCTGTTTGAGTCCATACAAGGATTTCTTGAGTTTGCATACCTTCTCTTCTTCTCCTTCTTTAAGATAAACTTCCAGCTATTGAACTAAGATCTCTTCTTGTAATTCTCCATTTAAGAAAGCAGATTTTACATCTAATTGGTGCACTTGCAGATTGTACTGGGCAGCATAATCTAGAAGAGTTCTTATTGTTTCCATTCTAACTACGGCGGAGAAGGTTTTTGTGAACTCTCTTTCAGGTTTCTATGAATAGCCTTTGGCCACTAACCTGGCTTTGTATTTCTGAATTTGCCCCTTCTCATCTAATTTAATTTTGTATACCCATTTTAGACAAATGATCCCCTTTCCTGGAGGCTTAGGAACAAACTCCCAGGTTTTGTTTTTGTGGACCATTAGCATTTCTTCATCCATTGTTGCATCCCACTTAGGGTCTTTGATGGCCTCCTTATAACTTGTGGGTTCAGAGCACATAAGGGCAATATCTTGTGAGTTATAAATTTCAGAGATTGATCGAAATTTTCTTGGAGGTGATGAGTCTGGACTGTGATCTGATAACTGATCTGGAAGTATGCCTTCCCTTGGACTAGAAGGTGGTGAAGTTTCACTAAATTGTGTGATTTCAGTCTCAACCTCTAGGGGAATGTCCCAGATTGGACTCTGATCCAAAAGTTCATCCTAGCACCATGTTTCTTCTTCACTGAATATAATGTCTCTGTTTACTACAATTTTTTGTGTGATTGGATTGAAGAGCCTATAGCCTTTGGACTCATGGCTATACCCTGCCATGATTAGTTTTTCTCCCTTTTTGTCAAGTTTATCTCTATTTTTGTTTGGCAATAGTGTGTATGCAATACTCCCAAAAATCTTCATATGCTTCACATTTGGTTTCCTACCATACCACACTTCATATGGTGTGGAGTTCTGGAGTGCTTTTGTGGGACTTCTGTTTAAGATATAAACGACAGTATTGAAGTCCTCTTCCCAGAACTTCTTTGGTAAGCCCTTGTATTGCATCATACATCTTCCCATTTAAACTATTGTTCGATTCCTTCTTTCCACAACACCATTTTTTTATGGATTTTTTGGAACTGTTAGTTGTCTCTTTATGCCTTGGGATTGATAGTAAGTGGTAAATTCAGAACTATTGAACTCTCCTCCTCTACCTGTTTTTAGGCCCTTAATCTTTTGTCCAGTTTGATTTTCTATGTATGCCTTAAGTTGCAGGAATGTTTGGAAGGCTTGTGATTTTTAATTTAGGAAATAAATCCAGGCCATCCTACTTTTATCCTCAATGAAAAGTAAAAAATAGTTCTTTCCCATCCAGGTGGGGGGTTTTGAGGGGCCCCATAAGTCTGCATGGACCAGTTCCAACAGGTTTGAGGCTCTCCAATGTGTTGGATGAGCGAAGCTTTGCTTGTGAAGTTTGTTTAGGGCACAAGTTTCACACACAACTTTGTGTGTTGGTAATACTGGTACTACCTCAACTAAAACATTTAGTTTTGATAAGTTCTTATAATTTATGTGCCCATACCTTGCACGCCATAAAGATGCTGACTCTGTAATTCTTACATCTTTAGCCTGAATGCAAACTTCTTTTCTGCTCAAGATTCCTCCATATGTATGGGAAAATTCTGTTCTTTGCCATTTTAGTTTTGATGATGAGGTGATTGTCCTTAAAGATTCTGCATTCCTCTTCATCAAATATGACTTGATAGCCTTTACGTATTAGTTGCCCAATGCTTAGCAGATTTTGGGAGAGCCCCGGGACATATTGCACATCTTGGATGAGCTTGGTCTCTCTAGACTATAATGTGACAACAACTGATCCTTTGCCTTCTATTCTCGTGGCCACTCCATTCCCCTTAATTACTTCAGATTTCTAATTTTCATTTATGTAAGAGAAAGAGTGTTTGTTATTGGTCATGTGGCTCGAACAACCACTATCCAATAGCCACACACTTTCTCCATTCCCTTTGGGTTGAGAACTTGAGTAAAACAGATATTCTGGCTCTTGTTCACTTACTTTTGCCTCTTCTTTGTTCTTGATATCTTTGAACTAGCAATCCTTCTTTAGATGATTTTGTATTTTACACCTTGTACACTTTGAGTAACAATCTTTGGTATTATGGGTTTTTTTTGTTGCAAAGCTTGCAAAAAAGATTTATACCTTTATTTTCGAATTTCTTCTCTCCCATATGCTCGACTATCTTCATTTTTCCCTTCCAGTCCTTCTTTTTTTGTGTTGAAGTTTATTTTGCTTTGGAATGCTTGCTCTATTGGGGATTCTTTCTTCTTCATTCTTTCTTCATGACGCTGAAGTGACCCCATTAGGTCAGCCACTATGAGCTTGGTGATGTCTCCTGCCTCTTGAATGGTTGCCACTACATGCTCGAACTTTGGTGTTAGGCTGCTGATGAGTTTCCACACAATCCTTCTTCTAGTAGGTCTTCACCATATGTTTTGCGTTGATTTGCAATGGTGGTGACTTTAGAGATGAAACTAGGAATTGTTTCTCCCTCTCTCATATTAGAGGTTTCAAGCTCCTTCCATAGAACAGATAGTTTCATGGAAATTACTCTTTCATGACCTCTAAATTCTGTTATTAGGATTTCCCAGGCCTCCTTTGAGGTCTCAGCATCGATGATTAAAGGGATAATTGATTTCCCAACTCATTTCTGAATCGTTAGAATGACTTTTGCATCGTTTTTTTGATTGTGTTGCAGGTTTTTTAGTTGTGCTGCATCTAGATTTTCAGCTGGAGTATTCTCAGAGGATTGTCAGTATCCATTTTAGACAAACTCCCACAGTCCTTGAGATATGAAGTAAACTTTCATTTCCTTACTCCAAAAATTGTATGCTTCGCCTTCAAAGATAGGAATGCCGGTTTGGGTGCATAGAAAAAACTGACTGGAGGATGTTACCGCCGCCATATGATGAAAACTTGCTTGGGATCACCGTGACTTCAGATGCTGCACAGGTCCTGATGGCTCCCACGTATGTAACCTCCCTTTGATACCACAATGTAGAGTTAATTTGGTGAAAGTAATGAACAGGAGAGTGAAAGTGCACGAGAGGAACAAAGGTTGAAGGTTATTAATTTTCTCATACTCAGAAAGAACTGTGGTTACATGTTTTTTATAATGGTGAGTACGACTTCAGAATGAATACTTTGTAGCAATCAGAAATACCAAGTATGCAAATGATGTCTAAAGCATCTTGCATGAAAACACCCATGCCTACCAATGCTGTATTGGATGCTGATGAACATGGGAAACCTGTTGATCAGACAATATATAGAGCAATGATTGGCTCTTTACTGTACCTTACAGCTAGTAGACTAGATATAATGTTTGCTACATGTATATGTGTAAGGTTCCAAGTAAGCCCTAGAGAGTCACACCTAACACTAGTAAAGAGGATTCTCAGGTATGTTAAAAGTTGTCCAAATCTAGGTCTCGGGTATCCAAAAGACTCAGCATTTGATTTAACTGGATTTTTTGATGCTGATTATGCTGGATGCACAATTGACAGGAAAAGCACCAGTGGAACTTGTCAGTTCCTTGGTGACAGACTTGTCTCTTGGTTTTGCAAGAAACAAACTTCTGTGTCAACTTCAACTGCTGAAGCTTAATATATGGCTGCAGGCAGTTGTTGTTCACAAATCTTGTGGATTCAAAACCAACTCCTAGACTATGGCTACAACTTAGAGAAGTCTAAAATCTTTTGTGATAACACCAGTGCTATTTCTATAGCTCAAAATCCAGTCCTCCATAGTAGGACAAAACACATAGAAATTAGGCATCACTTCTTAATGGATAATGTTGAAAAGAATAAAATTGAACTGCAATATATCCCAACTGATTTACAAAGGGGAGATATTTTCACCAAGCCCTTGGATGAAAAGAAACACACCTTCTTCCTAAATCAGTTAGGAATGTTAGATGGAGGAAGTCTAAAATAATATCCAAGTTTTTTCAAAGTTTAAAAATTGACCAAGACTAGGCAAACATCTTTATTTTTCTTAGTGTCTAGAGTGTTTTTCTGGTCTCTGAACTGCGCTCGACGATTTTCCCCCTGATCGTCGAACGGAGATCGACGATTTCCGAAATCGTCGACCTGAGTTCAGCGCTTCTCAAATAGTATGAACTATCTCTCCAGGTCAACGATCGTCAAACGGCGCTCGACGATTTTGTTCTCTGAACGATCGTCGAACAGAGCTCGACGCTCTCCAATATCGTCGAACGGAGATCGATGATATTGAAGACTCTTCAGATTCCTTTAGTAGCCCCGATCGTCGAACTGAGTTCAACGATCTTTCCTTTTCTGCGTCAAACCCTAATATAAAATTCATTTTTCGCCGTCGTTCTCCTTTTGCGCTTTCGATTTCTCTGTAAAAACTTTCTTTCCCTCCAAACATTTCTACACTTGGTCATTTTGTTTGTTGATTCTTTGCAGGTAACCATAGCCGTTTTTGTTGTTGTTCTTGCTGCAATAAAATTCGATGCTGGATTTGACATTGACATGGAGTCCTTCAGCACAACAGATTAAGTTTTCCAGGACATTTTGGAGTTGTTCAAGGAGCAGAAACTTGCTACTATCATGACCACCAGGATTAAACTTGCTGTTGATGAGATTAAGGAATGGGTTTACACTGCCCACAACCAGGATCAACACACCATAGTTGGATCAATTTCTAGCACTCAGGTACCCTTGACCCCAACTATTCTGACAGAAGTTTTTGAGTTAAGCTCTGGAAGGGATTCTGCTGATTTATCTGGAGAGGAATTTGCTGATTTGCTTGCAAGAATGGGTCATTCTGAGGCTAACCCTAGCAAGCTGTTGAAGAAAAACCTGGCTGTGGAATATAGATTCTTGGCTGATGTAGTTGGGAAGGTTTTGTTGGCTAAGCACTCAGCACATGATACAATTTCTAGGTATCAACTATGCTTAATGGGAGCTATAGTGGACAAGAAGAATTTGGACTGGGGAGAGGTCTTCTTTGACCTAATTAAAAAGAAAATTAATAAGAATTTTGTGAATTTTGGGAGGATTTTAGGCCTTTTTCTGCACAACAGATGCCCTACTCTGCTTGTATCATCAGGGATACACATTAATGCATCTAAGAGATTGTCCTGTGCCCTATTTGGTAAATGGGACATGCAGATCATCAAGCCCAACAGGCCTTCTGCAAGCACACCTTCAGGCACCAGGACTGTCATAGTCACTTCCCCCCAGGTCTCTGCCCCTGCAGATGACTTACCTACTGCTGCCTCTCCTCCTCCTCCAATTCCATCTTCTCTATTTCCATCCACCATTCAACCTCCATCCACTATCATCATCTCTGTTAACCCCTCAGTCCGCAACATACTCCAAGTTCCCAAAGCCCCCATTCAGCAGACGCGGACAGGATTTGTCCGTCCGCCCAGTCCGGCACTGTCGCCAGTTGGGCGCCAAGGGTTGTACCCCAGCAGCGGACGAAAAGAGCTGTCCGCTCAGTCCGCCGGCGCTTTGGGATCCAGATTCTCTAATGCGGCGGACTCAGTGTCTCGTCCGCCCAGACCGCCGGTCTCCAGTGGCCGCGCCCAGCAGCAGTGGAAGCTCCAGTTCGCGAGACCAGTCCGCCCCTTCTGTGCGGACTGGCGTGTTCTTTCTTTTTGCTTCCCGTCACCGCTGCCCGGTTCTCCTGTACCCCGGGCAGCCGATTATTTTAGCCCTGCCCGCTTGGGCAGGCCCCCTATCCTATAAATAGGGGGGAGGTGGTGCACTCAAGGCACGCTGACTCGGACCCAGGAGCCTACTTGTTACAGGCTGCGGACTCGAATCCTGTGCCTTGCGGACTCCCCCTTGCTCTACTTCCCTCAGTCTTTTCTTTTCACTTGTAACCCACTTCTTCTTCAATCAAGGGAAAGCCCGTCGCAAGAGAGGCATTCAGGCCGCGACGGGCGAAGTCTGTTGTTGCCGTGGTTCACGGCCCTGCTCCTCTTTCAGCTCTCATCCGCTTAGTAGATCGCTGCTCGCAGTCTCCCCTTTTTCCCGTGTTCGAACAGTTAGCTGGTTGTGCCCGACTCCCTGTCTGTTTTCGTGCATCAACAGTTAACACGCGACCTTCAGATCCGAGTAGTGTTTTGAAATCAGCGGACACAAGATGTCAGACCGCAGAGCCCGCTCTTCAGACCGCTCCAGCTCTTCAGAAGACTCCCTTTGGGACGCGATTGAACAAGCTCGCCTTGAGGCCGAGCAGTCTCGCCGGCAGACCGACCAGCGTCTTGACACAATCAGCCAAGCTCTGCTTGCTTTGGCTCAGCGGCTTGCTCCTCAGGCCGCAGCGGACCCAGCGGACTCTCCAGTCCGCCAGACCCCAGCTCGCCGAACTCCGCTTCGGCAGTCGTCAGCAACTCCCAGGAACGCTGCTCAGTCCGCTGCCCCTCTGCGCCCTCAAGAGGAAGAGTTTGCTTTCAGAGAGTTCTTCAGAGATGCTGCTAGGGGCACTCCTGCCCGCCAACTCCACTTTGCTGATCGCCAGTCCGCCGAGCCCGCGGACTCCTCGGCTCCAGTCCGCCCTTTCTACCCTGCAGAATTTGACACCCCGTCTCCATTTGTTGACCGAATTCGATGGGAATCAGCTCCAAGCAACTTCAGGGAGCCTCGCATCCCTTCCTATTCGGGGACGACAGATCCAGTTTCCCATCTCCAGGCATTTGAGGGGGCAGTAGCTTTGAGATGCCTCACAGATGCCATCAAGTGTAAATTGCTGGTTACCACTCTTGAAGGGCAAGCGAGAGAATGGTTCTATGAGCTGCCTTCGAGCACTATTTCTTCTTTTGCAGAGCTCCGTAGCCAGTTACTGCTGAGGTTTGCTACCTCAAGGAAGAGGAAGAATGGGCCAGCTGCCCTATTCGAGATCAAGCAGAGGGATAACGAATCGGTAGCACGATTCGTTGATCGCTTTCAAAGAGAAATCCAGGGGGTGAGGAATGTGAACCCCGACTATTACAAAGTTGCCTTGATCCACGGCCTCCGGGAGGGCCCTCTGAAGTTTAAGGCGACGACAAAGGCACCCGAGACCTATCAGGAGTTGATCGCCATGGTCAACCGCTTCATAGAAGGGGAAAATGCCAATCCGACCTATGTTTCATCCCTGACAGCTAAGGCTGAAGGAGGGGATGCCTCCGCTTCTTCTTCTCGTGGCAGGCCCCCTCGTCCAGACTTCCAGCCTCCGTCTCAAAGAGGCAGAAACTTTCGCAACAAAAAACCTTTCCAAGGCCATCAACAGTTTCACGAGCAGAGACTGCCGTTGGCCGCCGCTCCCGCAGTTCCTTTGCAAGCTCTTCCCATCCTCCAGCAGGCAGCCTTGCCTGCCCCGTGCCAATATAATGAAAGTCCCATGGAGGACCCTGCAGATCTGGACCTTGACGAAGTCATCCAGATCCTGCAAAGGAGATCAGAAGAAAGGAGGCAAGAGCCTCAGAAGTTGTGGAAGCCGAGGAATAATTCGCAATACTGCCAATTCCACAAGGAAAAGGGCCATCTGACTGAGGAGTGCAAGGCCCTTCGTGCGCTGATTGATAAGTTGCTTGCCGAGGGCAAGATTGACCTGACCAAGAAGGATTCTCCTTCCTCGTCGAAGCCATCCACCTCGAAGGGCAAAGAGGTAGCTGAGGCCTACCAGGAGTGTGTAGATGTGGAGGATGAAGGCCGTCTGGGGCCGATCAACGTTCCAGTGGAATGCTTTGATGCAGATGATGAAGGGATTCTAGGGCGCCTCTTCTTCATCCATGGTGGAGCAGGGACCGAGTCCACTCGGAAATCTTCAATTTCAAGGGTCACCCAGGCGGAGGTGGCCTCTTCTTCCGTTGCTCCCCAAGAGAAGTCGTCACTTTTGGTCCGGAAGATCTGCCTCAAACAGCCAATCCATTTGACGATGCTGTTGTGATCAAGGCTGTGCTTGGGGACTTCACAGTGGACAGAATTCTTGTTGATACGGGCAGTTCAGTCAACCTCCTCTTCAAGTCTACCTTCGAGGCCCTGAGGACCGGAAAGCCTCTGCTTTCCACTGAGGGGCCGCTCTATGGATTTTCAGGAGAGAGGAAAGAGGTGGAGGGCAGCGTCACCTTGCCAGTAAAGCTTGGAGGGGCAACGAAGCAGATACAATTCATAGTGGTCGACGCCCCCAGCAGCTATCATGCCATCTTCGGCAGGCCCCTGCTGAACAAGTACCAAGCAGTAATTTCCACTTATCACCTCGCCATCAAGTTCTTTGCCGATGGGAGGATGTGCCGGGTCAGGAGCGACCCAAGGAGAGCAAGGGAGTGCTACGTTCGCACTGTTAACATGGTTGAAGCTTCCCTTGCTCCAGCAGAGGCTGCAGAGGCCCCTTCCAGTTCGAAAGTTGCTACTGATGAAGGTGCTCACCTGGAACCTGCCCAGGTGACGCAAGGAGTCCCCATTGCTGAAGGGGAGGAGAGGAAACTCTCCATCAACTTGGAGCTTCCTGAAGATCAAAAGGCTGAGTTGATTTCCTGCCTGGTGAAGAACCTGGATGTCTTTGCCTGGTCAGCAGAAGACATGCCAGGGGTGGATCCTGATGTAGCTTGCCACCATCTGAATGTTGATCCCAGCTGCAAGCCCATCCAGCAGAAGAAGAGGGACGTGGCAACAAAGCTTGCAGAGCCAATAAGGGAGGAGGTTGCAAAACTCCTCAAGGCGAATTTTATTAAAGAAGTGCAATATCCCACCTGGATTTCAAATGTTGTAATGGTTAAAAAACCAGGGGGAAAGTGGTGAATGTGTGTAGACTTTACAAAACTTAATAAAGCATGTCCTAAAGATTGCTACCCCCTGCCTCGGATAGATTCTTTAGTTGATTCCGCGGTAGGATACTCTTGCATGAGTTTTTTAGATGCGTTTTCTGGTTATCACCAGATAAGAATGCATAAGCCCGACGTTCCTCACACGTCGTTCATAACTAACGATGGATGCTATTGCTATCTTGTCATGCCCTTTGGGCTTAAGAATGCTGGCGCGACCTATCAACGGATGATGGACCGTGTGTTTAACCATCAAAAAGGAAGAAACCTAGAAGTGTATGTAGACGATCTTTTGATTAAAAGTAAATCGTTTTCGCTGCACTTGCTAGATCTAGCAGAGACGTTCGCTACTCTGCGTAGATACAAGATGAAACTCAATCCTTTGAAATGTACTTTTGGAGCGAGTAAGGGGAAGTTTCTTGGTCATCTCCTTACTCCGGAGGGACTTGCCCCCAATCCCGACAAGGTAAAAGCTATTCTTGAAATGCCTACCCCTCGTTCACCGAAGGAAGTTCAGCAGTTAGGGGGAAGGCTGGCAGGTCTTGCAAGATTCCTCTCTCGAGTTGGAGATAGGAGTGCCCCCTTTTTCAAAACCCTCCGCGGTGCATCCAAGTTTGAGTGGACAGAAGAGTGCTCTCATGCTTTTGAGCAGTTAAAGATGCAGCTCACCTCATCGCCTCTGCTTCAGAGTCCCCGGCCAGGAGAGGTTCTTTTCTTGTATCTAGGGGTTGGCCCTGAGGCCGTCAGCTCCGTTCTCCTTCGGGAAGAAGGCAAAAAGCAGTTTCCAATCTACTATGTCAGCCATATCTTGAAGAGTGCTGAAACGCGGTATCCGATCTTGGAAAAGTTAGCCTTGGCACTGGTCATGTCAGCTCGCAGGCTCCGTCCATACTTCCAAGCACATTCAGTTCAAGTCATCACCGATCAACCTTTGAAGGGTGTGTTGGAAAGGCCCGAGCATTCCGGCAGGCTAGCTAAGTGGGCAATAGAGCTAAGTGAATTTGAAATTTCTTATGTGCCCAAGACAGCCATCAAAGCTCAAGTCCTAGCAGATTTTTTGATTGACATGCCAGAGTCCAGTTCTGATCAGGCAGAAAGGTCACCTTTGGCTTGGACCATCTATGTTGATGGTGCCTCAGGCAGAAGTTCTTCTAGAGCAGGAGTGGTCCTTATCAATCCAAATGGAATCAAGCTAGAGCAGGCCATCAAGTTCTACTTTCCAGTAACAAACAACCAGGCCGAATATGAATCTCTGCTAGCAGGTTTGAGGCTCGCGAGGGAATTAGGGATCGATCATGTTCACATCAAAACTGATTCTCTTGTAATGGCGTCGCAAGTCCTTGGCAACTTTGAAGCAAGGGAGCCAGTCTTGAAAAAGTATCTAGCTCTTGTGAAAATAGAAATCGGCAGGTTTAAAAGCTTCACCATCGAACATATTCCTAGAACAGAGAATGAGGAGGCCGATTTTCTCTCTAAGCATGGGATACCTTCAGGAGGCACAACTTCCGAGCTCTTCCGCCCAGCAGTGGTGGAAGGAGATCTGATGCAAGTCGACCAGCGTGTCTCTTGGATGGACCCGTTTATCCTATTTCTATCAACAGGAAATTATCATCATACAGTTAGAGACAAGAAGAAGTTCAGAATAAAAGCAGCTCACTACTTTCTCGTGGCGGGAATCCTTTATAGAAAGACCTTCCTCTCAACCATGGCCCGATGTGTTTCAGAAGAAGAAGCTCACACCATTTTGCAAGAAGTTCATTCAGGAGAGTGTGGAAGTCACTCTGGAGCAAGAACTCTTGAAAGACGAGTCCTACGGCAAGGGTATTTCTGGCCCACAATGAAGAAAGACTCAGAGATCTGTGCTAGAAGGTGTGTTCAATGCCAGAAGTTTGCTCCGCTTCAGCACCAAGCTGCTCAGTCCCTCAGGTCGATTGCAACTCCTTGGCCCTTTGCGGTTTGGGGAATGGATCTCATTGGTCCTTTTCCCTTGGCAAGCGGGCAACGGCGTTTTATCATCGTAATGATCGACTATTTCAGCAAGTGGATCGAAGCCAAGGCATTGGCCAAGACAACGACTCAGATCGTCAAGAACTTCATTTGGGGAGAAATTGTATGTCGGCACGGGATACCAATGGCAATAATCACCGACAATGGGCCACAGTTCAACAACTCAGAGATGATAGATTTTTGCAGGCAGATCGGAACAGAGCTGCGTTTTGCATCAGTTCATCATCCCCGAAGCAATGGCCAGGTGGAAGCTGCCAACAAGCAGATCCTCAACTTGCTCAAGAAGAAAGTGCAGAATCTCAAGGGCAGTTGGGCCGATCAGCTTCCATCAGTCCTCTGGTCCCTTAGAACAACGCCATCATCCGCAACCGGGGAGACTCCTTTCAAACTCTCTCATGGCTCAGAGGCACTCATCCCGATTGAATTTGAAGTCCCATCACCCAGAGTGCTGCTTGCAAGAGAAGGTGTTGATGATTGGGCTGAGTTGAATAATGAGGAGATGAGGTTCAGCTTGGAACACATCGAGGAGGTCAGAGATCAAGCGGCTGTAAGGCAGGAAGAGGTCAAAAGGAGGATGGCCCGTTATTTCGATCAGAATATAAGGATCAAACACTTCCAAGTGGGAGATCTAGTTCTAAAGAAGGTCGATGCTGCTGCAAGAGCTGGTTCAGTTGGAAAGCTTAATCCAAATTGGGCCGGCCCTTTTGTCGTCAAAGAAACATTAAAGAGCGGCGCTTATCGCTTGCAGACGTACGAAGGAGAGGATATACCACACACGTGGAGTGGGGATGACCTCAAGCGGTTCTATTCTTAAAACCTCCTCCTACTTTCTGTATTCTCTTCAAAAATTGTTATGAATAGAAACTGCTTGCTAACACTTCTTCGAGTGTTTTGTTGTAATCATAACAGATAAGGCGCTAAGAGAGATTTCAAAAACGGTTCTACACCTGAACTTCCTTTTTCTTTCTTATGCTTCCTTTGCAAATACATTTTCTTAATCGAAGAATCCGTACTAACACCTTTTTCTAGTGTTTTCTCTCACTCCCAAAGACCTATAACGGTTCCCTGATACCAGGAGACATCGCCGAGTTCAGCTAGACCTCCCCTAGAGCCGTTGTCATTAGCGTAACACCACGGAGACCACGTGTTGCGGGGAGATTTCGCACCGTGTAGTGGGAGCTTGCAGGCTCTAGCGTGGTTGGATTCTGGACTTCGGATCCCGGTAGGTACCTGACCCCACCTTTGCATTATGGAGGGCAAGGTGGGTGTAAAGCTCTACCACGCCGCTTTAGGGATATTGTTACAACTTCGATGATCGCGTGAGGAAAGTATGCCGTTCCGGCTCACCTGCCCGCGGGTCATCTTAGCTTGTAACTCTCGAACACTCCATGGTACCCTCAAGCAGTGCCTGCGGGAGAACCACAGCTTAGACTGTACTCGAGGCAAGAGGGCAGGGAACCGTTCCGCCAAGTGAGCATCTTGCTCTTCGCAGGGAATTCTTTGGGTTGATTCTATAGCTTGTAGCCCGGTGAGGAAAGTATGCCGCTCAGGCTCACCTGCCCACCTGGTCGCGAGTTATAGGTCATTTCTGTTTTTAGCGGACTGCTTTTCTCTGTCCGCAGAGTCCGCTTTTTTGGGTTGATTCTATAGCTTGTAGCCCGGTGAGGAAAGTATGCCGCTCAGGCTCACCTGCCCACCTGGTCGTAAGCTATAGATCATTTCTATTATGAGCGGATTGGTTTTCTGTATCCGCTCAGTCCGCAGGGTACATATTCAAGTTTATTTTCCTGTTATAAGCGGATTGGTTTTCTGTATCCGCTCAGTCCGCAGGGTACATATTCAAGTTTATTTTCCTGTTATAAGCGGATTGGTTTCTTATATCCGCTCAGTCCGCAGAATTATAAGTTTCGATCACTTCTATTGTGGGCGGATTGGTTTTCTGTATCCGCTCAGTCCGTAGAGCTTTTATATGATAAATTCATCAATGAGCTTTTATATTATGTGCGGTCTGGCTTGCGGACTACAGCTATAACTAAGTACCCCAGGCATTATTATCAGCTGGCTGTTCTCTGAAGCGGATGATGAATGAGTTGATGTCTAAATACTTTAATCAACAAGGTTCACTGTAAATAATATATCATGCGGACTGCAAGAGAAACTCGACAGAGTCCGCCTGAGTTTCTTGGTCCAAAGTGGAACAATATTCTCTAATCAGCAAGATTCGTTATAAATGACATATATCGTGCGGACTTCAATTGGAGCTAAACAGCGTCCGCCTGCTATTGTTTTTCTTCTAAAGGCAAACAGCAATTATTTCTAATCAGCAAGTTAAAAAGCCCAAGTTTATTAGCATGACACGCGGACTGCTAAATATCGGTGCGGTGAGCGTGGAAAAAAGAACATTGCAGAAAGCACACATGACAAAAAATATCCTTTCTATTTCTTCAAAAAAATTTTTACATCGTTCAAAATGTTCGGCGGACTGAAATCTTGCGTCCGCCACTTTTTACAAGTAAAATTACAAAATGTATACATATGCATTGATCATCAGTCAGTCCGCTGTCTCTTCTCAGCAGGTGCAGGGCTGTCACCAATGATGTCGACATCTGGAGAGTAGCCCCCCGAGCTGCTCCCACTGCTACCTGACCCTGAACTAGTGGCGGACCCGCTATGCGAGCTGCCAGTATCAGAGGAAGAAGCAGAAGAGCCGGACTCGGCGGACAGACCCTCTCCTCGCCGGCTTGATTCGGCATTGTCCGCAGGGACTTGCTCTTCACCTTGAGAGCCTCCGTCTTCTTCTTCGTCTTCATCATCTTCCTCGACAACCTCTTTTCCTTTTTTGGCTCTTTCCATCGCCGCGACCTGAGGGGCCAGCTCAGGAAAGATCTCCAGGAAGGGGACGCCGCTCACTCCTTCCTTCATGAGGCCGTCGCAGGCAAGCCGCTCAACAGCAACCTCAACTGTCTCCATCACAAAAGGGAGCGTGGCGGCCCGGAATTTAGTGTTCTCCAAATCATAGGCGACCTGCAAAAGCAAGATTGCAAACTCAGACAGATCGCGGCGAATAGCAAATACAGATCGCGGCGAATTCAACTCACCGCCAGCTCCTCTCTTTGCCGGGCATTCCTTTCTCCCAGCCGCGCGTTCCTTTCCCTCAGCGCTTCATTATCTTTCTGAAGCAGTTCATTTTTCGTCAACATGTCTCTGGCCAGTGTGGCAACATAATGATTTGTCACCGCGCTGTTCGCAGAGGCCTGAGAGGCCAGCAGAGGGAGGTCGGCGGCGGGCACCTTCTTCAGTTCGCTCAAGTTGCGCTTTCCGTAGAGAGTGGAGAGCGCAACATGGGCGTGGCGCGTTATCCGCGGACTCCTCCACGAGGGAAGTGCGGTGGATAAGCGGACATGCTTCTCCTTGCTGTGCCAATGGACCATAGGGTTCCCCCTAAGGTCCCTCTGGCTGATGCCAAAGCCGGACATAGAGAAGCTTTCGGAGGAGGAGTAGTCCGCAGCGACATCCCCTTCCTCCTTCCTCTTCTTTGCAACCGCTTCTTTCTTCTCCTTTTGTGTAGGAACAAAGCCGCTTGGCGTCTGCGGCAGGTTGGCGGGCACCGCCAAGGTCGCTGCAAAAAGAGAACCGGTTAAAAAGCATGGTGGCGGCGGATACAAAAGCTGAGTCCGCTAATACTTACTGTCCTCAGGCGTGACGTCCGCTAAGCTCGCCAGCAGCGGAAGGTAGTGCTCAATATCAAGCCTGGCGTTGGCCAGGAACTCGACAATCGCGGACTCCATTTCGTTCAGCTGCACGTTTTTGAAAACAGAGTCCGCGCGCACTTGCGGATAAGTGTGCGCGAACCCGAGGTCGCCCTCAAAGATTAAGAACCTTGAGGTCCAGTTGTGGATCTTGTTTGGAAGACCCACTACTTTCATCCCCCTGCAATAGAAGTAAATTACGCCCTTGTAGGGGCGGCCTCCAGAGGCAGTTATAGAGCGGACAGAGAATATTTTTCGGAAAATATTCATTGAGAAGGCAATCCTTTCAGATCGCAGGTAAGAGAGGAAGCTGCAGATCGCAGCGACGGTATTCGGCGCGAGCTGGCCTGGGACCATCCCGTAGTGCTCGAAAATTGCGGCAAGCTCCCATAAGAGCGGGAACTTGAATCCGCTGTCGAAGTGATCAACTGGAATGGCGATCTGGGTCGCCGTCGAGAAGTTCAATCTTTCCTGGTGTGCGGGTAGGCGGACAAGAATGCTGGAGTCCGCCATCTTCCTCTCCACAAAAGCCGCCAGATCAGCCTCTTTCAAAGTGCATTTTCTGTGGTCGGCAGAGTGGAAGGCGACTGCAGCATCAGTACGCGCGGACACCATGTTGCAGGCCGCAGGGTTTCGTTTACTTCAGGAATTTACTACATAGAGAAAGCAGAAGGCACTATTTATAGATAAAATTTCTGACAGCTTTTTGGCCAGTCCGCGTAGGTCGCATATTCAATCCGCACAGTCCGCAAAAAATTAAAAAGCAGCCAAACAAATAGCGCGGATACAAAGACAAATTAACATTCCAAGGGAAATCCAGGGCCAAGTCGCGGCCGTCGCAGCTTCCTATCCGCTCAGGTCGCGTATTTTCCCACCTGCAGGTTAGGAAGAAGCGGACACAGCGCTAGTCCGCACAGTCCGCCACAAATCATGCCAAAGATAAACATAAGAATAGCGGACATATAATCTGGATCCGCACAGATCAAATAGAATTTTCACAACACAGCATCGTTTGAGTAATCATACAAACAATATACATTTAATCAGATAAGTTCAAGGAATTGCGGACTCAGCGATCCCTGTTGTCCGTCCGCGCCGGCTTTTCTGCTCTGTCCCTGCATAGATGAGCCGCCTGATCGCTTATCTGAAGAATTTCACTGTATACCCGACAGAGATGGTGATGGATGACGTTTATAGTCCGGTGCATATGGGCGGCTTCCCGGTCAACTCGACTGAGAGGCACCACTGGCTCCGCTGCCGGCCTCGGCTCCTCATCCGCGGGCTGCTGGCCACCTGCCGGTGCCGCGATCTCAGGAGGAACGCGATCTGACGCCCGCGGCCTCTGCTCAGCGACCTCAGCAGTCCGCTTCTCCTTTCCATCACGAGCCGACGCCAAGTGCTTGCCTCTGTAGTATCGGACGTCATCCGCGAGCCTTTTCTTTTCCCTTTCAGACCTCTCCAGCGCCCGCGAGATGCTGGCGACCTGGTCTTTGAGGGCCTTCTCGCGTTCTGCGAACGCTTTCTCGCGCGCCGCGGACGCCCTCTCGCGCTCCGCCGCTTTCTCTAACTCTGCTTTGACACATTGCATTTCAGCTTCAAATTTCTTCTCTAACTCTTTTATCATACTCAGGCTGGGTGGCTCATCTTCCGCGGACTCCACATGTGAGACCGCGTCGGCGCCAGTGTTGGGTGTCACCACGATCTCGCCACTCTCTATGGAGCCCGGCAGCGACTTTCTACCTGCAACAAATAAAGTCAAACTTCGCATTCAAAGGCAGTTCGCAGCGGACTAAGAAAAAGGATAAAAGATCACTTTTAGATATAGCGGCAGCGAGTTTCCGACTATCAAAGATGATTGGCCGCCTTGCCCGCTCTGGGTCAAAGGCGCTTAACCGCTTTTTCCATTCACGGTGAACCCTTGCTCTTCTCTCGGCAGCCGCACTTGTTGAGACCACGATATCGTCCGTCTTGGTGATAATTTTGATCGGTCTTGACGTCCGCGGCGGCGACCTGTAAAGCCACTTGCGCTGAAAGTATTTGGGCGCCGGCTGAAGTTTACCTGACCGCATCAGCTCCGCCGCAATCCTCAGATCCTCAGCAGCTTTGTCCGCCGCGGCCTGCTTCGAGGCTGCCTCGACCACAGCAACATGAGCAACGATTTGCTTCTTTTGTTCCTCTATCTTCTCCTTCAGCCTCTCCCTCTCCTCTTCCTCTGCAGCGGACAAGGAAGGGAGTTCGTCACCCTTATCTCCAGCAGTCACTGCCTCATTCTGCTGCAGCATAACCAGCAAGGAGTCCTGGATTAAGTCAAGTTGATCGACGTCTATAGAATCAAATATCTCATCCGTGGAAAGACTCACCGTTGAGAGGGAATTCTCTCCCTGGATTTGGGCCTCCGGAGTAACCAGATCGCCGTCTGGAACTTCTTTGTCGCGCGGCCTGTGTTGTAAGTCCGCTTCCCCAGTCCGCTTGGAGATGTTCTTCTCCTTCATAGCGCGCAGCCTCCTCTCAACCCGCTCAGCGACGGTCTCTCCGTCTCTCTTCCTCTTCTTCCTCTTGGCGGTCTTCTCAGCAGCATCCGCGGCGGACCCCCCTAAATCAGGCTGGTCAGCGCGGACAGGTTCAGGATTCACAACAGACAATGCCTTTGAGGGCGCGTTGTCCTCTACCTCAGTCCGCCGGTCTTCTTCGTCCAAGTCAACGATTTGCACCGAGGCATTGGGGGAAGATATGTCAGTCTCCATGTGTTCGCCAGTAGTGTCCGCCGAGGTCGCAGTCTTCTGAGAAGGGGCGGAGTCCGACAAGGTTGCCATCTTCTCACTCCTCAATGGCTCGGCGTCAACTACGGCATCCTTGCGAGCAGAAACATCGACGTGGCGGACTGCTTTCTCCGCAGGCTTCTCGTTCTGGGAGTTTTCTCCTGCGAGGCGGACAGGATCTTGTCTTGCCGGCCTCTTTGCAATTTTCTTGGTCTTCACTGGCGTTGACGGCTCCGAGTCGCCTTTGGCAGTGAAGCTAGAGAGGAATGTACCAAGTCTTGCCATGCCGGACTGGAAAGTGGAGACCGCAAGTGGTGAGTATCGCCCCGTGTCGATCAAGATTCTCAGCAGATCCAGGCCCTCCAGCGATATTTATAGCTTTGGCGGCATTTTCGAGGTTTGCGGACTCGGCGGTTAAAGAAACATTTTCGAAGTTTTTCTGGAAACTTAAAAATGTGCGGGGATTATGTTAACCCCTCAGTCCGCAACATACTCCAAGTTCCCAAAGCCCCCATTCAGCAGACGCGGACAGGATTTGTCCGTCCGCCCAGTCCGGCACTGTCGCCAGTTGGGCGCCAAGGGTTGTACCCCAGCAGCGGACGAAAAGAGCTGTCCGCTCAGTCCGCCGGCGCTTTGGGATCCAGATTCTCTAATGCGGCGGACTCAGTGTCTCGTCCGCCCAGACCGCCGGTCTCCAGTGGCCGCGCCCAGCAGCAGTGGAAGCTCCAGTTCGCGAGACCAGTCCGCCCCTTCTGTGCGGACTGGCGTGTTCTTTCTTTTTGCTTCCCGTCACCGCTGCCCGGTTCTCCTGTACCCCGGGCAGCCGGTTATTTTAGCCCTGCCCGCTTGGGCAGGCCCCCTATCCTATAAATGGGGGGGGAGGTGGTGCACTCAAGGCACGCTGACTCGGACCCAGGAGCCTACTTGTTACAGGCTGCGGACTCGAATCCTGTGCCTTGTGGACTCCCCCTTGCTCTACTTCCCTCAGTCTTTTCTTTTCACTTGTAACCCACTTCTTCTTCAATCAAGGGAAAGCCCGTCGCAAGAGAGGCATTCAGGCCGCGACGGGCGAAGTCTGTTGTTGCCGTGGTTCACGGCCCTGCTCCTCTTTCAGCTCTCATCCGCTTAGTAGATCGCTGCTCGCAGTCTCCCCTTTTTCCCGTGTTCGAACAGTTAGCTGGTTGTGCCCGACTCCCTGTCTGTTTTCGTGCATCAACAATCTCCAGCCCATCTCCAACATCAATACCATCTCCAATTCCAACTCTACCAACAACAGAAGAACTATTCCATCCATTATATTCCTACCCTCCACCAGATATTGAAACATCCACAATTCCATGCTTCAATCTTATTGATGATTCCTTCATAGATGACTCACCCTCCTCACCTCCTGAGCTACCCTCCTCATCAACCTCTTACCAGGAACTTCTACAAGAGATCATTGATCAACCCACCTTCACACCATCTATCTCAATCCCATTGTCTTCCATCACCACTTTACCCACACCTCAACCATCTCTTCCCAATACACCAACTCTCCACTACCATCACCAATAGCTCCACCTCCATCCTCTACCTCTGCTCCAGTCACTGCTGAGCAAGTAGATCTTCCAGCCCTAGCTAACAGGATATATGAATTGCTAGCTTCCAGGCTATCTCTTCTATTGGAGATCTCCTTGGCTCCATTACTCCAGTCAGTGGCAGCTCTTTCTGCCAGGCTCTCCTCCTTATTTCCTCAGGCAACCCCTTCATCAGTGTGCCTTGATCCAGCATTATCTGAATCTAGGCAGGGGGAGATGCCCTATGAAGTGAGCTTGCATGCTGTTTCTTCAGTTTTTGTTGCTGCTGCTGCTGCTGTTCTTCCTCAAGCTCCAGTTCCACCTCCAGTTGTCTTCCCAGTGGACATCAGGTCCTTACTTTCAGTATTTGATCCAGCTTACTTCAGTTGTCTTCCAGAGACAGTTGCTATCCAGCCATCAGAGGATTTGTCCAAGGCCATTGTGCCCTTCTCTAGCTGTGACATCAGCATCATTCATTCATTCATAAATACAGTGTTCACTGCTGAGCGGTCTGTTTCCACTAATGTTGCTGCCCCTCCTGCTGAAGATATTGTTGATGTATCTGCTGCTGCTGCTGTCAATAATGATGCTACTATTGTTACAGTTTCTGATGATATCCTCATGACAGAGGCACATGATTTTGAGCCTTTTGTGTTTTCTGATGACACTCCTGATGTTGTTGATATTGTTGTATCTGAAAGTGTCTCATCTGAAACTATTGCTGCCCCAACTGCTGTTATTAATGCTGTTATACCTTCTAAGAGTGCTGCTCCAGCAATTTCTGTGTCTGTTGTTATTACTGCTACAACCTCTGTGTTTGTTGCTACTGCTACTGCTTCAACTTCAATTGCTACAAGTGCTGTATCTGCTGCTCCAACCTCTGCTGCTACATCTGCTTCAACTCAGCTCAAGAAAGACTTGATGAAAAAGATTGATGCTCTTTATGATGAGTAAAGTTCTGAAAGTGATGAGTTCAAGACTGATTCTGATGACTCCTCTGCCACCATTGCTAGGAAAAGAAAGGGAAGGAGCAAAGCCATGAAGAGAGTACCTCCAGCCAAAGTCAAGGACAATAATAACATACCATATTACATTCTTCATGATTGCCCCATAACTGAGCACTGGATGCAGTATTCAAAGAACCAACTCAAAGCCATGAAGAAAAAGAGAAAGTATGAAAAAGGATCTCCCTAGTTTCATCATTCTCATCCTCCTCCACCACCTCCTCCTGATGCAGGTGCAGGTGGAAGCTCAGCTGCTCAACCTCATGCTAAAAGCCAAACCCCCTATCAGCCTCATGCAAGATCTTATCATAGGGGAAGCCAGTCTAGAGGTTCTCAATCCAGAAGATGAAACTATAGAGGAAATCAAAGGGAAGTCCAGGTTTATTCAAAAGGTTATTCAAGGCAACATCCTTACTCCAGGGAAGGACAAACCTCATCAGACACAACCTCAGGTCCTTTTCCCTATAAACTGAAGGAAGTAGTTTCATCCAGGCCTCCTCAAGATAATCCATCAAATAGATATGAGCCACCAGTGCCATTTGAAGATCCTGAAAATAATCCAACTGCTTGGACTGCCAGGATGAAAGAGCTTGCTGCACTGGACCAGATTTAGAAAGCTAAAGAGCAAGGAAGAGACTCCTCCAACATCACTACATTGTCTGAACAGAGAAAGAAGGAATTGGAAAGATATGGCTCAAGCAAATTCTTTGATTCTGATAGATACATGGAGCTGCATCCTGAAGCTGTAGTTCCAAGACCCAAACAGCAAACCTCTTTAGGTGCAGCAGATGACACAAGATCAAAGAAGGAAGCTCTCAACCCCAATAGAGAAATCAAACTCATAAAGAGCAAGGAAAAGAAATAACTATGTAAGGTGACAATCATTTTGACTTCTGATTTCTGTCTGGGATGATATATATCTGTGGTTCTGCAATGTCCAGCTTATTGCATTTCTGTATTGTTGATGTGTATGTTGTTATTTAATTTTTCCAAGTTCTGTAAATAGTAATCCTAACCCAAATAGGGGGAGATTGTTGGAACACCCTATTACTAATTTGGGTCAGGATCACTATGCCTCTAGGAAACCTGTTTTTGACCTCCTGCATAGCTCTAAAGGTCAAATAGAATTGAGTCTAAGGGTTAGAAGTCTAGGTTTGGAAGCTACCCTCAAGACCAAGAATTTTCAGTTTGAGACTAAGTCATATCGTTGAGATCAACACGACGATTCGACGAACTCCAATCGACGATCGTCTAGCTCAACTTCGACAGATCGTCGAACTCCATTCGACGATCGCTGAGCTCAACTTCAACAAATCGTCGAACTCCATTCGACGATCTTGACTCAGTATTGGTTCTCTATCTCTGAGCTCAGTTCGACGATCTTTGAGCTCAGATCGACAATTTTTGTTGCTGTATAAGTCCAAATCGCTGAGCTCAGTTCGACGATAGCAGAGCTCAGTTCGACATTTTTCTGATGACTTCAAGGATTTTCAAGATTCAAATTCAGAACAGTTAAGGAGTTATTCAGCAATTAATTCAGAAGATTTTCTAGCCGTTTTCATTTATTTCTGGACCAAGTTTCAAGAGATTATCAAGGAATGTTTCTTTGGACTTTCCTCCAGAAGATAATTGCAATTAAGGATGCAATTAATGACAGGCCAACGGCTATTCTTGACAGAGGATGATTTTCTATTCAGTACCAGAGAATAAAATACAAGATTTTTGAATCTCTCTATCACTCAAAAACATAGACAAGAAGAACAAGAACAAAATATTCTCTGTCTCAAAGAATTCTCTCAAGAACACACATCCAAGGAGATCAAACCTTCTGAAATCTTCTGATCTCTCTTGTCTCAAGTGTTCAAGGCTAACATCTTTCAAGACTCCAGACACCTAACATTTCAGCTGTTGCTGAAATCATCATTTGCTGGAGATCAACTTCTGAAGGCCTATCACCCTACAGCAAAGCTTCATTTCCTGAATATCTCAAGGACTCTGTTGGGTACATTGGTTTAAATGTACCTGATTTGAAGAAGCCTCACCCAACTCAATGATATACATCAAAATGTATTTGATGTGTTTTGAGTTACCTTGTGCAGGTTAAGTTTTTGCAGGAAAGAAGCAAAAAGTTTCTAAGTCCATGTGTCGACACCCAGAGGGAAAGTGTCGACACTTAATAAGACTTGTGTCGACACCCAGGCAAGCAGTGTCGACACTTGGAGTCATTGTGTCGACACCAGGGATGCTGAGTCGACACCAGACAGAAAGTGTCGACACAAGGAGCTGTGTCGACACTCAATGAAGAAAGTGCAGTGAAACAGTGTCGACACTTAACAGTTGTGTCGACACCCAGTGAAGCTGTGTCTACATCAGAAAGTGTCGACACTTGGAGCTGTGTCGACACTCAGCAAAAGCTAGCAGAGACTAAGTACAAGTGTCGACACCCAAAGCAATGTGTCGACACATAACAGAAGAGTCAACACTTGAAGAACGTGTCGACACAAGAAAGAATGTGTCGACACTCAGCTGAAGACTCAACACTTGAAGAAAGTGTCGACACAAGGAGCTGTGTCGACACTTAGCAAAGATCAGCAAAGTTCAAGAATATTCTAAGTACAAGTGTCGACACTAATGGAATGTGTCGACACTCAGCCAGAGTCTCGACAGAAGAAGGATGTGTCGACACAAGGAGCTGTGTCGACACTCAGCAAGTATCAACACTGAAGACATATGTCGACACCAAGAAGCAGTGTCGACACTTATCAAGTACAACACATGAAGATGTGTCGACACAACGATGTTGTGTCGACACTTAGAAGAATTCAACAAAACACTGAAGTACAAGGACTTGTGTCGACACACATTATCAGTGTCGACACATGCAGAAGAAGCTGTGTCGAGATATTAAATCTACAACACAAGGAGTTGTGTCGACACCTTGTAGGCTAGTGTCGACACTTAGACAACTTGTGTCGACACTTGGTCTATAAGTGTCGACACTTAAAGACAGAAAGTCTCGACACTTGCAGACAGTTACAGAATTTTCAAGAACTGACTGGATGACTTGACAGCTGTCATTCCAGCCGGTCTACAGCACCTGTCAGAATTGTCAGAATTCAGTTATGGACCGGACCAGCCGGTTACCATGAAGAAGGCCTATAAATAGGCTTATACAGTCTACAGAAACTATTGTTGAAGTTGTTCAAATTATTGATCAAGTATTTAACAAAGAAGATCTAGCTATTCCTTGAAGAATCAAGTGCAGATCTAAGAAGTTGGAGAGAGAGAGCTCCATCCAAGAAATCAGCTGTTGGAACCAGGCTGAGAAGAAGGGTTCAGAGTCACTCTGAATCTTAAGTAGCAGAGATCAAGGATCAACTGCAGAAGGAGTCAATCTTATTGAGTTCTACTTTCAAGAAGCTTTGAAGAAAGCTAAGTCAGATTGATTTCAGCTGAGTTCTTCCAAGAACTCATCAAGAAACTCACAACTCCCCTCTCTTGTCTCTGGGTTGCTGAGTTAACAATTTTGTATTCATTATATCTTGTAGGATCCTTTAGATCTGAGTCTTGTAAGCCTGAAATTATAAAGGCTGAGTGTAGGGCTTAAGTGTCTGAGTGTAGGAGATTGAAATCTCTGAGTGTAGGCCTTGGTGGCTGAGTGTAGGCCTTGGTGGCTGAGTGTAGGCCTTTGTGGCTGAGTGTAGGCTTTGGTGGCTGAGTGTAGGCCTTTGTGGCTGAGTGTAGGCTTTGTGAAGAAGCTGAGTTGTAGGGCCTTGGGCCTGAGGTGTAGGAACCAGTTTGGGTTCTGAGATAGTGGAGGAGTTTGGTCGAATCTAGTACATTGCTAGATAGGCGAAGGGGGAAAGTGGATGTACCCAAACCTTGGGGAACCACTATAAAACTGTGTGTCTTCTGTGTGCTGTGGTTTGCTGTGAATGCTGTGTGATTGCTGTGAAATAGTAGATAGAAATCTGTATTAAATACTGATTGCTGTCATAAAAAGTTAAAAAGAATTTGGTCACCTATTCACCCCCCCCCCCCTCTAGGTGTTCAAGTACTATATCTTTCAAGTGGTATCAAAGCGAGGTTCCTCAAAAGAGGACATAACTGTCTGAGTAGATCCTGTTGGCAGATTCAGTGTAAGTCAATAACAGAATCAAGAACATCAAGAACTATGGGTTCCACTGAAAATCACAAGGAATTGGGATCCATGAAGCTACCTATATGTAGGAAAGAAATCTTTGGGATCTGGAAGGAAAGGGTGAGACTCTTTATGGAAGCTTCAGACCCTAGGATTTATATCACAGTAAAGGAAGGGTCATATGTGCCCATGAAGGTGTCAGTATTAGATGCAATCAGAGAACACCAAAGGATTTCTCTGAAATGACAAAGGATGAGATTGTTCTAGCCACCATGGACAAGAGGGCTCAGAACATCATAGTGAGTGTCATAGATGATGCAACTTTTCAGAATCTAATACATTGTAAGACAGCCAAAGAGATGTGTGATACTCTTATTGTGTATATGGAGGGTTCTGAAGAAGTAAGGCAAGACAGAAAATCCTTGCTAAATCAAGAGTATGAAAGTTTTAGACAAGGAAAGAGTGATAGCATAACTGAGTGCTATAAGAAGTTCTACAGGATAGTGAATGAACTCATGTCCTATGGCAGAGAGTTCAGTAATTATGAACTCAATGATAAGTTTCTAAGGTCCCTAACTAAAGATTGGGACACCAAGATCTGTGTCATCAGGGAAATGGCAAAGCTGGGAGAAATTCCTCCACCAACACTTTTTGGTAAACTCCTGTCCTATGAAATGCAGTTGCTGGTGAGGAAAGAAGAGGAGAAATCCACAAGAAATGAACACAAGGAAAGAACAGTGGCCTTTAAATCAGAAGCCCCCAGAAAGTATAGGAGTAAGTCACCAACTCCACCTCCAAAGGTAGTTGAATCTGAGTCAGATGAGTCAGTCAGCACAAAATCTGAAAGCAGTGAAAGTGATGAGGACTTTGCTTCCTTCATAAGACATTTTCAGAAATTCTTAAAGAAGAAACAGTGGAGGACAAGACCTTCTACTTCACAGGGAAATGAAGACTCTTATCAGAAAAAGAAGTCTTCAAAGAAAGACAGGAAAAAGTCCAAGTCTAGCAAAGCTACACTATCAAAAATTGTGTGTTATTGCTGTAATAGACAAGGTCATGTGATAGCAGATTGTCCAGAAAAAAGGAAGGAGTCTAGTGACAAGAAAAGGACTCAATACAAGGGCAAGAAGGAGAAGTCTTTTGTTGCCAAAAAGGACAAGACCCTTTCAGATATCTCTTCATCAGAAACTGAGTCAGATGCTGAGGCATATATTGGACTGTTTGCTGAGGAATAAGAAGAAGAGTTCATGCAGATTATGAATTCTATTTATGAACAAGAGGACAGTCAATGTCAAGGGCTAATGGCATTGACAGAAAATGACAAAATCCTGGAGCAGCCAGGACCTAGTAAGGTACAAAGTTCAACTTTAAGTTCAGTTTCTTGTGTCAGTACAGAATCAGATTCATCCTCATCAAATGATGAGAGTGCATCTGAGTCTGAAGAAGATATTCATCAGGTGATAGATGAATATAAAGTACTGTTGCAAGCTTATAAGAAGAGCAAGTCCCTAGCCAAAAGTCAGGCAAAGGAAATTGCTAATCTCAAAGCTATGGCAACTGATTTTGAGAAGTCTTTTGATCAAAAGCTTAATGAGATAGCCAGGCTGAAGCACATAACTGTGATTCAGATGGGAACTATATCATTTAAGAATGATCAAATCAAGAGTCTGGAGATTAATCTTCAGAAGGAGAAGGACTTAGTTGCTAGGTTTTCTAAACCTAAGTCAGTCTTACCCATAATTGATGAATTTGTTCATCACAAAGGTAAAGCTGGACTAGGATTTATTAGACCTGCAAGGACTGTCCAGTCCAAGTCCAAGGGCAAAGCCACAACACTCAACAAGCCAGCTGTGAAAAAAACAGCTAAGACTGTACCTAAGCAAAGGTACAATAAGTTTGAGTGTTGGTGTTGTGGCAAGATAGGCCACTTTGCAATGGACTGTTGGCACAATGCTAGTGCCAAAGTGAGTAGCAATCTGTCTATTGGAAAACCAGCATGTAGCTTTGTCAGGATGCAAACTAACAAGTACCAAGGACCCAAGAATTCTTTGGGTTCTAAGGTTTACTAATCTGTTTTGCAGGTTAGTACAAGTGGCCATCCCCCAATATGGTACTTGGACAGTGGATGTTCCAGACATATGACTGGAATAAGGAGTTTACTAAAGGACTACATACCCATCAAGGATGGTCCAAAAGTCACCTTTGATGGTTCTGAAAAAGGAATCATCAAAGGGTTTGGTAACATTTCTAGTAACTTAGTTACCATTACTCAAGTGGCTTATGTTAAAGGGTTGAAACACAACCTAATAAGTATAAGTCAATTAAGTGATGTAGGGTATGACATCTCATTTGTTAAGAATGATTGTCATATCAAGAGGTCAACTGATCAAGAGATCATTTTGACAGGTTATAGAAAGAGGAATGTCTACTGCCTAGACATTATGTGTGAGACCAGTGGTTCTCAAGTGTGTCTTGTAGCAGATGAGAAAGTCTCTCATTATGTCAAATGGCACAAGAGGCTAGCTTATCTAAACTACAAGACAATTGGCAAACTCTTTAGCAAAGAGTTAGTGAGGAATGGTCCTCAAGTTAAGTGTGTTAAAGATGGTATTTGCTCAGCTTGTCAAAAGGGCAAGCAGACTAGATCCACCTTTAGAAGCATAGAAAACAAAGATGTTGTGAGGTGTTTATACCTCTTGCATATGGATCTCTTTGGTCCAATGTCAGTTCACAGCCTAGGTAGGAAGGTCTATACCTTTGTAGTTGTAGATGACTACTCAAGGTTTTCCTGGGTGTTCTTCTTAAGACAGAAATCTGAAACACCTAATGTCTTATATAGCTTTGTCAAGCAAATTCAGAATGAACTAGACAGTACAGTGGTCAAGATTAGAAGTGACCATGGTACTGAATTTCAGTCTGAGAGTATGGCAAAACTATGTGAAGACTTTGGGATATTTCAAGAGTTTTCTTCACCAAGAACACCTCAGCAAAATGGCATTGCTGAGAGGAAAAATAGAACCTTGATTGAGGCTGGTAGGACCCTATTAAGTGATACATCATTACCAGAATACTTCTGGGCTGAAGTAGTTAATACTGCATGCCATGTTATTAATAGGGCTATCATTACTAAAGGCCTCAACAAGACCCCCTATGAGGTTGTGAAAGGCAGGAAACCAAATCTATCCTACTTCAGGATCTTTGGTTGTAAGTGCTTCATACTTAACAATGGAAAGTCTTACTTGACTAAGTTTGCTGCCAAGTCCCAAGAGGGAATTTTTGTTGGGTACAGCAACAATAGTAAGGCTTATAGAGTGTACAACTTGTCTACTCAAGTTGTAGAAGAGACTGTACATGTAGTATTTGATGAAACTAGGCTTATTAACAATGAGTTGTCTAGTAGTGTATGCAGCCCTACAGGTTTAACAAAGAAGATGGACAAGCTCACTCTAGAAGAAGAATCTACTGCAAGACAGCAAGTAGAATACAGTGGCTGTTGTTCAGGGGGAGTACTACATGTACCAAATGCAGAAGAAGTACAAGGAGTACAGCAAGATGATGAAACTGAAGAGGTTCAACCAGAAGTCAGGATGCCTCTAGCCAATAGGCATCTTAGAGATCATCCAGTAGAGCAGATTATTGGAGATCCAAGACAAGGGGTACAAACAAGGAGCAGAAATCTGAATGCAACAATCTACTCCAGTTTTCTATCTCAAGTTGAACCAAAGAAGTTTGAAGAAGCCATTCTAGATCCACTATGGACTGAAGCAATGCAAGAAGAGCTGAATCAGTTCAAGAGGTGCAAGGTCTGGGAACTTGTTCCTAAACCTAAAGACCACAATATAATAGGAACCAAGTGGATCTACAGGAATAAGATAGATGAACAAGGTGTCATCATTAAGAATAAAGCAAGATTGGTTGCTAAAGGATATAAGCAGGAAGAAGGTATTGACTTTGATCAAACCTTTGCTCCAGTAGCCAGACTGGAAGCCATAAGAATGTTCCTGGCCTATGCAACCTATCAAGGATTCAAAGTTTACCAAATGGATGTCAAGTCAGCATTTCTGAATGGTAATCTTAAAGAAGAAGTCTATGTGGAACAACCCTCAGGTTTTGTTGATTAACCTCTACCTAATCATGTCTATAGACTTAGGAAAGCTTTATATGGGTTAAAGCAAGCCCCTAGGGCTTGGTATGAAACCCTGTCTAGTTTCCTCATTGAGAATAAGTTCTCAAGGGGGAAAATAGATAAGACTCTATTCCTTAGGGAATCTAAAGACAAAGTAATACTAGTCCAAATATATGTAGATGACATTATATTTGGGTCTACTGAAAGTAGTCTTTGCAAAAAGTTTGCAAAACTAATGCAAAGTCAATTTGAGATGAGTAGTATGGGAGAGCTAAAGTTCTTCTTGGGTCTCCAAGTAAGACAGACTGAGAGTGGTTTATCCATATACCAGTCCAAGTTCACCCTAGAACTCATAAGGAAGTATGGTATGGATTCATCCAGTACCATGAAGACTCCTATGGGGTCAAGAATGTATCTTAGCAAGGATGATGCAGGGAAACCTGTAGATGAAACCTTGTATAGAGGGATAGTTGGCTCCCTATTATACTTGACTGCAAGTAGACCAGATATCATGTATGCTACATGTGTCTGTGCAAGGTATCAAGCCTGCCCTAAAGAGTCTCATTTGACAGCAGTCAAAAGAATATTAAGATATCTAAAGGGCACTCCTTATCTAGGCCTCTGGTACCCTAGGAATGGGGATTTTGAACTAACAGGTTATTCAGATGCAGACTTTGCAGGATGCAAAGAAGACAGAAAAAGCACTACTGGAACCTGTCAATTCCTAGGTGGAAGACTGATTTCTTGGAGTAGCAAAAAGCAAACAAGTGTGGCTATCTCCACTGCAGAATCAGAATATGTGGCTGCAGGAAGTTGCTGTGCTCAACTTCTGTGGATACAACATCAGCTTGAGGACTATGGATTTCAGGTAAGTAGAACTCCACTCTTCTGTGATTCTACAAGTACTATTTCAATTGCACATAACCCTGTTTCACATAGTAGAACTAAACATATTGAGATAAAATATCATTTTCTTAGGGAGCATGTAGAGAAAGAGGATATTTTACTAGAATATGTTAAAATAGATAATCAACTAGCTGATATGTATACTAAGCCCCTAGAAGAAACTAAGTTCAATAGGTTTAAGATTGAACTAGGAATGATAAACTTAGAGTAAGTTTATAGTATTGGAAATTGGCTAAGTAAAAAGGTGTCGACACACAGAGATATCTGTGTCGACACAGAAAATTGGTGTCGACACTTCAGGGAAAAGGTGTCGACACATCTAGAAAGTTAGTGTCGACACTTCAGAATATTAGTGTCGACACATGACAAGTTGGTGTCGACACAACCAAGGTGGTGTCGACACATAGTGTTTACTCAGAATTATCTAAGTAAAGTCTCGACTAAATGTCGAGTTAAGTGGTGTCGACACATAAACAAGTGTCGACACATATAATCTGTTGACTAAACTTGTGTCGACACGTAAGTGTCGAGCCATTATAAGTCAGTGTCGACACTTATTGACAGTGTCGACACATTTTAAGTTGGCTGCCCGCCTTTTCATCTTCAAAATTAGCAAGGATATGTACTTGAAAATCAAATTAGGATGAATGATAATTTGACTGCATCTCACAATGCAATAGTCACAGAACTGAAGAATCTAGCTGCAGGGCAGACTCCAGCCACAGCAAAGGCAGATTTTGACAAAGTATTCCTAGAAGAAATCACTGCTCTTAAGACTGCCATCCAAGATTCTCAAAAGTTGATAACTGACAAACTCCAAAGGTTAAAACCTTTCTTTAAAGATGGAGTTAATTATTTGGATAATCAAGTGAGATTTTAGAAAGATGATGTCAGAGATCATATAGAAAGAGAAGTCATAAAGGGGGAGAGAGTGTTAGTCAAGGTAAGCTCTGATCATGCTAAGTGGATATCTAACTCTATCAGAGCAACTCTTAGTTATCCTCCTCTTTGTGATGAAGATAATGTTGCTGAATCTGGTATTCATCCTGCATATCTAGGAGGGGAGCAACCAGAAGTAGCTCAAGTGATCTATCCTCCACCAGATTTTGGCATGGTTCATGCTGACATACAATCCATGTATAGCCCACCTGGGGGTAAGGATAATGTCATCATAGAAAAGGTAGTCCAGCCAATCTCTGAAGCTATGCAAGAAGCTATGCAGAAAGAAGAAGAAACTAGATTGTCAAAGAAGAGGTTCAGGGAGCAAGCTGAACAAAGACCTGACTTTGAGCAGTGGAGCCCCACCTCTAGGAACATTATTTTGACTGCATGGAAAGCTGCAAAGGATAACATTCAAGACAGAAACAAGTGGTTTTCTGAGGCTGAATGGAGAAAGCATGAGTCAAGACAGGAGGTAATAGTCCAATATAGAAGAAAGGCCAAGATGGGAAAGCTACCTCCTACTGCTCTGGTGTAACACCCCCTATCCGTCGCATAGCATATAGCAGTAGGTCCGGCCGGGGGCCGACGCCATATACCACAGACAGACCGGGTGGTTACTTATGAAAACCATCCAACCAATCTCAACGTCCTACACAGAGCATTCTAGCGGAAGCAGTTTATAAGAGTTGTAAACAAGAACCCAGCAACAAGCATGAATGTCCACTAGTACAACTTAGGAATGTTATTACGAAAATACCCAAAATAAGCCTTAAGGCCTTACAAAATGTTTCACTTGAATATTACATGTTTTACAAACCACGGCACGCAGGCCGGTCATACATGAATAAAGCAGTAAAAACTTCTACTTGGGCCTTCGAGGGCCAGCTTCGCAAAAAGGGCTTTAGCCCGCTATTGACCGCTTGGTCCAGCTGCACCTGCAAGCAACAAACCAACGCACGGTGGCAAAACAAGGCAACGGTCAGCAATGCTGACCAAATTATAACGATCCCGCCCCCAACTCGGGGCGGCGATGCTCCTTCCTTGCATTTCATTAGCATAAGCGAGCCATATATATAACCATAGCCATTTCAACACAGACGTTGGCTCGCACGGCCACACGCCCCGTGCACTCAGGGCACATTCTCGGTGAACCGGTCGATGTCACGTCAATTAAAGCCATTAACATTCCGGACTCACCACCGTCACTTAGACGGCCACACATATGAGCAATTTGTCTTCTTGGCCTGGGTCACGACAATTTAAGTCATTGACCGCCGAAGACTCACATCTATGCCAACGGCAAGTGCCACGTAACCTTAGGTCTCTTTAACCGAACGACATAGAGCGGGTACGGTTCCATCTAACCCGTGCTCACATCACAACGACAATTTAAGCCATTTGCGCGGGTCAAACTTCCACGAGTCTCATTCTATCGCAAATCACATAACCCCATTATGTTCAAGTTGGCTCTCAGGCCACCAAGTCGGCAAGATCTCGTATCCTTCCAGTTTTTCGGGTGCACCTTTGGGTTAGTCCCCAAGGCTCCCTGCTGCAATCTACCGCGTAGAAAACCCGAAAAACAACCAATAGCACGGAGTCTTCTCCGGCCTTATGCAATGCAACATCACCGATCCATACTAACATGTCCGGGTAGGCTTCACACATCATGCATATGTCCGTTCTCGCATACGGACTCTAAACATCGGGGATTTCACATATCTACCCGAAGGAACGCCTCCAACTCTCCGCAAACTCGCGAGAGCGGGCTTCCTATGCTAGGAAAGAGAGCTATTCGTGCTCAAGATGAGGATCGTTACCCTTGAGTTCCTCTTTGGCGCCATTGAAAAGTAATCGGATGGAAATCACCGCACTAGCGTTGCCTCCGTGGATCTGGAGTCGGCTTGCGATTCGGAGCTCCGAAGCTCCTCCAATGGCGGATCTAGCTCCTTCTTCTTCCCTTAGCTCTCCTCTCTCTCCAAGGATTTAGAAAGAGAACAAGTGAAGAAAAGTAAGGGTTTTCTAAGTCAAAACCCGGGTATATCCCTTCAGGAACAACCCCCAGCCGTTGGATCTTCAGTCAAAGAAATGAACGGCTTCGATTCGGGACTGAAATGCCCAATCTGGGCCGAACACGGCCTGGCACACGCCCGTGTCCAGGGCCGTGTGCCGCATTCGCCGTCAAAATCGAATCTCCTGGAACCTCACACGGGTATCGAACACGCTCGTGTTCGAGCTGACACGCCCGTGTTCCACTTCACACGGCCGTGTAGCCGGCCGTGTACCCCATGATTTTTCCCCATTTTCAACCCGAGCACTGCACGGGTTCTAGGACACGCCCGTGTCCTTTCTCGTGTCACATTGACGCGCCCGGACCCCAGGTCGTGTACACGGGACACTTCGTCGAGGGAAGATCGACGACTTGATGACACGGCCTTGGACACGCCCGTGTCCTAGGCCGTGTGTCTTGTCTCGACGATCGTCGAGTGAATCTCGACGGCTCCCCGGGATGATCGTCGACACGGGTCGACACGCCCTGCGACACGCCCGTATCGCAGGCCGTGTGCCCATTCTCCAAGAATCGTCGAGTATATCTCGACGACTCACGGCTAAGTGTCGACACGGGTCGACACGCCCTGCGACACGCCCGTGTCGCAGGCCGTGTGCCCACTCTCGACGAATCGTCGAGACAATCTCGACGACTTCGCGGCTAAGTGTCGACACGGCTCGACACGCCCTGGGACACGCCCGTGTCCCAGGCCGTGTGCATGCTGCCAGAACCCAAACTGGCCCAAAACGTCCCCCTATGCTCCTTTGAGTTTCGGGGCGTTACAACTCTCCCCCTCTTAAAATAATTTCGCCCACGAAATTACATAAAGGAAAGATATGTACAAAACCAAAATTTGTACCTGAGCGGAACAACTCTGGATATTCGTCAAGCATAGTCTGCTCTCTCTCCCAAGAGAGCTCCTCACGACCGCAATTGTCCCACCGGACTTTGACCATCCTGATCTCTTTATTGCGTAGCCGCTTGACCTCCGAGTCCTCAATCCGCACGGGCTTGACCTTTGTCGTTAGCCCACTATCCACCGGTACTTGATCAACCGCGATCACTTGCGTAGGCTCTTGCACCGCCTTCCGAAGCACCGAAATGTGGAATACATCGTGTAAACCACTAAGCTCCACTGAAAGCTTCAACCTATAGGCCGCTTCACCCACTCGCTCCAGAACCTCAAACGGTCCAAGGTATCTCGGGCTTAGCTTTTTCAATCGCCGCACCCGCGAGACACCCTTGAACGGCTTGATCTTTAAGTATACATAATCGCCCACAGCGAACTCCACGTTCGTGTGCTTGGCATTATAGTACTTTGCTTGCCGGTCCTGAGCGATAAGCAACCTCTCCCGAATGGTTCTCACCAAAGAAGTAGCACCCTCTACTTCCGATCGCTTATACAACTTTGACTCACCCGTTTCTATCCAAGACAACGGCGTGCGACATCTTCTACCATATAGGGCCTCGAAAGGCGCCATCTGAATACTTGCTTGGTATCTGTTGTTGTATGCGAACTCCACCAAATAAAGGTGGTCATCCCATTGCTTTCCAAAATCCAAGACACACATGCGAAGCATGTCTTCCATGGTTCTATTGACCCTCTCGGTCTGCCCATCCATTTGCGGATGGAAGGTTGTGCTGAATTTCAACTTTGTTCCCAACATTTGTTGCAGCAGCCTCCAATCATTGGACGTGAACCGCCCATCTCGGTCACTCACGATGCTGCGGGGCACACCATGAAGCCGTACTATGTTATCCACATAAAGCTTTGCCAACTTCTCCACCGGATCATCCTTCCTATGCGGAATAAAATGCGACACCTTCGTTAATCGATCAACAACCACCCAAATGGCATCGTTTCCCTTTTGCGACCTTGGCAAACCGTGCACAAAGTCCATAGAGATGTCGTCAAATTTCCACTCCGGAATAGGCAAGGACTTAAGAAATCCTCCCGGCTTTTGGCACTCCGCCTTTACCAAGGCGCAGGTTTGGCACTTCGCTACGTATAGAGCCACATCCTTCTTCAAACACGGCCACCAAAATAGTTTCTTCACATCACGGTACATCTTCGTGCTCCCCGGGTGAATCGAGTACTTGGTATGGTGTGCCTCGTACAACAACTCCACCCGTAAATTGCCCACACTTGGGACGCACAATCGACCGTCTTTCCAAAGCAATCCGTCCTCCACGACGAATTGTGAATTTGACCCATCCAGAGCCTCTATCATGAATTGCTTCATATGAGCATCCATATCCAAAGCCTGCCGAATACGATCAGCCAGGTCATATTGGACTTCAGTCCAATTCAGAACTGCTTCAGCACTAGATTGTCTATCCACACAAACAATCTCCAATGCCTCCAACTCCCGCACCAACCACTCATCATGCACTGATAGCCAATTGGCTTGAGCTGGGGCTCGGCGACTCAACGCGTCCGCAACCGCATTCCCTTTGCCAGGCACGTAGTGGATCTTGAATGTATAGTCCCCCAGGAACTCCATCCATCTACGCTGCCGCATGTTCAGATCCTTCTGATCTATCAAATATTTTAGGCTCTTGTGATCGGTGTAGATATCAATCTTCACACCGTACAAATAGTGTCTCCACAGCTTCAAGGCAAAAATCAAGGCCGCTAACTCCAAGTCATGGACCGGATAATTCCTCTCGTGCACTTTTAGCTGTCTCGAGCCATAAGCTATCACGCTTCCGTGCTGCAGTAGCACGCAACCCAAACTGCTGCCCGAAGCATCGCTATATATCTCATAGCCTTCGGTTCCACATGGCAAACTCAGCACAGGCGCCGTGGTCAACCGACACTTCAACTCCTCAAAAGCTCGCGCGCACTCCGGCGTCCAAACGAACTTATGCTCCTTCCTCGTCAAAGTAGTGAGAGGTAATGCTATCCGCGAGAAGTTCTCTACGAAGCGCCTATAATAGCCGGCAAGCCCCAAAAAGCTCCGGACTTTTGCTACCGTAGCAAGTTCAGGCCACTCCCGTATCACAACAATCTTCGCCGGATCCACAGCAATACCCTCTCCACTTACTATATGCCCGAGGAACGCCACTGAGGATAGCCAAAACTCGCACTTCGAGAACTTGGCATACAACTGATTTCTCCTTAGCGTCTCCAACACCAAATGAATATGCTTGAAGTGATCTTCCTCACTTTGCGAGTACACCAAAATATCGTCAATGAAGACGATCACAAAATGGTTTAAGTACTCCCTGAACGTCCTATTCATCAAATCCATGAATACTGACGGCGCATTAGTCAGCCCAAACGGCATGACCTTAAACTCATAATGCCCGTATCTCGTACTAAACGCTGTCTTCGGGATATCACTCTCCCTTATTCGCAGCTGATAGTACCCAGCCTTGAGATCTAACTTCGAGTACACCGTCGACCCGACTAACTGATCAAAGAGATCATCAATCCGAGGGATCGGGTACTTATTCTTCTCAGTCAGCTTATTGAGTTCCCGGTAATCAATACATAGCCTCAAGCTTCCGTCCTTCTTCTTAACAAAGAGGACCGGTGCGCTCCAAGACGAAGAACTCGGGCGCGCATACCCTTGCTCCAACAACTCTTGCAGTTGAACTTTCAGCTCCGCCATTTCCTTAGGCGCTAGCCGATACGGAGATCGTGACACAGGCTTTGCACCTGGCACTAGCTCGATCGTAAAATCTATCTCCCGCTGAGGCGGGGCTCCAGGAAGATCTGTGGGGAACACATCAGGGTATTCCGATACCACTGAAATACAATCCAACGCGGGCTTCGGCTTTGCAACCTCCACTAGTGTAAAGAACAGTTCTGCTCCAGCACGAACCGCCTTCACCACCTGAAGAGCAGACATCAACGTCTTGCTCGACCCCTTTAAGCCCGTAAACGTCGTCTCACGACTCGCTCCCAGCTTAACTTCCTTGCTACCACAATCTATATGGGCCTGCTGCTCCGAGAGCCAGTCCATGTCAAATATGACGTCGAACTCCACTAACGGAAGTAAAGACGCCCGCAGGTCGAACTCCTGCTCCCCAATACGAGTCTTAACATCGCAGATCCTATCCGCTCGCATCGAACACCCATTGGGCAACAACACCTCCAACTTATCCTTTGCCATCGAAGAAGGGACTCCGATGCGTGATATAAATCCTTCGGACAAGAAGGAGTGTGAGGCTCCCGTATCAAAGAGTGCTCGTGCCGGATTTTCACAAATCAATACAAATCCTAAACAAGTAGTTGTAAGGTAACATGTGCATAACAAGTATTTAAAGAAATTGACTTGCTATAAATTAAATCGTACTTGTCACCACATCATCTTGTTTAATAGCCTCCTGTTGGCCAAGATTGTAGACCCTTGGTTGGGCCGGAGCATAATGGGATGCGGTCGACTCCACCGCCTTTCCCTTCTCTTCATATGTATCTCCCGGCTTTCTCTCGGACTTAGGACGTCCGCTCCAACAATCACGGGCAAAATGCCCCGTCTTGCACAAGTAAAACACGCACCCGGGGTCCGACCCGTAGTCGCCCCAGAAGCGCCCGAAGGAGCTGGACCCGAAGTCCTATGCTTCTTGAAAGCCCTCCGATAGCCGGACTTTGAAGTAGTCGGCACTTTAAATTCAGATTTTCTATCTCCCAAGCCTTTCTTCGCTTGCACATTCTTCATGTCCTTCTCCAAGGACCGGGCAGTATTGACCAAGGTTAAGAAACCCTGCGTCATCGGCCCCGAAAGTAGTAGTCTCAACTCATCTCTCAATCCTTCATAGAAATGATTAGTCTTGCGCTCCTCATCCATGATGGTGGATCTAGCATATCGACTCAAACGGGTAAACTCGTGGAGATATTCATCCACGCTCTTCTCACCCTGAACCAACCTCAGAAATTCGTTCTCCATCGAAATCCTCTGAGTAGAAGGGAGGTATCTTGCTAAGAACAATCCCGAGAACTCTTCCATCGGAACGTCTATCAGTTGTCTACCCCTCAAATGATGCAGCTCCAATCCTTCCCACCACATCCTCGCTTCACCGTCCAAAAGGAACGTAGCGATGGTGGTCATTTGCCACTCCTCCGTCTCTGTCGCTGTCATGACTCTCTTCACCCTGGAGAGCCAGTCTTCAGCCTGAGATGGGGTTCCCAACCCCGAGAATAACGGAGGGTTAAAGCTCATTACATGCTTTAGCTGCCTCTCAGTTGCCCTCCTTGGCACTACCGGTTCTACAACCACTTGCTCCACCCTCCTCGGCTCAGCCTCTTGAAGAGGTTCTTGCTCCATCACGGGAACGGGCTGCTGTGCTTGCCTTCCAGGCTGCGCATTAATCACGGCCAACACCGCTTCAGCCACCAATCGTATATTTTCAGCCGACAGAGGTGTTGCAGGAGCAACATCCGGTGCACTACTAGCCTCAGAAACTCGGCGTTCTGACGGCCCAACACCACTTCGGGTCACCTATAGTGGTACAAAACACCGTTAAGCGACCAAATAAATTGCAAACAGCAATTATAGGAACACGCAGGTTCCTCAAAGACGAGTATTTTCATTCCTAAGTGGACATTCATGGGTTCTTTTACCATTATAACGATGACGCACACAATGTGCTCACCACCCCTTAAAAAAAATTCGCCCACGAATTCAGTTTAAGCCCGACCAAAACCAGTAGTCTGATACCAAATTGTAACACCCCCTATCCGTCGCATAGCATATAGCAGTAGGTCCGGCCGGGGCCCGACGCCATATACCACATACAGACCGGGTGGTTACTTATGGAAACCATCCAACCAATCTCAACGTCCTACACAGAGCATTCTAGCGGAAGCAGTTTATAAGAGTTGTAAACAAGAACCCAGCAACAAGCACGAATGTCCACTAGTACAACTTAGGAATGTTATTACGAAAATACCCAAAACAAGCCTTAAGACCTTACAAAATGTTTCACTTGAATATTACATGTTTTACAAACCATGGCACGCAGGCCGGTCATACATGAATAAAGCAGTAAACACTTCTACTTGGGCCTTCGAGGGCCAGCTTCGCAAAAAGGGCTTTAGCCCGCTATTGACCGCTTGGTCCAGCTGCACCTGCAAGCAACAAACCACCACACTGTGGCAAAACAAGGCAACAGTCAGCAATGCTGACCAAATTATAACGATCCCGCCCCCAACTCGGGGCGGCGATGCTCCTTCCCTGCATTTCATTAGAATAAGCGAGCCATATATATAACCATAGCCATTTCAACACAGACGTTGGCTCGCACGGGCACACGCCCCGTGCACTCAGGGCACATTCTCGGTGAACCGGTCGATGTCACGTCAATTAAAGCCATTAACATTCCGGACTCACCACCGTCACTTAGACGGCCACACCTATGAGCAATTTGTCTTCTTGGCCTCGGTCACGACAATTTAAGCCATTGACCGCCGAAGACTCACATCTATGCCAACGGCAAGTGCCACGTAACCTTAGGTCTCTTTAACCGAACGACATAGAGAGGGTACGGTTCCATCTAACCCGTGCTCACATCGCAACGACAATTTAAGTCATTTGCGCGGGTCAAACTTCCACCGAGTCCCATTCTATCGCAAATCACATAACCCTGTTATGTTCAAGTTGGCTCTCAGGCCACCAAGTCGGCAAGATCTCGTATCCGCCCAGTTTTCCGGGTGCACCTTTGGGTTAGTCCCCAAGGCTCCCTGCTGCAATCTACCGCGTAGAAAACCCGAAAAACAACCAATAGCACGGAGTCTTCTCCGGCCTTATGCAATGCACCATCACCGATCCAGACTAACATGTCCGGGTAGGCTTCACACATCATGCCTATGTCCGTTCTCGTATACGGACTCTAAACATCGGGGATTTCACATATCTACCCGAAGGAACGCCTCCAACTCTCCGCAAACTCGCGAGAGCGGGCTTCCTATGCTAGGAAAGAGAGCTATCCATGCTCAAGATGAGGATCGTTACCCTTGAGTTCCTCTTTGGCGTCATTGAAAAGTAATCAGATGGAAATCACCGCACTAGCGTTGCCTCCGTGGATCCGGAGTCGGCTTGCGATTCGGAGCTCTGAAGCTCCTCCAATGGCGGATCTAGCTCCTTCTTCTTCCCTTAGCTCTCCTCTCTCTCCAAGGATTTAGAAAGAGAACAAGTGAAGAAAAGTAAGGGTTTTCTAAGTCAAAACCCGGGTATATCCCTTCAGGAACAACCCCCAGCCGTTGGATCTTCAGTCAAAGAAATGAACAGCTTCGATTCGGGACTGAAATGCCCAATTTGGGCCGAACACGGCCTGGCACACGCCCGTGTCCAGGGCCGTCTGCCGCATTCGCCGTCAAAATCGAATCTCCTGGAACCTCACACGGGTATCGAACATGCCCGTGTTCGAGCTGACACGCCCGTGTTCCACTTCACACGGCCGTGTAGCCGGCCGTGTACCCCATGATTTTTCCCCATTTTCAACCCGAGCACTGCACGGGTTCTAGGACACGCCCGTGTCCTTTCCGGTGTCACATTGACATGCCCGGACCCCAGGCCGTGTACACGGGACACTTCGTCGAGGGAAGATCGACGACTTGATGACACGGCCTTGGACACGCCCGTGTCCTAGGCCGTGTGCCTTGTCTCGACGATCGTTGAGTGAATCTCGACGGCTCCCCGGGACGATCGTCGACACGGGTCGACACGCCCTGCAACACGCCCGTGTCGCAGGCCGTGTGCCCATTCTCCACGAATCGTCGAGTATATCTCGACGACTCACGGCTAAGTGTCGACACGGGTCGACACGCCCTGCGACACGCCCGTGTCGCAGGCCGTGTGCCCACTCTTGACGAATCGTCGAGACAATCTCGACGACTTCGCGGCTAAGTGTCGACACGGCTCGACACGCCCTGTGACACGCCCGTGTCCCAGGCCGTGTGCCTGCTGCCAGAACCCAAACTGGCCCAAAACGTCCCCTTATGCTCCTTTGAGTTTCGGGGCGTTACATCTGGAGCCTAGCAAGTACTTTCCCAAGCCTTATCATTATTTTGAAAGGAAAAAGATCAAAGCTGAGGAACTTAAGAAAAAAGATCTGAAAGGCAAGAAGCCTGCTGATGCTGAAGTGACTGAAGCTCCTGTTCAAGCCAAAGTACAAGCTGGCAAAGGAATAGTGATCAAGGAGCCTGAACAGAAATAGAATTAGAATTTTTCATATAGTTTACTATGTAATCTTTTTGATGTAAAACATTATGTAAACTTCTGAAAATGAATATGACAGATATTAGAACAATGTGTTATATGTTAACTCTATTTCATATTTGTTCTGTGATGATGTCTATGTATACATGTTTGATTGATACATGTTTATGATTGCCCTGCTATACATAATCCTGCTTTACATCATTTTGTAATTTAATTATGAATGGTGTATATCATTGACTAAGGGTTATGACTTCTCCAAATAGGGGGAGATTGTTGGGTACATTGGTTTAAATGTACCTGATTTGAAGAAGCCTCACCCAACTCAATGATATACATCAAAACGTATTTGATGTGTTTTGAGTTACCTTGTGCAGGTTAAGTATTTGCAGGAAAGAAGCAAAAAGTTTCTAAGTCCATGTGTCGACACCCAGAGGGAAAGTGTCGACACTTAAGAAGACTTGTGTCGACACCCAGGCAAGCAGTGTCGACACTTGGAGTCATTGTGTCGACACCAGGGATGCTGAGTCGACACCAGACAGAAAGTGTCGACACAAGGAGCTGTGTCGACACTCAATGAAGAAAGTGCAGTGAAACAGTGCCGACACTTAACAGTTGTGTCGACACCCAGTGAAGCTGTGTCTACATCACAAAGTGTCGACACTTGGAGCTGTGTCGACACTCAGTAAAAGCTAGCAGAGACTAAGTACAAGTGTCGACACCCAAAGCAATGTGTCGACACATAACAGAAGAGTCAACACTTGAAGAACGTGTCGACACAAGAAAGAATGTGTCGACACTCAGCTGAAGACTCAACACTTGAAGAAAGTGTCGACACAAGGAGCTGTGTCGACACTTAGCAAAGATCAGCAAAGTTCAAGAATATTCTAAGTACAAGTGTCGACACTAATGGAATGTGTCGACACTCAGCCAGAGTCTCGACAGAAGAAGGATGTGTCGACACAAGAAGCTGTGTCGACACTCAGCAAGTATCAACACTGAAGACATATGTCGACACCAAGAAGCAGTGTCGACACTTATCAAGTACAACACATGAATATGTGTCGACACAAAGATGTTGTGTCGACACTTAGAAGAATTCAACAAAATACTGAAGTACAAGGACTTGTGTCGATACACATTATCAGTGTCGACACATGCAGAAGAAGCTGTATCGAGATATTAAATCTACAACACAAGAAGTTGTGTCGACACCTTGTAGGCTAGTGTCGACACTTAGACAACTTGTGTCGACACTTGGTCTATAAGTGTCGACACTTAAAGACAGAAAGTCTCGACACTTGCAGACAGTTATAGAATTTTCAAGAACTGACTGGATGACTTAACAGCTTCCATTCCAGCCGGTCTACAGCACCTGTCAGAATTGTCAGAATTCAGTTATGGACCGGACCAGCCGGTTACCATGAAGAAGGCCTATAAATAGGCTTATACAGTCTACAGAAATTGTTGTTGAAGTTGTTCAAATTATTGATCAAGTATTTAACAAAGAAGATCTAGCTATTCCTTGAAGAATCAAGTGCAGATCTAAGAAGTTGGAGAGAGAGAGCTCCATCCAAGAAATCAGCTGTTGGAACCAGGCTGAGAAGAAGGGTTCAGAGTCACCCTAAATCTTAAGTAGTAGAGATCAAGGATCAACTGCAGAAGGAGTCAATCTTATTGAGTTCTACTTTCAAGAAGCTTTGAAGAAAGCTAAGTCAGATTGATTTCAGCTGAGTTCTTCCAAGAACTCATCAAGAAACTCACAACTCCCCTCTCTTGTCTCTAGGTTGCTGAGCTAACAATTTTGTATTCATTATTTCTTGTAGGATTCTTTGGATCTGAGTCTTGTAAGCCTGAAATTATAAAGGCTGAGTGTAGGGCTTAAGTGCCTGAGTGTAGGAGATTGAAATCTCTGAGTGTAGGCCTTGGTGGCTGAGTGTAGGCCTTGGTGGCTGAGTGTAGGCCTTTGTGGCTGAGTGTAGGCCTTGGTGGCTGAGTGTTGGCCTTTATGGCTGAGTGTAGGCTTTGTGAAAAAGCTGAGTTGTAGGGCCTTGGGCCTGAGGTGTAGGAACCAGTTTGGGTTCTGAGATAGTGGAGGAGTTTGGCCGAATCTAGTATATTGCTAGATAGGCGAAGGGGGAAAGTGGATGTACCCAAACCTTGGGGAACCACTATAAAACTGTGTGTCTTCTGTGTGCTGTGGTTTGCTGTGAATGCTGTGTGATTGATGTGAAATAGTAGATAGAAATCTGTATTAAATACTGATTGCTGCCATAAAAAGTTAAAAAGAATTTGGTCACCTATTCACCCCCCCCCCCTCTAGGTGTTTAAGTACTATATCTTTCAGACTCAGGGGGAGCTTTGACAACATCAAATCCACATAGTCTTCTCAGTTGATTTGAGAAAGAGAAGACTCCCATAACTCTCTCATCCCCATCTCTGTAAAGGGTTTTTCAAACTCTCTTCAAAAGTTTGAGCTTGGTTTTTGAGCACCTTGTCAAAAGCTCATTGGTGGCAAGACACCTGATCAAAAAATCTGATTTGGTTTTTGAGCACCTTATCAAAAGCTCATTGGTGCCCAGGACACCTGATCAACTCATCCTGCAGTGGATTCCTACCTAGGGTGGTAGAAGAGTGGATGTATCCAAGTTTAGGGGAACCACTATAGCTCCTTGTGTCTTCTGGCTTGCTTATCTTTATCTTTTGTTTCTGGCTGTGATTGTTTTGTGATTAGTTTAGATCTGTGATTAATTTCTGTTGTAGGTTATTTTGTGATTAGATTTAATAGTTTCTTCCCTGTTCACTCAGATTACAATAATTATTGTAAAAAGTTTTCAAGCACCATATACTCTATTCACCCCCCCTAGAGTATATCAGATCTAGCTGCACTTTTAGTATTCATCAGGATTATTACTTGCCATTTTTAATAGGACAGTTGGGGAAATCCATTAATGTAATATTCTCTCTAGCCGGATTTTCATTCTCCAGGCAGTCAGCATTCAATACAGTCAATTCAAATTCAAAGGAGAAATATACAGAGAAATATAAAAAGAGATTTCTTCTCTGGCAGCTAAGTAACAATAACAAGAACAAAAAAAGGGGAAGACAAAGCAAGAAAGAAGAACACACACAGAGAACAAGACAGACATCAGAAAATATTCATGAAGAAATTTCTCTATCTTCATCAAAGTGTTCTTCCTCCAGCAAGCTTCCAAGAGACAACCAACTTCAATCAGTCTACAGCTTCCTGGAGATCTTTTCAAGAAGACCTACTCACCCTGCAAAGCTTCCATTCTTCCTGAACAAATCTTCATCTCAGGGGGAGATTTGACACCATCAAGGATCCATTAATCTTCTTTGTTGCTTTGAGAAAGAGAAGATAACATCAAGTTTCATATATTTCACCCACTGTACAAAGGGTTCTAGCTCACTTCAAAAGTTAATCACTAGTTTGCAAGTCTCCTGATCAAAGACTTGACTTGGTTTTTAGGCACCTGATCAAAAGCGTGAAGGGTTTCTTGATCTACCTAAAGCAGATCTTGTGGTGACAGACACCTGAACAAAAACCTGATTGCTGATAGGGCATCTGATCAAAAACCTGAATGGATTCCTACCAGGGTGGTAGAAGAGTGGATGTACCTAAGTTTTAGGGGAACCACTATAAAATTCTTGTGCCGTCTGTGATGCTATTTTAATTCTTTTTGTGTTCTAATTGCTGGATAGCTTAGTTTTATTTCTGCACTCTCTGAATGCACTTATTAGTATCACTATTTTCAACTCTGAAATAAAAATCTAAAGGATTTTAAAATACTCTATTCACCCCTCCCCCCCCCCCTCTAGAGTAAAACAGTATAACCCCTCTGGTGGTATCCTCCATACCACCACTTTCATGGTGTACCTTTAAGGTATCTCAAAATCCGCTTTGCAGCAACGTAGTGAGATTCCTTAGAGTTCAATTGAAATCTAGCACACACGCATGTTAAAAATATTATATCTATTCTACTAGCAGTAAGATAGAGCAAGGATCCAATTATGCTTCTGTACTTGGTTTCGACAAAAGGTTTTCCTTTCTCATCCTTGTCCAGAGACATAGTTGAACCCATTAGAGTCCTCATAGAGGTTGCGTTATCCATTCCGAATTTCTTAATTAACTCCTTGGTGAACTTCATCTAAGAGATGAAAATTTCATCTTCAGATTATTTCACCTGAAGTCCTAAGAAATACTTCAACTCTCCCATACTGATCATTTCGAACTTCCCTTGCATAAGTTTGGAAAACTTCTTGTAGAGGTTGTCGTCAGTAGAGCCAAATATGATGTCATCGATATAGATTTGCTCTAGCAAAATCTTGCCTTTTATTTTCCTAAGAAATAATGTCTTATCTATCTTTCCTCTTGTGAACATGTTCTCAAGAAGAAAGTTAGATAGCATCTCGTACCAAGCTCGAGGAGCTTGTTTCAAACCATATAAAGCTTTAAATAACAGATAGATATGATCAGGAAAGTTAGAATCAACGAAACCTGGAGGTTATTCCACATACACCTCTTCCTTTATGTCACCATTAAGGAAGGCTGACTTCACGTCCATTTGATAGACAGTGAAGCCCTTAAGTGCTGCATATGCTAGTAACAACCTGATTGCCTCCAGCCTTGCCACTAGTGCATACGTCTGATCAAAGTTGATTCCTTCTTATCTGTATCCTTTTGCGACGAGTCTGGCATTGTTCTTTATGATTGTACCTTCCTCATCCATCTTGTTCTGTAGACCCACTTGGTTCTGATGACGTTCTTGCCTTTGGGTCTTGGAACAAGCTTCCAAACTTGGCAACGCTTGAATTGATTCAACTCTTCTTCCATTGGCATTATCCATGATGCGTCTGAGTTTGCTTCCTCAAACTTCTTCGGTTAAACCTGTGAGAGAAAAATCAAATATAAATTTTCATTAGATGTACCTCTGCGAGTTCTGACACCATCCCGGGGATCTCCTATGATTTGATCCATTGCGTGAACCTTCAAATGACTGAGCTCTAGAGTCCTTGCATCTGGAGCTTCTTCAACCACAGGAGTGACTTCATTAACTTGAATGGTATCTTCATCATGGTAATCAACCTCTCTAATTGGGGTTAGAGTGGTGATTTTGATGAACTTTTGAACTTTCTCTTCAATTGGCTCATCCAAGTTTAATCTTTTTTATCTTTGAACATGCATCTTCAATAAACATACTAGAAGAGCTGCCTTGCAGCAAGCTTGTCTCATCAAATACAACATGAATAGATTCTTCTAATATGGCTACTATACCTTACAAAAATAACTTCAAAGCTCCTTTCACTAAATTTAGTAGTGTGATACTTGTCATTGTTAAGGACGAAGCACTTACAACCAAAGATTCTAAAGTATGAAATAGTCAGCTTCCTGCCCTTTAGTAGTTCGTAAGATATCTTTTTATGGTTTTTGTTTATGAGTGCTCGATTTTGCACGTGGCATGCAGTGTTGACAGCTTCTGCCCAGAAATATTCTGGTAGTGAGGCATCACTCAACATGGTCCTGCAGGCCTCTATGAGTGTTTTATTCCTTCTCTCAGCTACTCTATTCCGTTGAGGAGTACGAGGAGAGGAAAACTCATGAAAGATACATAGGCTTTCACAGAATTCTGTCAAGGCCCCAGACTTGAACTCTGTTCCATTATCACTTCTGATTTTGATTACGGAACAGTTTTATTCATTCTGGATCTGCCTGACAAAATTATTAAAGATTTCAAAAGTATCTGACTTGTGTTTTAGAAAGAACACCCACGCAAAGGACGAGCAATCATCAACAATAACCAATGTATAATCCTTGCCTCCCAAACTTCTAACTTGCAGTGGACCGAACAAGTCTATATGAAGTAGATGTAAACATCTATTAGAGTGTTTGCTAATAATGCCTTTAAAGGTAGCCCTTGTTTGCTTGCCTTTTACACATGCGTGACAAGGTCTATCTTTAGCGCACTTGACATTTTGGGCATCACGTACTAAATTAAGAGAAAATAATTTATTAATAGTTTTGAAATTAATATGTGCTAGTCTCTTGTGCAATTGGTCACCAAGAGACGCACTATCTTTAGCCAAAAAACACACTGGCATAGAAGAGTCTATGCAAATAAAATTCAAACAAAATTTATTTCTAGTACGAGTTCCTGATAGAATCATTTCTAAATTGTCTACCGATTTTATCAAGCACTCGTCTGCATGAAATTCTACTATGTATTATTTATCACAGAGCTGGCTTATGCTTATAAGATTGTGTTCCAATCCTTCAACATAAGCCACATCTAAGAAGGATACACTACCATTCGTGATCATATCGTAGCCTTTAGTAATTCTTCTATTAGAACCTCCAAAGATGACTTTTGGCCCATTCATGACTGGAGAATAATTCTGGAGTAGGCTTCTAGTCTCGGTCATATGCCGAGAGCATCCACTGTCTAAGTACCAGATAGGAGTTTTGGTGGACTTTGGACATACCTGCAATCACAAATCAGTTTGCCTTAGGAACCCAAACTCGTTTGGGTCCTTGGTCTCTAGTTAGCATACTCCCCCTACGTGTATTAACATTATGAGTGGTCTTACTCACATTGTTAACTTGAGGAGTAACATAATTTATGGGGTTAAACCATCAATCGATGGTGAAGTGACCAACTTTGTCGTAGCACCAACAGTCGAATCTGTTGTATCTTTACCTGAATTTCTCCTACTTGACCTTTTGAGAGTGTGGTCTAGCAGGGGCAGCAGTCTTGGAGGTAGAAGCTTCATGGTGATGGCATTCACATGTCTTCTTCCCCATAAGAGGCTTTTCCACAACGGGTTTTACTTTTGGTGCTTTCTTGATGTTATGACCATGATTATAAGGGTCATAGCTCTAAATAGTGATCTCCTCATAAGGTGCCTTGAAGACACTTTCGCCAAAGTTTCGGGGACGGGTCCATTCTTGGTACCGAAACTTAGGCTCTACATAAGTAGGCATATCAAAGTGACCGTATGATGAATCAAGATCAAACTCTTTCGTTGGAAAGATGACCTTTTTGAATTAGGTCTGATCTTGAGGAGTTTTCCCTTTCTCCTTGGCCAAAGCCTTCTTGGCTGCCTTATTCTTCCTTTGAGCCTTATCTCTCCTAGAAGATTTCCTAGGAGCATTAACATGGCCTAAGCCAATACCTTTGGCCTGAGCTGAGAATTCAGCAACAAAAGGAATGACAGTCTTGGGCTTGGAGAATCTTTAAACAAGTTTCTTCTCCACAGCAAGTTGTTCTTCCAATTCTTTGCTGATCTTCTCCTTCAGATCTAGGTTCTCGAGAACCTTATTATACTCTTCCATAGCAGCATTGAAGTTCTCTCTGAGTGAGTCCGTCTTGGAGACTTCTTCTCTCAGAGTGCTCTCTTTAGCCTTGAGAGAATTAATCTCCTTGGACTGAGTTTTCATAACTTTTCGACATTTGTCGTAAGCCATGATTAACTCTTTATATTGGGCCATGAATTCAGACTCATCATCAGAAGTGCATTCCTCATGATCATGATCAGAAGCATCTGATTCAGAAAGAGGAGTATAAGAGTTTACCTTCCTAGTGTACTCGGGATCTTCTTCATCATCTGTTTGTGCCATTAGCCCAAATTAGGCTTCCTCTTCTTCACTTGACTCAGATGAGTCAGAGTCGCTGAGAGTCTTGCCCTTCTTGGCTACTAGGCTTCTTTCAGTTCTCTTCTTGTTATAAGAAAATTTCTTCTCCTCTCTTTTTCCACCCTCCTTCTTCTTGTGAGGGAAATCAGCAATGACGTGTCCTGGCTTATTGCAACAATAGCAAACAATGTTAGAAGAAATATGTTTGTTCTGTTTAGGATGATACCTGTCTTGGCTACTTGAGCCTTTCTTGTGTCGATCACCATCATGGCGTGATCTTCTGTACGAGGCATCTTTGCCTCTCCATTGCTTCTTCTTATTCAAGAATTTTTTAAACTGCCTTGAAAGAAGAGAGAACTCTCCTTCAGATAGCCCTGAGCCTGAAGTGTTTGACTCTGAAACTTCATCTTCACTATCTTCATGTGCAGGAGCAGGTGATGCAACTTTGGCTTTCCTTGAGCTGTCTGCCTTCAGTGCAATAGGCTTCTCCTTGGATGACCACCAGCTCTTCTCTTCTTCAGCTTTTCGTGAATTGATTTGCAGTATATAGGATATTAGCTTTCTGAAGAGATTCTGAGGGTCAGTCTCTGCCAGCTTACCAAACTCCCGGATAACACAGACTTTGTTGTCCCATTCCTTAGTCAGGGACCTCAAAAACTTATCATTCAACTCTCCATTAGTGAAGACCCGGCCATATACTCTTCGGCCGTTAACAATTTTGAAGAAGCTTCAAAGGTATCTATAATTGAGTCCTTGGGACCTTGTCGGAATGCTTCATATTTTTGATTCAGTAGGGATCTTCTGTCATCCCTAACCTCTTCAGTGCCTTCCATCAAGATGATAAGAGACTGCCACATTTCCTTGACATATTGGCAGTGAATGAGATTCTACAGCATAGAATCATCGACTGCACTTGCGATGATTTTTTTGCATAGAATCATCGACTGCACTTGCGATGATATTTTTGGCTTTCTTGTCTAAAGAGACAAGTGCAATCTCATTCTTATCAAGATCCATTAACTTCTTAGGAACTTTCTTGGTAGGATCAATAGTGGAGACAGTCATAGGAATATAAGGACCTTCTTCAACAATCATGAAGATCCTTGGATCCACAGCTTCCATGAAAAATTTAATCCTTTCTTCCCACATGGGAAAGTTACTCTTTGTGCATAAAGGAAGCTTAGCAAAATCCTTGGCTTTGTCCATGCTTGATAACTCAAAAGACAACTTGGGGCAGATCTATTCAAGGTGTTAATCTTTTTATGAACAACCTCCCTCTGATATCAATTGAAACTGTTTTAAGTTGTCTACCTAAATCACCTAGAGGGGGTGAATAGGTGAGTTGTGCGTCTTTTTGCAGAATAAAAAATTAGCGAGCGATGCATAAAAAATAACCAAGCCTTCACAGACGACACCAAGAGTTATAGTGGTTCCCCAACCTTGGGTACGTCCACTTTCCACCTCACCGATCTAGCAAAGCACTAGACTCAGCTACTCCACTAATCTTGGATTGAAAACAATCCTACAACTCGGAACAAAGGTTCCTACAACTGATCCTAAAATCAGGATCTACACTCGGAAGTGAAAACTTCCTACAAAGAACTCGGAGAACAAAGCTCCTACACTCAGAGAAGAATCTCCTACAATAATAAAATGAATGTAAAGAAATACAAACAGTAAATTTCTCAGATCTGAAAACTTCTGCCTTTCTTCTTCCTTGAAATTGAAAGTTCTGTCAGAATTATTTTGAAGAAGAATCGGCTGGATGTCGGGATCTGAAAAACTCAAGACTCAGCAAGATCAAGGAGAGAATCAGTAGATTGTAGAATAACTTGATCTTTGAATCTCTTGCTCTGAATCTTTGGATTGAAAGCATATCGGCAAGAATTGTGATGAATAGAGGCGGCGGCTCTCGATTTAGAAAGTGAATTCCATATTCAGAATCTTAGAATTTCTTCTTACGGCTTCTTCTTCTAGGGTTGGTCGATTATGATAACACCTTTTATAGGACTTGCCAAATAGTCATAATCATAATAAATGATTGTCATGTGGACCAATCACGTGCTAATTACATTTGAAAATCCGTCTGACTGGACTTAAGAAAATTTTCAGAAACAGTACAGCAGTTCTCGAGAAGAAGGATTGTACTCGAGAAAAATATATTCTGTTCTCGAGAACAATAATGAAGATCTCGAGAAAAAGGACTTAGAAAAAATGTGGAGGTGGAAAACAGTAATCTCGAGAATGAAGGAAGTACTCGAGAAAAAAAAACTTTAGTTCTCGAGAAGGAACAATCTGGTACTCGAGAACAAATAAGTGTTCTCGAGAACAGAAGTCTGGCTCTCGAGAAAAATGGTCTAGGTCTCGAGAAAATTCTTCTGCATCTCGATAATTAGGCATAGTCTTCTCGATAATAAATTTCATCTTCTCGAGAAAAATAATTAGAAAAAATTCTGTCAGGAAAAGATGCAACTCGAGAAGAAGTGTCATGCAGTACTCGAGTACAGAAGGACTTCTCGAGAACAACATTAAGCTTTCTCGAGAACTGTTTCTCGAACTCGAAAACATGACAAGTCTTACTCGAGAACAAGCTTTAGTTCTTCTCGAGTACAAAACATAGTACTCGAGAAAAATACTTAAGAGAATTTTCTAAAGATCTGAAAACATGATTTCTTCAATATAATCAGCATCCAACTTTTCTCGCATGCCCTTTGTGCTTGAAAAGGAAGTGTGTCCCAATAGAGAGGCTACACATAAGTCAACACCATGGATCACAAAATGAGGGATTACATTGTATGGTCATGTGTTTGGTGACGCATTATAGACTAACATTGGTCTACACTTAGCAATTGTATCCTGCAAACACTTAACTAAAAAGATCATCAAATACAAACTTAATTCATCTTAGTTCAAGGGTGACTTCATACAAATCTAGGTTATTGTGGATGCAATACCCAACATCAGCTTATGGAGCTTCCTGGAGAAAACAACAAAATCCTCATCAGACATGCTACTATATGATGCCTCTGATTCAGAGCAGTCTGAATCTGCTGGTCTTCTTGGAGGAGAATGGGTCTTTCTCATGCTTTTGCTTGTGGCTTCAGCTTTGAAATCCACTGACTTCTCTTTGGCTTGAGATTTATAGTTTGTCTCTTCCTCTTTCCTGACTGTTAGCTGCATCCCATTAGAGAGTAGTTTTCCAAATATGGTGTGAGGTGGAGTGTCACCCAGCTTAGTCATTTCTCTGATGACATATATCTTTGTGTCCCAGTCTCTGGTGAGAGACCTGAGGAGCTTATCATTTAGCTCATAATGACTAAAGACCCTTCCATAGGTCGTTAGATCAATTATTATCCTGAAAAATCTTTCATAGTAGGTGGCTATGTTCTCACCCTTGGACTGTCTGAAAGCCTCATAATTTTGGTTGAGTATAGACTTTTTATCATCCATGACCTCCACTGTGCCTTCCATGTATATCACCAGAGTGTCCCACATCTCCTTTGTAGTTTTGCAATGAATCATATTCTGAAGGGTAGAATCATCAATTGCACTGACAATGACATTTTGAGCCCTCTTATCCATGGTGGCAAGAATGACTTCATCATTTGTATCTCATCATAAGTTTTGGGTGTCTGGATGTTTGCATCCAGGACAGACACTTTCATGGGGATGAAAGGTCCTTCTTTAACAGTTATAGATATTTTAGGGTCAGCTACTTGCATGAACAGCCTAACCCTCTCCTTCCAGATGCCAAATCCCTCCTTCCTATAGATAGGAAGCTTTGTGGCACCGAGCTCCCTATAGTTCACTCCTGAACCCATAAGAACAGTCTGTAACTACCTTGGAAGATCACTCAGATGGTTAGATAATTTTTGAGCAACCTCCCTCTGATACCACTTGAAAATCTTTATTTTCAAGTTTGCTTACAACCTAGGGTGTGAATAGGTTGTCCGACTGATATTATTAGCTTTTAATTTTATCTTACTTAGTACTTAATGTGTTCATAGTAATTAGCTTTCAAGTACCTACACAAAGAAAATAACACATACAAGCACACACAGATTTATAGTGGTTCCCCAATTTTTGGGTACATCCACTCTGCTCCCACCTTGCCAGCTTCCTGTTAGTCAAGGCACTTCTCCAAACCTCAGATCCAAAGAGCTTACACCTCAGATCCTTCAGGATCTCTCAGTCTCCTCCAAGACTTACAGCTCAGCCATAAAGGCCTACAACTCAGTGATCAGCAGATCACCTACCTCAGGCCAAAGACCCTACACTTAGGCTGGGAGGAAAGGCCTATCTTAGATCCACCAGGGATCCTACCTCAGACCAAAAGGTCCTACACTCAGAGAGCCTTCATCTCCTACTGCTCAGTGATCAATTGACCACCTAGATCAGATCCAAACTGGATCCTACATCTCAGGCAAATTTGCCCTACCTCAGGCTCAGAGAGCCCTACAACTCAGATCCAAAAGGATCATACTAGATGGAAGTGTGTTATATGGTTGATCTTGACACAAGAGATGTTTCTTTGTGCCAAGGTTCTGGAAAGAGATAAACTCAGCCCCACTATGACTCCAGAAAAATATTTCCTGAGACTATTTTTACTTGAACTGAGATATACTCAGTCCTAACTTCTTCTTCTCAGCACCTGGGATTTTTCCTGCTGGAACTGAGAAGTGACTGCAACAAAACTTGTTGCTACTTGAGCTGAGAGAATCCCAGCCCTACTATCTTCACAGCAACAAGGATGTAGATCTTCAAGATGCTTTGACTTGTGTTGAAAGTAACTTGCAGTAAACTACTTTGCTTGCTCTTCCTTCTTCTCAGCTTTAGAAGTAGATCTTCAGATTTGAGCTTGCAGAACTGAGAAGCAACTTGATCTGCAAAAACTTCTTCTTTGTTTCTGCTTCTCCCTTAGAAGTTAGTCTTTCTGATCTTGCTGGTGTAGGAGAAGATGGCACCAGCTAACTGAACTTTTTGGTTCTTGTAGGAAGACTTCAAACTTTTCTTTGCAGCAATGGCAAAGAAGAAGTTCTGCCGCAACTTTTGAAATTGATAAAGCCCTAAAAGTTGTTGTTGTTGTCTTGACCACTCTCTTCCTTTTGTAGTTCCCAGATCAATGGCTCTAAGAAGTCAGTGGGGCCCACTTGCAGCATCCAGCTGCACCTTGCTTTAACGGAAGAAGACGTATAGTAGCTTCTCAGCAGAGCTTATCGTGTTTTGTAGCTTCTCCGTACTTGATTTGAAATTAGTTCACTTTGTCGATTTTGCAGATATTGCAGATGTCAGCACCTATGGACTTAACCAAAATCGAGCATCGGTAGAATAGGCGTTTAGTGAATGAGCTTCACTCAACGCCACGATACTTAGATAGAATTTTGTCTATCTAGGCGTTGACGATGTTGAGAGAGCAAGCCTCACTCAACGTTTTTTGTCGTGGCTTATTCTTCAGCCTTTTCAGCATGCTTGGCGTTGAGAGCGTTGAGTGAACACGCCTCACTCAACGCCTTGTGCCTTAACCAATTTCCTGATTCTTCGGCATCTTAAGCATTGAGAGCGTTGAGTGAGCATGTCTCACGCAACGTTTTTTTTGTTTTAGCCAGATTTTCCAAATCATGGCGTTGAGAGCGTGGAGCGAGCATGTCTCACTCAACGCTTTCTGCATGAGTCAGATTTTTTCTGCTCCTTGGCGTTGAGTGAGTAAGCTTCACTTAACGCAAAACTACTTAATAGATTTTATTCTATTTATCTGGAGTTGAGTGAGTGAGCTACACTCAACGCATTTGGACTTCGCCAAATATCAACACAGATTTTTTGTGGCTTTGACTTATAAGGCAATACTCAATGAATATAGAGTATGGAGTTGAGTGAGTGATACTCAACGCATGAGGACTTAGCCACTTTTCTGCCCATTTTTTCTTAGGATTTTACTGTATTAGCCAGTCCCACAGCCTTTTGATGTATGGCGTTGAGTGAGTTGACTTCACTCAATGTCTGTGGACATAACCACTTTCTCTACTTGCCACTACTTAGGCTTTGACTGTATAGGCTTTACTCAGTGCTATAATTTATCTGGTGTTGAGTGAATGACTTTCACTCAATGCTTGTGGACATAGACAGTTTTATATCTAATCACAACATTAGTAAGTGTTTACCTGACCTAGACAGTTAGGCTACATATCCCATTATTGTTGCTAGGACATCCTTGCATGCATGAACTCAGGCACACATCAAATACAACTTTATGTATATCAATGACAAGATTGACTTCACTCAAATCTAGGATTTTGTGGGCAATGGACTCAACAGTTCCCCGATCTTTGGTACGTCCACTGTCCCTCAGCGTGTTTCTAATAGTGTGTTAGATCAGGCTGAAAGATATGATACCTAAACACCTAGAGGGGGGTGAATAGGTGACCTAATCCTTTTCTAACTTTGTTGGCAGCCAAACAGGTATATCACAGATTTCTAACTAGTTTATTACAGCAATCAGCAATAATCAAACAACCACAGATCATCCACAGCACAAACACAGCACAGCACACAGTGTTTTATAGTGGTTCTCCAAGTTATGGGTACATCCACTTTCCCCCTTCGCTTATCTAGCAGTGTACTAGATTCGGCCAAACTCCTGCACTGTCTCAGAACCCAAATTGGTTCCTACCTCAGGCCCAAAGCCTTACAACTCAGCTTTATCCCAAAGCCTACACTCAGCCAATCAAGGCCTACACTCAGCCAATCCAAGGCCTACACTCATCCAACAAGGCCTACACTCAGAGATTACAATCTCCTACACTCAGGCTAACAAGCCCTACCCTCAGCCTTTATAAATATAGGCTTACAATCACTCAGATCCAATGGATCCTACAAGTTACAAAAGTAATATAGATAATGACTCTACAACTCAGAATTACAGGAGGGGAGTTGAGAGATTCTTGATGAGTTCTTGGAAGAACTCAGCTGGATTCACCCTGACTTAGCTTTCTTCAAAGCTTCTTGAGTAGAACTGAATAAGGCTGAATCCTCTGCAGTTGTTCCTTGACCTCTGCCACTTAAGACCCAGAATTGATTCTGAATCCTTCTTCTCAGCCTAGTTCCTGAGGCTGATTTCTTGGAAGGAGCCCTCTCTCTCCAACTTCTTAGATCTGCAGTTGGAATGCAAGATCTTCTTGTGTTTATACTCTGTGTACCACTTTACAGATTACTTGAATAATCTGATCAATTACTTTAATTATTCTCCCTACAGTTTCTGTAAACTGTGGGTGCCTATTTATAGGCTTTCTTCATGGTAACCGGCTGGTCCGGTTCATAACTGACTTCTGACATCTCTGACAGTTGTTGTAGACCGGCTGGATCGGCAGCTGTCATGTCAACCAGTCACTTATTGAAAATCTCTATCTGTCTGATAGTGTCGAGACTTTCTGTCTTTAAGTGTTGACACTTATAGTCCAAGTGTCGACACATGTTGTATAAGTGTCGACACAAGTCTACAAGGTGTCGACACAATTCCTTGTATGTCTCGACACAGATTCTTCAGCATGTGTCGACACTAAAATTGAGTGTCGACACAAATACTTGTTCTTTTAGCTTTTGCTGAATTCTTCTATGTGTCGACACATCTCCTTTGTGTCGACACAACTTCTTGTGTTGAATCTGTCAAGTGTCGACACTGCTTCTTGGTGTCGACACATAGTCTTCTATGTTGAAACTTGCTGAGTGTCGACACAGCTCCTTGTGTCGACACACCTTCATGTTGTTGAGACTTCAGCTGAGTGTCGACACATTCCCTTAGTGTCGACACTTGTACTTAGAATAATTTGTTGTTCTTTCTGTTCTTTGCTAAGTGTCGACACAGCTCCATGTGTCGACACTTTCTTCAAGTGTTGAGTCTTTAGCTGTGTGTCGACACATTGTTCTGGGTGTCGACACATACTACAAATGTTAACTCTTCTGTTAAGTGTCGACACATTGTGTTGAGTGTCGACACTTACTTCAAATGCTGACTCTTCTGCATAGTGTCGACACATTGTGTTGAGTGTCGACACTTGTACTTAGACTCTGCAGACTTTTGCTGAGTGTCGACACAGCTCCAAGTGTCGACACTTTCTGGTGTAGACACAGCTTCACGGGATGTCGACACAGCTCCTTGTGTCGACACTTTCTGTCTGCACTTTTCTTCACTGAGTGTCGACACAGCTCCAAGTGTCGACACTTTCTGTCTGGTGTCGACTCTGCATCCCAGGTGTCGACACAATGACTACAAGTGTCGACACTGCTTGTCTGGGTGTCGACACAGGCTTTCTTAAGTGTCGACACTTTCCCTCTGGGTGTCGACACATGGACTTAGAAACTTTTTGCTTCAGTCCAGTGATTTCTTAACCTGCACAAGTAACTCAAACATACATCAAATACATTATGATGTATATCATTGAGATGGGTGAGGCTTCTTCAAATCAGGTACATTTGACCAATGTACCCAACAATCTCCCCCTATTTGGAGAAATCATAACCCTTAATCAATGATATACACCATTCATAATTAAAAATTACAAAATAATGTAAAGCAGATTATAATCAGCAGGGTTAACATGAACATGTAAAACTTCACACATATACACATTCAACATTGCAGAATGAACAAGAAATAGACACATACTCAGAACAATCATGAAAATATATTTATCATAAATTGTTCTAACATTTTTCTAATACATCTTTAATGATTTACAAAAATGTTTCTCATACAAAAGATTACAACAATCTTCAAATTAATTCCTAATCTATTTCTGATCAGGTTCTTTGATAACAATTCCTTTGCCAGCTTGGACTTTAGCCTTGACAGCAATAGCAGCAGTAGGCTCCCCATCAGCAGGCTTCTTGCCTTTTAGATCTTTCTTGTCTGCCTTGATCTTTTGTCTCTCAAAATAATGATAGGGCTTAGGAAAGTACTTGCTAGGCTCCACAGCTGTAGGAGGTAGCTTTCCTATCTTAGCCTTCCTTCTGTGCTGAACAATGGCTTCTTGCCTGATCTCATGCTTCCTCCATTCTGCTTCAGAGAACCACTTGTTTCTATCAGTAGTGTTGTCTTTAGCAGCTTTCCAGGCAGTAAGAATTATGTTCTAGAGGTAGGACTCCATTGTTCAAAGTCTGGCTTTAGTTCAGCTTGTTCCCTAAACCTCTTCTTTGACAACCTTGCCTCTTCTTCTTTGTCTAAGGCCTCTTGCATAGCTGCTGTGATAGGTTGAACAACCTTTTCTAAATGGACATTGTCCTAGCCCTCAGATGGGCTATACATTGTGCTCACCTCTGCTTGAATCATTTCAAAATTTGGAGGTGGATAAATGACTTGAGCTACTTCTTGTGGCTCACCTCCAAAATATGCAGGGTTCAGTCTAGATTCAGCAACTTCATTGTCATCACACAGGGGAGGATATCCAAGTGTAGCCCTGATGGAATTGGATATCCACTTAGCATGTTCAGAACTGGCCTTGACTAACACTCTCTCCCCCTTTATGACTTCTTGGGCAACATGATCTCTTACATCATCCTTCTGAAACCTTATCTGGCTGTCCAAATATCTGATCCCCTCTTTAAAGTAAGGTCTTAGCTTAGTAAGCTATTCAGAGATGGCCTTCTGGGAATCTTTAATGGCAGTCTTGACAGCAGAAATCTCAGCGTGAAAGACCTTATCAAAGTCAGCCTTAGCAGCAGCAGTAGATGTTGAAGGTTCAGCAGACTTATTCTTCAATTCAGTGACTATAGCATTATGGGAGGCAGTCAAATTATCATTCATTCTTAACTGATTCTCCAGCACATACCCTTGCTTTAATGCTATATCATCTACCTGAGCCTTGATCTTCTCCTGGTGAGTTGCCAAATAGACTACTGCATTCCCACCCTTGTGGAAGCAGTCAGTCATTTCCTTCTTGTTCAGATTCATCTCAAATCTTATAGATTTGAGATCTTGTGCAAGATCAAACTGTAGGGACTTGTGCCCTTCATCCACATAAGCCTCTATTGCCTTCCTTTGCTCATCCAACTTGATCTGCATGGCAATCAGTAAAGCACTATAATCAACTGTTGGGGCTTGTTGAACTATAGGCTGTGGGGCAATGGATTGCAAAGCTTTCTTATAACTCTTGCTTCTCCTCTTGAAGACAAAGAGTTTCTTCTTCTTGGCCCTTGCACTCTCCTCATCCTCAGAGGCAGAAGTGCTGGCAATATCAACTCTATTCTTAGGGCTCTCAGGTTTGTCAGCTTGCACATCAAGTGTCTTCTCAGTCTCTGGCCTTAAAGGCTCATCCTGAACTGATATGTGCTCCCCCTCAGCAGCAGCACTCTTATCTTCAGCAGCAACCTTGTCCATGTCAAAATCCTCTTGATCTAAATTCAGAAAGAGGTCTTCCATTGTGTATTCAGGAGGTGACTGTGCAGGAGAAGTACTTGGTTCTTCAACTACTTGAGAAGTATTTGGAACATTTTGCACTACAGCAGATGTGTCTTCAAGAACAACATCTGGAGCTTGGCTAGGTAGCTGAGTTTGCTGAGGAACATCAGACAAATCAGCATCTTCTATAAGATATTCTAAAGTTTTTAAGTCAGTGAGTACCTCTTGGATAATGATGGTGGCTTGCTCACTGTCCAGAGTAGATGGTTCTTCTACTACTGGAAGCTCCCCCTGGCTGTGATCCCTATGGATGGGGCTAGCTTGAGGCAGCTCCCCCTGGATCTCAGCTACATCTTGAGGAGCAGGAGTCTTTACCACTGTCTTTACCTCCTGATCATCAGGTGTGAACACCACCTGTTCTTCACTTTCAGAACTGCTGGAGGACTCTTGTGCCACAGCAGCAGTTTTTCTCTTCTTCCTGGGAGGAGTGATTTTCTCAGTAACTTGCTTCTCAGGGGTAGGCATATCCTTTGACAGCACCCTTTTCCACCTAGACAAGATCCTCATATCCATCTTTCTCATATGATTGATCTTGCTTCCAGCAGATGTGCTCATTACCTCTGGTATTGTACCAGTCAGGTAGAGACTTAAAATTCTGCCCAGATTAGGCTTCTTCAGACTTTCCTTGATCTTCTCATAGATTACCATTGACCAATCTGTTCTTAGGGTGAAGATAATTCTTGTCATGACATTGAACATTGAGGCTGACACCCTGTCATGCCCTCCAGGCTTACTGAGAATGACCTTTCCCACAATTTCAGACAGAAATTTTCCTTGACTGTTCATGCCTTTCCTGTTAAAGATAGAACCTATCTTCAGCTTTAGATCAAGTCCACACCAGGTAAGAGCTTCCCTGGTCTTGGATGTAGAAACTTCTTCTTCATCTTGAGTCTTAGGTAGCTGGAGTACCTTTCTCAGACTTTTTGGTGAGACCTTGACTTTGGATCCATGCACTCTGGATTTGATTCTATATCCAGAGTCATCAACTGTAGCTCCAGTAAGGAATTCAAGAACTTCCTTCTTCCAAATCTTGGTTGGTTCTGAAACCAAATATTCTAGTCCAGAATCGCTGACTAGGGTTACCACCGATTGGATTTCTTGATCTCCATCATCGAACGCGCCGCGCACAAGTTCATAGCCTTCGTTAACGTTCTCCTCGAGCTTGGGAGCCATTAGGGTTTGGAGAATTAGTCTTGAGAAAAGAGAAATGTCGACACAATAGTTTTGGTCTCGAAACTTTGAAAGCGTGTCGACAATCAGAGACAGAACCCTATTTATACCTGTCGAATTTTGAAGATGAACAGGAGGGACAGCAAGCTAAACATGTGTCGACACTGGCAATAAGTGTCGACACTGACTTATAATGTCTCGACACATATGTGTCGACACAAGTTTAGTCAACAGATTTTATGTGTCGACACTTGGTTATGTGTCGACACAACATAACTCGACACATCGTCGAGACTTTACTTAGAAAATTCTGAGTAAAACATATGTGTCGACACCATATTGGATGTGTCGACACCTACTTGACATGTGTCGACACTAACATTCTGAAGTGTCGACATCACATTCCTAGATGTGTCGACACGTTTTTCCTGAAGTGTCGACACCACTATTCTGTGTCGACATAGACTTGTCTATGTGTCGACACCTTTTTACTTAGCCAAATTTCTATTCTGTAAACTTAGTCTAAGTTTATCATACTTAGTTCAATTTTGAATCTATTGAACTTAGCTTCTTCTAATGGCTTAGTAAACATATCAGCTACTTGTTCATCTGTTTTAACATATTCAAGTGAAATATCTTCTCTTTCTACATGTTCTCTAAGAAAGTGATATTTAATCTCAATATGCTTTGTTCTACTATGTGATACAGGGTTTTTAGCTATTGAAATAGCACTTGTAGAATCACAGTAAAGTGGAGTTCTACTTACCTGAAATCCATAGTCCTCGAGCTGATGATGAATCCACAGAAGTTGAGCACAGCAACTTCCTGCAGCTACATATTCTGACTCAGCTGTGGAGATAGCCACACTGGTTTGCTTCTTGCTGCTCCATAAAATTAGTCTTCCACCTAGGAATTGACAGGTTCCAGTAGTGCTTTTTCTATCTTCTTTGCATCCTGCAAAGTCTGCATCTGAATAACCTGTTAGATCAAAATCTCCATTCCTAGGGTACCAGAGGCCTAGATAGGGAGTGCCCTTTAGATATCTCAATATTCTTTTGACTGCAGTCATATGAGATTCTTTAGGGCAGGCTTGATACCTGGCACAAACACATGTAGCATACATAATGTCAGGCCTACTTGCAGTCAAGTATAGTAGGGAGCCAATTATCCCTCTATACAAGGTTTCATCTACAGGTTTCCCTGCATCATCCTTGCTAAGAGACATACTTGACCCCATAGGAGTCTTCATGGTACTGGATGAATCCATACCATATTTCCTTATGAGTTCTAGGGTGAACTTAGACTGACATATGGACAAGCCACTTTCAGTCTGTTTAACTTGGAGACCCAAGAAAAACTGTAGCTCTCCCATACTACTCATCTCAAATTGACTTTGCATAAGCTTTGCAAACTTTTTGCAAAGGCTACTTTCAGTAGACCCAAATATAATGTCATCTACATATATTTGGACAAGTATGACTTTGCCTCTAGATTCCCTAAGGAATAGAGTCTTATCTATTTTCCCCCTTGTGAACTTGTTCTCAATGAGGAAACTAGATAGGGTTTCATTCCAAGCTCTAGGAGCTTGTTTTAACCCATATAATGCTTTCCTAAGTCTATAGACATAATGAGGTTGAGTTGGATCAACAAAACCTGAAGGCTGCTCCACATAGACTTCTTCTTTCAAATTACCATTTAAGAATGCTGACTTGACATCCATCTGGTAAACCTTGAATCCTTGATAGGTTGCATAGGCCAAGAACATCCTTATGGCTTCCAGTCTGGCTACTGGAGCAAAGGTTTGATCAAAATCAATACCTTCTTCTTGCCTATATCCTTTTGCAACCAGTCTTGCTTTGTTCTTTATGATGACCCCTTGTTCATCCATCTTATTTCTATAGATCCACTTAACTCCTATTACATTGTGGTCTTTAGGTTTAGGAACCAGTTCCCAAACCTTGCACCTCTTGAACTGATTAAGCTCTTCTTGCATAGCTTCAGTCCATTGTGGATCTTGTATTGCTTCTTCAAATCTTTTAGGTTCAACTTGAGACAAAAAGCTGGAATAGATTGCAGCATTCATGTTTCTACTCCTGGTTTGTACTCCTTGTCTTGGATCTCCAATAATCTACTCTACTGGATGATCTCTAAGATGCATGTGTGCTGGAGGCATCCTCACTTCTGGTTGAACCACTTCAGCATCTGCATCATGCTGTATACCTTGGAATTCTTCAGCAACTGGCACATGTAGTTCTCCCCCTGGACAGCAGCTACTCTCCTCTCCTTGCTGTCTTACAGCAGGCACTTCTTCTATAGTCAGCTTGTCCATTGTCTTTGTCAAACCTGTGGGGCTGCATACATTGCTAGACAACTCATTATTAATAAGTTTAGTCTCATCAAAAACTACATGCACTGATTCTTCTACAACTTATGTAGTCAAGTTGTAGACTCTATAAGCCTTACTATTATTGCTGTACCCAACAAAAATTCCCTCTTGGGACTTGGCAGCAAACTTAGTTATGTAAGACTTTCCATTGTTAAGTATGAAGCATTTACAACCAAAGATCCTAAAATAGGATAGGTTTAGTTTCCTGCCTTTCACAACTTCATAGGGGGTCTTGTTTAGCCTTTTAGTGATGGTAGTCATATTTATAACATTGCATGCAGTGTTAACTGCTTCAGCCCAGAAATACTCTGGCAGTGATGTATCACTTAGTAGGGTTCTACCAGCTTCTATCAAGGTTCTATTCTTCCTCTCAGCAATGCCATTTTGCTGAGGTGTTCTAGGTGAAGAGAATTCTTGAAATATCCCAAGGTCTTCACATAGTTTTATCATGCTGTCAGACTGAAATTCAGTACCATGGTCACTTCTAATTTTGACCACTGTACAGTTTAGTTCATTCTGAATTTGCTTGATAAAGCTAAGGAAGACACTAGGTGTTTCAGATTTCTGCCTTAAGAAGAACACCCAGGAAAACCTTGAGTAGTCATCAACAACTACAAAGGTATAGACCTTCCTACCTAAGCTGTGAACTGGCATTGGACCAAATAGATCCATATGCAAGAGGTATAAACACCTCACAGCATCTTTGTTATCTATGCTTCTAAAGGTGGATTTAGTCTGCTTGCCCTTTTGACAAGCTGAGCAAATGCCATCTTTAACACACTTAACTTGAGGACCATTCCTCACTAACTCTTTGCTAAAGAGTTTGCTAATAGTCTTGTAGTTAAGATGAGCTAGCCTCTTGTGCCACTTGACACAATGAGAGACTGTTTCATCAGCTACAAGACAAACAGGAGAACCATTGTTCTCAATCATAATGTCTAGACAGTAGACATTCCTCTTTCTATATCCTGTCAAAATGATCTTTTGATCACTTGACCTCTTGATATGACAACCATTTTTAACAAATGAGATGTCATACCCTACATCACTTAACTGACATTTACTTATTAGGTTGTGTTTCAACCCTTTAACATAAGCCACTTGAGTAATGGTAACAAGGTTTGAAGAAATGTTACCAAACCCTTTGATGATTCCTTTTTCAGAACCACCAAAGGTCACTTTAGGACCATTTTTGATTGGAATGTAGTCCTTCAGTAGTCCCCTAGTTCCAGTCATATGTCTGGAACATCCACTGTCCAAGTACCATGTAGGGATATGGCCACTTGGACTCACCTGCAAAACAGATTAATGGACCTTAGAACCCAAAGTAATCTTGGGTCCTTGGTGATTGTTAGTTTGCAACTTGACAAAGCTACCTACTGGCTTTCCACCAGGTAACTTGCTACTCACCTTGACACTGGCATTGTGTCAACAGTCCATTGCAAAATGGCCAATCTTTCCACAGCACCAGCATTCAAACTTGTTGTACCTTTGCTTAGGTACAACCTTTGCTGTTTTATCTACAGCAGACCTGTTGAATGTTGGGGCTTTGCCCTTGGACTTAAACTTGGACTGCTCAGTCCCTGCAGGTCTAACAAAACCCAGTCCAGCCTTGCCTTTATGATGAACAAATTCATCAATTAAAGGCAGTACTGATTTAGGTTTTGAAAACCTTGCAACAAGCTCTCTCTCTTTCTGAAGATTGATCTCCAGTCTCTTAATTTGATCATTCTTATAAGTGATAGTTCTCATCTGAATCACAGTAATGTGTTTCAGCCTGGCTACCTCATTCAGTTTTTGATCAAATTCCTTCTCAAAGTCTGTTGCAACAGCCTTGAGATAAGCAATCTCCTTTGCCTGACTTTTAGCTAGGGTCTTGCTTTTCTTATAGGCTTGCAACAGTACCTTATATTCATCTATAAGCTGATGAATATCTTCCTCAGACTTAGATATATTCTCATCACTTGATGAAGAAGAATCTGATTCTGAACTAGAACAAGAAACTGAATTTAAACTTGAACTTTGTACCTGACTGGGTCCTGGCTGCTCCAGGATTTTGGTACTCTCAGTCAATGCCATCAGTCCTTGGCACTGGCAGTCTTCTTGTTCATAAATTGACTCCAAGATCTGCATAAATTCTTCTTCTTCTTCAGCAAATAGCCCTATGTAGGCTTCAGCATCAGTATCAGTGTCTGAAGAAGAAATATCTGAAAGAGTCTTCTCATTCTTGGCAACAAAAGACTTCTCTTTCTTCCCTTTGAAGTGAGTCTTTTTCCTGTCACTGGATTCTTTTCTTTTCTCAGGACAATCTGCAATAACATGACCCTGTCTATTGCAGCAGTAGCACACAATCTTTGATCCAGTTGCCTTGCTTGTCTTTGTCTTTTTCCTGTCCTTCTTTGAAGGCTTTTTCTCCTGATACAAGACTTCTTTTCCCTTGTAAGTAGATGGTCTGGACCTCCACTGTTTCTTCTTCAGGAATTTCTGAAAGTGTCTAGTGAAGGCAGCAAAGTCTTCATCACTTTCACTGCTTGTAGACTTTGTACTAACAGACTCTTCTGACTCAGATTCAACTACCTCTGGAGGTGGAGTTGATGACTTAGTCCTGCATTTTTTGGGAACTTCTGTCTTGAAATCAACAGTCCTTTCCTTGTGCTCAGTCCTATTAGATTTCTCCTCCTCTTTCCTCACTGTCAGCTGCATCTCATATGACAATAACTTGTCAAACAGTGTAGGAGGAGGAATTTCTCCCAACTTTGTCATTTCTCTTATGGCACAGATCTTGGTGTCCCAATCTTTGGTTAGGGACCTTAAGAATTTGTCATTTAGTTCATAGTTAGTGAACTCTCTTCCATAAGACATGAGTTCATTAACTATTCTGTAAAATTTCTTATAGCACTCAGTGATGCTATCACCCTTTCCTTGCCTAAAGCTTTCATACTCCTGATTAAGCAAGGACTTCCTATCTTGCCTAACTTCTTCAGAACCTTCCATATAGACAATGAGAGTGTCCCACATCTCTTTTGCTGTCTTACAATGAATTAAGTTCTGAAAAGTGGCATCATCAATGGCACTCACTATTATGTTTTGTGCCCTCTTGTCCATGGTGGCCAGGACAATTTCATCCTTAGTCATCTCAGAGAAATCCTTTGGAGTTCTCTGATTTGCATCTAGAACTGAAATCTTCATGGGCACATAGGGCCCTTCCTTAACTGTGATGTAGATTCTTGGGTCTGAGGCCTCCATAAATAGCCTTACCCTTTCTTTCCAGATCCCAAAAATTTCCTTTCTGCAAATAGGTAATTTCATGGAACCCAATTCTTTATGATTTTCAAAGGAACCCATGGTTCTTGATTTTCTTGAAGCTGTTTTCTGACTTAGACTGTTTCTGCCAAACAGGATCTCCTTAGACTGTTAGTCCTTGTTTTGAGGAACCTGGCTCTGATACCACTTGAAAGATATGATTCCTAAACACCTAAAGGGGGGGTGAATATGTGACCTAATCCTTTTCTAACTTTGTTGGCAGCCAAACAGGTATATCACAGATTTCTAACTAGTTTATTACAGCAATCAGCAATAATCAAACAACCACAGATCATCCACAGCACAAACACAGCACAGCACACAGTGTTTTATAGTGGTTCCCCAAGTTATGGGTACATCCACTTTCCCCCTTCGCCTATCTAGCAGTGTACTAGATTCGGCCAAACTCCTGCACTGTCTCAGAACCCAAATTGGTTCCTACCTCAGGCCCAAAGCCTTACAACTCAGCTTTATCCCAAAGCCTACACTCAACCAATCAAAGCCTACACTCAGCCAATCCAAGGCCTACACTCAGCCAACAAGGCCTACACTCAGAGATTACAATCTGCTACACTCAGGCTAACAAGCCCTACCCTCAGCCTTTATAAACATAGGCTTACAATCACTCAGATCTAATGGATCCTACAAGTTACAAAAGTAATACAGATAATGACTCTACAACTCAGAATTACAGGAGGGGAGTTGAGAGATTCTTGATGAGTTCTTGGAAGAACTCAGCTGGATTCACCCTGACTTAGCTTTCTTCAAAGCTTCTTGAGTAGAACTGAATAAGGCTGAATCCTCTGCAGTTGTTCCTTGACCTCTGCCACTTAAGACCCAGAATTGATTCTGAATCCTTTTTCTCAGCCTAGTTCCTGAGGCTGATTTCTTGGAAGGAGCCCTCTCTCTCCAACTTCTTAGATCTGCAGTTGGAATGCAAGATCTTCTTGTGTTTATACTCTGTGTATCACTTTACAGATTACTTGAATAATCTGATCAATTACTTTAATTATTCTCCCTACAGTTTCTGTAAACTGTGGGTGCCTATTTATAGGCTTTCTTCATGGTAACCGTGTAACAACCCCATCCGTTCATATGATATATTCTAGAAGGTCCGGCCGGGGCCCCACAGGATATACCACAAAACAGTCGGTGAAGGTACAGGATGATACCAGAGCAGCGCATCGCACCTATCTCAAGCATTCTAGCGGAAGCCTAAGCTACTTGAACTCCTCATGAATGTCCAAATATAAACTCCACATTTTATATATATAGATAGGAATGTCTTACAACATGTATCAAGTATTGGCCTTATGGCCTTACAGGGCTTTCATGCAGTGGCCTAAACAAATTGGCGCGCAGGCCGGCCACAAAAAAGAAAACACTCAAAAGAACATTAGCCTTCGAGGGCTAGCAGCAGCAGCAACACCAGCAGGAGCATCAACCTCTATGCGACCCGCTCGGCTCTCCAGCACCTGTGCAAGGACAATCCACCCAACGGTGGCAAACAAAAGCAACGGTCAGCGTTCAGCTGACCAAATTATAACGACCCTACCCCTCCTCTCGGGGCAGCGGTATTTTCCCTGCAGGCATATCATATCACAAGTATGGCAAGCTATATCATCAAAGGTGCTTTCACGCACACAAGCCATCACAACCGTTCGCCGCCCGGCCCAACGGTCCGTGCACTCAGGGCACATTCTTGGTGTTCTGGCAACCTCTTGCCCACCACCGTCTCAGGGTTATCACCCAACGGTAACACTCTTGAGCATTTACTCCATGGCGTGCAGCCGGAGTTAGTCCTCGGACACCGGGATGGCCCGTAGCCCCCCTTTGTGTCATGGCGCGCAGGCCGAAGACTCTTGCTATGCGCTCCAACAGACCGCACTTTTGGTCTCACGTCAGACGGACATAGCGCAGGTCGGATCCTCCACCCCCCGTTGCTCAAATCGCCTTGCCTTCTCCGAGTACAGCGTACTCACGGCTATATCAAAGGCGCGGGTCGGTCTCACCAATCCTGTTCCTGGCATTCAAGCCTGGGTATTTCTCTATACCCATTTCCTTACAGCAACAGCGGGTCTTTCCTGGGCACACCAGTACTTCCTGTGACTCCCGTCACAGGTGGACACCGCAAAGTATAAATGTCAGGGGTCTTTCCTGGGCACACCAGTACTTCCTGTTACTCGCTTCACAGGTGGACACCCTATGACATCAAGCAGTACAAAAAGGGCCTTTCCTGGTCCCACCAGTACTACCTGTGCATCATTCACAGGTTGGACCCAAAACCAACACAAGGCTATTTTCCTGGGCTACCACCCCAGTACTTCCTGCTACTCCTTTTCGCAGGCATAACCCGTAGACTCCGTACACTACACGTTTATCCCGGAGTCTTCTCCGGTTCGTATGCAACATCACCAATCTAGACCAACCTGTCCAGATGGGCTTCACACAGCATACCTATTCCGTACTCCATTTCCGGATCTATATGCTAACAAGGGGGATTTCACACATCCACCTAAAGAGTCCCAAAACCAGCCACCTCTTGGTGGGGGAACGCACAAAGATATGCTAAAAGGAAGCCTTCACATGGCTAGGAAGAAAGGTCGTTACCCTTGACGATCGCTTCGGTGCCATGGCTTGAAAGCTTGCTTGCAAGATTCGCAAGAGCGTTTCCTCCGCAACGCTGGCTTCGGATCTCTCGCCGGTAAACCGCAGCACCACCAACCAGCAGCCCCCTTCCCTTCTTCCTCCTCCTTTCTCTCTCTCTTTCTCTCTCTTGAAGAAAGATGAAGGCCAAAGAAAATGAGAAATCATTCTCTGAGTTCGGCCCTTAAGGAAAAGGAAGAAGATCTTTCAGCCCTTGGATCCAGACTGAAGAAATGGACGGCCACGATTCTGCCAAAAACACATAATTTGACCCGACACGGCCTCGAACACGGCCGTGTGCCTGGCCGTGTGCCTCAAGCGGTGGTCAACCGACTTATCCAAACCAGTGACACGCCCACGGGACACGCCCGTGTCATGGGCCGTGTCACCAACACGCCTTCAGACACGCCCGTGTCTGTGGCCGTGTACCTGGGTGAAAAAAAATCCCAATTCATCCCGAGACTTCATACGGCCTGGGACACGCCCGTGTCCCCGGCCGTGTGCCCAGACACGGCACCCAGACACGCCCTGTCGAATTCTCGGCGGGCTGAGTTCGTCGCCTGATTTGACACGCCCTGTGACACGCCCGTGTCACAGGCCGTGTTCAACACTCGACACGCACTTCTCGACACTCGACGATCGTCGAGTAAAAATCGTCGAGCATGCGACACGGCCTTGGACACGCCCGTGTCATGGGCCGTGTGCCTCTCTCGACGAATCGTCGAGACCAAAAAAATCGTCGAGACAAAGCCCAATCGTCGACACAACCCGACACGCCCTGCGACACGCCCGTGTCGCAGGCCGTGTTACCTGACACGCCCTGGGACACGCCCGTGTCCCAGGCCGTGTCACCCAAATGTTTCCTGTTTCTGAACTTTGGGCTGTTACAATCCTCCCCTCCTACAAAACAATTTCGTCCTCGAAATTCAGAGACAGGAAAGTAACAAAAAGACAGCAAGAAAAATGTAACAATATAGCACTTTTTATATTACAACAGTCTCGCTACCAATTACAGAAACAACTCAGGGAACTCTTCTCGCATGGTCTGCTCGCGTTCCCATGTTAACTCTTCACGGCCGCAGTTGTCCCACCGGACTTTCACCATACCGACCGTCTTGTTCCGCAACTGTTTCTCGGCTCGATCTTCGATCCGAATGGGTCTAACTCTCGTTGTTAGCCCATACTCCACCGGCACACAATCATCCGCGATCACTTGAGCTGGGTCTTTCACGGCTTTCCGCAGCACCGAGATGTGAAAGACATCATGTAACCCACCCAAGTCCGCCGACAGAGCTAGCCGATAAGCTGCTTCGCCAATTCGCTCAACCACTTCAAAGGGACCCAAATACCTTGGACTCAACTTTTTCATTCGTCGAATCCTGGAGACACCTTTGAATGGCTTGATCTTCAAGTAGACCCAATCGCCAACCGCAAATTCAACGTTCCGGTGCTTGGCGTTGTAGTACTTCGCTTGTCGATCTTGAGCAACTAGCAATCTCTCTCGAATAGTCCGAATGGTTGAGTTTGCTTCATCCATCTCATTTGGTTTAACAATCCGAGCTTCACCCGCTTCTACCCAAGCCAAGGGAGTACGACACTTCCTTCCGTATAGGGCTTCATATGGTGCCATCCCAATACTTGCTTGGTAGCTGTTATTATAAGCAAACTCTACCATATAGAGATGATCTTCCCATCTCTTTCCGAAATCAAGGGCGCACATTCGGAGCATGTCCTCCATTGTTCTGTTGGTACGTTCAGTCTGGCCATCCGTTTGGGGATGAAAGGCCGTACTGAAAGTCAACTTCGTGCCCAACAGTCGGTGAACTAGCCTCCAATCATTTGACGTGAATCGCCCATCTCTATCACTTACGATGCTCCGAGGAACACCGTGAAGCCGCACAATCTGATCAACGTATAACTTTGCCAAATATTCAACTGAATCATCCCGTCTGTTCGGGAGAAAATGTGCTACTTTTGTTAGCCGGTCAACAATTACCCAAATGGAATTATTTCCTCGCTGCGATCTTGGCAATCCATGCACAAAATCCATGGAAATATCATCAAATTTCCACACTGGGATCGGTAGTGACTTCAAATAACCGCCCGGCTTTTGGCATTCCGCCTTCACCATCGCACATGTTTGGCATTTTGCTACATACAGGGCAACATCTTTCTTGAGCCCTGGCCACCAGAAAACTTTCTTCATATCGTTGAACATCTTTGTGCTCCCGGGGTGAATGGAATACTTTGTATAATGTGCTTCATACATCAGTTCTTCCCTCAACTTCCCCACATTTGGGACGCACAAACGGCCATCGTTTCGAACAAGACCGTCGTTCCAGGTGAATTTGCCCTCTGGCCCTTCATTCACATAGCGTAAGAGATCTTCATCCAACTCCGTTGCCCGTCGAACTCGATCCGCAAGGTCACATTGCACCTCGATCCAGTTCAAACATGCAGTGGCAGTGGACTTCTTGTCAACACAATAGATCTCCAATGCTTCCAACTCCTGGATAAGACGTTCATCATGCCTTTGTAACCAATTTGCTCTAGCCGGAACTCGCCGACTCAACGCATCCGCGACAACATTCCCCTTCCCGGGTGTATAATGAATCTCGAAAGTGTAGTCCCCAAGGAACTCCAACCACCTTCGTTGTCGCATGTTCAGCTCTTTCTGCTCCAACAGATACTTTAGGCTCTTGTGATCCGTATAGATTTCCACCTTCACTCCATAAAGGTAGTGCAGCCACAACTTGAGTGCAAAAATCACCGCCGCTAATTCCAAATCATGGACGGGATAGTTTCGCTCGTGCACCTTCAGCTGGCGTGAGCCATAAGCAATCACTTTTCCGCTCTGCAGAAGAACGCAGCCTAAGCCGCTTCCTGAGGCATCACTATATATTACAAACCCATCGGTGCCACATGGCGAAGACAACACCGGCGCCGTGGTCAACCGAACCTTCAGCTCTTCAAAAGCTCGTGCGCACTCTGGCGTCCAAACGAACTTCTGATCTTTTCGTGTCAGTGTGGTTAGCGGCAAAGCGATCCGCGAGAAGTTTTCCACAAATCTTCTATAATAGCCAAAACTCGCACTTCGAGAACTTGGCATAAAGCTGATTTTTCCTCAACGTATTCAACACTAACCGCAAATGAATCTCATGCTCCGCTTTGGACTTCGAGTACACCAGGATATCATCAATGAACACTATCACAAACAGATCCAGGTACTCACGAAAAATACGGTGCATCAAATCCATAAACACCGAGGGCGCATTACACAATCCAAAGGGCATGACTGTGAACTCATAGTGCCCATAACGCGTTCCAAATGCGGTTTTGGGAATGTCACCTTCCCGAATCCTTAACTGGTAATAACCAGATTTCAGGTCCAACTTCGAATAGACGGTAGAACCAACTAGCTGATCAAATAATTCATCAATCCGGGGGATCGAATATTTATTCTTCTCGGTCAGCTTATTTAGTTCACGGTAGTCGATGCACAATCGCAATCCACCGTCTTTCTTCTTTACAAAAAGGACAGGCGCGCTCCAAGGTGACATACTTGGGCGTATATAACCTTACTCTAACATTTCTTGGAGTTGAACCTTCAACTCAGCCATCTCTTTTGGCGCGACGCGATATGGCGAGCGGGCCACAGGTTTCGCACCTGGCACCAACTCGATCGTAAAGTCAATCTCCCGCTGGGGTGGTAGCCCAGGGAGATCTGCGGGAAACACATCTGTAAATTCTACCACAATCGGAAACTCGCACAAAGTGGCCTTAGGCTCAACAGCCTGAATTAGTGCAAAGTAACACTCCGCACCCTTCCGAACAGCTTTGACTACCTGGAGTGCAGACATCAACGTCCCGCCTACTCCTCGCATACCCGCGAACTTGGTCTCCTGTTCGGTATTCTGGCCCAACGTGATTTCTTTGGACTGGCAATCGATCAGAGCATGCTGTTCCGCAAGCCAATCCATCCCAAAAATCACGTCAAATTCCGATATTGGCAGTACAGACGCAGATAAACTAAAATCCCGATTCCCGACTTGGACCGCCACATCGCAAGCTTGATCCGCAAGCATCCAACATCCATTCAGCAACACTACTCTGACGCTATCTGTCTTTGCACGACTGGATATCCCAAGCCGCGTCATAAAGTCACGAGACAGAAAAGAATGCGATGCACCTGTGTCAAACAGTGCTCGCGCCAGCGTGTCCCGAATCATTACAAAACCTATGACAAACATGTCACACACACAAACCACAAACATAGGGGTACTAAGCTAAGCATACAAACAATAGCATATGCAAAACTAAACTCATACCTGTGACCACGTCACTCTGCTTGATGGCCTCCTGCAGGCCAAGATTGTAGACCCGGGGTTGCGCTTGCGAGGCAGAAGAATCCACCACCGCTTTTCCTTTCTCCGCATAAGATGCTCCCGCCTTCTTTTCACTTTTTGGCGGCAGCCGACAGTCTCGCGCAATATGCCCCATTTTACCACAATTGAAGCAGGTACGAGTATCTGGCCTGGAAGTTGCCCCTGATGTTGCTCCCGTTGCAACTGATGAAGGAGCTTGTCCACTCGGCTTGGACTTCTTACCCCATTTCTTCTTATAAAACGATTTTCCCGATCGAGGTGCCTTCCACTCTGGTTGCGTCACAGCCAACGCTCTCTTCCCTTGCACCCTCTTCATATCCTTCTCCAGCGCACTTGCAGTGTCTACCAAAGCTTGGAAACCTTGGTTCACAGAACTTGACACAAGGAACCTCAACTCGTCCCTCAGGCCTTCATAGAACCTATTGGTCTTCCTTTGCTCATCAGCAAATATCGAACCCGCATACCGCCCTAAGCGAGTAAACTCATGCAGGTACGCGTCAACACTGCCATCACCTTGAGTTAACCTTTGGAATTCGTTTTCCATGGCTATCCGTTGCGCCGTAGGAAGGTGCTTCGCTAGGAACAGTCGAGAGAATTCATCCATGGAAACTTGAGCTAACGGACGACCCGCCAAATGATGTAACTCTATCTCATCCCACCACAATCGAGCTTCTCCTTCAAGCAAGAATGTAGCTAAGGTAACCTTCTGACTTTCCGCCGTGCCAATCGCCGTCATAACTCTCTTGACGCGCGATAACCAATCCTCTGCCTGCGTCGGAGTACCCGCTTCCGAAAAGGTAGGCGGATGGAAACTCATGAACCGTGTTAGTTGCTTCTCAGCTGTTCGAGGAGCCACATCCACTACAGGTTCCGGCCTTGCCTCCACCTGTTCTGGCCTAACATCCACTTGTTCCTGCCTAAGTGGCTGGCCTTGGATCATGGTAAATAATGCCTCCGCAACTAACCGTACATGCTCTGCAGACGGTGGAGGTGTAGGCACCTCAGCTGGTGCCCTACTCTCATCAGAATGCTGGGACGCAGACGGCCCAGCTCCACTTCGTGTCACCTAAAAGGGGACAAGACACACATATAAGCGGTCATACCCAAGCAAACAACACAAAATAAGAACACGCAGGTTCCTCAAACATACAAAATGCATTCCTATCATGGACATTCAGGAGTTCAATCGTAGACTTTGGTTTGCACAAACACGTGCTCGCCACCCCACAAAAGAAGTCGGCCACGACTTCGAGAGGGAAAGACCAAGACAACCTGGCTCTGATACCAAAAATGTAACAACCCCATCCGTTCATATGATATATTCTAGAAGGTCCGGCCGGGGCCCCACAGGATATACCACAAAACAGTCGGTGAAGGTACAGGATGATACCAGAGCAGCGCATCGCACCTATCTCAAGCATTCTAGCGGAAGCCTAAGCTACTTGAACTCCTCATGAATGTCCAAATATAAACTCCACATTTTATATATATAGATAGGAATGTCTTACAACATGTATCAAGTATTGGCCTTATGGCCTTACAGGGCTTTCATGCAGTGGCCTAAACAAATTGGCGCGCAGGCCGGCCACAAAAAAGAAAACACTCAAAAGAACATTAGCCTTCGAGGGCTAGCAGCAGCAGCAACACCAGCAGGAGCATCAACCTCTATGCGACCCGCTCGGCTCTCCAGCACCTGTGCAAGGACAATCCACCCAACGGTGGCAAACAAAAGCAACGGTCAGCGTTCAGCTGACCAAATTATAACGACCCTACCCCTCCTCTCGGGGCAGCGGTATTTTCCCTGCAGGCATATCATATCACAAGTATGGCAAGCTATATCATCAAAGGTGCTTTCACGCACACAAGCCATCACAACCGTTCGCCGCCCGGCCCAACGGTCCGTGCACTCAGGGCACATTCTTGGTGTTCTGGCAACCTCTTGCCCACCACCGTCTCAGGGTTATCACCCAACGGTAACACTCTTGAGCATTTACTCCATGGCGTGCAGCCGGAGTTAGTCCTCGGACACCGGGATGGCCCGTAGCCCCCCTTTGTGTCATGGCGCGCAGGCCGAAGACTCTTGCTATGTGCTCCAACAGACCGCACTTTTGGTCTCACGTCAGACGGACATAGCGCAGGTCGGATCCTCCACCCCCCGTTGCTCAAATCGCCTTGCCTTCTCCGAGTACAGCGTACTCACGGCTATATCAAAGGCGCGGGTCGGTCTCACCAATCCTGTTCCTGGCATTCAAGCCTGGGTATTTCTCTATACCCATTTCCTTACAGCAACAGCGGGTCTTTCCTGGGCACACCAGTACTTCCTGTGACTCCCGTCACAGGTGGACACCGCAAAGTATAAATGTCAGGGGTCTTTCCTGGGCACACCAGTACTTCCTGTTACTCGCTTCACAGGTGGACACCCTATGACATCAAGCAGTACAAAAAGGGCCTTTCCTGGTCCCACCAGTACTACCTGTGCATCATTCACAGGTTGGACCCAAAACCAACACAAGGCACCTCTTGGTGGGGGAACGCACAAAGATATGCTAAAAGGAAGCCTTCACATGGCTAGGAAGAAAGGTCGTTACCCTTGACGATCGCTTCGGTGCCATGGCTTGAAAGCTTGCTTGCAAGATTCGCAAGAGCGTTTCCTCCGCAACGCTGGCTTCGGATCTCTCGCCGGTAAACCGCAGCACCACCAACCAGCAGCCCCCTTCCCTTCTTCCTCCTCCTTTCTCTCTCTCTTTCTCTCTCTTGAAGAAAGATGAAGGCCAAAGAAAATGAGAAATCATTCTCTGAGTTCGGCCCTTAAGGAAAAGGAAGAAGATCTTTCAGCCCTTGGATCCAGACTGAAGAAATGGACGGCCACGATTCTGCCAAAAACACATAATTTGACCCGACACGGCCTCGAACACGGCCGTGTGCCTGGCCGTGTGCCTCAAGCGGTGGTCAACCGACTTATCCAAACCAGTGACACGCCCACGGGACACGCCCGTGTCATGGGCCGTGTCACCAACACGCCTTCAGACACGCCCGTGTCTGTGGCCGTGTACCTGGGTGAAAAAAAATCCCAATTCATCCCGAGACTTCACACGGCCTGGGACACGCCCGTGTCCCCGGCCGTGTGCCCAGACACGGCACCCAGACACGCCCTGTCGAATTCTCGGCGGGCTGAGTTCGTCGCCTGATTTGACACGCCCTGTGACACGCCCGTGTCACAGGCCGTGTTCAACACTCGACACGCACTTCTCGACACTCGACGATCGTCGAGTAAAAATCGTCGAGCATGCGACACGGCCTTGGACACGCCCGTGTCATGGGCCGTGTGCCTCTCTCGACGAATCGTCGAGACCAAAAAAATCGTCGAGACAAAGCCCAATCGTCGACACAACCCGACACGCCCTGTGACACGCCCGTGTCGCAGGCCGTGTTACCTGACACGCCCTGGGACACGCCCGTGTCCCAGACCGTGTCACCCAAATGTTTCCTGTTTCTGAACTTTGGGCTGTTACAAACCGGCTGGTCCGGTTCATAACTGACTTCTGACATCTCTGACAGGTGCTGTAGACCGGCTGGATCGGCAGCTGTCATGTCAACCAGTCACTTCTTGAAAATCTCTATCTGTCTGATAGTGTCGAGACTTTCTGTCTTTAAGTGTTCACACTTATAGTCCAAGTGTCGACACATGTTGTATAAGTGTCGACACAAGTCTACAAGGTGTCGACACAATTCCTTGTATGTCTCGACACAGATTCTTCTACATGTGTCGACACTAAAATTGAGTGTCGACACAAATACTTGTTCTTTTAGCTTTTGCTGAATTCTTCTATGTGTCGACACATCTCCTTTGTGTCGACACAACTTCTTGTGTTGAATCTGTCAAGTGTCGACACTGCTTCTTGGTGTCGACACATAGTCTTCTATGTTGAAACTTGCTGAGTGTCGACACAGCTCCTTGTGTCGACACACCTTCATGTTGTTGAGACTTCAGCTGAGTGTCGACACATTCCCTTAGTGTCGACACTTGTACTTAGAATAATTTGTTGTTCTTTCTGTTCTTTGCTAAGTGTCGACACAGCTCCATGTGTCGACACTTTCTTCAAGTGTTGAGTCTTTAGCTGTGTGTCGACACATTGTTCTGGGTGTCGACACATACTACAAATGTTGACTCTTCTGTTGAGTGTCGACACATTGTGTTGAGTGTCGACACTTACTTCAAATGCTGACTCTTCTGCATAGTGTCGACACATTGTGTTGAGTGTCGACACTTGTACTTAGACTCTGCAGACTTTTGATGAGTGTCGACACAGCTCCAAGTGTCGACACTTTCTGGTGTAGACACAGCTTCACGGGATGTCGACACAGCTCCTTGTGTCGACACTTTCTGTCTGCACTTTTCTTCACTGAGTGTCGACACAGCTCCAAGTGTCGACACTTTCTGTCTGGTGTCGACTCTGCATCCCAGGTGTCGACACAATGACTCCAAGTGTCGACACTGCTTGTCTGGGTGTCGACACAGGCTTTCTTAAGTGTCGACACTTTCCCTCTGGGTGTCGACACATGGACTTAGAAACTTTTTGCTTCAGTCCAGTGATTTCTTAACCTGCACAAGTAACTCAAACATACATCAAATACATTATGATGTATATCATTGAGATGGGTGAGGCTTCTTCAAATCAGGTACATTTGACCAATGTACCCAACACAGGCTCTTCCCCCAAAACTCGGCTCCTTATGAGCTTACAACTCGATCCCGTAGGACCTCTCAGTCTCCTCCAAGACTTGCACCTCAGGCACAAGTCCCTACAACTCAGTAGCTAAACAACCACCTACCTCAGGCCAACGGCCCTACCACTTAGGGTGTGAGGACATCCCTACACTCAGATCCAAAATGGATCCTACACTCCGCCTTTATAACACAGGCTTACCAACTCAGATTCCTCACTGAATCCTACCACTCGGCCTTTATAAATCATGCCTACAACCTCAGACTCAACACTAAATCCTACCACTCGGCCTTATATAGAAGGGCTTACAACTCAGATCCTAGACAGGATCCTATAGAAGGATTATAAAGGTGTTTGTTTTGATTTTTACACCAGAGAAAGAACTCAGTGTCCACTTCTTCCTTGACTGAGCAGATATCAGTCCAAGTTTTTGCTGATGAAGACACTGGATTTGACAGTTAGAATCTTCTTCAATTAGCAACCTTCTCTTGTAGAGCTTGTATGATCTGCCTCCTCCGAATTTGTTTTTTAACCTGCTGTTGCAGATGATGATTGCTTCAGCTATCTCTTTCAGCTTTCAGGTTGACTGAACTGAACATGTCCTTCTGCCTCGACAACAATGGCGAGGAAGAAGACGATGCTCAGCCACAATTGCGAAATCAGAAAATCCTAATTGATTGTTGTCAACCCAGCCAAATTTCCCTTTTATTGCTTGTCGATCAACGGCTCCTTGCGCTGTGGAGCCCAGCCATATTGTCGATTTACCACCTTCCACTTGCAGAAGATGACAAGAGTTGGCCACCGGCGCCATCAATATATGGCTTACTCCATATTTCCCATAAAGATTTTGAATTGTGTTGACTTTGTTGACTTTTGCTGACTCATGTTGATGTCAGCCATCTGTGGACGACTTAATGTTAAAACACTTAGATAGATTTTTTTGTCACTAGACGTTGAGTGAGCAACCTTCACTCAACTCCAAAACACATTAAAAGTTATTTTGACTCTAGCGTTGAGAGCGTTGAGTCCACTCAACGCTTTCTGCCTTAGCCAACTTTTTGTCACTTGGCGTTGAGAGCATAAGCTTCACTCAATGCCAAACTACATAACATATATTCTGTTATCTGGCGTTAAGTAAGTAAGCTACACTCAATGTCATTGGACATAGCCAATTTTGTGTCTGAAAACACTAACTCTGACTGGATGAGAATCAGTCAACGCTTTTTATCACATGACGGTGAGTGAGTGAGCTTCACTCAACGCATGTGGACGTAGTCAAATATTCACACAAAATTTCTGTGGCTTTGTCTGACTGAGCAATACTCAACGATTTTGATGGTATGGCGTTGAGTGAGTGGAATTCACTTAACGCATGTGGACTTAACCACTTCTCATCCAATTTCTCTTAAGGCTTTGACTGTCTCAGCCTGTCTCACAGCTTTTTGTTATAAGGCGTTGAATGTGTGGACTACACTCAACACCTGTGGCCTAAGCCACATTCTCCAGTTTACAAAAACCTAAACTTAGATTAACCTAGCTATATTCAACGATTTTACTTACCTGACGTTGAGTGAATAGAATTTACTCAACGCCTATTGACTTTGCTGTTTTTCAGAACTTCACTGCGTCGAGACAGTTGAGTTGTCTCGACACTACAGTTTGTTGGGTGTCGACATCTTTGATTTTGCACTCAGTTATTCATTGTGTCGAGAAAGTTGTATTGTCTCGACACTACTGCCCTGAGCTGTCTCGACACTTTTGTCTGAATTGTCTCGACACTTCTCCTATAGAGGTGTGGACATCTTTGTCTCGACACTTCTGTCTGAATTGTCTCGACACTTCTCCTGTAGAGGTGTCGACATCTTTGTCTCGACACTTCTGTCTGAATTGTCTCGACACTTCTCCTATAGAGGTGTCAACATTTTTGTCTCGACACTTCTCCTATAGAGGTGTCGACATCTTTGTCTCGACACTTTTGTCCTTAGACATTTCTTCAAGTTTTCACCCTGCACCTGACGTTGAGTGAGCTTTTTTCGCTCAACGCCTGTGGACTTGTCCCAATTCCTGCAGGTCCACCAACTTGCTTGGTGTCTACCTACATGCATGAACTCAAACACACAACAAATACAACTTGTGTGTGTCATTGACTTATTTGACTTCTTACAAATCTGGGTCATGTGGATCAATGGACCTAACACCTATGACTGCGGCGCAGGCCGGCCCACACGATCGCAGTCGATGACGAGTCGGCGGGGTGCGACCGGTTGTGCCCTGCGGACGACCGCTCAACGCGTCCACAGGCTTACGGCCGCGAGGTGCGGTCGGGACTGGCCCCGCATGCCGACCGGGGATGCCAGACGCGGCTTCGGCCGCTACTCGCGGCCTTTCAGCTGCAAGAAAGGCCACACCTGCTGGCCGGGGTGGCCGGTGGAAGCGCTAGCCGCACCTCGCGTCTGCGTGCTTGCGGCCGCGAGATGCGTCTGTGGCCGGCCCGGGAGTGGCCGACCATTTTGGTCGGCCTTTGGTGATTAGTTGTGTGTGTGGTGGGATCCCGTGCATGAATCGTACAAGGATCGGACGCGCTGACCGCACTTGTGGGTTACTCCCATGAACCCCCCCCCCCCCCCCAACCAACCAAGTTAGTGGAGGCAATGGGAATCCGGCAAATTGCAGACCTGTTTTTCTATAAATTATACTTGGCCCCGTCAAGTTTGAATCTAAGTTGTCCTCGCTCGACAAGGTCTCGCTTAACTCGACGTTGAACATCTCAGGGAGGAGAGGCTCAATGATTGTGCACTTGTCCCCATTAACGAGCTTGCCAAAGCATCGCAGGCGGGTGAGCATCAGCACACCGCCCTCACACACACGTATATGCATCGAATAGAACTCAGGTCGGCACGCGGGTACTACAAAAGTTCCTTCTTTTGTGAGGTCTTTAGGGCAAGTAGAGCAACGACTTGCGATCACGCTATGGAGAGCTCGACCTTTAAAGTCTCCACCTCGCCCTGGCACATTTGTTCTTATTTTCCAGAATGGAAATCTAATGCGCAACGAACACTGTGACAGACTGAAAATAGGTAATCAAGTCAGCATACGACCTCACATGCGAGACAAAAAAGAGTGTAAATACGAGGTTACCTCAGTGACATCTCGCACTGATTGCTCCTTCTAGAGCTCGATAAGCTCGGCATCGGCCTCAGACGGTTTCTACAATGCCTCGACATTCGCGTCTACCATTTTCTCAGCATCCATTCGGTCCAGCTTTCACATGTGACCTTGATTTGTAACCAGACGACACTGGGGTTGATCCTAGGGCTGGTTCCCGATGACTGAAAAGCCAGCAGTCTACGGGCAGCCGATCAAATTATTGTTACTGATGAGGGGATTTGCTAGGGATCTTGCACTAAACGATAAAAACATATGTGATATAATCCAAAGACAAATTCTGTTCAAACACTCAGGCAAGGTGTTCTAAAGAACTCTCAATTGAGAGCCCAAAAGATCAATGAACCAAAAGATGATTAAAACACTTCTACCTCTTCCTCATGTATAAATGGAGGCACGCCTAGTAAGAAAAAATACAATACTTCAATTAATATAATTAATCTAATCATGATTATTTAATAAAGATAATTTTAACTAAACAATTGATACTAATTAAGTAATTACAAAAATATACAACATCCTGTGAACATTCAAGGTGGTTTCCACGTCTTCATGGCTGGCTCATGCGAGGGAGTCCAGTAAGGGGAATGCTTAACCTCGCTGCCTCATATCATATCACTACTTCATTGTCAACATTTCGGATCTCATCTAAGGAACTCCATCAATTTTTATGTTCAAAATTAGCTTTTTTTCCTGGTGTGGTCATAAACGTCGTCCAACATTGTTTGACAACACCCTTAAAACCGTCAGGCTGGCGTCGAAGAGCTTCACTTTGCCAATTCTATTGTCCTTCATGAAATCTACAACTACTGAAGGAAACATGTGTGTAGAAAGCATCCCGAGTTCACTAGAAGATTTCCAGTCCGGAGAAGAGTGAGCAAAGCAAACACTGGAACCAAACACATTCAAAACAGTGGTTCATGAGAGATTTGCCGGAGTAAAGAGTGAGCGGAAGGAAATAGTTCTCTCATCTTTTGCCGCTTATCGTGCCTCTGCAACTATAATAATATCGAGTGGTAACAACTCACCTAATTAAACATAAAAAAGAAACTAATATGCTAATTTGAATAACGACTACTTGTGTCATAAAGAAGTGATATTGATGGAGATATGTATGTATTAAAAAATTAAACGTACATGCATGCAACCCGTAACAACTTCATAATCAAATTGAAATATTTTGCAAAACAAATCATCCATTTATTTCAGAATGAAGGAGAAGCATAAGTACTAGTAGTAGTAGCCATAACAGTTTGCAATAGTAGCAAATAGGCCAAAAACTACAATGGTAGAAATGACAAATAATGGAATACAATCGTTACTATCTACCAGCTCATTCCAATAATTCCAATAAGTCGGGCCATCCATGAAATGATATCCCTGATCTATGAAGATTTTCCCATGATTGACAGAAGCTATGTCATTCGCTTGAATCCTATCGTTGCAAACCGGGCATTCAAAATTAATTGAATGACTATAGAGCCATGCGGATAGGCAATGCCGGCAGAAGAGATGTTGGCATTGAGTCATCACTGGATCTTCTGCTACTATATAGCAGATCTTGCATATAAAATATTTTGCCATTGACAGCAAAATAGTAGAATCAACTGCGAACCTGTGAAGAATAAAACCGCGATATGAGGATTGATTTGAACCAAATATGTATAAAAGTACATGACAAGATAAGAAAAAAAAATCCTAAACAAAATTAGAGATTTAATCAAGAAGACCGTCTTTTGTGTCTTCACATGTAGCAAAAAATTACAAAAAAATGGCTAAGCTCAAAAACCATCACATTTGCATCTATTCAAATCTGCAGATAAATCAATCAACAAAAGAATTCAAAAGTCAATCCTACAAGAAATGAATATCATACAAACTTATATCCATCTTATATGAAAGAGACTATACAGTCGGGTTGGATCACTATTAAAATTGCTTTAATTTGGAGGGTATTTTCATCAATAGTCTATAAAGTATTTTGCATGATGTATCCTGAGCTGAGATGCTTTAAAAAGCTGGTGGATTAGGTATGTCATGTCTTTTGGTATTAAGTGTTTGTTTCCTCCCTTTTGTGGCTATAGATTATTTATTCATAGGTGCTTTGACTTTCCCCTTAGGATTGATCCTTCATTGCTGAGTTTGATTACTACTATCCCTTACGTTTTTTTTTCCAATATTGTGAAATAATTTATCTAAGATTTTTTGCTCTTGGGTGAATTATTGTGTGGGTTACAAAGATTTATCATTGGTATCAAAACTTAAGATCCAGGATGCAAGCATGCCGGTGTCCGATGCAACGAGATATAAGGATCCTCAAATTAGGACGCAATGACCCGATCAATCCTAAGTCTGAATGGTCGGTAAAGTCAAACCCTAGATGAGGTTTGAGACATGCTTTCTAGCCTTAAATTTGAGAAAATTGGTTGAGCCGGGAGGTACGACATGTTTGTGATAAGTGGAGTTCCTTTTATAATCCATATAAACCTGCTACGTGGTTTTCTTGAATTGAATTTCCACATCTTTGTAGAAGCGATAATACAATGGATCTATCAGTGTGATCAATTTTTGACATCAATGGCGCATTTGATGAGTTGAAGGTGAAGATTCCTTCAATCCACATGGAGAGAAAGACAATACTTCGGCATCAAGCATACATGACGCGAGGCTTACAAGACAATAGCCGCGATGGGAAGAATGCAGACAGGCGCAACAAAACCGCTTTGGATCGGTGTGGTTTGATGGTCCAATGAGCAACCTAAAAAATTTAAAATAACGACGGCGGTACAAAATTACAAAGATGAATTTGATTCTCTCTTGCATCGGGTGAATATTTCTGCGGTCCGGCTAGTCTCAAGGATAAGATCAAATTTGTTGTTTGAATGATTCAGCCTAAATCCAAGAAAAATGCTTTCCAATTGGCAATGATTCAAGAACAAAAGCTAGTCATTGGGTAGCGGAACATTCAATCCAGCTCCTCTGATTATAATGTCAAATTGGAAAAACTTGCCTTGCCAGCTAAAGCGGGGAGCTCTGGAGTGTATCTGTCACATACTAAGTTATCAAAGGCGCAAGACGCGCCGAGGCGCAAAGGGTCCCAGGAGCCTAGGCGCAAGATGCAGGCGCACGCCAGAGGCACGTGAGGCGCAAAAATTGGCGGAAAAGGAAATTGAGCGAATTCCCAATTCGCACGGAATTCGCTCAATTTCGGCGAATTGGGAATTCGCTCAACTTCGGCGAATTGGGAATTCGCTCAACTTCGGCGAATTGGGAATTCGCTCAACTTCGGCGAAATGGGAATTCGCTCAACTTCGGCGAATTGGGAATTCGCTCAACTTCGGCGAATTGGGAATTCGCTCCACTTCGGCGAATTGGGAATTCGCTCCACTTCGGCGAATTAGGAATTCGCTCCACTTCGGCGAATTGGGAATTCGCTCCACTTCGGCGAATTGGGAATTCGCTCAATTTCAGCGAATTGGGTGCCCAAGTGCGCTTAGGGGTGCCTTGGGTGCGTCTAAGATCATATTTTTGCTAATATCAAAAATTATTTGTAAAAAAAACCTTGAAAGGCCAAGGCGCGCCAAAGGCATGCCTGGGAGCCTGCAAGGCACGCGCCTGAGGCGTGTCTGGGCGCTCCTGGGGCACATTGCCCACCTCAGCCGTGCTGAGGCGCGTCGGGCTGCGCCCGGTGCGCCCGGCGCCTCGGGCGCGCAACTTGACAACTAAGGCCACATAGTGGAAGTGGATCTGGACAAAAGTGTTACAGTTGTGCATGTCGAAGGGACGTGCACACGCCGATGAGACATCGTGGCGAGTCCGCACACGGAGGGAGACGATGCCGGGTACGTCTAGAGGAGGAGAGACCGGAGACGCAACGCAGGCATGATTACTTTATTTGCATTTGTTATGTTATTTTAATTTGTGCGTATGTTTTATTTTTGCGCTGCTATGCACCCGGCACCAATAAAAAATTGCGTTGTACTCTTTTTCATTATGTTTTGGATGTATAGAAATTAAAGTTGCTCCCTAGCTCTTTGTCTTGTTTCCTCCTTACACCTCCTCACCTCCGTCGGCCCGTCCCCTTGCCAGATTACTCTCCAGGATCGTATCAATTTGGTCTGACCTGCCTCACCACCCACCTTCTTGTCATCGGTGCTCGTGATCGTCTGCTACTGTTGTTCGACGTCGACCCCTCGCCCAATTTTTGATCCCGCGCCCGTTTGCGCTCCGAAACAGTGTCGAATCGTTGATCCCGCACCAAATCACTATTCTGAATCACTAATCCCATGCATTGCAAGTTTTTTCCGATCCCGCGCAGCAACGTCCGCGTCTGCTTCCCGATCTGTCGTTCCTGCACTATGGTTGGAGGTTGGAGTCCCTCTTTCGCCGATCTACACCAAATCCGCCCCTATCGGCCGCTCTTTGACGTCTCCAGGCCATGGCTCCCACTTCTCGCTCCTCCGGCGACCCCGCTCCAGAGGAGGCCACCGAAGCCCTAAGTTGTCGCTTGGAGGCTCAAGAGCAACTCATCGCCTCCATGCACGCCTCACTCCTCACCCTCCGATTGACTCCCTGGATCCTTGCAGGTGTCCGCCGCCGCCTTCACCGCGTCCGGCTCCAACCCACCCGCAGACTGTGGCTCTCTCCTAGGCACTGAACCGCAGTCCTTTCCTTTGGGGACCACTCCACCCATTCCGGGCCGGTCCGCCCTCTCCCATGACATTCCCTCCTTCGTCGGCGTTGACCCGATGGGTTGGATCGCCAAGGAGGAGCAATATTTAGACCTCAACTACACACCAGAGCACGACAAGGTATCTACGATGGTGGTTGTCCTAGACGGCTCGACCCTCCACAAGCTATGTGGCTCTCCTGGCCTGAGCTCAAGCAGGAGATGATTCGGTGGTATGACACCCGCTACTTCGGCTCCTCCGCTATCGAGCGTCTTTGCGGCGTCCGCCAGGCAGCCGGCCTTGACAACTATGTTGATGAGTTTGTCACCCCAGTCTCCCATGTCCCCAGGCTACTTCCTAATCATTACCTGGGCTTCCTCATGTAGGGTATACTGCCACATATACGCTATAGTCTCTGCACGCACCACCCTCATACAGTCTCTGACGCCATGTACTTGGCGCGCCTGGTAGAGGCCGACCTCTCCCCATGCCCACCTGCTCGTACGGCCAACCACCAGCAACCTCAGCTACCTTGGCGACCACCAGCCACGGCTCCTCCAACACGTACGCCGCCTTGGGGAAACCAACGGGCCACCTACCAACCTGCCCCTCAGCGCATCTCAAATAGTGATTACAATGAGCTTCGCATCAATGGTCTCTGTTTCTGGTGTCGCCAACCCAACTCCCCCAACCATGAGTGCGCTATGAAGGAGTTCCACACCAACATCGGCGATGTCGATCCTGAGGTGACCCTGACCGACTTTGAGGCCCTGGAGCTCACAGCGGGGGATACACCTCTCGACCCCACCGCGGCTATGTTCCACCGCCCGGAGTTATCCCGTGCCTCGACGGGCAGGATCTCTAGCCAGCAGACCATGCAGCTCTCAGGCACACTGCGGGATCCCTGCAGGTGTCCGTCGCCGCTTCCACCGCGTCCGGCTCCGCCCCACCCGCAGACTGTGGCTCTCTACGCATTTGGCATAGGCGGTCTCGACGTCATTTTAAAGGTGGCTTGGCTCTGCACGCTCGACGATGTATGCATCAATTGGGAGACTATGTCCATGCAGTTCCTACACGAGGTCCAGCCATGTCGTCTCGACGGTGACTCCGCTCTCCTACGGTCTTTGATCTCCCTCTGCACAATCCAACGGACCATGGACGTCGGCCACTCCGAGAGTTTGTGGGCCTTCTCGGCCCCGTCCATTGTGCCTCTTCCTTTCCCGGCTGACCACCAAGAGCTTTCTACTGCACTCACCGACGTCATCCAGCCTTTGACATAATTGCTACCAACCCACCCTTCTCTGTTTTGGAAGAAAGACGGCAGTTGGCGCTGTACTACCCAGTCAAGCTACTTGATCGCCGCTACCACCTTCAGGGGGTTTCTGGCTCGCAAGAGGTCTCTGTTGTTGGGTATTACCGTCTGGAGTCCGAAGCTACGTGGCTGCCCCAGGAGCACTGTTGTTGCCACCCCTCCGACCACTGCCTTGGAGACAAGGTATTTTCTCCAGACGACGACATTGTTACATTTGTGCATGCCGACGGAACACACACGCCGACGAGACACCATGGCGAGTCTGCACGGGGAGGGAGACGATGACGGGTATGTCTGGAGAAGGATAGACCGGAGACGCGTCGCCGACATGATTATTTGCATTTGTTATGTTATTTTAATTTATGTGTATGCTTTATTTTTGCGCTGCTTTTCGCTATCCGCACCCCATACCTATAAAGGGTTGTGTTGTACTTTTTCCATTATGTTTTGAATGTATGGAGATTAGGGTTACTCCCTAGCTATTCGTCTCATTTCCTCCTTCCCGTTTCCTCACCTCCGTCGGCCCTTCCCCTTGTCGGATTCCTCTTTGGGATCGTATCAAGAAGATTGGGAGGCGACTGACTTCAACAAAGATGATGATAAGATAAGGGGTTGTGTTTTTGGTGTAATGACAAATATGTTGGGACAACGATGCTTGGAGAGACGACAATCTTATGCTCTAGAGCTAAACAATGATACCAACGAAGAAGATTAACCCAACTAAGAGGGAGACGCAGAGCAATTGTGGTGGATGAAAATGGTACTGAGCATTGGCAGGAATGATATAGTCGTAATTTAAATAAAAATGTAATAAAATGTTATGGATATTATGGTACATAGAGTTTTCATATGAGCACATATTAGACGTCAGTAACAATTATTAAGAAATTGTTGCGTATATGTGTCAGATAACAAGATAAATGGTATGTAAATGATGTAGACCGAGGGGGCCGATTCAAATTTTTGCGATCTGTCGCCGCTAGGGATGTTTTTGCTCCACTGAGGTGGGATGTTCATGAATGATGGTTCATAACAACTAAATATGTTGAATAATTGAGAAAATAAATGTTTTTGCCTACCCAAAGCTTATTTGGGAAACTGGTATTTTTGACTTTTCTATGATTATTAAGGATTCACATATGTATGATTCCATTTTTAGAAATATTATTTCTGATAACCATTTATGTATCTGTTAATCATGAAGTCCTATACAAGGTGAACATAGAAAGAGTTTTGTTCACAAACTGGTAACATCATCTGTCACATTGATTCTCATGTGTGATTGTGTGTGTTTGTTTTATGTGTGTGAGTGTGTGTGTTTGTTTAATAATTGTGTGTGTTTATATGTATGTGTGTGTTTTTAATATATGCGTATGTGTGTGTGAGATGATGTTTTTGTGTGTGTGTTTAATAAATGTGTGTGTGTGTGTTTAATAAATGTGTGTGTTTAATATACGTGTGTGTGTGTGTGTGAGAGATGCAGGTGGTGTGTGTGTTTGTTTAATATATGTATGTGTGTGTGAGAGAGATGATGTTTGTGTGTGTGTGTTTAGTATATGTGAACACTATTATGTTTGTGATATTTTATTATTGTTCAAGACCATGGGATGTCCTCCCAAGGTCCACAAGAGACATGTACTGACACTGCAGGTGGTGTAGAGGAGATGATTGCACTACGTAATATTATTGCGACTCAGTTGTATGAAGCAAGAGCGTAGAGTGTAAAAAATTGTATCAATGAAACTTAATTTTGTGTTATGAATGAATCTTTGTTTAGTGTTGCGTTATGTCACTTTCATATTTGAAAAAACAAAATTTTGCTAAAAAGTCTGCTTTGAATCCAAATAATTTTTCGAAAACTCCGTTTTGTAAACTCTGTTTCACCCAAACAGTTTTTTAACAAAACTCTATTTTCCAGAATCAGTACTTTTTCAATCAGCAACAGTTCATCAGCAGCTTTCCATCAGCAACAGCCCAACCAAACAGAGTCTAAGGGTCTGTTTGGCACAGCTCTGGCGGCTGGAGAATCTCTATTCCAGCCGCCAGAGCTGTTTTTTCTGTGTTTGGGACAGCTCCTTATGAAGAGCTTTTCGTAAATCTGGAGCTGTTTTGCAGCTTTTCGGAAATCCCCCTCCCCCCAGCTTTTGCTCCCGCGAAATAGCTTTCTCTCTCACGTGTTTTGAAAATCTACCGGCCCTGACTTTTCCAATTCTTCCGGCAACTCGCGGGAGCCGACGGTCTCGCCGGAGCTGACACATCTCGCCGGAGCCGACGCTCCCGCCTCCTCCCGCTCTCGCTCTATTTCTTCAAAGCGCACTTCTGCACAGAACACTCAAACACTCTGCAGCTTTTCAAAACTGCTCCCCAGAGATCTATTTTAAAACAGTTCTATCCGAACAGTAGCTTTTCAATCCGCCAGAGCTGCCCCAAACAGACCCTAAAACTCCAAAACAGAACTCCCTAGCCAAGTTCGACTTCGCGGTGTCGTCGTCCAGTTATTTGCCTGCCGCCGGATCTCTTATGCTTGTGAGTATTATCGTTTGTGTTATAATTTTTTGTATTAAATATTTTTTTGAACATTTTATATCTATTTGTGAATTGGACTCATTGTGTAGTTGTTCGTTTTTTCTTTAACATCCTATAAAATTGTTCGTGCAAGTTGTGATAATTTTTGTGCGTAAAGAACGTGAAATTGCTGTTGAATTTGAACGTTGTGTTGAATTGCTAGCTAATATAATTTGCGTTTGCTAAAGTTTTATATTTTCCAGAATAATTAACATGCACACATCATTTAGGTATGACTAGATCGCATTCATTCCGCGCACCCACTTAGCTTTACATTAGCGTTTCGGCACATTCAACTTCAAACCAGATTGTCCTGTGTCAGTTTGGTATCAGAGCCCAGGTTAGGGCTTACTTTAATATACGTGGGACTTTATGTTTTGTCACCCAATGTCTTATCATAGTGGTCGTCACTACATTAATCCTTTATTTGAGGATCACGAATCCACTTACACCCGCTCCCATAGAGCTCCATCACAGAGATCTTTACGATACCTCGATGATTATCCTCGATCACAGTACACTTCCAGAGATCGTGCTGACCCACCAATACGATCTTATTGTGCTAGAGACGATCATTATGATGATTGTTGTTTGTTTTATCCCCGCACTCGAGTGGATCCTATTGGACCTTCGATACGATATTATGATAATAGAGTTCAGTATCGTTCAGGTAGTCGTCATCGTCACTACACATCCCCTCTATTTGAGGAACCCGAGTCAGGTCATTGTCACCACACACCTCTTTTATTTGAGAAACCTGAGTTTGTATATGCGCGACCACTACAACACGTTCGTAGGACTCACGTCCACCCACGAGCACGACATAATTATGTTATGGACGATTGTCACGATGACCCTCAAGAATCCTATAGAGGTCACGATGACCCTCAAGAATCCTATAGAGGTCACTCTCGTCCAGATTACATCACGCCTAGTGATCCTCCTAGTGTTTTGAAAACGAACATGATGGTGGCCGAATTTCAGCAATGGGTCCTTGGGATGTTTGAACAATTTGATGCACAATTTGATGACCTACGCACGCGCATTGTCGTCATTGAGGGTTGGCGGGAGCACTCCAGTTCCCAAAGCAGGGAAACTTCGCTCACTCCATCTGATATTTTGTTTGAGGCATAGCGGGCTGCCCTCCCAACACAGGATGTGTGGAGTTAATCCCCACGAGAGTCTACTCCACTTAGAGAGACTGCCCTCGATTCTTTATCTATTAGCTCTCTATTAAGTGTGGACTTTTCACACATTTCACCCAATGGCGCACTGAGTCGCATCACGATCGGGAGCCGAAAGCTGAGTAGTGATCTCGAGGTAGCCACTTCTCCCCTTTTCGGGAGCACGACCCCTTCTGATGGTTTGCTTCTAGAGGACCATCACTCTACTGATGGGTTCTTTGATGACCCTCCTGTTGAGCCTCCAGATGAACCACCATGTCTTTGTGTGAATGAGATTCATGTGAATGACACACTTGGGTCGCATCATAATGTTGATGCCTATGATTTTTTACATTGGTGATCGGCATTTATATAAGAGCATTATAGATATTTTTGGGGCACACGTGAGTACTCGTCGCATTTATGATGAATTTTATTATACCCCTCCCGAAGAACCCCTGGATGAGCCGCATGTCGATCATCCACTCATTTGGAAGATATCCATCTTAAGTAGGATATTTGAGTTTGAGAATGCACTCACTGACTCACTTATCTTATGTCCAACTACTCGCACTTGCGGAGACAGTTCGCACACTACATTGACACATCTTATCATTGATGTCTTGGATGCTCATTGGAGTGTCCATCTCCCCCACGATGAATTCTTCTATGACCCACCGTTTGAACCTCCGGATCACGTCCCTATTTTAGGAGTTTCTATTATACCTAAAACTCATTGTTTACATAGTTGATCATGTTAGTAATTCATATTTTACATTTGTTGTTCGTTCATTTACATTTAATGTTTGATTCGTCTGTGTTATGTGAGTCACACATATTATTTGTTTTGCATGAAATGCAAGAAATTACTCCAGAATTAAACGCTGCTAACAATATTGAATTATATAACGCACGAGCAGATATGCACAAGCGTGAGCAACATTTTTGGGTGTGCGAACATGTCATTATCGAACTTTGCAAGTAGGAGGTCCCAGAAGTAGCCACTACTAAACTATAACTTAAGTGAATGAGTCCGTATAGGGTTATAAAGAAAGTTTGGACAAATGCCTACAAGATCGATTTCCCTACAGATATGAGTAATCATCTCGTATTTAATATGAAAATTTGGCACATTACTTTGAGCATCTCGAGCATACAGACCTGTTCCTCGAGCTTCTTTGACACCCCCCAAGGACTCATACCTTGAGTTTCTTTTGACACCCTTCTAGTTACAGCTTCCCACTTCCCGTGTTTACCTTGGACGAGCACCCCTGGATTTGCCCGCACCTCCTATGATTCTATTGGATTTTCTTGATTCACTAACACGAGAGGTGAGAATTGAGAGCAAGAGTGATATTGTGACGAGTGCACCACTATTACAGACTGTCCTTCTTGTCGTTACTTGGTGCACTGGAGCGGACACCACTATCACACCTTTGATGATGCTTCGATATCGGCAATAGCTTGTTGTATTTACCCTCGATCGTCGACTACAGCATATTCGTCTTCATTCCTCGGAGATGAATGTGTTTCAGTCGTGGGGAATTGATGGGAATCGACCACACGTTCGTGATCAGAGGAGATTGGGTCACCACATGGCACCCACTTTTGCATATTTGTCGTAGATTCGTTGATCAGATCGGCGATCCGAGACCACAAGCGCGTCCGGAGCGTCCTTTTTCATCTCATATGTATTTTTTAAAACTTTAGAGTTGTATTTATATTTTTTAAGACACCAGGCGTAACGGACGATCGTAATCGTTCACGTAGGGTGCCCATCAGCCACCTCTCGTTATAAATAGGGGCGAATGTCCAGGTTTTCAGTCATTGCAGAGTTTATGAGAGATTTCAGATTTTGGAATCATTTGTGGTGCAGCGCCGCGTGCCCAGGGTGCGACGTCCGGGTTCTCATTTCAATTTTCCCGTTTAATTTCAGTTTTCTTTTATTATTTTCACTGTTCAGTCACTATTCCCCCTCTCTAATCCCATGATTCCCTCACCAAACAGTCAACATTCATCTATTAACCGTTGGTTTCTCCATTACTCTTCATCGTCAGAAGGAGATAACCGCTCCTCTTTACCTTCATCTTGGGGTGCAAGTTGAGTTGAGCCGGCTCGAAAAAAGCTCAACTCGAGCTCGAGCCTGTGGAGCTCGAGCTCGAGCTCAACGAGCTCGAGCTCGATTACGAGGCGAGCTCGAGCTCGAATATTATTGTTCACGAGCTCGCGAGCCGGCTCGCGAGCTTTTTATTCCAATATTTTAAAAAAAAATAAAAAATATAAAGAAAAATCAGGCTCATGAGCTAAAAAGCTCGCGAGCAGCTCGAGCTCGACTTGAGCTCGCGAGCTCGAAGCTTGTGCTCGGGCTCGATAAGCAGGCATTGAGCTCGAGCTCGAGCCAGTACAAAATGAGCTCGACGAGCTCGAGCTTGAGCTCGAGCTCGAAATGATCAGCTTGAGCTCGAGCTCGAGCTTGGAAATTTTGCCAAGCTCGACTCGAGTGCGCCCCGACCTTCATCTTCCACCAAATCGAAGGAGAAAACTATCATCGTTCCTTCTGTTCTAGCCCGCCCCTTGATTGAGGGTTCCATGTTCATCTTCCCAGCTAGTTTCTCCTGCCCGATACCAGTAGGAGTCAATTCCGTTAGTCCTATTCATCTCCTCCATCGGCGGCTCCCTTCCTTATGCGACCACTTCATCCCGTCTTCCCCTTCTCTCTGTCAACCGGAAACAGTCTACAACCGCCGCCGCAAGTCCTATTAGTCTTTGTTCTTCTTCTCCAGTTGTCGTGGATTCGACATCTCATGTACTTCTTCCCCTCCCCATCTATGTCGTGGAGCCACCGTCAGGCCACGAACCCTCGCTTACTTTTCCCTCTTAATGTTCTTCTCCAGTTGTCGTGGGACCTCCAGTAAATTGTAACTGCAATATTCCAGATCTGAGTCGGCTATCCCTGCTCCCCTTTTCTGCCAAGCCCCAATCAGCCAGAACAACTGCCAGCAACTTATTTGTTCTTTACATTCTCTTTCTGAAACTCCAAAACAGCACTCCCTAGCGAAGTTCGACTCCGCGGTGTCGTTGTCCAGTTATTTGCCCGCCCCCGGATCTCCTATGCTTGTGAGTATTATTGTTTGTGTTATATTTTTTGTATTAAATATTGTTTAAACATTTTATATATGTTTGTGAATTGGACATTTGGACTCGTTGCATAGTTCGTCTTTTCTTTAACATCCTATACAATTATTCATGCAAGTTGTGGTGATAATCTTCATGTGTAAAGAACGAGAGATTGCTTGTGAATTAGAACGTGTTGCCGAACGTTGTGTTGAATTGCTAGCTAATATAATTTGTGTTTGCTAAAGTTTTATATTTTTCGGAATAATTAACATGTACACATGATTTAGGCATGACTGAATCGCATTCATTCCGTGCACCGACTTAATTTTACATTAGCGTGTCGGCACATTCAGTTTCAAACCAGATCGTCCTGCGTCAAAAATACAAGACAATAAAAAAAAGCATAATAATAAAAATATCCACGACACATGATGATGTCATGTATATTTGGATGCAACGGAGGATGCATCAGTAAATGTACAATAACATGGGATGTATGTTTTCATAAGGATAATACGTCGAAGGAGCAGTACATGTGAAAATCACAAGTACATGTGAAAATCATAAAGAGACTTTGGAAATTAAGTAATGTGATCATTTTGTAGTGAACGAGCTATTCAGAGTGGGTATATATGTGATAGAATGACTTACGGGGCTATGATAACGAGAGTATATCAGTAATGGTCTGAATAGCAATATATATAAATCTAACGTGAAGGATTATTGTAGTTTTGTATATTTAATAGTAAAGAGGCATAAGAAGGGAGAATGAAAATTGAACATTTGATTGATAACTATTGAATTATGACTTGAACGATTCATATGATTCAATAGTAGTGGGTAGATTAAATAAAGTTTAATATGAAACATTAAGTTAAGAATTAGTATAACACTCTACTGGAGCAAAAGAAATATTGCTAATATATATATAATTATATATACAAATAATAATAATAATAGGATAACATGCCTGCTTCAATAAAATCCATAACTCGCGCCTTCGTTTCCGCCTAATTAATTCGAGCTTTTCGGGCCGAGGTGTGACAGCCTTAGTTATTAAAAGTGCAAGGTGCACCAAGGAGAAAAGTGGAATTGGACCCTAGGCTCAAGGCGCAGGCGCGCGCCTAACGAACGCAAGGCGCAACCACATGGTCCACATTCATTTAAATAATCAGCATCAAACATCACTTCATATTCTTCATCATATTCTTCATCTATTATATTCATCAATAATTCAATACTATCATTTATATCTCTTAAAATATATAATTATTGTGATCACTTGCATTATATGTAAGTGTCAGATCGATTATGTTAAACAAACACTTAACCATGCAAAAAATAGAGTTCTTACATTATTTCTTTCTTTATTTTGAAAAACAATTATGATATAAATCACACCCAGACGCACCTTTTATGCTCCAAAGGCGCAAAATATGCACACAAAGACACAAACCTCTGAGCCTGGTGAGGCTTGAGCCTTAGGCTCCCATGAGGAGCGTCTTTAACAATATATAAGGTACATCTGATGTGTCAGTCGCCTCAAGCGCACCTAAGCGTGCGCCTTAATAACTTAGTTGTGATCAGAGCCCCAATGTAGCATAACTGGAGAAGGCAGCGGAAAAGCAGGTGGCGGCGCCACCTTGAGCAATATCGAGCAAACATCGAATAATGTGGGAATAGATAAGAGGATGTGTGTCCAGACACCGTGGAGATGAAGAGCAACCAGAGTCATCACTAAGGCAATGTCGACACCATCCTTCTAAGCTCGTTGAGGGATAAATCCAAAGTTAGGGGCTAATGTTGAATCCAAGACTCAACAAGGGTCTTAGATTGGGCTACATAAGAGGCGAAGTCCACTTCCGCACCTGGGTCGAGATATTGAAGATCTAGGAAGATAACGAATAAGTGTTGGAGGTTGTCCTTGCCAGAGTAAAGAGAGTGGAGCTCATCCTACATTGTTTTGACAATCTCATGGCACATCGTCATCTGATACGGTTCACCATCCATGGAGTTCAAGAGACAATATTGGAAACAACAATCATCGAGAAGCCATTGTTCGGTTAGCTCGGTAGGAAGGACATGGATGAGATGGTGAAGGAGACCTTTGGTTTGAAGAACAAACCGCACTGAGTGCACCCACTCCACAAATCTCTTCTTGTCGACAAGCGAGAGAGCAGTAATCAGGAGTTCATCCCGAGTATCAGAGAAAGGAGTCGGAGCAAGAGCCGAAAGAGTCGAGGAAGCAGGAGCATCCTTCATTCTCATCGTCCTAAGGGAAGGAAGGGCTTGCAGCATGACGAGGCGCGATCATAGAGGGAGAGGCTGCCAAGAACAGAGACCGACGGGCAGACAAAGTCGGGCAGTCACAAGATAGAGCGGACAGCAAGACCGCTCGGATAACAATGATCGGGAGGTCACACGGCAGGAGGCAGCGGGTACCCAGGGCACACGAGCAAGGGAGGGTGTGATCAGAGTCCTGCACGGATATACACTGGTTCAGCGGACACCACGAAGCGGCCAGCAAAATACACAAGGTCAAAATCGGGCGCGAACAAATTCGCAGCGGACTCGAGGGAGAGAAACTGCAGGGACAGGCGGTCACCGCAAGACGCGAGCAAGAAAAAAATCAGCAGGAAGTGAGCTTCTCAGGATGTGGACACCAGAGGTCGTAGTGCTGAGAGAATCGGGCTCACAGGTCGCACGATCAGACAATGCAGGTCGGGCGATGAGACAATGCATGTCGCGCAATCAGACAATGCAGATTGCACAATCAGACAATGCAGGTCGCACAATCAGACAATGCATGTCACACAATCAGAGAATACAGGTCGCACAATCAGAAACTGCACAGATAGTGGTAACGGTGATCTCGCAGATCGTGCGAACAAATGGAATTGGTAACGCGAACAAGTGCAAAGATGGTTTCTGGCGAAGAGGTCTATAAAATATTAGGGGGCTAAGCGCAGAGAAGAGGCCCGACGTAGAGGTGCAAAGCATATAAGAGGCCGCGCGAGAATGGCGAGTGAAATGCGGGCTTAGGCTTGCGACGGGAGTAAGAGCGCAAACGAAAAAAAAACTTTTGGATTCGAATACCTCTAATACCATGTACGGAACCAAAGTCTCTTGGCCCCATGGGCGGCAATACACATGAAGTCACATTGCCTTTGAAACATTATCCAATTCATATATGGTATCATTGCAAGTAAAGTCGTGTGGCCTTATACGACAACATTACTCACAATTTCCACTACTGTTATATTCTTATAGCTATTATATGTGTGGTAATGCATGAATTCCCAACACCTCTTTTACGGCGGAATCACATACGGTCCCTAATGTTATGACATACCCAACGACTTAACCACTGTACAAGGGTTAAGTTTAGGGTTTCAGGGTGGCTCAATATATGTTTTTTTCTTATAAAATAGAAGGCTTCAAATTGGCAAAACAGAGGTCGAGAATATAATTTTAATTGAAATGATATTAGCAATTAGCAATTTATCTTATTAGAAGATAAATAGATACCTAATTGTGAAAGGTTGGCATGTTGGATCGATTATTCAAATGAATGGAGAAATAAATGAAGATGTAAAACCTTTTGTTAAGGTTTGAGTGGTTAAAATAGACAGGTCACTTAGAAGTACTATATAAAAAGACGATACCTTCTAGACTTCCAGCAAAACTTTATAAATTGTCATTAGCCAAATGTTGTTGTATGATATAAATGTTGACAGTAAGAAATTGATTAATATCTAAGTTGAATGACATAAAAATAAAAATGCTAAGATATATCTAAGTTGGGATAAGGTTATTGATTATGATGACGATAAACCTATAATGACTATTAGATTAATCCCATAAAAATACATTTTTCTACTACAAAATTCAACATAATTGTGTAAATATTAAAATTCACAAAGAATTATTTTATTGCGAATTTTTTGGTGATAAAAACTATCAACTGGTTCAGCATTTACTCAGTTAGTCACTGAAACTGAATATGCGAGAAACCAATGTCACTTCGAATAAAAATTTGTGTTATAATGACCACTGAAAACCAAAGCGTTAATGCTACTTAGGCAAAAGTTGTGTTTATTAATTTTTCAAAGTAAAAAATAGTCATGAATTTTGTGTACGGTGATCACTTTGTTAAACATCGCATATCTCAATTGCGGCCCAAGATCGAAAATTGCCCGCAATAATCAAAATAAGTGTACTATAAATTGTGGTATTTCTCAAAGTAATTGAATCATTAGCAAATATTGTATGATACACGCTCTAGGAAAAACTGTTGGAGGGCTTCATTCAGAGGTCATTGTCTAGAGAACAAGTGATGGTCATTGTCGAGTTGCAGAAAATTTAATGAAACCATGAACAGGACAACAAGCTAATTGAGAATGTTAGGGCATTCAAGCTATAAGAGACACGGAGGAGTGACAACTAAGTAAAAAAGCTTTGATACCGTCTTAGAATAGTATGTGATCATCTGGCATCACATTAACTTCTATACCATATAAAATAAAATATTCATGTTACGTAATAATGAATTTCTTTAGTTGTGGGGCACACAAGCATGGAAAAGAGGGCGACAGATGGAAGGAAAGATGAAGAGAGTGTGTGAATTGTGCATGGATGCATTAGTAGATTAATAAGCCAATAAGGTGAAGATAGTAAATAAAAATACACTATAAATGATATTTTACATGATGATACCAATGAGCTTTAATAAGAAAGCATATAGGTCACGAAATTCATGAATACAACCTACCTAATGAAAGTTATAATTTTAGATAAGTTGCACTGTTGAAATTTATCTAATTATCAAGAGAATGGAGATTAGAAGTTTGTATTTTCAAATATTTACCACCGACGAGAGTAAAATAATAAATAATAATATTAATTTGTTGAAAACTACAGTGAGATAAAGGCTTGAGTGTTGTCGTTGTAATATTAATTTGTTGAAAACTTTACAAAGTCATGTGTGTCACTTAAACTCAGAACACTCAAATAGCGAAGGAGACACCCATCATTAGTCCAAACTCACAGTCAGATCATTATAAATTCAGTAAAGTATACAAATAAGGCAAATAGATGTAACAAATGAAGTCAAATTTTGAAGTACACCAAAGGAGGATGATTAAAATGCAAACAAACACAAACCCAAACATACACTCATACATGCAACATAACGAATATACATTGAGATTGAAACCATTAAAACATCTCTTGCATGAACAGAAATTCAAACCATCAAAACTCAAAGAAGAGGAAAAAATCATTTGACATCCTAACATAGCATGATTACACTCACATTTCACATTATCATTTGACACCCTAATATAGCATGATTGCACTCACATTTCACAATACCTAGACACCCCAACATATTATGATTGCATAGCAAACTCAAAACCATAGCAAATCTTTACCCAAATATAAACCAAAATAAATTCCAACAAAAGTTACCTTAAGGTTTCGTGATGGATGGTTGACACTGGCGTCGCAGTATGAATCACAGTGGAATGCTTAAACCGGAACACAATCACAGCAGAATACTCGAACCTGGATTGGAATCACAAGAACACAACTTCAATCATAGGAATACAACTTCATGGGCAAAAACAACAAAAAATTCACAATCAACATTGTTGCAAAAAATGGCTCTAACCTGCACTGGAATACTCTAACCTGCAAGCTGCAGCTAATCTTCACAACAAAGGCAAAGGGAATTGTTCTCATTTTTTTTATTTGCCCTTTTTTTTATTAAAAGCATCGCACCATTTTTAAAATGATAAAGGCACACATAAATGTTAAAGTCACCGCAATTGTTAACAACAAGACAATGAGAAAAATTGAACTTATAGTGAAATCACTGAACCACAACATGAATTTCATTAAAGCAAACTCTCTAGCAATTACCAACACAACGAGTACTACATTTGGTTCAAATATTGATTTGAAATATTTCAATGCACACTGGTAACTAACTTTTGTTTTATCTGACATGAAGGTAAAATAAGAAAAAATACTGGTAGGTTGAAGTGACTCTGAGACAATGCATTACAATGACATGAGATACTTCTTAGTCGTATGCATGCAATACAGTTGAAAACAATAGGAAATATATTACTGAATTTGATGGAGACTAGGTAAGCAAAAAATAAAATGTGCAATAGATTGGTACTTTCCACTGCTTTGTCGTAACTGATGTACCTGTACAAATTGCTACACTTGTACAGAGATTGTATCGAGGTACATCCATTTAGGCTCCGTTTGGGAGGACTTATTTTCACCGGTCAAGCAGTTGCGACCGCATGATTGAAAATAAGTCCTCCCAAACGGAGCCTTATTTCTTTTTTGGTTTGTAGGAATTAAGAGGGATGATCGGAAACTTCCAACTCCCAGATCAGTGGAAAGCCCTCCTAAATATGTGATCCACTGATAACTAACATTAAAACGAGGGAAAAAAACTTCACATTTCCACACTACAGAATAAATTTTGTAAACACATATTGACTTCCTAAATATATGAGGGGAAAAGATCATTGGAAATTCATCACATTACCAATTCAAAAAATGAATGCACTGGATATTTATGCGGCCTTAAACTTCAAATCTAAAATGAATCAGATTTTCCACATTCAAGAGCAATAAACTTTTACCCGAAACTTAAACATAAATGGAAGAACGACAATGATTTTACCTGAGCGGTTCTGGCGTGAGTTGACAGCACCGGCGTGGATTGAGGTAGCCAGCGTCGGCGTGGATGGAAGCCGGAGAACAAAAAACTCGTAGGAGAGGCGGCGTCGAGCCACCTAACCGGCGTCGAAGAAGGAAGGCGGCGTCGCATGCGAGGAAAACCCGGCTCGGTTGCGGGAGAGGCGGACGCGAGAAGGAGATGTGCGGGTATTTCTTGCACCATTCCTCCTATCTAGATGCGGGACTTTTGGCATTTTGTTCCTATTGATTTGACCTTTGCATTCTACAAATTTAATTTTGACATTTTACAAGATTGATGACCCAGGCAGGCCAACAATTTTTACCGATGCGTCTCCCGCCGCTACAGTGTCGTGCGAGGCAGATCACTGCTGGGATTAGCACATCAAAAATTATGCCAGTGATTTGATGTGCGAGTGCACGGCACAGATCACGTCGTGTACAGTACCGTAGCCGTGCGCGCGTACCTAAAAATTACTCCTAGCAGGCACGTAGATTCCTCGTGCTCTGATCAATGAGGGCATTACAATCATTATCATATGGACATTCAAATTTTCATAAAGTAATGTCACACATTACTCTCAGTATCGCTCAGAATTAACATACATCAAGTAGTAGTCTTCTTATTAGCTCTTTTTATTTTTTTTTCTTATTCTTTATTATTAGCATGCCTCCATGAATCATTATTATTTTAAAAAAAAAAAGTAATTTCTTCTTATTAATTGAAAAAAAATATGTAATAGTTCATATTTTTAGTTTTTTACATATATTTGCGTTAAAGTTATTTTGAGAAGTGATTATTGATAATAAAGTAAATCAGTATTCACCAAGAGGTAAATTTGATCCAGCAAAACGAGCAATATTTACTAGATGACCGTAAAATCTTCGGACCAACCCCTCACAAAATTAACAAGGTTGATGCTCCCTTGCAGGCATGCAGATTCCTCGTGCTCTGACCAATGAGGGCATTACAATCATTCTCACAGGAACATTCAACTTTTCATAAAGTAATGTCACACATCCATAACTCTCGGTATCGACCAGAATTAACATACAACTTTTAATCAAAAAGTGTCTTCTTCATAGCTCTCTGAATTCACATGACTGAAATGACCCAAAAGAATGTATCCTTATAGAAAAGATAGCTCGGCCTAACGTTGCCGCTCGGCCTAACGTTGCCGCTCGGCCTAATGTCGCTGCTTCGCCTGAAAGCGAGTGCAGCCCGCTTGGATGCACCTTGTTGTGGGCGCAGCCCGCAGCGACGCATCAAGTACGGGCGAACCAGATTCGAATTTCGCCCCCTCCTGACGAACGTCGCCGCCCACGACCAATGTCATTGGTTTGTGGGTGAAACCCGCTTGGTTGCGGGCAAAACCCGCAAGGTTGCGGACGTAGCCCACAACACCGCATCGAGAATGGGCGAAGCTGGTTTTATATAAGTTAATTAATGTTATTATATGTATATATAATCATTTAATAAAAACCATCATTAAATTGGTTTAGTCAATAATCATGGTGTGGGTGCACCAATAACTAAACCACGAACAATGATCATTCTCCTAAGCTGAAATTAGTTCGCAGATTTACCAATAAGCGAACCATAACAAATTTATTCGTGGTGCTTCACACCATGATTATATGTATATAAATTGGTAACCATGGAGAAATTAGTTAATAGATTTACTAAACCATGATTAGCCAAGCTCATTTTATTTACATATAATTAATGTTATTATATGTATATAAATTGGTTAATTAATGTTATCACACGAACAATGACCATGGTGTGGAGCACCAATAATTTGACATATGACAAACCACACCTGCAAATTATTGTACGCACACCTGCTTATGAATTCGTTGATCATGAGTTATTGTCAATAATAGGCTTATTATAAATGGTATGATAATAGGAAATAAATGGCTATTGAAATAGTATGACTGAAATACCCTTCCTATTTCAGATTTAAAATCAAGAAATAATAAGAAAAGTAAGTTAGGATGCAAAATATCAAATTAATAGGTTTGGAGGGTGAAGTGTCAAAACTAAATCTTTAGGGTACAAAGTGTCAAACCCCCTATCTGGAGGGTGCAAAGTGCCAAAGGTCCCCAGATGCGTGTAAATTATGGCGACTAGCAGTGTCGTGGGGGGACTCGGGGAGTGTTGGGTCCATTAATCCACATGGCTCAGATTTGTAGGAAGTCAAACAAGTCAAAGACACACACAGTATAACGCCCCACATCCGTCGTATAGCATATGACAGAAGCTCCAGTATGGGCCTGACGCCATATACTACGGACAGGTAAGAAGATTACTTACTGTTTCCAAATCCACATTCATTTATGAACGCGTCCTAACTCAAAGCATTCTAGCGGAAGCAATTAGGATACGAACTCATAACAATAGGAATGTCCACTACAACAGATTAAACAGTAATGAAATCTATAAAATACAAATTACATGTTTTGGCCTTTCTTCCTTACAACTGTTTCATTTACATCAAGTGACTTCATACAACGACACGCAGGCCGGTCACACATGAAAACAGTAAAAAGTTCGCCTTTGGGCCTTCAAGGGCCAGCCAATCGCAGCATAAGTGCTTTAGCCCGCTACTTCTCACTTGACTCTCCAGCACCTGCAAAAATGGCCCACACAAATGTGGCAAACAAAGCAACGGGCAGCATTTTGCTGACCAATTTATAACGACCTCACCACTTACTTAGGGTGGCAGTTCTCTTTCCCTGTAAACAACAACATATATATAGTGGTAATAGCAAAGTGCATTTAAGCACCATTCACCACAGACGTAGGCTCAACGACCACACGCCCCATGCACTCAGGGCACATTTTTGGTGTACTGGATGTAACACCCCCTATCCGTCGCATAGCATAAAGCAGTAGGTCTGGCCGGGGCCCGACGTCATATACCACAGACAGACCAGAAGGTTACGCAATGGAAATCATCCTGCCAATAACCAACGTCCTACACAGAGTACATTCTAGCGGAAGTAATTTAAAAGTTGCAATATTAAGAACCCAGCCAACAACATGAATGTCCACTACACAAAACCAACAGGAATGAACGTCCACTACACAAACCCAACAGGAATGAACGTACAAATACACAAGTACATGGCCTTATGGCCTTACAATAGTTTACTCAAATATAAGTGTCTTCCAAACCTCAGCACGCAGGCCGGTCATACATGAGAATAAAAGAAAACACTCATAATTAGGCCATCGAGGGCAGACTCAGCAACAAGAGCTTTTGCCCGCTATTTGCCACTCGGCTCCGCAACACCTGCAAGTAACAATCCACCAAAGCGGTGGCAAACAAAAGCAACGGTCAGCTAAGCTGACCAAATTATAACGATCCCGCCCCTAAACTCTGAGCGGCGATGCTACTTCCCTGCACTTTATTTGCATAGCCATATAATAGAGAAATTTCACATCATCACAGTCGTAGGCTCGCACGGCCACACACCCCGTTCTCTCAGGGCACATTCTCGGTGAACCTAGTCAAAGTCCGCGGTCTCACCACCGCCCCTTGGACGGCAAATCTCGTGAGCATTATGGTCTTTCCGGCCTTTGCCCAAGACCCTCCATCTATGCCAACGGCGAGTACCATGTACCTTAGGTCTCTCTAACCGAATGACATAGAGTGGGTACGGTTCCACCTGACACATTGCTCACACCGCAACGTCAATTTAAGCCATATGCGCGGGTCAAGTTTCCTCGAGTCCCAATCTGATCACACACTTTACATAACCCAGTTATGTATATGTTGGCTCCTAGGCCATCATGTTGGCAGAATCACGCAACTGCCCAGTTTTTCGGGTGCACCTCGGAGTTAGTCCCCAAGGCTCCGTATTGCAATCCACCGCGTAGAAAACCCAAAAAACAACCATCGACGCGGAGTCTTCTTCGGCCATTCATGCAATGCAACATCACCGATCCAGACCAACTTGTCCGGGTAGGCTTCACACATCATGCCTATGTCCGTTTCTCGAATACGGACTCTACATGCAAAACAACGGGGACTATTCATGTCCACCCGAAGGAACACCTAACACTCACCACAAACTCGCGAGAGCGAGCTTCCTATGCAAGGGAAAAGAGGACTTCACATATCCAAGATGAGAATCGTTACCCTAGCATTCCTCTTCGGCGCCATGAAGATCTATGCGGATGAAAAGAACTGCAATGTCCTCGCCTCCGTAGATCCGAACTCGGCTTGCGATTTGGGGCTCTGAAGCTCCATCGGCGGCCGAATCTCTCCTCCTTCTTCTTCCTTGCTCTCCCCTCTCTCTAGAACTCTTAGAAAGAGAAAAACCCAAATATAATGAGGGTTTCTAAACCCTATTACCGGGTTAAACCTTCTCAGGATAAGCTAGGACCCTTAGATCCCAAAGGAAGGAAATAGACGGCCATGATTCGCACTTAAAATCCAAAACCTGGGCCGAACACGACTTGTGACACGCCCGTGTCCAAGGCCGTGCGCCTCATTCGATGCTGAAACCGTCGCATCCCGAAAAGAACACGGGCTCTCGACACACCCATGTCAGGATTGACACGCCCGTGTCATCCAGTACACGCCCGTGTAGTAGGGCGTGTTCCTCCATCGACACAGGTCCAACACCAACCCGAGGAGAACATGGGTATTCGACACGCCCGTGTCGAATTTGACATGCCCGTGTCAGGCTGAACACGCCTGGGCTCCAGGCCATGTTCCACCCCCGACACAGCACGGCTAACCACCCGAGTAGGACACGGCCTGGGACACGCCCGTGTCTCAGGCCACATTCGTTATTCGATGACCGTCGACTGCAATTTCATCAACCACGCGTCCATCATCGAACCCGAGTATGACACGGCCCTGGGACACGCCTGTGTCCCAGGATGTGTGACGTCTACCAAGTCCCAGACTTGGCTCAAAACGCCACCTGTCGTTCTTTTGAGTTTCGGGGCGTTACAACTCTCTCCCTCTAAAAAGAATTTCTTCCCGAAATTACATACAGGAAAAGATATAAACAAAACTTAAACAGTACCTGAATGGAATAACTCCGGGTACTCCTCAAGCATGGTCTGTTCTTGCTCCCACGAGAGCTCCTCCCGACCGCAGTTGTACCAACGGACCTTGACCATCCTAATTTCTTTGTTACGCAATCGCTTGACTTCCGAGTCCTCAATGCAAACAAGCTTGACCTTCGTCGTCAACCCATTATCGACCGACACTTTATCGACCGCAATTACTTGCGAAGTCTCTTGCACTGCCTTCTGTAGCACTGATATGTGGAATACGTCGTATAGACCACCCAGTTCCGCTGGTAGCTTTAATCGATAAGCTGCTTCGCCAATCTGCTCCAGAACCTCAAACGGTCTAAGGTACCTCGGGCTTAGCTTCTTCAAGCGCCGTACCCATGAGACACCCTTGAACGGCTTAATCTTCAAGTACACCCGATCGCCAACAGCGAACTCCACGTTCCTATGCTTGGCGTTATAGTACTTAGCTTATCGGTCCTGAGCGATTAGCAATCTCTCTCAAATGGTTCGAACCAACGAGGTTGCATCTTCCACTTCGTACCGCTTGTATAGCTTTGACTCACCCTTTTTCAACCACGATAACGACATGTGACATCTTCTACCATAAAGGGCCTCGAAGGCCGCAATCTGAATGCTCACTTAGTAGCTGTTGTTGTAAGTGAATTCCACCAAGTACAGGTGATCTTCCCACTGCTTCCCAAAATCCAGAACGTATATGCGAAGCATGTCTTCCATCATCTCGTTGACTCTCTCGGCCTGACCATCCGTCTGCGGATGAAAGGCTGTGCTGAAACTCAGCTTTGTTCCCAACATCTGTTGCACCAACCTCCAATCATTGGATGTGAACCGCCCATCACGGTCACTCACGATGTTGCGGGGCACACCGTGAAGTCGCACAATATTATCCACATATAATTTTGTCAATTTCTCCACAGAATCATCCTTCCTATGCGGAATGAAGTGTGACACTTTCGTCAAACAATCTACGACCACCTAGATGGCGTCATTTCCCTTCTGCGACCTTGGCAAACCATGCACAAAGTCCATAGTAATATCGTCAAACTTACACTCCGGAATGGGCAAGGATTTCAAGAAACCTCCAGGCTTCTGGCACTCCGCCTTCACTAAGGCGCATGTTTGACACTTCGCCACATAGAGTGCCACATCCTTCTTAAGTCATGGCCCCCAAAACAATTTCTTCATATCACGGTTCATCTTCGTGCTCCCCGGGTGAATCGAGTACTTGGTATGATGAGCCTCGTACATCAATTCCACTCGCAATTTGCCCCCATTCGAGACACACAAATGACTATCCTTCCATAACAATCCATCTACCACCTCAAATTGGGATTTTTACCCATCCAAAGCCTCAACCATGATTTGCTTCATGTGGCCATCCAAATCCAGAGCTTGCCGAATCCGATCAGCCAGGTCACACTGAACTTCTGTCTAGTTCAATAGCGCTTCGACACTAGACTATTTGTTAACACAAGAGATCTCCAATGCCTCCAACTCCCGAACCAAATGCTCGTCATGAACCGACAACCAGTTGGCTTGAGCTGGGGCCCTGCGGCTTAATGCATCCACAACTGCATTGGCTTTCCCAGGCACATAATGAATCTTGAATGTGTAGTCCCCCAGGAACTCCATCCATCTCCGCTGTCGCATGTTCAGATCCTTCTGATCCAACAAGTATTTCAGGCACTTGTGGTCGGTATAGATATCGACCTTCACCACATACAAGTAATGCCTCCACAGCTTCATGGTAAATATCACAGCCGCTAACTCCAAGTCATGGACCAGATAATTCCTATCATGCACCTTCAGCTGGCGCGAGCCATAGGCTATCACACTTCCATGCTGCAGTATGACACAACCCAATCCACTGCTTGAAGCATCGTTGCAGATCTCAAAGCCTTCGATCCCACTCGACGAACTTAGAATTGGCGTCGTGGTCAACCGACTCTTCAACTCCTCAAAAGCTCGTGCGCACTCTGACGTCCAAACAAACTCCTGCTCTTTCCTTGTCAGAGTTGTGAGGGGTAACACTATCCGCAAGAAGTTCTTCACGAAGCGGCTATAATAGTCTGCAAGCCCCAGAAACTCCGGACTTCCGCTACCGTAGACAGCATAGGCCACTCTCGTATAGCAACAATCTTCGCCGGATCCACCGCAATTCCCTCTCCACTGACTATGTAACCAAGGAACGCTACTGACGACAACCAAAACTCGCATTTGGAGAAATTGGCATACAGTTGATTCCTCCTCAGCGTCTCCAACACCAAATATAGATACTTAAAGTGATCCTCCTCACTCTGCGAGTACACCAATATATCATCGATGAAGACGATCACAAAGTGGTCTAGGTACTCCCTGAAAGTCCTGTTCATCAGATCCATGAACACCGACGGCGCATTAGTCAGCCCAAACGGCATGACCGTAAACTCATAATGCCCGTATCTCGTAATAAAAGCTGTCTTGGGGATATCACTCTCCCTTATCCTCAGCTGATAATACCCGGACTTAAGATCCAATTTTGAGTACACCGATGACCCGACTAACTGATCGAACAGATCATCAATTCTTGGGATCGGGTACTTGTTCTTTTCTGTTAACTTGTTCAGCTCTCGATAATCAATACAGAGCCGCAAACTTCCGTCCTTCTTCTTAACAAAAAGGATCGGTGCGCTCCAAGGCGACGAACTTGGACGCATGTAACCCTGCTCCAACAACTCTTGAAGTTGAACCTTCAGCTCCGCCATCTACTTAGGCGCTAGCCGATATGGAGAGCGTGACACAAGTTTGGCACCTAGCACTAGCTCAATAGTGAAGTCTATCTCCCGCTGAAGTGGGGCTCTAGGAAGATCGTCAGGGAACACATCTGTAACACCCCCTATCCGTCGCATAGCATATAGCAGTAGGTCCGGCCGGGGCACGATGTCGTATGCCACAGACAGACCGGGTGGTTACTCATGGACACCATCCAACCAATCATAGCGTCCTACACAGAGCCGAAATTCGTCGACACCCTGGGCCGATCGTCGACACGGCCTTGACACGCCCTGCGACACGCCCGTGTCGCAGGCCGTGTTCTCTGCTCGACGATCGTCGACTCCAAAATCGCCGACCTCTCGACCAACTCGACGACACAAGCCTGATACGCCCTGGGACACGCCCGTGTACCAGGCCGTGTGCCTCCTGCCAGAACCCAAAAATGGCCCAAAACGTCACCCGTCGCTCCTTTGAGTTTCGGGGCGTTACAACATGAGGGTATTCAGATACCACTGGGATGCTGTCCAAAGTAGGCTTAGGCTTTGTAGCCTCCACTAGAGTGAAGAATAGCTCCGCTCCAGCACGAACTGCCTTATCAAGCCTACACACGTCATCTCATGACCTGTTCCCAACTTATCCTCCTTGCGATTGCAATCAATATATGCTTGCTACTCTGAGAGCCAGTCCATACCAAATATCACGTTGAACTACACTAGCGGCAGTAACGACGCCTGCAAATCGAACTCCTGACTCCCAATACGAATCCTTATGCCACAGACTCTATCCGCGTGCATCGAACACCCATTCGGCAACAACACATCCAGTTTGTCCTTTGCCATCGAAGAAGGTACTCCGATGCGCGTTATGAATCCTTCGACAAAAAGGAGTGCGAAACTCTCATATCAAAGAGTGCTCTTGCCGGATTCTCACAAATCAAAACAAAGCCTATACAAGCAGTGGTAAGGAAAACGCGCAAGGTAACAAGTATTTAAAAACTAACTTGCTATAAATTTAAACCGTACCTGTCACCACATCCGCTTGCTTGATGGCCTCCTGCTGGCCAAGATTATAAACTCTAGGTTGAGCCGGATCATAGTGGAACGCGGTTGACTCCACCGCCTTGCCCTTCTCCTCATAGATTGCTCCCGGCTTCCTCTCGGACTTTGGACGTCCGCTCCAGTAGTCTCAGGCAAAGTGTCCCGGCTTCCCACAATTATAGCATGCGCCTGGGGTTCGGCTTGTAGTTGCCCCCGAAGCACCGGAAGATAGGGCTAGACCCGAAGTCCTAGCCTTCTTATTGAACTTGCGATAACCAAACTTTGAAGTAGTCGGCACTTTGAACTCCGTCTTCTTAGCCCCAGAGTCTCACCTTGCTTGCACATTCCTCAAATTCTTTTCCAACGACCGAGCCGTATTTACCAAGGTCAATAAGCCCTGCGTCATAGGCCCCGAGAGTGGTAGCCTTAGGTCATCCCTCAGACCTTCATAGAATCAGTTTGTCTTACGCTCCTCATCCGCGAACGTAGTGTAACACCTCCCCTGTAATGACCGTATAATATGGGTCCGGCCGGGGCCCCAAAACATACAGACGCCACGACTTTAGTATTATAAGATGATATAACTACCCATTCTCAAAACTCAAGACACAACACAGCGGAAACAACAAAGAGACTAGAAGATATCCACACATATAGGAGATTAGAGATGGCCTTAAGTCCTTACAACAAAAGTGAGTCTGAAGCTCAAATAATAAAAACAGTCAAGAACATGCATCAGCACCCCTAAACTACCTCGGCATGCAAGCCGGAATACAGGAGCATCAAACATACAATGTCAAATGAGTAAAGCTAAAGCAAAGCGGTACTCTTCATGAGGCTTAGGCCTTTTTGGCCGGCGAGCTAGCTCCTGCTTGCGATCCTTGTCCTGTAAAAATTGGTGGTAACGTGGGTCATCAAAGGCTGATCTCAAACTGTGTAACAAACACATCTCCTCCCGGCTGCCCCTAACGGACCCTGGGGTACTCCTCCAACCCGCAAGTTTGCACTTCGTATGCAATATTCATAAGCAAGAAAAGTTGTTGGGTATTGTATCCACAATGTACCTGATTTGAAGAAGCCCCTGGACAAGCTAAGGTCAATAGACAATGTATTTGATAAAATCTTTTAAGTTGTGCTTGCAGTTCTTACACGCTAAGTGCACACCAATGTCAGGGTGCAGTAGGTCAATATACACGGGTCTGCACGACGTAATCCCTCGTTGAGCAGATCAGTGTGTTGGCCTACGTGTACCCTCTCTATTGGAGTGCACTTACTTTCAAGCACAGGCCTATAACTATGCAGGAGCAGACAAGGAGCAAGGATGGGTCAAGGAGCACCTCATGGGTGGAAAGACGAAAATTCGTCTAAGTGTAAATCGACGAGAATCACCAATTCGGCGAGAATCACTAGTGATTCTCGCCGATTCGTCGAGAATCAGTGGTTGATTCTCGCCGAACTCGATCCAGCCACTTCTAAGCGAGCACCTCTGCTTCTAAGTAAGAATCGACGAGAATCACCAAGTGATTCTCGCCGATTTGGCGAGAATCACTAGTGATTCTCGTCGAATCGTCGAGAATCACTGGTTGATTCTCACCGTCTCGACCTGGCCTAAAGCAGTGCGTGCAACCAAGGCAAATTCGACGAGAATCATCCTTGATTCTCGCCGAATCGTCGAGAATCACCTTTGATTCTCGGCGACTCGGCGAGAATCACTTTTGATTCTCACCGATTTTGACTTGGGCTTTTTTCTGGATCTTCCTGAACCGGATTCTGCCGCTGTCAATGTTCTGGACCGGGATTTTGGGATTCTTCTTGTGGGTCCCACAACGGTCTTATTCAAGTTGTATACAGTATATATATTCGGGTATTTTTGAACGGAATACTCAGACAGAAAGAAGCCGAGCAAGAGAAAACCCTAAAATCGCGAAATCGCTCCTCCGCCGCCGCCGCCGCTCGCGCTATTTGGACGCCGCTGTTGATCGCGTTTCCTCTCGATCTCCGGCGAGAGAAGCTTAGCAAAGCTTTGAGTCTCACGTGTCTATCCAGAGATCTCTTGTCTCTCAATTTGTTGATCGGGAATAACTTCCCCGTCCGAATCGATCGAGACGACCGATCCTCGTGTGACCGTTGGAAGACCAAGCTAGCTTTGCTACGAAGATTGGATCTCTAAGTTCCGCAGCCGCTCATCATCATAGCCGCCGATCCCGAAGCAAGCCGCCGCTCGTCTTGCCGCCGCCGGTTCCGGGGAGATCCTTTCCAAGAGAGACCAAGGTTGTAGATTCTTCGTTGACTTCACGAACACGTCGTCGAACGAAGAGGAACACCGTAGTCTCCAAACGAAGTTTGTATCTCGTGTACATTCTATTTTACTTTTGTTGTAAAGGAACGATTGTTCCGTGTTGTAAGGGTTGGGTGCAACCCGGTTTGTGGGAGTGTTGACTCCTACATGTGGAAGGGTTCCTTCCGATAGTGCAAGGATTGGATTTCAATCCTGTTGGAGAAGTGACCGAGTCGTCCCTTGTTGGGAGATAGGTCGAAGGGGGAAAGTGGATGTACCCAAGTCGGGGAACCACTATAAATTGACTGTGTATTCTGTGTGCTGTGCTTTTTATTTTTACTGTGCAGGTACCGTCGTAAATTCCGCAAAAGCGTTGCACGTCACCTATTCCCCCCCCCCCCCCCCCCATAGGTGAACTTTGTTGACACTAGGTGGACTTTCAAGTGGTATCAGAGCCAGGTTACTCATCAAAAAGGTTAACACCTTGAGTTGAATCCTGCCCCTAGTGTCAAGAAGAAGACAAACATCTACTATGGACGGGCTCAAGTTCTCCGGCAAGATCCCAGTGTGCACCAGGCTCAACTTTCCTATCTGAAAGGAAAGGATCAGGTTCTACATGGAAGCAGTTGATCCTCGACTCTTCATGATCGTGGAGGAGGGACCTTATGTCCCCACTAAGGCCTCCACCATTGATCCCACCAAGAAGGTGCCGAAGACACTTTCTGAAATGAAAAAGGACGAGATGGTGCTAGTGGGACTTGACAAGAAGGCACGAAACATTCTGGTCAGCGCAGTTGATGACTCAATGATGCAAAACTTCAGCAACTACAGGATAGCACAGGAGATCTGGCAGTGCCTGATCATCCTAATGGAGGGCACGGATGAAGTGAGGGATGATCGGAGATCCCTCCTGAACCAAAAATATGAGGCCTTCAGACAAGGGCCTAAGGAAGAGATCGGAGTCACCTACGAGAACTTCCTAAAGATTGTCAACGCCCTCATGGGCTACGGAAGAGTGTTCACTAATGGTGAACTCAATGACAAATTTCTTAGGTCCCTTACTAAGGAATGAGACACAAAGATCTGCGCCATCAGAGAATTTGGCAGACTAGCAGAAACTGATCCACAAATTCTGTTTGGGAAGCTGATGTCCTATGAGCTTCAGCTGAACACCAGAAAAGCAGAAGAAGAAGCATAGAAGGCGGCAGCCAAAGAAAAGACTGTGGCTCTAAAAGCCAGTCACTCCAGAAAAGGCAAGGGTGCGGTTTCATACCGTGCCAGGAAAAAGGATGAGGAGGAGGACTCCGAGCCATGCTCCTCCAGCTCAGAGCTGTCGGAGGAGGATTTCTCCCTCATCACTTGAGAGTTCAAGAAGTTCCTCAAGATGAGGAATCAAAGAAAGAGAGACGGCTCATCCTCCAGACATCAGAAGAACAATTATTCTTCTGACAGGTATGCATCTAGACCGAACAAACATCGCTCCGCTGACATTATTTGCTTTGGATGCAATAAGCCAGGACACGTCGTGGCCGACTGCTTTCAAGGCAAGAGAGAAAAAGGGAAAGAAGAGGAGCACAAATCCTCTAGAGATAAGAAGAAGGAGCGGAGCTACATCGCCAAAAGGCCAAAGACACTGAGTGAGTCTGATTCCTCAGACTCCAGTGATGATGAGGAAGCCTACTTCGGGCTGGTGGGTCGCTCTGACTCAGAAGGAGAATGCCCCCCGTTTACTGGGAAGGTAAAAGCTCACACCCCTCTCTCCGACTCCGACTCTGATCCTGAGTCTCAGAATGATGAACCTGAGGATAGCCTTTCGGCCCGTGAAGCTGAGCTCCTCGAGAAGTATGAGCTTTTGCTCAACACTTTCGAGGAGTGTCGAAAGAGATTGAAGGCTGAGAAAAAGGAAGTAAAATTCCTTAAGGGTGAGTGTGTTTCCCTAAGGGAAGAGGTCACCAGTTTGATCTCTCTCCGATAGGAGCACCTTGACCTGACCTCAAAGCACTCAGAGTCTCTGAAGCTCCTTGATCTTAAGCAGGAGGAAGTCGACAAGTTGGAAGAACAACTGCGGCAGAAAGGAAGATCGTCAAGAGCTTCTCTATGCCAAAAACAGTTCTTCCAGTTGTTGATACCTTCTCTGCTCAGGCCAAAGGAGCTGGCTTGGGGCATGTAGGGGTATCTGGTTCCTCCTCCAGGAGAAACAGGAACCAGAGGAAGAATAAGGCCGCCAAGAAGGCCTCTGCTGATGAAAAGGGAAAGGCTCCGCTTAGTCCTGTTGCATTCAGAAAGCCTGGCTTTCCTTGCAACCAACATGACTTTGAGTCAACATTTGGCCATCATTTCCGGCCCTCGGTTGCAAAGCCAAAGAGCCGATATGACGGTTGGACCTTTCCCCGGAACTTCGGTGAGAGTGCCTTCAAGGCACCTTATGAGGAAATCCACATGGGAAATTATGGTCCGTTCTCTAGCGGCCATAATGGAAAGCATGCACCAAAAGCCAAGCCTGTTATACAGAAGGTGACGAAGTCATGTGACTGCTGTCACCATGAGGCCTCCTCCTCCAGATCCAAGGCCCCAGCTGTACCCACCGTTCCCAGGGTAAGGCAGGAGCCTAGGAAGAGGTACAACAGATTCGACTGTTGGTGCTGTGGCAAAGTCGGTCACTTTGCCGTGGATTGTTGGTTTAATCCAAGGCATTACGAGACTCCCCATGTTAGCAATGCGAGGCCGACCACTCGTAGGGTTAACCAACCGAGGGGGAGTGTGCTAACCAGGAATCTAGGACCCAAGTTCGATTGGGTTCCTAAGGCAAATTAATTTTGTTTTGCAGGTATGTCCAAAGGCCACCAAAACGCCGATCTGATATTTGGACAGTGGATGCTCCCGGCATATGACTGGGACAAGAAGCCTGCTGCGTGATTACACTCCAGTCGAGAATGGACCCAAAGTCATCTTTGGAGGGTCAGATCGAGGAGTCACCAGAGGTTACGGTATGATTTCCAACGGTATAATCACTATCACCGACGTGGCTTATGTTGAAGGGTTAAACCATAACCTGATCAGTGTAAGTCAGTTATGTGATAAAGGTTATGACGTTAAGTTCTGCAAGGATAAATGTCTGATAATTTCACGTACCTCTTCTGAGACGGTATTATCAGGCATTAGGAGCAGAAATATCTTCTGCTTAGATTTTCTCAGTTTAGATTCCTCTACCCCCGTATGCCTTGTGGCAACAGGCAGTGCATCTCTGTGTGAACAATGACACAAGAGATTGTCACATATTAATTTCAAGACAATTAGTATGCTGTTTTCTAAGAACTTAGTAAGGGATGCTCCCAGTATCAAGTGCATCAAAGATAGCCCCTGTCCTGCATGCCAGATGGGCAAACAGACTCAGGCTACCTTTAAGAGCATTGCAGACAAAGACTCTTCCCGATGTCTTTACCTTTTACATATGGACTTGTTTGGTCCAATGCAAGTTCATAGCTTGGGAGGCAAGTCCTATACGCTAGTGATAGTTGATGATCATTCTCGGTTTACTTGGGTGTTCTTTTTGAAACGAAAGTCAGATACGTTTGACATCTTCACTAGTTTTGTCAAGCAGGTTCAGAATGAATTTAACTGCTCTGTGGTCAAAATCAGAAGTGACCATGGAACAGAATTCGAATCTGGTGCTATGACAGAGTTTTGTGAAGAACAAGGTATCTTTCATGAGTTTTCCTCCCCGCGCACTCCTCAACAAAATGGAGTTGCGGAGAGGAGAAATAGAACTCTCATTGAAGCCTGCACGATAATGTTGAAAGACGCTTCTCTCCCGGAATACTTCTGGGCAAAGGCTGTCAATACAGCTTGTCATGTACAAAACCGAGCATTGATCAACAAGCATCATCGTAAGACGCCTTACGAGCTACTGAAAGGCAGGAAACCAACCATGTCCTACTTGAGGATTTTTGGTTGCAGATGCTATGTACTGAATAATGGGAAGTACCCGCGCACTAAATTTGATGAAAAATGCTTCGAAGGCATATTCATGGGCTATAGTTCCCACAGTCGGGCATATAGGGTCTTCAATAAGAAAACCCTAGTGGTAGAAGAATCAATAAATGTTGTATTTGATGAAGGAAGTTTGCTTAACAGCAACTCTTCCAGTGGTATTCTTGAAGATGCAGGTGCACGACTGGAACAGCTGAGTCTGAATGAGACCGCTAAAGATGACACTCCTAAGTACGTCAAAGTCTCCACCTCCACGTCATCTGAAAATGTTGAAGATCAAAATGGAACAAATCTCTTGGAAGAAAGAGAAGCCCAAGAAGTAGTTGAAGCTCCAGACGCCAGACTTCTAGAGCTCCGGCACATGAGGGATCATCCTAGAGATCAGATCATTGGAGATCCTCGTGTCGGTGTCAGAACTCGAAGAGGTACTATTAACGAAGTATTGCATCTTAGCTTCCTGTCACAGGTTGAGCCAAAGAAGTTCGACGAGGCGAACAAGGATGCGGCATGGATTCTAGCCATGCAAGATGAACTACATCAATTCGAACGTTGTAACGTTTGGACGCTAGTTCCCAGACCATACAAGCAGAATGTGATTGGCACCAAGTGGATCTTCAGAAACAAGCTGGATGAACATAGTGTCATCATAAAGAACAAGGCAAGGCTGGTGGCTCAAGGTTACAGACAGGAGGAGGGGATTGACTTCGACCAGACCTTCGCACCAGTAGCAAGGCTCGAGGCAATCAGATTGTTCCTGGCGTATGCTTCACACAAAGGATTCACAGTCTATCAAATGGATGTGAAATCAGCATTCTTGAACGGCGACCTGAAAGAGGAAGTATACGTCGCTCAACCCCCAGATGCTGATTTTGCAGGAAGTAGGGATGACAGGAAAAGCACCTCCGGGACGTGTCAATTCCTCGGCAGAAGACTTATCTCTTGGAACAGCAAGAAACAGAATTGTGTAGCTACCTTCACAGCAGAGTCTGAGTACATTTCAGCAGGAATCTGTTGCGCACAACTACTATGGATCAGAAACCAGTTAGTCGACTACGACCTTCAGTTCAAGGAAGTTCCAATGTACTGCGACTCCTCTAGTGCAATTGCAATTGCCAACAATCCTGTATTGCACAGCAGAACGAAGCATATTGAAGTGCGCTACCACTTCATTCGGGAGCACGTGGAAAACAGGGACATCTCTCTCTGTTATGTCCCCACGGACAAGCAGATTGCTGATATATTCACAAAGCCCTTAGACGAGGCCAAGTTCAATCTTTTCAAGACTGAATTGGGGATACTCAATTATGAGGAATGAAGACTACAGAATCTACAGGCTCGTGCACGATCTGAGGGGGAGCGAGGAACTCAAGTGTGCGCACAGACGCAAGAACTAAGGGGGAGCAAGGGGTCAAATGCTACCGATCCCGATTTGCAGAAGCCGAAAAGGGGGAGATTACCCTCTCGGCTAAGGCTAAGGTGGCTCCAAGCTCGCTTCCAAGAAATTGATATTGGTAATGGATAACCCACTCAACTCACTTTTAAGTTTATGGTTTTCATTCCTATTTGCTCTATTCACCTTAGCTTGTAGGGTTTAGGCTTCTTCAAATAGGGGGAGATTGTTGGGTATTGTATCCACAATGTACCTGATTTGAAGAAGCCCCTGGACAAGCTAAGGTCAATAGACAATGTATTTGATAAAATCTTTTAAGTTGTGCTTGCAGTTCTTCCACGCTAAGTGCACACCAATGTCAGGGTGCAGTAGGTCAATATACACGGGTCTGCACGACGTAATCCCTCGTTGAGCAGATCAGTGTGTTGGCCTACGTGTACCCTCTCTATTGGAGTGCACTTACTTTCAAGCACAGGGCTATAACTATGCAGGAGCAGACAAGGAGCAAGGATGAGTCAAGGAGCACCTCATGGGTGGAAAGACGAAAATTCGTCTAAGTGTAAATCGACGAGAATCACTAGTGATTCTCGCCGATTCGTCGAGAATCAGTGGTTGATTCTCGCCGAACTCGATCCAGCCACTTCTAAGCGAGCACCTCTACTTCTAAGTAAGAATCGACGAGAATCACCAAGTGATTCTCGCCGATTCGGCGAGAATCACTAGTGATTCTCGTCGAATCGTCGAGAATCACTGGTTGATTCTCGCCGTCTCGACCTGGCCTAAAGCAGTGCGTGCAACCAAGGCAAATTCGACGAGAATCATCCTTGATTCTCGCCGAATCGTCGAGAATCACCTTTGATTCTCGGCGACTCGGCGAGAATCACTTTCGATTCTCACCGATTTTGACTTGGGCTTTTTTTTGGATCTTCCTGAACCGGATTCTGCCGCTGTCAATGTTCTGGACCGGGATTTTGGGATTCTTCTTGTGGGTCCCACAACGGTCTTATTCAAGTTGTATACAATATATATATTCGGGTATTTTTGAACGGAATACTCAGACAGAAAGAAGCCGAGCAAGAGGAAACCCTAAAATCGCGAAATCGCTCCTCCGCCGCCGTCGCCGCTCGTGCTATTTGGACGCCGCTGTTGATCGCGTTTCCTCTCGATCTCCGGCGACAAAGCTTAGCAAAGCTTTGAGTCTCACGTGTCTATCCAGAGATCTCTTGTCTCTCGATTTGTTGATCGGGAATAACTTCCCCGTCCGAATCGATCGAGACGACCAATCCTCGTGTGACCGTTGGAAGACCAAGCTAGCTTCGCTACGAAGATTGGATCTCTAAGTTCAGCAGCCGCTCATCATCATAGCCGCCGATCCCGAAGCAAGCCGCCGCTCGTCTTGCCGCCGCCGGTTCCGGGGAGATCCTTTCCAAGAGAGACCAAGGTTGTAGATTCTTCGTTGACTTCACGAACACGTCGTCGAACGAAGAGGAACACCGTAGTCTCCAAACGAAGTTTGTATCTCGTGTACATTCTATTTTACTTTTGTTGTAAAGGAACGATTGTTCCGTGTTGTAAGGGTTGGGTGCAACCCGGTTTGTGGGAGTGTTGACTCCTACGTGTGGAAGGGTTCCTTCCAATAGTGCAAGGATTGGATTTCTATCCTGTTAGAGAAGTGACCGAGTCGTCCCTTGTTGGGAGATAGGTCGAAGGGGGAAAGTGGATGTACCCAAGTCGGGGAACCACTATAAATTGCCTGTGTATTCTGTGTGCTGTGCTTTTTATTTTTATTGTGCAGGTACCGTCGTAAATTCCGCAAAAGCGTTGCACGTCACCTATTCCCCCCCTATAGGTGAACTTTGTTGACACTAGGTGGACTTTCAAAAGTAACTAAGGAAACAGGCTTGGATGTCTCAAACATCATACATGTTCTCTACTGTCGAGCATATAATAAAAGGGCCTACTATGCAACATGAATGCAACACCCGATCTTCACCCAAGGCACCCTATAGCGTATTCATCTAGCACAACATCACATCATTTGGGTACTCATCATTTCCCCATTGACATAAAGCCGCAAACAAAGGGGAACCACAATCCCCCAATGACATACAAGCAGCCACACGGAACTCTTGCCAAGGCCCCACCCGCTCATGGTCGTAGACCCGGGCTTGCCGGCAAACTCTGACTTCTCATGTCAGGATTCCGTCCAACACACTGACCGATTCTAAGAACCCTTGCTGGACCCCACCCGCTCATGGCCTCATTGCCCGGGCTTGCCCCATGCTCGACGATCTCGTCAGTCTCACAAAAAGGGGATTAGTCTCGCCGGGACACTTTCCACACATGACTTGCACGTCACGGGATAGCCAGCCGACCACAGAGACACAGCCACGCCTTGGCACATCACAAACAAAGCCAGTTTCACCATAATCCCTCATTCGTACTGCAGCATTCCCGCGCACCAAGGAAGCCATCTACCGCCAATGAGGAGCTAACCTTGTCCACCAAGGAAACCATCTACCGCCAATGCGGAGCTAACCTTGTCCGGTTCCGGCTACACGTACTCACACGAGAAAACGGGGAAAGCATCACAAACATCATAAACGACCTCTTGCCGCAACGGGTTTCTAACAAAACCCTAAAGCTCGTATGCAACATCACCGGGTCGGACTAACGGTCGCGACCACGGCTTCACCCACCATGCCTAATCCAATAACGGAGCGGATCTCTAATGCAAAATCATGCCGGGGACAGACTCAATCGACCCGGAGGTTTATCTTGAACCTTGGCGACCAAAACCCCTCTCATATGAGAGATTGGTGCCCAAAAACCATGGAAATAAGAGATGCAAGACACGTATCCTAAAACCAAGAGGAGAAGTGTCGTTACCTTCCGACCCCTCTTCCTAGCCATGGAAACTTAGCCGGATGAAAACCTTCGCAACGATCTTGCCTCCACGGATCCGAACTCGGCTCGCGATTTGGAGCACTAAAGCTTCTCTAATGGCCGGATCTCCTTCACCGTCTTCCACGCTCTCCCTTCTCTCAAGATCTTAGACAGAGAAACAGTGACTGAAACAATCCGAATTTTGAAACCCTACTCTCGGGTATATCCCAAACAGAAAAACCCCTAGCCTTCGGATCCCACACAAAGGAATGCACGGCTGCGATATGGGTGTGACCTGGAAAAACAGAATGTCGAACACTCTGCGTCAAACCAATCCGTGAAGATCGCCGCTCGATGATCGTCGAACCAAGATCGTCGAACGCACAAATCGACGAGCGCAAAATCGCCGAGCGCAAGCCAGATCGTCGAACATAGATCGTCGATCGCTGACCAGATCGTCGAGCGCTGGCTAGAACCACGATCACTGGCCTGATCGTCTAACCAAAATCATCGACCGCGCAAATCGTCTACCGCAGATCGTCGAGCGCTAGCCAGAATGTCGAGCACTGGCCAGATCGACGATCGCTGGCCTGATCGTCGACCCAAGATCGTTGACCGCTGGCTGGATTGATGATCGCTGGCGAGATCGACGATCGCTGGAGAGATCGACGATCTCTGATGAGATAAACGATCTCTGGTGAGATCATCGAACCAAAATCGTCGAACGCAGATTCGACACGGATCGTCGAGCGCAGACTCGACCACACTTCGTCGACTTCAAATCGATGACCTCCCGGGCTCTTTGCTGAACCCGGCCAAGACATGCCCTTGGACACACCCGTGTCCTTGGCCGTGTCACCCCTTACCAAGACCCAATCCTGGCCAAAAACATTGATCGACCCTCTTACGGAAATTTGGGTGTTACAACTCTCTCCCCCTTAAAAGAATTTCGTCCCGAAATTACAGAAAATAAAAGGGGACAAAAGCTTAAATGGTACCTGAACGGAAAAACTCTGGATACTCCTCCAGCATGGTTTGCTCTCGCTCTCATGAGAGCTCCTCACGACCACAGTTGTCCCATCGGACTTTAATGAGTTTCACCTCTTTGTTCCGCAACTGCCGAATCTCTGAATCCTCTATGGCAACTGGACGTACTCACGTCCTCAAGCCTTCCTCTATCAGCAACGATGCCGGCACGATCACCACACTAGCCTCTACCAAGGCTTTCCTCGAGACGGAGACATGGAAGACGTCGTGTAATCCACTCAGCTCTGCGGACAATGCCAACCGGTACACTGCTTCTCCCACCCATTCAACAACTTTGAAAGGTCCCAAAATCCTTTGACTCAACTTCTTGAGTCGGCGAACCCGTGAAACGCCCTTGAACGGCTTGATTTTTAAATAGACCCAATCGCCTACCGCAAACTCCATCTTCCTATGCGAGCATTAAAATACTTTGCTTGCCGATCTTGCGCCACCTTCATACGCTCTTGAATGGTCCGCACCATCTCACAAGCGTCAGCTACCACCTCTTTTCCCAAGAGTTTGGTGTCTCCCGCCTCTGCCCAAGACATCGGCGTTCGACACCGTCTCCCATATAAGGCTTCGTACGGCGCCATTTTTATACTTGCTTGGTAACTGTTATTGTACGCGAACTCCACCATGAAGAGGTGATATTCCCACTTCTTGCTGAAATTAATAATGCACATTCTCAGCATGTCTTCCATAGTACGGTTCGTTCTTTCGGTTTGCCCGTCAGTTTGGGGATGGAAAGCTGTACTGAACTTGAGCTTCGTGCCCAAACTCTATTGAACCAATCTCCAGTCCTTGAACGTAAACCGTCCATCTCGATCGCTGACTATGCTCTTAGGAATCCCATGTAGTCGCACAATGTTGCGAACATACAACTCCACCAGCTTCTCCATGCCGTCCTCCTTCCGATTTGGGATGAAGTGGGCCACCTTGGTTAAGCGATCCACGATCACCCAAATAGCGTCATTACCCTGCTGCGATCTAGGAAACCCATGCACAAAATCCATGGAGATATCATCGAATTTCCACTCGGGGATTGGAAGATGCTTCAGGAATCCGCCCGGCTTCTGACACTCGGACTTCACCAAGGCACAAGTTTGGCATCGATTCACATACAAAACCACGTCCCGCTTCAGCCCAGGCCACCAAAAGGTGTTCTTCATATCCAAGTACATCTTTGTACTACCCGGGTGAATGGAGTACTTTGAGAAGTGAGCCTCAAACATCAACTCCTCACGAAGCTTGTCGAACTGCAGTACACAAATCCGTCCGCCCTTCCTCAAGATCCCATCAATCATCTCCCAGGCGCTGCTCTCGCCCTTTTGAGCCTCCACCACGAACGGTTGAAACTCCACATCTAAACGGGTCTCTTCCCGAATACGATCGGGTAAGTCGTTCTGGATTTCGATCCAGTTCAACCGAGTCATGCTAGACTCGCCACTCGCTACGCATTCCATGCCAAGGGACTCCAAGTCTCGTACCAACCGCTCATCATGAACTTCGATCCAATTCCCTTGCCCCGAGTACTTTCTACTCAAGGCATCCGCCACCACATTGGCTTTACCTGGCGTATACTGAATCTCCATCTCGTAGTCTCCAAGGAACTCAACCCACCTGCATTGCTGCATGTTCAAGTCCTTTTGATACAAGAGATACTTCAGGCTTTTATGATCCGTGAAGATCTCCACCTTTGCACCATAAACATAGTGTCGCCATATTTTCAACGCAAAAATTACCGCCGGCAACTCCAAGTCATGGACGGGGTAATTCCTCTCATAAAGCTTCAGCTACCTAGACTCAAAAGCTATCACCTTGCCATGTTGCACCAAAACGCAACCCAAACCGCATCCAGATACGTCACTGAAGATCTGAAATCCCTCGGTCCCTTGCGGTAGACTTAGGATTGGAGCCATCATCAGTCTCTCCTTCAGTGCCTCAAATGCTTGACTGCACTCTTGAGTCCACACAAACTTATGATCTTTACGAGTGAGTGAGGTGAGGGGTAGAGCTATCTGCGAAAAATTCTCCACGAATCGCCTATAGTACCCGGCTAGTCCAAGAAAACTTCGGACTTCCGCCACGGTCCTTAAAACCGGCCAATCTCTGATGGCTTCCACTTTTGTTGGATCCACTGCCACCCCATCCCCACTAATCACGTGGCCCAAAAATGTCACCTTCTCTAACCAGAACTCGCACTTTGAGAACTTTGCATACAGCTGATTCTCTCTCAACACCTGCAAGACTGCTCTCAAGTGGGTCTTATGCTCCACTTCCGATTTGGAATACACCAAGATGTCGTCAATGAAGACAACCACAAAAGAATCCAAGTATTCCTGAAATACTCGATTCATAATATCCATGAACACAGATGGCGCGTTCGTCAGCCCGAACGACATCACCGAGAACTTGAAGTGACCATACCTCGTACCAAACGCTGTCTTGGGTATGTCCTCGTCCCGAATTCGTAATTGGTAGTATCCCGACTTTAAGTCCAACTTTGAATACACCACCGACCCCACCAACTGGTCGAATAGGTCATCTATCCGAGGAATCAGATACTTATTCTTAACGGTCAATTTATTCAGCTCTCGGTAATCTATGCACAGCCGCATACTACCATCTTTCTTCACGAACAACACCGGTGCGCTCCACGGTGAAGAACTGGGTCAGATATACCCCTGTTCCAACAGTTCCTGCAACTGCACTTTGAGCTCAGTGATGAGTCAATTTTATATACCTATTTTCGGACTCATCTGGGCTAGTTTTCACGCGTTTGCACTTCACTTTTAGTTCTATATCGTTCATATTTCATCTTATCTTTATTTCCATAGGAAGTGCACATTTATGCCCGTGGTTGTGTATTTTGTTATTTTTATAGTTTGTACTCGTTTTTATGATTGCCTGGAATGTCTGCACATATCAGTGATTGGTTGTTCCTTTCAGTACAGGGGTCGTATGCGTGTTCCGGGATGGTTGTGAAACATTAATACTGCGCACGATCATGGGATATAATGCGCACGACCACCGGTCGTGCGCCCCTGATCGTGCGCACTACTCTCCATTTTCCAAAATCAGCCTGGGGTAAGCGCACGACCACTGGACACAGTGCGCACGACCACCGGTCGTGTGCCACTGATCGTGTGCATTGATTCCTCATTTCTGGAGTCCTGTCTGGGGTAATCGCACGACCATTGGACTTAGTGCGCACGACCATCGGTCGTGCGCCACTACTCGTGCGCATTATCCCAGTTCTTCTTCCTAATCTTCCATGCCAGTGCGCACGATCACCGGACATAGTGCGCACGACCACTGGTCGTGCGCCTGTGATCGTGCACATTGTTCATTTCTGCTTTGTATAAATAGTACAGGTCTCGCCCTAATTCAAGAGAGGATCCAGAGCTTGACATTTCTCCGCCGTTTTCCGCCTTCTCCGCCATTTTTCTTCATCTTCAACCCTAGGGAGGTGCTCCGGGCAAGCTTTCACCGCCAAATCCATGCCGGAGCTTCCTCTCGGCCTTCTCCTTCATCCGTGAGCTTCAAGTAGGGTTTGACACCATAGCCATCAAGCAAAGGAAAGCTAGCAAACTTTGTCCGCTATCGTGAGACGAAGAAGACGGGCCATTTGAAGGTGGTGACAGCCCTTCTCTACTCCGGACGCAGTTGAGGACCGAGCTTGGACGCGGAATGACAACCCGACGATTCCAACCGTGAATCCTCAGCAAGACTTCGGATTCGGTCGATCTCTTGACTTGTTCTTGCTTTCTTGTTGAATATTGGTGTTTAAATCTATTTATATTGATGAAGTGCACTTTGATTGTATATGTTATGTGTATCATGTCTATGTGATTCCTATTTCATTTTACTTCTTAAGTTGCTCGAGTTGCGCCATATTCCATCCACCACCGTCCACCCTTACCGCACTAGCAATTGCTAGTGGCGTGCGTAGAGAAGAGGTGCTCACGACCCTCATTCCGTTGTTCTAACCACCTCATCCGCAATCCTACTCGCCCATCCTCCTAGTGATTCGGTGCATAGCGGCCCGACGAGTCTTCCATCCCGCCTGGCGAAGCATCGCATAGCGGCGTTGCATAGGAGTAGTTGATAGTGTTTTATTTTCTTTATCCGCAATATCAAAGCCCCCATCGTTACCGCCGACCCTAAGGAATTCAATCTCAAGTCCTCCTCGAAATTAACTCCACCTTACTGTGTTCCTTGTGAGATCGATGCTTGGGAAAGCCCCCATTTTATATTACTTGTGCGACCGGTTCTCTGCCGTGATCTTACACATCAAGTTTTTGGCGCCGTTTCCGGGGAACACAGTCGTGTGAGTTTTTGGAGAGGGAGATAATAGATTGAATCCCTTTTCCATTTATGCATTTCATTTTTTTTTCTTTCTTAGTTGCTTTGGTTATTAGAATTTTTATTTTACTTATTTCTTTTTTCCCTTTTTTGATTTTTGATTTAGATAGCAGATCCGTGCTATTTTTATTTTAGCTGTGTAGCACTTTTTCAGCAATTATTTTTGTTCGTGATGGATCCTGATGCTGAGTGTCGTCTACTTGACACTTTGCGCCGATCCATCGATGCTATTGCTGTTATGAATCCCGAGCATTGCATTCGGTGCTTGTTATGTCAAGGTGTGGGCCACATGTTGAAGGATTGCCCTCGTTTGTGCAAGCCTTCTCCCTCTGAGGGCGTGTGCACAATAACCTCCCATTTGCGGAAGACTGTTGCGGACAGGCCTACCAGGGTGTTGCCTGGCCCATACACTAACATGATGAACTTTGCTCGTTCTCTACCTGTTGAGATTACCGAAGAATCTCTAGCCGCATACAGCTCTTTCATGGGTCCCTCGATCCCTTTTTACGAGCTTTACTTGAGTGATGATGATCACTCTAGTGTTCACCAACAAAAAGAGGAGCAGGAACTCATGGACGCTCCTGTATGGGACGATGAGATTGTTCCGGTCATCGACGGGGTGGCGTCAGCGAAGGATTTTGCGATGGGGCCTGCTCATTCAATGCTTGATTTTGAGAGCAGCCTTGCCCCTCCACAATTTTTGCCGGATTGTGCTACTCCATTTTTGTGTGAGTCGGTTGATGATGCCGTATTTGTTGATGATTCGGTGCCCGAGGTTGCGCCGAAGTGGGATGATGATTCCTCTATCTCCGACGGAGAAGGTGGATCTTCGGAACACTTTTACGCACCCCGGTGGGATGAGGAATACCCTTTTCTGATGTGGAGGTTTGCACCTCTTTATTAGACGAGGCCGTTCCTCTTACCACCGCGGACCTCGAGTTGTCGGATTCCCCTCGGTACGACTCATATGACACCGACAATGATCTCTGCTTGGATCCTGCTGAGAGTGAGACCGGGATCACTCTCCCATTTTCTGATTCTTTTAGTTCTTCTTCTCTTTTATTACTTGATCCCCCTTACTTATCTGAGCCTGTGCAGGATGAGTCTCCACAGGTACGTTGGGATGACGATGAGCTTTGTGCTCATGCCGTTGCCATTGCCTCCTGCGGGCCTGCGACAGACGATACCTTGTTAGGAAAGGATTTGTTTTGTGGTGAGATGAGTGAGGACCAGGCCTCCTCCTCATCCTACTTCCTATTTCCTCTGCCTGCGAGGAGCAGGTATGATTATTTAGGCAGAGGGGTAACTGTTCTATCGCCGTATCGGTACCCGTTACCGAAACGGATATTGGAACAGTTACCTGTGCATTTTTCTTTTTATAGGCCCATTAGCTAGAACCTTTTCGTAGCCGAATAAGTCGTGCTGGGAGGACAATAACCCCAGTACTTATCTTATATTTCCTGCATTTTTATTTTCATGTCTCTTTTAGTTTTAGCATTTTTGTTTGTATATTTTGTTTTGTTTTTGCGGAGCTCACCCCTGCAGGTATTCATAGCAAATCGCATTGGCGGGGTTGTGATTATTCGTATGGCGGACCTGCTTCAGGTTTCCACGCGTCTTCTGGTATGCTCACTGGCTGAGCATTGGGTAACCTCTTCCCTTAGCTCTTTATGATTTTAATTTCTCTATCTTATGCGGTGCAGTTTAGTTTAAGTCTGGGAGAGAGATTTGTTACCTTTTGCACGTGCACATCTCATGTGCATACTAGAAGCTTTTATAGTTTTATTTTGATTAGTTCATTGAATCACACACCACTGCACCCACATGAGCGCGTGCTTAGCTGTTAGTGTGCCGCGAGTTAAACTCATTTCTTCGTTAGATTTGGGAAAATTTTGGTGCTGACATAAGATTGTGAGACGGAGTAAAATGTTGACCTTGTTGTGCTCCTATTCAACTGCTCTCGTCTCGTGTAGAAATTAGAGTAGATTTAATTTTTCTGTATGCTTTTAGTTTTTTATTTTTCTAATTGTGTAAATACTTTTTATTCTACTCAAAAGTTGGTGAATCCGGTGTGAATCCTACGGTAGCTTAGGGATGCGTGTAGACGACCGTTAGGTTCATATTGCTCGAGTCGGGAGGACCGATAGTCTTTCTCGTTGGCTAAGAACTTGCCCCTAGCTACTCTCGAAGTATGGGTACATGGTTAGTCAAGTGCGTGCGTGATGTGGGTCGTCACTTTGTCTCGTTTGAGCCTTGTACCATTCCCGACATCTATCCGTTGCTATCCCCGTTGAGCCTGTCCCTTCCTTTGAAATCCCTTCGCCTCGCTACCATAACCATATATCCTTTCCTACTCGCACATCTGAATGTGGTCGCTCGGTTAGTTTGTTTTGTTGTAGTTTATATCCATTTTTTGTGGGCAGTTTTGTTGGTGTTTGTGTAGCTTGTGGTGTTCCTGTGTTTTCCTATTTTGTTTTGGCTATTTGGATAAAAGAAAAAAAAGAAAAAAAAGAAAAAAATATGATAGCAAATAAAAAGAAAATTCCCAATGTGGAATACAAGAAAAAATGAAATGTATATGTATATATATTATTGCTGAGTTGTGAAATGTTGTTGAGTTATGTTCGTTGTGGGCGTGCACGTACCGTCAAAAGTCCAAGTCTGGTGGTGCGTCGCACGTGTTTGTCCATTGAGTTTAGCTGAGTGCATTTTCGGGCGATCTTATTTTGGGTGTGCATGTCCGTCTTGTTTACCTTTGTATACCCTGCCTTCACCTAAGCCTATATTATACTCCAAGTCCTACGGATTCGTGCTTGAGTCTAACTAGTGCCGTGGAGAGAGTGTGAGAGGGCAAGCATATGATCACCGACATTGGTGGATTCCTTTGGAGGTTATCCCGAGCCCTGATCTTTGGCAATGCTCGACTAGCGATTAGTCTACTTTCTCCCTACGCATGACCGGATGATTCACCGTGATTCCATTTTTGAGTAATAATAAAATGTCGATATGCATTGTGAAAAATATAAACTATTTTGCATACTTAGAAATTTCTTCTATTATATTTTTACGCGTGCGAGCATGCGACTTCGCATGGTACTCTGTATCGCAATTTCTTTGTTAACTAGTATTTTTCCCTATCATCTTAGATTTTGTTTGCTCGGGACGCGCAAACAGTTAAGTCTGGGGGTGTGAGGAGTCCATTTTATATACCTATTTTCGAACTCATCAGGGCTAGTTTTCACGCGTTTGCACTTCACTTTTAGTTCTATATCGTTCATATTTCATCTTATCTTTATTTCCATAGGAAGTGCACATTTATGCCAGTGGTTGTGTATTTTGTTATTTTTATAGTTTGTACTCCTTTTTGTGATTGTCTGGAATGTCTGCACATATTAGTGATTGGTTTTTTCCTTTCGGTACAGGGGTCGTGTGCGTGCCCGGGGATGGTTTTGAAACAGGAATACTGCACACAATCATGGGATATAATGCGCACGACCACCGGTCGTGCGCCCCTGATCGTGCGCACTACTCTCCATTTTCCAGAATCAGCCTGGGGTAAGTGCACGACCACTGGACACAGTGCGCCACTACCATTGGACTTGGTGCGCATGACCACTGGTCGTGCGCCACTACTCGTGCGCATTATCCCAGTTCTTCTTCCTAATCTTCCATGCCAGTGCGCATGATCACCGGACATAGTGCGCACGACCACTGGTCGTGCGCCTGTGATCGTGTGCATTGTTCATTTCTGCTTTGTATAAATAGTGCAGGTCTCCCCCTAATTCAAGAGAGGATCCGGAGCTCGACATTTCTCCGCCGTTTTCCGCCTTCTTCGCCATTTTTCTTCATCTTCCACCCTAAGGAGGTGCTCCGGGCAAGCTTTCACCGCCAAATCCAAGCCGGAGCTTCCTCTCGGCCTTCTCCTTCATCCGTGAGCTTCAAGTAGGGTTTGACGCCATAGCCATCAAGCAAAGGAAAGCTATCAAACTTTGTCCGCTATCGTGAGACGAAGAAGACGGGCCATTGGAAGGTGGTGACAACCCTTCTCTACCCCGGACGCAGTTGAGGACCGAGCTTGGACGCGGAATGACAACCCGACGATTCCAACCATGAATCCTCAGCAAGACTTCGGATTTGGTCGATCTCTTGACTTGTTCTTGCTTTCTTGTTGAATATTGGTGTTTAAATCTATTTATATTGATGAAGTGCACTTTGATTGTATATGTTATGTGTATCATGTCTATGTGATTCCTATTTCATTTTACTGCTTAAGTTGCTCGAGTTGCGCCATATTCCATCCACCACCATCCACCCTTTCCGCACTAGCAATTGCTAGTGGCGTGCGTAGTGAAGAGGTACTCATGACCCTCATTCCGCTGTTCTAACCACCTCATCCGCAAGCCTACTTGCCAATCCGCCTAGTGATTCGGTGTATAGCGACCCGACTAGTCTTCCATCCCGCCTGGCGAAGCATCGCATAGCGGCGTTGTATAGGAGTAGTTGATAGTGTTTTATTTTCTTTATCCGCAATATCAAATCCCCCATCATTACCGCCGACCCTAAGGACTTCAATCTCAAGTCCTCCTCGAAATTAACTCCACCTTACTGTGTTCCTTGTGAGATCAAAACTTGGGAAATCCCCCATTTTATATTACTTGTGCGACCGGTTCACTGCCGTGATCTTACGCATCACTCAGCCAACTCTTTTGGTGCCATTCTAAACGGAGGCCGTAACACCGGCCTAGCCTCTGGGACTAACTCAATCGAGAAGTCGATCTCCCGCCGAGGAGGCGCTCCAGGAAGATCATCAGGAAACACGTCCTCGAATTCTGCCACCACTGGCACTTCCCCAATTGATAACTTGGAGAGGAGAACCTCCAATAACGCTACAAGCGCTATTCCACCCTGGTTAACTGCCCGCACCAACTGCAATGCCGAAATCAGGGAATAGGCCACTCCGCTAAGGCCCTCAAACTTGACTTCCGCCTGACCCTTTCTCCTTATGGTCACACCTTGGATAGGCAATCAATACTGGCGCACTGCTCTGCAAGCCAGTACATGCCCAAAATCACATCAAACTCAACCAATGGTAAAACCGCTGCTATCAATACGAAGTCAACTCCGTCCGGCTCCCAACAAATGCGCCCTTTGGCCTCGGTGGTCATGGATGACCCATTGGGCATGCGCACTTTCAGCTCTGCGTCCGCCAAAAATGACTCAACTCCTATTCTCCGGATGAACCTCTCTGCAATAAAGGAGTGCGATGCTCCCGTATCGAACAATACCCTAGCGGGGCATCCGGAAACTAATATGAAGCCTATAACATAGACATCACACATAAAGGTCTAAAAGTATGAAGCACAAAGTTAAACTTAAATTTTGTCATACCTGTCACCACATCGGTTTGGCGGATCGCTTCCTGCTGTCCAAGGTTGTAGGCCCTTGGTTACACCAGTTGGAACCAAGAAGCACTAGACTCCGCCATCTTCCCTTTCTCTGCGACACTGGGGCCAGAGCGCACAATCTGCTCCTGGCTTGCCTCTTGCTCCACTCCTCCTTGAGGACAAACACGAGTGATGTGCCCCACCTTACCACAGTTGTAGCACGTCGGCGGTCCCCTAGACTGAGAACCTCCAGACGTCCACTTGCTATTCTCACCGGACCTGGAAGTGTGAGGCTTTTTCCTCCACCTATTCCCTTCAGACTTTCCCTGGGATTGGGAAGGCTTCCCTTCCCCTTGCTTGGGAGTGAAACCCTTACGACGTTGGGTTCGCTCTAGATCAGTCTCCAATGTCCTGTCAGCCTCAACTACCTCATTAAAACCAGCTCTTTTCATGGAAATGAGGGGTTGCCTCAGATTCTCCCTCAGCCCTGGTAGAAGAGGTTATCCCTCTCTACATCATCTTCCATCATCGTTCCTGTGTAACGACCCAAACGGGTGAACTCTTGCACATACTCGTCCACCGTCTTATCCCGCTGCACCAAGTGCAGAAACTGCCTCTGAAGGGCCAACCTCGTTGAAACGGGAATGCACTTCTTTAGAAAAGCATCCCTAAACTCTTCTATGGACGGGGTGCATCCAGGAAATTGGCGGCCGCTATGGCTCACCCACCACAGCTTTGCGTCTTCTTCTAACATGAAGGCCGCAAACTCAGATTTTTTTATCTTCTGGCATCTCTGCCACCCTCAGAAGTCCTTGCATCCTTGCCCACCAATCCTCTGCATCAGACGGGGTACCGACTCCCTTGAATGTCGGGGGATGGAAGCTCAGAAAATACTTCATGTGTCGGTCTCCATGTTCGACAACCACCCTTTCCGCTAAAATCTCCACTCGCCTGGCTTCTCCGCCTGGCACGGCCGTCACTGTATCTGGTGTAGCAGGGGTTGCTACCTGAGCTGTCGCTGCAGCTTGGGCTGCCACCATTGCTTCCGCAAGCATGCGACAGAAATCGGCCGGGTTTACACCCGTGCCCAAAAGACCCGGAGCAGTGGCATTGCTCGCCGAAAGCTCTTCTCTTGGTCTTGACGTACTCGCCTCGTTGCTTGCACTCTTCAGAAAAGCAAGAAAACAAGGAATCAGTCTCTAATAACAAGACTCAAACATAAGGACACTCATGGTCCCGCATTACTCCTATGTGGATATCTTCTATACGCACTGACCTTGGATCTAACCTCCCTCTGATACCAAATTGTAACACCTCCCCTGTAATGACCGTATAATATGGGTCCGGTCGGGGCCCCACAACATACAGACGCCACAGCTTTAGTATTATAAGATGATATAACTACCCAATCTCAAAACTCAAGACACAACACAGCGGAAATAACAAAGAGACTAGAAGATATCCACACATATAGGAGATTAGAGATGGCCTTAAAGCCTTACAACAAAAGTGAGTCCGAAGCTCAAATAATAAAAACATTCAAGAACGTGCATCAGCACCCCTAAACTACCTCGGCATGCAAGCCGGAATACAGGAGCATCAAACATATAATGTCAAATGAGTAAAGCTAAAGCAAAGCGGTACTCTTCATGAGCCTTAGGCCTTTTTGGCCGGCGAGCTAGCTCCTGCTTGCGATCCATGTCCTGTAAAAATTGGTGGTAATGTGGGTCAGCAAACACTGACCTCAAACTATGTAACAAACACATCTCCTCCCAGCCGCCCCTAACGGACCCCGGGGTACTCCTCCAACCTGCAAGTTAGCACTTCGTATGCAATATTCATAAGCAAGAAAAGTAACTAAGGAAATAGGCTTGGATGTCTCAAACATCATACATGTTCTCTACTGTTGAGCATATAATAAAAGGGCCTACTATGCAACATGAATGCAACACCCGATCTTCACCCAAGGCACCCTATAGCGTATTCATCTAGCACAACATCACATCATTTGGGTACTCATCATTTCCCCATTGACATAAAGCCGCAAATAAAGGGGAACCACAATCCCCCAACGACATACAAGCCGCCACATGGAACTCTTGCCAAGGCCCCACCCGCTCACGGTCGTAGACCCGGGCTTGCCGGCAAACTCTGACTTCTCATGTCAGGATTCCGTCCAACACACTGACCGATTATAAGAACCCTTGCTGAACCCCACCCGCTCATGGCCTCATTGCCCGGGCTTGCCCCATGCTCGGCGTTCTCGTCAGTCTCACAAAAAGGGGACTTGTCTCGCCGGGACACTTTCCACACATGACTTGCATGTCACGGGATAGCCAGCCGACCGCAGAGACACAACCATGCCTTGGCACATCACAAACCAAGCCAGTTCCACCATAATCCCTCATTCGTACTGCAGCGTTCCCGCGCACCAAGGAAATCATCTACCGCCAATGGGGAGCTAACCTTGTACACCAAGGAAACTATCTACGGACAATGTGGAGCTAACCTTGTCCGGTTCCGGCTACACGTACTCACACGAGCAAACAGGGAAAGCATCACAAACATCATAAACGACCTCTTGCCGCAACAGGTTTCTACCAAAACCCTAAAGCTCGTATGCAACATCACCGGGTCGGACTAACGGTCGCGACCACGGCTTCACCCACCATGCCTAATCCGCGGATCCGAACTCGGCTCGCGATTTGGAGCACCAAAGCTTCTCTAATGACTGGATCTCCTTCACCGTCTTCCACGCTCTCCCTTTGAAAGTCCACCTAGTGTCAACTACCTTCACCTATGGGGGGGGGGGGAATAGGTGACGTGCAGCATTTTTGCGGAATTAAAATTGTACCTACACACGAAAATAAAACAGCACAGCAAATAGAGTACACAAGCTATTTATAGTGGTTCCCCGATTTGGGTACATCCACTTTCCCCCTTCGACCTATCTCCCAACAAGGGACGACTCGGTCTCTTCACCAACAGGATTGAAATAGAATCCTTACACTATCGGAAGGATCCCTTCCACACATAAGAGTCAACACTCCCACACCACGGGTTGCACCCAACCCTTACAACTAGGAACCAACGTTCCTTTACAACAAATATGAAACAAGAATGTACAAGAAATACAAACAACCTTTGGAGACTAAGGTGTCCCTCTTCGTTCGATGACGTGTTCTTGAAGTAATCGAAGAGTCCACAACCCTAGATCTCACTTGGAGAGAATCTCCCCGGAACCGGCGGCGGCAAGAAGGGTGGCGGCTAGATTCTTGAGAACGGCGGCGACAACGGAGTGCGACTGCTGTACTTTGGAGATTCAAACTTCGTAGCAAAGCTAGCAAGGTCTTCCAACGGCCACACTAGGAACGATCGTCTCGATCGATTCGGACGGGAAAAGTTTTCCCGATCAACAAATCAAGAGACAAAGGATCTCTGGTTAGACGCGTGAGACTCTAAGCTTGGCTAAGCTTCTATCGCCGGGAGATCTGGAAGAAACCACGATCTAGCAGCCGGCGATCGACCAGCACGAGCGGCGACGGCGGCGGCGGAGGTATCGCGATCTAGGTCACGTCGGCGGCTCGGTTTTTTTAAATCTTCTTCGCTCTCTACTGTTCAAAAATATGCGTGTATTTATACAGTCAAATATTATTTTATGACCGTTATGGGTCCCACCTGAAGAAACCCTAAAAGCGGTTCAAAATAGAGCCTTAACATTTGATCCGGTCCAGTGGGATCCAGAAAATTGCCCAAGTCAAAATCGGCGAGAATCGAAGGTGATTCTCGTCGAATCGGCGAGAATCAAAGTGATTCTCGTCGATTCGGAGAGAATCAATGGTGATTCTCGTCGATGTTGACTTGTTTGCACGCTCTGATTTAGCCGGATAGAGACGGTGAGAATCAGACAGTGATTCTCGACGATTCGGCGAGAATCACTAGTGATTCTCGCCGAATCGGCGAGAATCACTTGGTGATTCTCGTCGATTCACACTTAGACGATTTTTCGTCTTTCCACCCATGAGCTGCTCTTTGACCCATCCTTGCTCCTTGTCTGCTCTTGCAATATCACAGTCCTGTACTTGAAAATAAGTACACACCAATAGAGAGAGTGCATGTAGGCCAACACACTGATCTGCTCAACGAGGGATTACGTCGTGCAGACCCGTGTAAATTGACCTACTGCACCCTGACATTGGAGTGCACTTAGCATGGAATAACTGCAAGCACAACTTAAAAGGTTTTATCAAATACATCGTGAATTCATCTTAGCTTGACAGGTGGCTTCGTCAAATCCAGGTAATTGTGGATACAATACCCAACAATCTCCCCCTATTTGACGGAGCCAAAATCCCACTAGCTAAGATGAATACCACCATCCAGATAATATATACATCATATATAATTTAAAGATACGACACAAGGAAATAGAGGCAAACAGGTCAAAGCTTGAGTCAATCATAAATTCATATACATATATATATATATATATATATATATATATATATATATATATATATTCCCAAGATCGTTCATATAACAATAATAAAAGATAAAAATGTTCATAAGATAATGACAAGCTATAAATTTCTGTCTATTGCTCTTTGGCTAGGTCATCCTTATGTTTTTGAGTCAAAAACTTCTTTCTTTGCCTCTCAACGTACTACTTGGGCTTTGGATAGTATCTTGGAGGAGGAGCTTTATCTGCCGCCGTGTTGGTCCTGAAGAAGATGTTCCGTTTAGCTTCATATGTCTTGTGCAGCTCCCACTCATGCTGGCTGTATACTTCGTTCCGATTGATTTCCCCTTTTTCTTGTAGCCATAATGTGTCCAAGATGATACTCTTTGATACCGGACTCCACCTTTCGTTCCTTACTTCATCCTCCTTCAATCTGATTCTCTTTTCAGCTTGCGTTTCCTTATAAGTCCCTTCTCGAGATTTTCTCTTGTCCCTAGCTTTTTCTAAGGCTCCTTGGTCAAACATTGCCATCAGTTTTGCCTTGGAGGTGGCCCTAGCAGCCCTATGAGCATCAGCTTCACTTAATGGAACTTCTTCAACACTTGGTCCCTCATCAGCCGCAGTATTAATTTCAGGAGCAGGAGTACCCTCAGGATTTTCAGGGATGTTAGCGCCTAGCGCTTGTTTGAGCATCCACCAACAACTGTCATAAACATATATGTTTGACTGCTCAAAAGTTTTGATTATGATTTCTTGAAGCTCGACCATCTTAGTTGTATATTCTTTCTCCCTCTTTTTGGCTTCGACTGCAATGGAGTTTGCATAAGAATGCAGTGACTCATCAATGTGCTTTGTAGTCTTGGAGAACTCGGTAACCAAAGCTTATTGATTGATGTTAAGAGTCACCATATTGCCATCAAACTTTTGAATATTATTTGCTACGACATGAGCATTCTGATTTACTACGGCGAGAGTATCGATGTTCTTTTTTAATCCGTCCATAAGAAGAGTTACAGCTTGGCCGGCCGCTGTATACTTGTCTTCAAACTTCTTTTCCATCACATCCAGTTTGTGATTGATCTCCACCACGTTCTTGAGCATGAGATTCTCAGATTTCTTAATTCTTTTTAACATTTTATTTTGAGCTTTCTCAAAAGATGCTTTGAGCTCATCCACGATACCTTGAATAACATTTACGGTGTGATTGGCTAGATCAGCTCGTAGTGGATGATCCTGAGGCATACCTTGGCCTTGCTCTTCAGCAGATGCACTTGTAGAGCTGGACAATAGCAAAGTCTCTAAGGGGGGAATACTTGTAGCCTCTGTAGATTTCTCGGAAGAACTAAGCAGTCTCTACTGAGAGGACTCCCCCTCCACTGTTGCACCAATGTTCTCAGGAACGATCTCAGGAACATGATTGTCAGATGGAACTTCAGTGATGTCCTGAGGCTCCAATGCTTCCTGTCCCACATTTCCTTCTTCCTCATCCTCATTATCCATGAAATCATTCTCAGCTGCATCGTCTTCCAAACCTTCCTCAGCAGTCTCCTCTACATCACCTCCAGCTCCTAGATCGTTCAGATTCAGGGCCACCTCATTTTCCATCACAGCTTCACTTTCTTCTTGTAGATCTGCAACTGTATCTCTAGCTATATGAGAGATGCCAGATATGACGTTAGCAGAAGCGGGTAGAGGCTCCCCCTCAATTCCTGCAGTCAGTGCATCAGGAATTTCACTGGGGATTACTAAGGAATCAGCCACAGTTCTGTCCTCGGCTGGAGATACTTCTTGTTGTTCTACCACGGCAGCCTGCCCAATGCGTCTTTCCCATCTGTCAAATACGCTCGAGTCCATTTTCTTCAAGTAATGCAGTGGAACTCCTTTACTCATGTCATACCTATCTCCGTTTAACTGATTGAGATATAGACTGATGATTCAGCCAAAGCTAGGAGATCTGAGAGTGTCCTTTATCTTCTCAAAAAGCAATGCCCCCCAGTTGAATCTTTTTCTGCAGACAATTGCCACAAGGATCTTGAACATGTCCGCAGAGATATGGTCATGAGAGCCCGGTTTGCATATGAGTACTTTCCCAATGATGTCTGACAGAAGTTTCCCCTCCTCATTCATATCCTTTCGCTTTATCAATCTAGTTCCTCGAGCGAGTCCACAGAATAATAATGTCCTGGTTTTATCCCGTTCCTCCAGATAATCCTCGTGCGCAGAGCTAGTGAGCTGCAAGTATTGGGTCAGCTTGCTTGCAGACATCTTGATCTTTGCCCCTGCAACCTCGCTCTTGATGAGAGAGTCTTCATTCCGGAGTTTGGCGGTTGCGAAGAACTCCATCACTTCCTTGTCCAAGATTTTACAGGGGTGCTCCAGTATGAATGAGAGTCCAGCCTCTTCGAGCATGATAATGATGTTTCTGAATTCATCAGAAGCATGTGAGAACCATGTTCGAACCAACTCACAACCAGTGACCAGGCCGGAGGTTGTCCTTGGAGCCATTGCAAGACTGAAATCCCAAGACTACGCCTAATCAGGAATCAAGAGGGAAGCTACACTAACAGTAAGTCACTGTAAGGGTGAGAAAGTGGTTACCCAAGAGCGTAGAAGGTGAGAATCGACGGAAATGACGGGAAACCGGAAGACGATTGCGACGTTGGTTGATCGAACCCGCAGAGACTTGGACGAATGCCCTGGACGCGAGAGGAGTGATCTACGGAGGGAAGAATCGGCGAGTTGCCTGCTTGATATCAACGGAAGAGAAAGCGGGATTCCTGAGGTGGTCGACGGAAGGGGAAGAGTCGGCGAGTTTCCTTCGACGAGTTTTCTTCGGCGAGTTTCCTTCGGTAAGTTTCCTGCGGAATATGAAGGGTCGGCGGGATTCCTTTGCGATATCGACCGGTTTAACATGGTTTAGTGGGGTTTCCGTGTGAAGAGCGAGATGCTAAGGATTGGTGGGAATTTGTCTAAGTCGAAATCGAAGGGATTCTTTAATAGGAATCTACGGGTTAAGAGGCATGCATGATTCTCGAAGTCTTCTGATGTCAAGTTAATTTAAAAACCTTCTAAATATATATATATATATATTTCTTAAAGCCAATCTATTTAGGGTTTGAACTGGGCTTTTCCATACATTTCTTGATGTCAATTGTAAGTTGTCGAGATTTCCAATGACGTATCTTCGTTAGTTTTCAGTGAACTGATTTACGCCTGTAGATGTTAGTTCTCGAATCTACCAGTGGAATTACCGATAAATCTTCATTGATGTATCTAAGGTTTAAGTTTACCGTGTTAACCTATCCTTAGGTGTACACACATATATGTGTATATATATATATATATATAAATATATATGTAAATGTCGAGACAATATGACTCAAGTCTTGGAGCTGATCAAAAATACCTGGGATTACGAGAGTTATCATTTAGCCCCTCTGGTTAAAACATACCAGGTGCTCAATGTGAGTATGCCCATGTAGATATCACTTCTGTTATTCCAGATGCTTGTTCCAATTCAGTCTTGAAACATCTACTGTCTAGTTCCCATCATATTTAAGGGAACCTAGACTACCCTGCAAAAGAGAGTTACTTTACCTTAGGAACCCAATACATATTGGGTCCTAGGTTCTTGTTAGCATAAACACTCGAATGCCTTCCCTCAGAAATCTTGTCAGGAAGACTACCTCTGCCCAGAAGATGTGGATAGGCCCTTGCCCTTGACACAGAGGGGTTGTGCCAACAGTCTATGGCAAAGTGTCCCACCTTGCCACAGCACCAACACGTGTGAATGTTGTATCTCCGTTTCTGAACTGATCTAGTGACTGAGGTAGTCATGAGCCTAGGTCCAAACAAGATAGATCTGGATCCACTCCCAAAATTGCCTCTTCCACCGTGACACGTGGAAGGGTGGAAGGAATGCATGTAGCGAGCATCACGAGGCCTGGGAGGTGGTGCCTTCCTTTCAGTCAGCCCCCTTCCTGAGGCCCCATGAGAACTTACAGCATGACTTCTAACCTCCCTTTCATGTGTCCTTGGGTGGAGAGAAGAGTTCTGAGAGCTGACACCAGCAGATTCATGCCGAGTAGGGGCAGTGGCCGAGAATACAAAGGGCTCAGAATGAGCCTTAGGTATTCTCTCATGGGTGGCCATGACGGCCCTTGCACTATGGGTGTCTCCACATGAGGACAGATCACCCTTGTAGTGACCACGATTATTCCTGTGATCATACCTGAAGGCATGATGAGTACCCTTCCTGCTTGGAGTGGGGGGTCGGAATACCGTTTCCCCATTTCTCCATGAATTTATAATTCGGGAGATCCACCCATTTTCTTCCTTTCTCTTCATAGCATCAACCTTGAAAAAGTTAGATACTATGCTTTTCTCATTCTCTAGACTACTCTCTAGATCTGAGATTTTAGAGTCTTTGACCTTGTTGGATGCCAATTGGAGAACCAACAAGATCTTCAGCCGAGCAATCTCCCGAGCTTGCTCTTCAACAAGTAGGTTGCTTTTCTGAAGGGCTCTCTTCAGGGAATCAGGATTTTCTGAAGGGAAACAGTTCCTGTCTTCAGGAACTTCAAGAGAGACAGGGCAAGATGAAAAAGTTACCTGCTCTTCAGTGTTATTGTCACTAGCGCCAGTGACCGTTGTGTCATCCTCATCAGAACTGCTTTCCTCAATTTCTTTTTCAGACTCTGACAAGGACACTGGAGCTCTGATGGTGTCCGATTGATCCTTGCCTTCATCTTCAGAGGCGAGGACCCCCACATAGGCTTCATCCTCTAGTTGACAGCAGATCCCAGCTTTCTTTGATCCCCCCATCAGCTCTGAGATCATTATCCACATAGATTTGGCCGTCCCACATTTTTCCAATCTAGAGCGAGAAGGTCCAGACCAGACATCCATGATAATCTGACGAATCATCTTGTCCAGATTAAATAATGAGAGTTCCGTCTCCGACATCTCAGCAATACACTTGGGCACTTGGATATTATTTCTAGAGCCGAAGGTCTTCATAGGAATAAAAGGACCCTCTTCCAGGATGAAAGATGCTCGAGGATCGATAGCCTCCAAGTGATACGACACTCTCATCTTCCAGACGGGATAATACTCCTTTGTGCATGTGGGAAGTCTTAGTGGAGAGATCTCATGATCCAGCTCCATGCTTCTGACACTGGTGGTAGGATTCTACTCAAGGTGTAAACCTTTTTGATGAGTAACCTGGCTTTGATACCACTTGAAAGTCCACCTAGTGTCAACTACCTTCACCTATGGGGGGGGGAATAGGTGATGTGCAGCATTTTTGCGGAATTAAAATTGTACCTGCACACGAAAATAAAACATCACAGCAAATAGAGTACACAAGCTATTTATAGTGGTTCCCCGATTTGGGTACATCCACTTTCCCCCTTCGACCTATCTCCCAACAAGGGACGACTCGGTCTCTTCACCAACAGGATTGAAATCCAATCCTTGCACTATCGGAAGGATCCCTTCCACACGTAGGAGTCAACACTCCCACACCACGAGTTGCACCCAACCCTTACAACTAGGAACCAACGTTCCTTTACAACAAATATGAAACAAGAATGTACAATAAATACAAACAACTTTTGGAGACTAAGGTGTCCCTCTTCGTTCGATGACGTGTTCTTGAAGTAATCGAAGAGTCCACAACCCTAGATCTCACTTGGAGAGAATCTCCCCGGAACCGGCGACGGCAAGAAGGGCGGCGGCTAGATTCTCGGGAACGGCGGCGACAACGGAGTGCGGCTGCTGTACTTTGGAGATTCAAACTTCGTAGCAAAGCTAGCAAGGTCTTCCAACGACCACACTAGGATCGATCGTCTCGATCGATTCAGACGAGAAAAGTTTTCCCGATCAACAAATCAAGAGACAAAGGATCTCTGGTTAGACGCGTGAGACTCTAAGCTTGGCTAAGCTTCTGTCGCCGGGAGATCTGGAAGAAACCATGATCTAGCAGCCGGCGATCGACCAGCACGAGCGGCGACGGCGGCGGCGGAGGTATCGCGATCTAGGTCACGTCGGCGGCTCGGTTTTTTTAAATCTTCTTCGCTCTCTACTGTTCAAAAATACGCGTGTATTTATACAGTCAAATATTCTTTTATGACCGTTATGGGTCCCACCTGAAGAAACCCTAAAAGCGGTTCAAAATAGAGCCTTAACATTTGATCCGGTCCAGTGGGATCCAGAAAATTGCCCAAGTCAAAATCGGCGAGAATCGAAGGTGATTCTCGTCGAATCGGCGAGAATCAAAGGTGATTATCGTCGATTCGGCGAGAATCAAAGGTGATTCTCGTCGATGTTGACTTGTTTGCACGCTCTGATTTAGCCGGATAGAGACGGCGAGAATCAGATAGTGATTCTCGTCGATTCACACTTAGACGATTTTTCGTCTTTCCACCCATGAGCTGCTCTTTGACCCATCCTTGCTCCTTGTCTGCTCTTGCAATATCACAGTCCTGTACTTGAAAATAAGTATACTCCAATAGAGAGAGTGCACGTAGGCCAACACACTGATCTGCTCAACGACGGATTACGTCGTGCAGACCTGTGTATATTGACCTACTGCACCCTGACATTGGAGTGCACTTAGCGTGGAATAACTGCAAGCACAACTTAAAAGGTTTTATCAAATACATCGTGAATTCATCTTAGCTTGACAGGTGGCTTCGTCAAATCCAGGTAATTGTGGATACAATACCCAACACCCTTCTCTCTAGATCTTAGACGGAGAAACAACGACTGAAATAATCCGGATTTTGAAACCCTACTCTCGGGTATATCCCAAACAGAAAAACCCCCAGCCTTCGGATCCCACACAAAGGAATGCACGGCTGCGATACGGGTTTGACCTGGAAAAACAGAATGTCGAACACTCTGCGTCAAACCAATCAGCCAAGATCGGCTCTCGACGATCGTCGAACCAAGATCGTCGAGCGCATAAATCGACGAGCGCAAGCCAGATTGTCGAACGCAGATCATCGATCGCTGGCCAGATCGTCAAGCGCTGGCTAGTACCACGATCACTGGCCTGATCGTCGAACCAAAATCATCGACCGCGCAAATCATCGAGCGTAGATCGTCGAGCGCTGGCCAGAACGTCGAGCGCTGGCCAGATCGACGATCGCTGGCCTGATCGTCGACCCAAGATCGTCGACCACTGGCCGAATCGACGATGGCTGGCGAGATCGACGATCGTTGGCGAGATCGACGATCTCTGGCGAGATCGTCGAACCAAAATTGTCGAACGCAGATTCGACAGGGATCGTCGAGCGCAGACTCGACCACACTTCGTCGACTTCACATCGACGACCTCCTGAGCTCTTTGCCGAACCCGACCGAGACACGGCCTTGGACACGCCCGTGTCCTTGGCCGTGTCACCCCTTACCAAGACCCAATCCTGGCCAAAAACGTTGATCGACCCTTTTACGAAAATTGGGGCGTTACACGTAGAGCTAGCATACCGATCCAACCGTGTAAATTCATGGAGATACTCGTCCATGCTACTCTCTCCTTGCATCAACTTCTGGAATTCATTTTCCATCGCGATCCTCTGAGCCGAGGGAAGGTACCTTGCCAAGAACAGTCTCGAAAATTCTTCCATCGAGACATCCGTAAGTTGCCTTCCCCTCAAATGATGTAGCTCTAAACCTTCCCACCATAGCCTTGCATCTCCGTCCAAAAGGAACGTAGCTATGGTGGTCATCTGCCACTCTTCCGTTTCAGTAGCTGTCAGTACTCTCTTTACTCGGGAGAGCCAATCCTCAGCTTGGGATGGGGTTCCCGTCCCCGAGAATACCGGAGGATTAAAGACCATAACATGCTTGAGCTGCCTTTCTGTTGCTCTCCTAGGCACCAAAGAACACTACTTTCTCCACCCTTCTCGGTTTCGCTGCTTGAAGCGGTACCTACTCCACCGCAGGAGCAGGCTGCTGCATTTGCCTTGCAGGTTGCACATTGATCATAGCAAACACCATTTCAGCAACCAATCGTATGATTTCTGCGGAGGGAGGTGTTGCAGGCACATCATTCAGTGCGCTACTAGCCTCAGAAATCGGGTGTTCTGACGGCCCTGCACCACTTCTGGTCACCTATAGTTGTACAAAACACTGTTAAGTGACCAAACAAAATTGCAAAAAGCAATTATGGGAAAATGCAGGTTCCTCAAACATGTGTATTTTCATTCTTAACTGGACATTCATAGGTTCTTTTATGTTATAACGATGACGCACACACATGTGCTCACCACCCCTTAAAAGAATTCGTCCACGAATTCATTTAAGTTGATCGAAATCAGCAGTCTGATACCAAATTATAACACCCTCTATCCGTCGCATAGCATATAGTAGTAGGCACGGACGAGTGCCGATGTCATATACCACAGACAGACTGGAAGGTTACGCAATGGAAACCATCCTTCCAATAACCAACGTCCTACACAGAGTACATTCTAGCGGAAGCAATTAAAAAGTTGAAAATATTAAGAACCCAGGCAACAACATGAATGTCCACTACACAAACCCAACAGGGATGAACGTACAAATACACAAGTACATGACCTTATGACCATACAATAGTTTACTCAAATATATGTGTCTTCCAAACCTCGGCACGCAGGCCGGTCATACATGAGAATAAAAGAAAACACTCATAATTAGGCCTTCAAGGTCCAGCTCAGCAACAAGGGCTTTTGCCCGCTATTTGCCACTCGGCTCCGCAGCACCTGCAAGCAACAATCCACCGAAGTAGTGGCAAACAAAAGCAACGGTCAGCTAAGCTGACCAAATTATAACGATACCGCCACTAAACTCGGGGCGGCGACGCTCCTTCCCTGCAATTTATTTGCATAGCCATATAATAGAGAAATTTCACATCATCACAGGCATAGGCTCGCACGGCCACACACCCCGTGCTCTCAGGGCACATTCTCGGTGAACCCGGTCAAAGTCCGCGGTCTCACCACCGCCCCTTGGACGGCAAATCTCGTGAGCATTATAGTCTTTCCGGCCTTTGTCCAAGACCCTCCATATATGCCAATGACGAGTACCACGTACCTTAGGTCTCTCTAATCGAACGACATAGTGCGGGTACGGTTCCACCTAACCCGTTGCTCACACCGCAGCGTCAATTTAAGTCATATGCGCGAGTCAAGTTTCCCCGAGTCCCAATCCGATCACACACTTTACATAACCTAGTTATGTACAAGTTGGCTTCCAGGCCATCATGTTGGCAGAATCACGCATCTGCCCAGTTTTCCGGGTGCACCTCGGAGTTAGTCCCCAAGGTTCCCTGTTGCAATCTACCGCGTAGAAAACCCGAAAAAAAACCATCGGCGCGGAGTCTTCTCCGGCCATTCATGCAATGTAACATCACTGATCCAGATCAACTTGTCCGGGTAGGCTTCACACATCATGCCTATGTCCGTTTCTCGAATACAGACTCTACATGCAAAACAACGGGGACTATTCATGTCTACCTGAAGGAACACCTCACACTCACCGTAAACTCGTGAGAGAGGGCTTCCTATGCAAGGGAAAAGAGGACTTCACATGTCCAAGATAAGAATCGTTATCCTAGTATTCCTCTTTGGCGCCATGAAGATCTATGCAGATGAAAAACACCGTAATGTCCTCGCCTCCATAGATCCGAACTCGACTTGCGATTTGGGGCTCCGAAGCTCCACCGGCAGCCGGATCTCTCCTCCTTCTTCTTCCTTGCTCTCCCCTCTCTCTAGAACTCTTAAAAAGAGAAAAACCCAAATAGAATGAGGGTTTCTAAACCCTATTCCCGGGATATACCCTGCCAGGATAAGCAAGGACCCTTAGATCTCAAAGGAAGAAAATAGACGGCCACAAGTCACACTTAAAATCCAAAACCTGGGCTGAACATGGCTTGTGACATGCTCGTGTCCAAGGCCATGTGCCCCATTCGACGTCGAAACCGTCGCATCCCGAAAAGAACACGGGATCTTAATACGCCCATGTCAGGATTGACACACCCATGTCATCCAGTACATGCTTGTGTTGCGGGGCGTGTTCCTCCATCGATACAGGACTAACACCAACCAGAGGAGAACACGGGTATTCGACACGCCCGTGTCGAATTTGACATGCCCGTGTCAGGCTGAACACGCCTGGGCTCCAGGCCGTGTTACACCCCCGACACAGTATGGCTAACCACCAGAGTAGGACACGGCCTGGGACACGCCCGTGTCTCAGGCCGTGTTCGCTGTTTGACAATCATCAACTGCAATTTCATCGACCACACGGCCATCGTCGAACCCGAGCACGACACGGCCCTGGTACACGCTCGTATCCCAGGACGTGTGACCTCTACTAAGTCCTAGACTTGGCTTAAAATGCTAACCGTTGCTCTTTTGAGTTTCGGGGCATTACACTGGACCTCCCATATATCGCCACCGTTCAAAGGTACTTAACTTGACGACAATATCGTTCAGAGGTACTTAACTTGATGGTAACCTTTGTTGTTCAGAGATAATTAACTTAGCGACTATGTTGTTCAGAGGTACTTAACTTGACGACCGACTGCCCATTTAGAGGTACTTAACTTGACGACCAAGTCGTTCAGAGGTACTTAACATGATGGCACAGTATTTGACCTCCACGGCTCAACTCATGATAAGCCACCCGACTTTGTGCCATTTCGGGCTGGAACCAACCACTGCTGGGCAATTTAAGCTCACAGCTTTGCATATAATCGCCCCTAGGTCTCTTAGAGACATGGCTTGTAACATTTTAGCTCATAGGGAGCTATCGCCAGCAACACTCATTGTCGCCCGACGACAACCACAGTTCTCCAAACTGTGATCTTTTTGGGTATTTTCCTGGAAATGCTTCCAGTACTTTAATGCAGCATCCTGCATACCCCTAGACCTCGAATTTCATACCTACATCACATGCATATCCACAAAGTCTTCTCTGGCATGCAAAGCATAAAAACATCACCAATCCATACCTACCTGTCCAAATGGGATTCCCACATCATGCCTATCCCCGACGCTACATTTTTGTATCTATACGCAAGAATAAACGGGGATCATACCGATCTACCCATTGGAATCCACCATTTTTTCACCTTTTGGTGAGGGGTTCCATGCAAGTATGCATATTGAGGAATTCACTTGTCCGGGAGAAAATCATTACCCTTGTAGTTCTCTTTGAAGCCATGGTGAAGCTGTTCTATATAGATGGAAATGAGCGCCTCACTTTCCACTTCGCGGATCTAGCCTCGAATCTGACTTCTGATGAGGGAATCTCCTTCAGAACCTTCACAAAGGTCAACCCAAACCCTTAGCTCCAGCCTTTAGTTCTTGAAAGTGTTCAGTTGTCTTACCTAAATCACCTAGAGGGGGGGGGGGGGGGTGAATAGTTGAGTTTTGTGTTTTTTGCGGAATAAAAACTTTAGAGATCTAAGTACAGAAAATAACAACGCCAAACAATCACAGAGGACACAGAGATTTATAGTGGTTCCGCAACCTTGGGTACATCCACTTTCCACTCACCGATCTAGCAAAGCATTAGACTCGGCTGCTTCACTATCTCAGATTGAAAAACTAATCCTACTTCTCGGAATAACGTTCCTACAACTCGATCCACAATATGGTTCTACACTTGAAAGATGAAAACTTCCTACAACTCGGAGAACGAAGCTCCTACACTCGGAGAGTAACCTCCTACAAGAATAAATTGAGAATATGAAACAAAAATAGCAATATTTCTCAGATCTGGAGATGTCGGCCAAGGTCTTCTTCCTTTGAACTTTGCGGTACAGTCAGAATAATTTGAAGAAGATACCCAGCTAGATCCTGATCTGAAACTTCTTGACTCACACGATCAGAGAGAAGATGAAGAGTTGAAGAACAATCTCGATCTGCAAGTCAACTGATCTGAATATTCTTGAACGAAAGCCCTAGGCGATTTGCACGATGTTGAGTGGCGGCGGCTTCCGTTTAGGAAAGAGAAAAATTGATTCATAAATTCTTAGAATGTTTCTTTACAACACTTGTTGTTAGGGTTAGTCGAAATGGCAAGACCTTATATAAGATCTCCATAACGGTCATCATTAGCATTAATGACGTCCACGTAGACTAATCACGTCAAGTCATTTTAAAATCCCGTCAGTTTAGGACTTAGCGAATTTTTTGGAAAACTGACTGAATTACTCGAGTGAAAAGTGAAGTACTCGAGTACTGAGATTAGTTCTCGAGAAGACAAAGTTAGACTACTCGAGAAGGAGTCCTTCAGAAAATTCAGAACAGAATCTATAATCACTCGAGTGCAATAAAGATTACTCGAGTGCTAGAAAGGTCACTCGAGAGGTGGAGAGGAACTACTCGAGAAAAAGACTTAGAGAAAATTCTGGAAGATAAAAACCAATTACTCGAGTACTGGATCTAGACAACTCGAGAAGTAAGCAAATTTCTCGAGCACATAAACACTACTACTCGAGTGAGGTAAAGATAACTCGAGAACTTTGCTTCTGTCACTCGAGACAAAGAGCTTATCTACTCGAGTGGTGAACTTGACTACTCGAGTATAAGACTTAGAAAAATTCTGAGATAGAAACTCTGTTAACTCGAGAATAAGAAGGGGACTACTCGAGTAATGAAACTGGCCACTCGAGAACTATGTTCAGCCTTCTCGTGAACCATTCCCTTACTCGAAAGTCAGCCTTAACTTACTCGATTACTATCAGAAAATCTACTCGAGTACTTAAGTTCTTCTCGAGTAAAATACTTAGAATAAAATTGTTTCCTGAAAATTTTCCTTTCTTCTATGGAATCAGCAACATGTCTTTCTCCAACAATCCTAGTGCTTGAAAAATGAAGTGTATCCCAATATAGAGGCTACACATGAGTCAACACCATGGATCACACAATGAGAGATTACATTGTATGGTCCTGTGTTTGGTGACCCATTGTAGACTGACATTGGTCTACACTTGGCAATTAAGTCCCGCAAACAAATAACTCAAACAATACATCAAATACAACTTAATTCATCTTAGTTCAAGCGTGACTTCACCAAATCTAGGTTATTGTGGGTACAATACCCAACAATCTCCCCCTATTTATAGAAGTCAGAACCCTTTACATTAAGGTGAATTATATAAACAAATAAAGAGCTAGATATACAGGAGAGAAAATAAAGTAACATGCACAGGAATTATAAGCAAAGAGTAGATTAACAAAATTAAGGATGTTTATAAATAGAATTGTCCAAAAAATCATTTCTACACAATTCCCATCCACACCCTTATAACTTTCTTCATCCTTAGGCTTAATGTTGCTGTTGTTGTTGCTGTCTATCCTTCTTTTCTTGTTGCCTCCTTTGATATCAGTATGACTTTGGATAGTACTTGGGAGGTTTTGGAGGTGCAGCAGGATTGTTCCTTCCATGCACTCTATCATAGAGTCTTCTCTTGGTCATAGACTTCTCATATAAGTTCCACTCTTGGGAGCTGTAATGATCATGTTTATTCTCATTGAAGTCCAAAACTAATTTGAGAGTATCAAGTATAAGTGACTTTGATGTAGGACTCCAGATCTCTGCAAATTCAGGAGCTTTTTTTTCTCTGCTTCTGGAACTAGAATGGATCTGCTGGCAGAAGCTCCATCACCATACTTCCTTTTCTTTGGTATATTAATTTCAGAAGGAGCTTGAAGAATATATCTGCTGGATCTGATTCCCAAACCTGAGTGTAAGTTTTTGGAGGAGGGGCTTCAGAGCCTTCAGGTCTTGGAGAGAAAGTAGGCTGAGGATCTGGAACTAGAGCAAGAGGAGCTAGGGGATTCAGATGATGAGGAATAATATTTAGATCTGCTTGAAAATCAGGGAATATTTGGTTGTGCATCCACACAGCTGTATCATAGGTATGAAATTTTACACTGTGGATCTGATTCTGCACCTCATCATTAATTTCCTTTAGCTTTGCTTCCCAAAGAGTTTGCTTGGCAGCATCTGAAGTTTCTAAGTATCCTTTGACTAAAGTCTCCCCCTTGCTGACTTCTACAATGAGTTCATCTATGGAAGCTTCTTTGAAGGTACCCACTTCATCACAGATTTTGAAGGTGTGCTTTTGGTCCAGCTTTTCTAAATGAATCTGATTATTAGCAAGAGTAATAGATTATTCCATTACTTTGCCAACACTGGTAATGGTGTGATCCAATGCTTTGCCACCTATCTTGAATAACTGTCTAAGCTCATCTGTATTGTGTTGTATTTCAGCAAAATCTCTGCTCATCTCTTTTTCAAGAGCAGAAACTAGACTCGGCTACTCCACTATCTCGGATTGAAATCAATCCTACGCCTCGGAATAACGTTCCTACAACTCGATCCACAACACGAATCTACACTCGAAAGATGAAAACTTCCTACAACTCGGAGAACAAAGCTCCTACACTCGGAGAGTAATCTCCTACAAGAATAAATTGAGAATATGAAATACAAACAATAATATTTCTCAGATCTAGAGATTTCGGCCAAGGTCTTCCTCTTGAACTTTGCAGCTTTATCAGAAATTATTGAAGAAGATACTCGGCTAGATCCTGATCTGAAACTTCTTGACTCACACGATCCGAGAGATGATGAAGAGTTGAAGAACAATATTGATCTACAAGTCGACTGATCTCAATCTTCTTGACTTAGATGTTCTTCTTCATCAACTACATGTAGCCGAAGAAGATTGGAGACAGAGGTCTTGGTAAGCTTTATCTTGATTCCCTTAACTGTAGACTTGAGGACCTTGCCATTTCTCCTTACTTTGATGTTTTGAAAGAATTCTTCAACTTCTGGAAATAGGATTTTATAGGGCTGTTGGAGAATGAATGTCAAGCCAGCAGTGTCGTGCAGAATGAGAAGATTTCTGAAATCGTCTGACAGTTCGGCAATACCGGCGGTGACAAGTTCAAAACCAATCCCAATCTTTGAAGGCGGTGCCATGATCCAGAGAGTTATGAGAAATTCACTGTGGGGAAGAAGACGGCGCGAGCTCTGCGACAGTCAGCGGAAGGCGAAAGGACTTTCTCTTTTCTCGAGTGAGAAGGTTTTGAATTTGTGTAAAAAATGAAATCCAGATTTTTCTATTTATATAACCCGAATTATCGATGATTAAGGAAGAAATTAATCTAACATACCTTTGAAAGTGGCGGTATAAGCTTCGGGTTGCGAATAAAGAAATTTGAATACAGCACTACATTCGTCTAAAGAGAAGGAAATAACGATTTCCTCATCCCAACCCCTCTGCAAATGTGGCCTTGGGTTAAACCCAAACCACACGATCACTCCATCAACACGAAGCACTGGCCTGGATTTGAGTTGAAAAGTCACCCTAACCACTTTAATCAGCCAGCCAGCGCCACTGTACTCGAGAAATCCTTTCGACTTTCGTCGAAAGGATACAACACTACATTCGTCAACCTTCCCGAAATCCGTTCGACGTTCGCCGAAAGGATACATGACATATAACAGAACTACATTCGTCGAACTCCGTTCGATATTTTAGCATGTTACTTCCTACTCCTTTTGGGGTGTTACAATCCTCCTCTTCTTACAGAAATTTCGACCCGAAATTTGCATACAGCTATAAGAAATATATCAACAAATATGTTACAACATATATTCTCTTCACAAAAATGTACATCATTTTATACAAACAACTCGAGAAATTCAGCACGGATGGTTTGCTCCGCTCCCATGTTAGCTCCTCACGGCCACAGTTGTCCCACCGGACCTTGACAATCCCAATTGTCTTGTTCCGCAGCCGTATGATCGTCGTACACTCGATCCAAATAGGCTTAACTTTCGTCGTTAGCCTGTTATCGACCGGTACTTGATCCGCAACAACCACTTGAGCTGGCTCTTTCACGCTTTTTACAACACCAGTATGTGAAACACATCGCACAAACCACTTAGATCTATTGACAGAGCTAACCGATAGGTGACCTCTCAAACTCGTTCCACCACTTCAAACGGGCCAAGATACCTTGGACTTAGCTTTTTCAAGCGCCGAATCCTGGATATGCGTTTGAATGGCTTGATCTTTAAGTATAATTAATTGCCCAATGCAAACTCCATGTTTTGGTGTTTGACGTTGTAGTATTTCGCCTGCCTATCTTGGGCCATCACTAGCTGCTCGCGAATAGTATGCATGGTAAAATATGCATCCTCGACCACCTTATGTTTATATAGCTTTGATTTGCCTGTTTCCGCCCAAGCTAACGGAGTACGACACTTCCTACCGTATAAAGCTTCAAAGGGCGCCATTTGTATACTAGCTTGATATCTATTATTGTAGGCGAACTCAATCATATAAAGGTGATCTTCCCACCTCTTCCTGAAATCCATGGCGGACATACGGATCATGTCCTCCATTATTCTGTTGATCCTCTCAGTATGGTGATCAGTTTGCGGATGAAAGATTGTATTGAACTTGAGTTTAGTCCCCAACAACTGATTGATTAGCCTCCAATCATTCGAAGTAAAATGCCCATCTCAATCACTTACGATGCTACGGGGCACACCGTGTAATCATACGATATTATCCACATACAACTTAGCCAGTTTCTCCACTGAATCATCCTTTCGATTAGGTATGAAGTGCGACACATTGGTTAACAGGTCAACGATCACCCACACGACATCATTTCCGCACTGAGATGTCGGCAGTCCATGCACAAAATCCATAGAAATGTCGTCGAACTTCCACAACGGGATTGGTAATGACTTCAGGAAACCGCCCGATTTCTGGCATTCAGCTTTCACTAAGGCACAAGTTTGACATTTTGCCGTATAATGGGCTATATCTTTCTTCAAACCTGGCCACCAGAAAACTTTCTTCAGATACTTGTACATTTTTGTGCTCCCTAGGTGAATTGAATACTTTGTAAAGTGTGCCTTATACAACAATTCTTCACATAATTTACCCACATTCGGGACACACAAACGACCATCCTTCCGCAAAAGGTCGTCATCCTATGAGAATTGGGTATTTAACCCATCCACTGCATAACATTGTAGACTTTCATCAAGTTTCGTTGCTTGTCGAACCCTGTCCGCAAGATCATACTATACCTCAGTTTAGTTCAGGCATGCACTTGCAGTAGCATTCTTGTCCACACAAGAGATATCTAAGGCCTCCAACTCCTGGATTAGATGCTCATCATGCATCTGCAACCAGCCTGCCCTTGCTGGAGTCCTACAACTCAAGGCATCTGTGACCACATTTCCCTTCCCGGGGGTATAATGAATCTTGAAGGTGTAGTCCCCAAGGAACTCCATCCATCTCTGTTGTCGCATATTTAGATCCTTCTGATCCAGCAGGTACATAAGGCTCTTATGGTCCGTGAAGATGTCAACTTTCACGCCATATAAGTAGTGACGCCATAGTTTGAGTGCAAATATCACTGCCGCCAACTCCAAGTCATGGACGGGATAGTTCCGATCATGCACTTTCAACTGCCGTGAGTCATAAACTATGACTTTACCAAACTGAAGAAAAACACAGCCTAAGTCGCTCCCTGATGCATCACTATAAATTTCATTGCTGTCTGAACCATAAGGTGTTGTCAGGATTGGCGTCGTAGTCAGACGACCTTTCAGATCCTCAAAAGCTCGCGCTCACTCCGGCATCCAAACGAACTTCTGATTTTTTCTCGTCAGTGTGGTGAGAGGCAAGGCTATCTACGAGAAGTTCTCTACGAAGCTCCTATGGTAGACCACAAGTCCAAGAAAACTTCGCACTTCAACCGCAGAAGACAAAACCGGCCACTCCCGTATCGCAATAATCTTCGTCGGATCCACCGTAATGTCATCTCCACTTATCACGTGACCAAGAAAAGCCACTGACGTCAGCCGAAACTCATAGTTTGAGAACTTGGCATAAAGCTTCTTTCTTCTTAGGGTGTGCAACACCATCCATAAATGATTCTCATGATCTTCTTCAGACTGAGTGTACACCAAAATGTCATCAATATAGACAATAACAAACAAGTCCAAGTACTCTCGAAACGTTTGGTGCATTAGGTCCATGAATACTGATGGCGCATTTGTTAGTCCAAATGGCATTGTAGTGAACTCATAATGACCATAGCGTGTACCAAACGCTATCTTGGGAATATCACACTCCCAAATCGTCAAATGATAATAGCCAGACTTTAAATCCAGCTTAGAGTAGACAATTGATCCCACTAGTTGATCGAATAAGTCATCAATCCGTGGAATCAGATATTTGTTCTTTTCTATCAGCTTGTTCAGCTCTTGATAGTCAATGCATAGCCACAAGCTTCCGTCCTTCTTTTTCACAAATAGGACTGGAGCGCTACAAGGTGACATACTTGGGCGTATAAAGTCTTGATCCAGCAACTCTTGCAATTGAACCTTTAGTTCCGCCATCTCCTTTGGCGCAACACGATATGACTAGCGGGTCACAAGTCTGGCACCTAACACTAACTCAATAACGAAGTCAATCTCCCGCTGGGGCGGTAACCCTAGAAGATCTTTAGGAAACACATCCGTGTACTCCGATACAATAGGAACATCACTCACACTGGACCTCGGCTCAATAGCCTCCAACAACGTGAAGAACAACTCTACACCCTTCCGAACGGGCCACATGTTTCGCACCTAGCACCACCTCAATAGCGAAGTCAATCTCCCACTGGGGCAGTAACCCAGGAAGATCCTTAGGAAACACGTCAGCATACTCTGATACAATCAGAACGTCACTCATACTGGATTTTGGCTCAACAGCCTGCATACTCGTGAAGAACAACTCCGTGCCCTTCCGAACAGCTTTGACGACTTGGATAGTAGACATCAATATCTTGCTCGATCCTCGCATACTAGCAAATTTAGTCTCTAGCTCGGTATTCTGACCCAATGTGACTTCCTTTGAGTTGCAATCAATACATGCACGCTGATCTGAAAGCCAGTCCATACCAAAGATCACATCGAACTCAGATATCGGCAGCAAGGATGCTTCCAACCCAAAATCCCGACTTCCTATCCTTACCTCCACGTAGTAAGCCCTATCCACATTCATCACGCATCCGTTCGGCAATAACACCTTCATACTATCTGCCGTTATACGAATATGCACTCTGATCTGTGACATGAAGTCCTCAGAAAGAAACGAATGCGAAGCACCCTTATTGATTGATTCGGGGGGGGGGGGGGGGTTAAAACTACAAAAATATTTAGGACATGCGGCGCCCCGAGCGGTTTATTTAGAAAAGGTGGATTTGGTTTTATTTATGAAGACGGGGCGCGTGGATTTATTATTTGGATATAAAATAGTTGAAATCGAGTTTTAACGAAAGGAGTCATGTGCACCTATCGCGTGTAGTACAAGATATTCCAGTGAGGAATATCGGGGTCGTATTATGCCCGGGGTCATGTTGATTATTTCTACTCTTCCCTGGAGGGGAATATTATTTTACCGAAAATTTATCATGTCGTGATATTATTTATATATATAAAAACAGAAAATAAAAGCATTTAAAGATGGATCCGATGAATAACTTAGCGCAACTGTATCTAAAAGAATTTGAACAAAAATAAACTTTTAAAAAAAGAGAGATTCTAAATTTCAAATTAATTAAGGCGGAGACTTGGCCGTGGAGGTTCCACTAAAATGAGTTCACCTATCTCTAGGACTATCTCTCACCTGAACATTAAGACTATTCGACCGAGCTCTTGTCCGACAAAGGATTCCTCTTAATACATGCATTATGCTAAGAACCCCGCTATTGGGTGAGGAAGCCAATCCAGTAGAATTCTGCGCCTCCTCTCTCGAGGGTTAGTGCGGAACTCCATTTACTATAGGGTGATCGGTCCATACGCACAGACTCTTGGCTATCTAGCGTATGGACTATAGAAATAGAGCACACAGATCGATATGTGGTTCTACGCATTGTAAACCCGGGGCAAACCTTAAGTAATTTAATTAATTAGCCACTCATCAGAATGGGCACGACTTGCGGAAAGAAAGCGAGAAAATGAAAGCGGTAAAATGAAAGTAGGAAATAAAGCAGTAAAGAAAGCAATAAAGAAAGCATTAAAACTGCAAGTCCTACTCAAACGAGTAGGAGAAAAATGAAAGCGAGTCCTACACAAACGAGTAGGAGGAAATAAATACACACACACACACACACTCTACAGAAATGAAAACACACGCACACACTCGACAGAAATTAAAACGCACACACACACCCTACATGAAATGAAATACGCACATACACACACTCTACTGAAAATGAAAACTCACACACGCTACAAAAAGTAAAACACACACACTCTACATAAAGTAAAACACACGCACACACTCGATACAAATGAAAAAAAGCTATAAAAAGTATCTCATACACGCACGTACACATACAAAAAATGCGAAAACCAAAGTGTTCTAAAAATTAAAATGACTATATTTTTACAGGTGGAATGTGATAGAAATGCGTAAAAAGTAGATATTAAAATTAACGGAGCAAAAGTTTTTGAAAATAAAAGCAAAATGAAAATGTTCGAAAAATTAAAACAAATACATTTCTACCGCTAGAATGTGGTAGAGACGCATAAAAAGAAGACAAAAAAATTAAATGAGCAAAAAGTTTTGAAGTAAAAGCAAAATAAAGGTGTTTGAAAAATTAAAACGACAGTTTATCCATTCTTATGATTCTATAAAAACATTTAAAAAGTGGAAGAAAGGGTAAAGGAAAGAAAAGTTTTACAAAAATAAAAACAAAAGACTAAGTAAAAAAAACAAAAACCACTTTTTTAACCTTTTTTATAGTTTCATAAGGATGGACATAAAATGCACAGAAAGGTCCTAAGTCTAACCAAAGAGAGTAACAATAACAATATCATAAAAAGATAAATCTATACTCATACACACACACACCCATATTAAAAATAATAAAAACCAAAAATAAAACAAGTAAAAATAAGATTGCCTAAGAGAGGTGCTTAGATGGAATCCAAAGCCATATAAAGGGAGAAAAACACAAATTTTGTTAAGTAAAAACGAGTTACAACGAAAGATAAAAATAAAAACTTAGGGGAGGTGGAGAAAATTTCATTACATAGCTTTGGAAAGCAACTAGCAACACAACTCCTAAGGCATAATGGTCCAAAAAGAGAACAAAAATCCTTACAGAAATTGGCTATTTATAGGCAAAATTTTCAAGGTACACTCCCTAGGTCACGGGCGTGGAATGGGGGCATATAAGTACTATTCATGATGTGATCCAGAGAACTGACGACTGGTTTGACTTTGCGGCTGTACACGTGGCGAGTCACGGGCGTGACCATATTTGTCACGGGCGTGTCAGGAAGGTTGATCCGGTGACGACATCACGTCAATCAGTTGCCAGCGACGTCTTGTCAGGCCAGGTGGAGAAGTACATGCCCGTGTCGCATCTTGACACGGGCGTGTCGGGTCGGGTCGACGATCTTCGATCGTGGTTTGTCGAGGGTGTGTCTAGCGGGTTTGATGAACTTCGAGCACAAAACGTCGAGTTGGGGTGATACGGGGCTTTATCATGGCCGTGTCATATTTGACACGGGCGTTTACTTGGGCATGCCACGATTTTTTCTTTGGATGCAGCTGATTTCTGGTGGAATTGAGTAACACGCCCAGGTCACGGGCGTGACTTGAAGTACACGAGCGTGTACTATGCTTTTTTTGACAATTTTTCTGCAATTTCAGGAAAATAAAATAAAGCTAAGTTAGCAATGTATTTGCAAAAAGGAACAATTTATTAAAGAAAAATAACTAAAAATGAAAAAAAAATAAACTAAAATGACTAATTTATTGTACGTAAAAATACGTATATTTACAACTCATCAAATACCCTCATACTTAAGATTTTGCTATTCCAGAGCAAAAGTTGGAGATATACTTATAAGGAATTAAAGAAATCCTAAGTTTAGCTACCACTTAAATTAATTGAAAGGAAGATCAAAATAGTTATCCAGGGTATAAGAGTTAAGTCCTAAATTATGATAAAAATTTAAATAAAAGAAGAGTTTCAGCTAAAAAATTCTGATATAATCAAATGGATAGCGAAAATTTTTTTTGTTAGGTTAATAAAAGTAGATTGGATTATGAAAACTTTAGCTTATAAAAAGTAAAGGAAATAATTTAATTTAAGAATTATGTTCTCAAAAAGATTTTAAATTAAATCTAGAATTATTTGAAATTGGCGGAGGGGGTGTTGAGGTTTATGAAGAGGGCTTTGGTTTTTAGAGGCGAGGGTATATTTTTTCGCTCAAACCTCTAATGATTTTTTTTTGAATATGGATATTTAGGAAAACGAAATCTTATTTTCCATAACATATAAATTTTTTTAACAACTTCATTATAACCCAATGTATATGTATAGGAGTAATGAATTTTATCCTCTTACTCCGTAACATATAATTTTTTCAAATATTGGATGCCTATGTTTACGAAAGGAAATCTTATTCCCATTGACATAAGATCTTTTAAGGATCAAAATCATGCCAAGTACGACATGAAAAAAGGCAATTGGTTTTTTCAGAAAGGAAAATAGGTTTAATAAAAAAGTTTTGAGAGCAACCTTTATAAATTAAACGTTCCTATATTTTTAAAAACAATCTCAGAGTAAACATAATTGAAATCTAAGGTTGTTATTTTCTAATAAAATAAATGTGCAACTATTTAGATGAGTTAGAAGTGGTGCTGAAAATAAGTACCTTATCTAAATAATAAAGAAAAGCATAAGAGATTCTTTAAAACTTAACCCCAGATATCTAAATCTATCGATCTCCAATTAATAAACAAATAGTAAACAAAAAATTAATAAAATTCGCTTATAAATAAACTCGCAACAAAATTTTTGGAGAGCAAAAAAGGGTTAAGAATAAGATATTCGATTTATTCGTTACATAATAAACAATTTTTCGGGTTTTTATCTTTTTGTTTTGTTTTGTGTTTTATTATCTTTTTTTTTGAATTTTTAGAGTAATTCTCTTTTTAGGATTTTTTTGATTTTCTAAACTTTTTATTTTTAAGTTTTTTTGATTAGTTTTAACATTTTTATCAATTTATTTACAAGAAAGGGGAGACAAAGATGTGTTATTTACAAAGAAGAGAGGGAGAAAGAGATTTTATCAATTTTTTGAGTTATTTTCTTTTTTTTTGAACTTTTTGTTTTATAAGTTTTTTTTGTTTTATGAATTTTTTGAAAGAGAGGGGGGAAAGAGAGAGGTTATTTTTACAAAAAAATATTTACAAAGTAATTTTTTTGAGTTTTTTGATTATAAAAAACAAGCAACAATATTTTTGGAGGGTTTAATTTTTTGCATTTTTTTTTGTATTTTTGATGGGTACAGAAAATATAAGTGCGAAAAAAGAAATATGCGAGAAACGAGAACACCCCCATACTTAGTTCCAACATTGTCCCCAATGTTGCAAGATAAGCATGAGGAACGATAACAAAATAGAATGCGTGTATGTACATAAATGAAGAAGAAGGGGGGGGGGGTAGGAACTTCCCTGAGATGTGTTTCGAGACGCCCGGTATGAAAGCGAAAGCCTGCATTATTAATAATAGATAGCAGAAAGATAACTGAAAAACAAAAAAGATAAACTCGATCAAAATTTTGCAGAAGATAGGGGGCAAGTGTAAGTGACTCGAAAGTAGCTAACGTCTTAGCTATAAGAGCGTGATAGAAATGCGTTCCCATATTGCCTAAATTAACGTTAAGCGTGCCGAAGCGAAAACAATAGAGTTATAATATTTAATAATAGAAAAGTTTTTATTTATTTCAAGTGTTTATTATTTTTTTGGTATAATTTTGTTGGGTTTATTGAAAAGAAAGAAAACAAGTTAAAACAAAATATATATGGAATTTTTGTGGTTTTTTAGGAGGGGAATTTTTTTTGCGATAGATTTTTAATAACAAATTATTATATATATATTATTTTTTAAGTAGTGTTTTTATTTTTTTGTTGGTTTTTAGGTAAGTTTTTCAGTTTTTTTGGTTTTTGTTGTTTTTTAGTTTTTAGAGTTTTTTGGTTTTTTTAGTGGTTAGATTTTTTTGGTTGTTAGTTTTTAGATTTTTTTTTAGAGTTTTTAGTTTTTTAGATGTTTTAGTTTTAGAGTTTTTAGTATTTTCAGAAAAAATAATTTTTTTTTAGATTTTATAGTTTTTTCATTTTTTTAGTGTTTAGATTTTTTGGTTTTATAGTTTTTTTTTCAAATTTTAGTTTTATAATTTTTTTTGGAAACAACGCTATTTCATTTTTGTGTTTTATATAGATAAATATATGATATCATGAGTATAAAATAAACTTTTTTTCTTTAAGTTTTTTTTTGTTTTTTAAGTAGTTGTATTATTATTATTATTATTATTATTATTATTATTTTGGCCATTATATATATATAAATAAAAATAGGTAAAATTAATAGATTTCCAGAGTTCAAAATAACAACACGTAGAATCCTTGGCAATGAAGCCAAAAACTTGATTGATTCGGGTGGGTTAAAACTCCAAAAATATTTAGGACAAGCGGCGCCCCGGGCGGATTATTTAAAAAATGAGGTTTTCGTTTTATTTAGGAAGACGGGGCGTGTGGATTTATTATTTAGATATAAAACAGTTGAAATCGAGTTTTAATGAAAGGAGGCAAGTGCAACTATCGCATGTAGTACATGATATTCTGGTGAGTAATATCGGTGTCGTATTGTTCTTGGGGTCGGGTTGATTATTTCTACTCTTCCCTGGAGGGGACTATCATTTTACAGAAAATTTATCTTGTCATGATATTATTTATATATATAAAAACAGAAAATAAAAGCATTTAAAGATGGAGCTGATGAATAACTTAGCGCAACTGTATCTAAAATAATTTGAACTAAAATAAACTTTTAATAAAAAGAGATCCTAAATTTCAAATTAATTAAGGCAGAGACTTGGCCGTGGAGGTTCCACTAAAATGAGCTCACCTATCTCTATGACTATCGCTCATCTGAATATTAAGACTATTCGACCGGGTTCTCGTCCGACGAAGGATTCCTCTTAATGCATGCATTACGCTAAGAACCCCGTTATTGGGTGGGGAACCCAATCCGGTTGAATTTCGTGCCTCCTCTCTTGAGGGTTAGTGCGAAACTCCATTTACCAAGTGGTGATTGGTCCATACGCACAGACTCTCGGCTAGCTAGCGTATGGACTACTGAAATAGAGCACACACATCGATATGTAGTTCTACGCGTTGTAAACCTGGGGCAAACCTTAAGTAATTTTATTAATTAGAAAAACAAGACCTTTAATTATTTAAAGCGATTTTATCTGTCCCAATGCTCTTCGATACTGAGGGCTAAGAGCGGTTAGACACTCATCAGAATGGGGACGGCTTGCGAAAAGAAAGTGAGAAAATGAAAGCGGTAAAATGAAAGCAGGAAATAAAGCAGTAAAGAAAGCAATAAAGAAAGCATTAAAATTGCAAGTCCTACTCAAACGAGTAGGCAAAAAATGAAAGCGAGTCCTACTCAAACGAGTAGGAGGAAATAAATGCACAAACGCACGCACTCTACAGAAATGAAAACACACGCACACACTCGATAGAAATTAAAACGCACACACACACTCCACATGAAATGAAATACGCACACACACACTCTACTGAAAATGAAAACTCACACACACTATAGAAAGTAAAACGCACACACTCTTCATAAAGTAAAACACTAGCACACACTCGACAGAAATGAAAAAAAGATATAAAAATTATCTGATACACGCATGTACACATACGAAAAATACGAAAACCAAAGTGTTTTAAAAATTAAAATAACTATATTTATACCGGTGGAATGTGATAGAAATGCGTAAAAAGTAGAAATTAACGAAGCAAAAGTTTTTGAAAATAAAAGCAAAATGAAAGTGTCCGAAAAATTAAAACAAATACATTTCCACCGCTATAATGTGGTAGAAATGCATAAAAAGAAGTCAGAAAAATTAAATGAGCAAAAAGTTTTGAAATAAAAGCAAAATAATGGTGTTTGAAAAATTAAAACAACAGCTTATCCATTCTTATAATTCTATAAAAACGCTTAAAAAGTGAAAGAAAGGGGAAAAGAACGAAAAGTTTTACAAAAATAAAATAAAAGACTAAGTAAAAAAATCAAAACCACTTTTATAACCTTTTTTATAGTTTCATAAGGATGGACATAAAATGCAAAGAAAAGTCCCAAGTCTAACCAAAGCTAGTAACAATAACGATATCATAAAAATATAAATCTATACTCATACACACACACCAATATTAAAAACAATAAAAACCAAAAATAAAACAAGCAAAAATAAGATTTCCTAAGAGAGGTGCTTAGATGGAATCCAAAACCATATAAAGGGAGAAAAACACAAATTTTATTAAGTAAAAGCGAGTTACAACGAAAGATAAAAACAAAAACTAAGGGGAGGGGGAGAAAATTCCTTTACATAGTTTTTGAAAGCATCTAGCATCACAACTCCTAAGGCAAAATGGTCCAAAAAGAGAACAGAAATCCTTACAAAAATTGGCTATTTATAGGTAAAATTTTCAAGGTACACGCCCTAGGTCACGAGCATGTAATGGGGGCATGTTAGCACTATTCATGATGTGATCTAGAGAACTGACGGCTGGTTTGACTTTGCGACTGTACATGTGGCGGGTCATGGGTGTGAATCTGTTTGTCACAGGCGTGTCAGGAAGGTTGATTCGGTGACGGCGTCGCGTCAATCAGTCGTTGGCGACGTCTTGTCAGGCTAGGTGGAGAAGTACATGCCCGTGTTGAATCTTGACACGAGCATGTCGGGTCGGGTCGACGATCTTCGATCGCAGTTCGTGGAGGGCATGTCTGGCGGGTTTGACAAACTTTGAGCATAAAACGTCGAGCTGGGGTGACACGGGGCTTTGTCACAGCTGTGTCATATTTGACACGGGCATTTACTTGGGCATGACACGATTTTTTCTTTGGATGTAGCTGATTTCTGGTGGAATTGAGTAACACACCCAGGTCACGGGCGTGACCTGAAGTACACGGGCGTGACCTGAAGTACACGGGCGTGTATTATGCTTTTTTTGACAATTTTTCCGCGATTTCAGGAAAATAAAATAAAGCTAAGTTAGCAATGTATTTGCAAAAAAGGAACAATTTATTAAAGAAAAATAACTAAAAATGACAAAAATAAACTAAAACGACTAATTTATTGTACGTAAAAAACGTATATTTACAACTCATCACGTATCAAATAGTGCTCTCGCCAGATAGTACCGAATAAGGACAAAGCCTAATACAAACACATCATACACAAGCTACACACAAGGTATGAAGTATAAAAAGCAGTAAAACAATATCTTAACTCGTACCTGTGACGACGTCACATTCTTTATGCCCTCCTGTTGGCCAAGGTTATACACTCGAGGCTGTGCCCGGGATGGAGAGGAATCCACCACTGTCTTTCATTTTTCAGCATACGACACCCCTACCTTCTTTTCAACATTTGGAGGACCAACCCGACAGTCACGGGCAAAGTACCCTAGCTTGCCACATGTATAGCATGTATGAGGACCTTGAGCAGAAGTTGCTCCTGAAGCAACATTAGAAGGAGTCTGCATAGAAGTCTTGGACTTCTTACCCCATTACTTATGATAACCAGACTTTTCAGGACGCCGCACTTTGAACTCTGGCTTTGTCACAGCCAAGTCCATCTTGCCATATACCCTCTTCATATCTTTCTCCAATGCACGAGACGTATCCACCAATTCTTGAAAGCCTTGGTTCGCCGAACTAGAGAGTAGGAATCTCAACTCATCTCGCAGCCCTTCATAGAACCGATTGGTTTTACGCTCTTCTTTAGCAAAGATAGACCCCTCATTGCATCCCAATCTTATAAACTCATGTAAGTAGGCATTGACACTACTTTCTCCCTGAGTTAGACGCTGTGCCAACGACAAGCGCTTTTCCAAGAATAGTCTCGAAAACTCCTCTATCGAGACTTCCGTTAGTTGTCTGCCCGCTAAGTGGTGCAACTCTATTTTGTCCCACCATAGCCGAGCCTCTCCTTCCAGCAGGAAGGTGGCCAATATAACTTTATGTTCCTCCTCACTTCTTATTGCCGTCAAAATCCTCTTGACTCGCACAAGCCAGTCCCCTGCCTGCGTTGGGGATCCTGCCCCCGCGAACGTAGGAGGACTGAAGCTCATAAACAGCTTCAGTTGCCATTCAGCTTCTTGTGGATCTACAACAGCCTCAACAGGTACTGGCCTCACACCAACCTATACTAGCACCACCGTAGGCTGTGACTGCCTAGTTGGTTGTGCTTGTATCATCACAAACAACACCTCAGCAACTAAGCGTACTGTCTCTACGGACGGAGGGGGTAGGTACCTCAGCTGGTGCCATACTCTCATTAGAACGCTGGGGCTCTGACTACCCCGCACCACTTCGAGTCACCTATACGTGTAAAAGATGCACTTTAGCGACTTTGCAAAAGCAATAACAATGTTATATGAACGCGTAGATTCCTCAAACAGTTGTATTTTCATTTCTTGGTAGACATTCTTGAGTTCATTTATGTTATAACGGGTCGCACGTACACGTGCTCGCCACCTCTCAAAAGAATTTGACCCCGAATTCGCAGGAGGAAGACGAGGAGAAGCTGATAGAAAATTTTAACACCTCAGTCCGTCACATGAAATATATTAGAGGGTCCGGCCTTGACCCCACACCATATTCCAAAAACAGGCGGCGAAATTACAGGTTAATATCAAAACGATTACACACACCTTAACTCAGAGCATTCTAGCGGAAGCTTTAGGGGTTATTATTGAACTCATCAAACACGAATGTCCACTATATATAAAAAACATCATTTATATACATAACAGGAATGTATACTGAAATATGCAAAAGTGTTTGTCCTTAAGGCCTTACAGTTAAACTTCACAAGTGTGGATTCCAAACATCGGCATGTAGGCCGACCACATATGAAAGCGGTAAAACTTTTCCACTCGGTCTTCGAGGGCCAGCATAGCAGCAAGGGCTTCAGCCCGCTATTTCCCACTCGGTCCAGCACCTGCACAGGGACATTCCACTACAAGGGTGGTAAACAACGCAACAGTCACCATTCAGCTGACCAATTATAACGACCCTACCCCATACCCGGTGCAGCAGTTTAATCCCTACAAGTAAAGCAATCACAATAGATTTATCACAAGAAAGTGCACTTCCAAACATTTCAACATATCACAAACATCGGCCTCACGGCCAGACGCTCCATGCATTCAGGGCATATTATCACCAGATTACACTACGGTTCAAATGTCCCAGACCAAACAGTCAACTTTGAGCATTCATGCTCCACGACCCACGGCCGAAGATTTTAGTCTTAATGGCGTACAACCATAGACTCTCATCATGTGATCCTAATGAATGCCAATAACCCAGGCACTCAAGTTATACAACCATAATGCAGATACAGTTCAGTAGTTGCTCATTGCTCAAATCATCAATTCAATGTCTACAATGACACGGGTCGGCTTCCCCTTGTCCGTTTGGCTCACTAGACTTTCAGAGCTCATAACTCTCATTAGCCACACTATCTCCGAGAGACTGGCTTCATAATAGTTTTTCTGGGATCTATCGCCATCGACACCCAGTATCGCCAGGCGTTAGCGACATAATTCAACTTTTGTCCCCAACCTCAAAACTGGACCAAGGATCCAAAAACACACTGCAACAACCTGTAGTCCCAAAAAACTAGTCTTTTGCACCATAAATAACTCTCTAGGAGATATTGCCATCGGCGACACCCACTGTCGCCCGACGACATCAATAGTTTCTCCAAAACTGTGATTTTACTTGGGTATTTTTCTGGAGCTCCACTCCAGTTCTTCCTATTACTCCACTTCACAAGCACAACCCACAGACTCCGTAAAACACTCATTTATATGCGGAGACTTCTCCAGTTTGTGACATAAAGCATCACCAATACAGACCAACCTGTCCAGATGAGCTTCATACAGTATGACTATTCCATACTACACACTTCCGGATCTATATGTAAATTAACTTGGGGATATGAGTATCGACCCAACGGAATTCTCTTAGCAATTCCACCTTTTGGTGGAGGATTCCATGCACATGCAAAATTAGGACTTCCCTTGTCCAAGCAGGCGGTCGTTACCCTTGTAGTTCTCTTTGGAGCCATGGCGAAGTTGTCTTATATAGATGGAAATGAACGCCTCACTTTCCTCTTCACGGATCTAGCCTTAGATCCTGCTTCTGACCACAAGATCTCGTTCAGTAAGCTATATAAGCTTCAGCTCCAGCCCTTCTTATTCCTTAGCTTTTCTTTTCTCCAAGGAATAAGATGGAATGAAGAGATAGAGGAAGAGAACAAGAATAACTTCTCAATCCACACACCTCTGCATATCAAACCTCGGTTTAACCTCAACCACATGATTAATCCATCAAAACGAAGCAAAGGCCAAGATTTGGGTTGACAGGTCAACTTTGGCGCTATCGCTTGGTGATATCGACTGTCGCCACTCGGTGACATAGACTTAACCGCTTGACCACTTAACAACAAATCTGACACATGCCATGTGGAACTATCGCCCGGCGACATCCACTATCGCCACTCGGCGATATCATTTGACGATTCGTCGAGTGCGTCGAGTGCGTGGGACTATCGCCCAATGACATCCACTATCGCCAATTGACGATATCATTCGACAATTCATCGAGTACGTCGAGTGCGTGGCACTATCGCCCGATGACATCCACTGTCACCACTCGACGATATCATTCGACGATTCGTCGAGTGCATTGAGTGCGTCGAATGTCAACTCAATGCTTTATCACTATCGGCATGAGGCGATACCCACTGTCGCCCAGCTACAATGACACAAGTTCTGCTGTAAAATTTGTGGTGTTACAACTCCTAGGTATTTTCTAGGGATTGAGATATCTCGAAAATCTGGTTTTATTGTTCTTTCACAGTGGAAGTATACGTTAGATCACTTGAAAGATACAAGCCTTCTTGATGCTAAACCCGCTCGAACTCCTATGGCTGTTGGAAATGATAAATGTTGGAATGAAAATTCTCCTATTCTTGAAGATGTTATAGATATAGTTGTCTTGTGGGTAAACTTATTTATCTGACAGTTACAATATCAGATATTTGCTATGCAGTAGAGAAAATAAGCCAGTTTATGCAAGCCCCCAGAGAATGTCATTTGCAATCAGCTCAAAATATTTTAGAGTACATAAAAGGTGCACAAGGAAAAGACCTCTTATTTTAGAAAAGTGGGCATTTGAAGGTTGAGACTGAAAGTGGCCTCTAGCACCAAGAGTAAGTAATACACTGATACCACTTGAGTGAGGGATATATATTATGATTACTCTAGAGGGGGGGGGGGGGGTGAATAGAGTATAAAAAAATTGTTCATAGTTTTTATTGCGGATTAAAAGTATAGTGATATATAAGTATATAAGAAAAGAAATCACAACACACAAACACAAAAGTAAAGGCCATGCAGACGACACAAGGAAATTATAGTGGTTCCTCTAAAACTTGGGTACATCCACTCTTCTACCACCATTGTAGGAATCCACTACAGGTTTTTGATCAGGTGCCCTGCCACCACAAGATTTATTTTCTAAGGGAGACCTCACAACCCTTTGTGCTTTTGATCAGGTGCCCAAAAACCAAACTAAGTCTTTTGATCAGGAGACTTAACAACCAAGGAGTTAACTTTTGAAGGGAGTTATAACCATGTATACAGTTGGAAATAGAAAAGTGTTGGTGTTCTTCTCTATCAACAATCTGAGAGAAGACTAGTGGATTTTGATGTTGTCAAAGCTCCCCCTGAGTTATAGATCTGATCAGGAGAATGGAAGCTTTGCTCGGGGTGTAGGCCTTCAATTGAAAACTGCTTCTTCCAGTATATGTATCTGAGAGGTTGTGAAGTTGATCTCAGAATAAAGATTGTTTGCTGGAAGAAAAGCTTGAAGAAGAAGAGTATGATGAACAAGAAGTTCTTTCTCTATTGAGATGTTCTCTCTCTTCTTCTTCTTCTTGACAGTAAAAGTTTTGTTGTCACTGTGTATATTCTCTGTGTGTTTCTATCTACAGTCTTCTGGAATTTTACTTTATATATGACTGCTGATTTGAAATTCAAATCCTCTGCATATTTTCTGGGAAATGAAACGACTGTATTCTATCTTCAATGTGTTTCCTCAACTGTCCCCATAAATATGCCAAGTAATAACTCTATGAAATCCTAATTAATGATGCTAGGAATGATTATATTTTTGGGAATATGAGCATTAATTATCAGAGTATTACTGACTTAATCCTTAAATTCAAATTGGCTTAGTCGATCAGAGAAACTGCATAAAGATAGTCGAACAGAACCTGACTGGAGTTAGTCGAACACAAGAAAGGATTCCTCAACCTGAGATCCAAGATTGTCGAGTTGATAAATCTTCTTCGTCGAGCTAAGATCCAAGATCGTCGAGCTGAGAATGTACTTGCCAAACTAAGCTTCAAGTTCATCGAGCTGAGAAGGCACTTCATCGCGCTGAGATCCTAATATAAGCTCACATTTTGTCGACCTGAGCTAGACTTTCGTCGAGCTCAACTTAGAGAAGAAATTCTGAGTTCGTCGATGTGAGATCGACGATCGTCGAGTTGAGTTCAGCAATCGTCGAACGACTAATTTTGCTATCTTCAAAAACTATCTTGTCTCTTAAGTCTTGAGTCTCTGAAGTCTTCTGAAGGTAGGTCTTAGTATTTTGGCCTAAGTGATTGACCTAAAAACCCAAGAACTAAAAAATGACCCTAGACTATACGTGGTGGGTCAACAATCCTAATAGTGAACCTAACCCAAATCACAAGTAGGGTTCTAACAATCTCCCCCTATTTGGGTGATGTCACTATGCACAAATAAAAACAAAATCACAAAGCAATAAAATAATATCTCACAGAACCATAAATCATTCAATAGATATGAACAACAATGCCTTGTGAGTTTACATAACAAAAATGAAAATCAAAATGCATAATCAAAAAGATTAAGAGGGTTTCTTTGAGTCTTCTGAAGAAGTAGGTTTAGTGAATATCATCTTTCTCTTGGGATCAGAAGCCTATTGCTGAGTCATCTTCATGTCTTGTGCACCAAGAATTTTCACAGATGTTGATCTCGACACAATAGCTTCTGGATGTAAGTTCATGTAAGAATCAACATTGAAAAGTTTCTTTACTTGGTATTTGTCCAGTTCCTTATTCCTAAATGTTGACATAGTGGAGAATTGAGAAGTATCTTTCCCTTCCTCTTTAGCCTTCCTTATCTGGGATAGAGCAATCAACTCATTGAATCTGTACATTCTGTAGTTTGGATGCAATTCTAGATCATATGCAGGAGAGGGAGGTCTTTCTGGACTAGAACCTTTTTCCTATTTTTCTTCAGATTTTTGCTGTTTGCCTTGCTTTTTGTATTGTTGACTTCTTTGAGAACTTTGTTGCTGCTTGCTGCTGCAATAAGAAGGTGTGGAAGAATGAGAAGATGAAGTAGACCTTTGACCTTGAGTAATACTACCTGCTGATCCAGATGCAGGAGGAGGACCTTTCCTATGTTGTGGAAGAGGAGAGGACATTCTGCTCTTCTTCATGGCTTTCATTTCATTTTTATAATATCTCATCCAGTGGGGAGTGTCTGGATTGAGAGTGATATTATGCAGGATGTAGTAAGGAGTTTCAGTAGTTGGATATGGTTTTGGTGTAGCTTTAGGTAAAGCTTTCTTCTTAAGCTTTCTTTTCTTGGATGTGGAATCTTCAGAATCATCAGATTCATCATCATCATCAGAGGTATCTGCTGGATTATCATATAAAGCATGAATCTGTTTCAGCATATCATTAGAGAGAATAGAATGAGCTTGTTGTGGCTTTATAGCTTATGCCTGAGGCTGTTCAGCTTGAACTTCTGATTCAGGAAAGTCTTGAGCCTGAGTATTAGTAATCTCTTGTTCCATGTCTTCAAACATGAAGTCATCAAGATCAGGCATTGGAGATTCAAACCAGCCAAATGATGCAGGAGAAAAAGCCTTTGGCTCTAGAGTGTTTATTTTCTCTATAATTTGCTCATCAATAAAACTTATCCTTATTAGTTTCAAAACTCGAGGACTTATTGGAGCTGTATAACATACTATAGATTTAGAATAATCAGAGACTGTATCAGCTATATTAAAAATAGGAATACTTCTATAAACATGATCAAAATAATACAGTAAAGAAAGAATATTAACTGTGAGATTTATGATGAAATCACCAACAATGGTAATTGATGTAATTACTGAATCTTCTTCTAAGCAAATCATTTCTGTATCTTCATCAAGAATTTCAACTATTTCAACAGCTGGAAATGCTACTGCTGCTACTACTACTATAGTTTCTACTGCTGCTCCTACTACTGGAGCTTGAGGAGCTTCTTCATTGAACATCTCCCCCTGTCTGGTTTCAAAGAGTCCTGATGTCAGGACCCTAGAAGAAGGGACAGTGGAGATAGAAGCAAGTTGAGCAGATAGAAGAGAGATGGAAGCAATAAGAGGGGCAACAACCTTAGCTATGAGCTGCTCCAGAGTAGGAGAAATGAATTTTATAAGATCATTAGTAAAATCAGAGAAGTTTAAATATAATTGTTCAGGATTCAAGGTAGTATAAGGAGAAGTATGACCACAGTTTGAACAGATGGAGAATCTTAAAGAGATATCTGTAAGTGGAATGCTTGGTAAGTGGAGTGGAACATCTGATGGAGGTATATCATGAATAAGTGAATGAAGCAGACAGTGTGTTGGAGATGATAAAAGTGGTGCTTGATGAGTATGGGTGGATGGAATATCATCAAAATGTGGATTTGGATATTGAGGAGGTGGAGATGATGTATCCTAATGAATGTGGATTGATGATGGTGGTGGAGATGATGGTTGAGATGGTGAGACTGGAGGAATGGAAGTAGAAGGGGTTTCTGTTAAGGCAGTAGATGGTAGATGAGTGTCTGATGGAATGATGGAAGTAGAAACATCAGGGAGTATAATATCTTCCTGAAGTGGGGAATGTTGTGGAGATGGTTGCTGAAGAGGAGGAGATGGAGGAGGAGCAAGAGCTTCTTTTAGGGTTGGAGAAGTGGTTGTTACAGCCCTGGTGTCCTCAGAAGCTCTAGAGGATGAGGCCTTGGAGGGCTTGGTGATAGTCCTCTCCCATCTGCCAAATAGGGCAGAGGTGAGCCTCTTGGAGGCATTAATGAAAATGGTCTGGGAGACCAATAATTCTGGAGCCTTAGCCTACAAGAATATTCCCAAAATTCTTCCAAAACAAACATCCTTCTTACTTATCTTTTTCTTAATCAAATCAAAAATAATCTTTCCCCAGGTAACTGATTTCTTGTTTACCAAAGAACTCATCAAGTCAAACTAATGGCTGGTAATATGGTCATGGGCAGAGTGCTTGCCTCGGATGACCTTTCCAACCACATCTGTTAGAAACTTATACTCAACTGACAAGTTCTTTTTCAAAAGCTTGTTAGGTTTTCCTTGTGAGTGACCCAAAATAACTAGTATATCTTCAAACTCATTTCTAGTTAATTCATAATCATCTTCTCCATTAACAAATCCAAAGATTTCAGTTAAAATATCAGGAGTGAGAAAAACCTGGTTTCCAGAAATCGATCCAGAGATGGTGGTTTGGTCTGGAAAAACGGCTATGAAAACCCATTCCTTAATCTCTTGCACTGATAATTTTATCCTGAGAGTCATAAACTGTCGTAACTGCGGTTCCTCAAATAACTGTAGAATATTTTGGAATATTTGATCGGTGTGGTTGAAGGAGTCGATGTCCATGTGAAATCCTGCATCAAACTTCATGCTGGAGAGGGTCGCCGCCGAAATCGCCATGCCTGTAAAACAAAAGATCAAGTGCACAGGAACTGGAAAGCACAGGATGGAGTTTGATGAAAACCCTATTATATGTTTTCGGAATATGAAATGACAAACTCCATCCAGCGAAAAAAAAACTTCGAGCTTAGGTCGGCGAAAAATCTCATACATAAATAAAATCATCGATCTAAGTTAGAAGAGGGGGGAAAATAGTTCGTCGTCCTCCATTCGACGAAAAATTTTCGTAAACAAAATTCGTCGATCTCCGTCCGACGAAAAATTTCGCAAAGAGATTTCGTCAATCTCCGTTCAACGAAAGATCTCAAGAAGAGTTCACAGATCGTCAATCTCCGTTCGACGAAATGTGATCAATTCTTCGACCACAGACAAAATCAAATTAAGCCTTCTCCATTGATCATACCTAGCTGATTTAAGAAGAACAAATGTTTCTTTTCATCCAATGGTTTGGTAAAGATGTCTGCTCTTTGTAAATTAGTAGAGATAAAGATAAGGTTAATTTTATTTTTGTCTACACAATATCTAATGGAATGATGTCTAATGTCTATATGCTTAGTTTACTTTGCAACACTGGATTTTCTGCAATAGAAATTGCACTAATATTGTCACAAAATATAATTGAATTATTTAAGTTGAGACCAAAATCTAGGAGATGATTTTGAATCCACAAAATTTGTGAACAACAACTACCAGCTGCTATATATTCAGCTTTAGCAGTTGAGGTTGACACAGATGTTTGTTTCTTACAAAACCAAGACACAAGCCTATCACCAAGAAACTGACATGTTCCTGATGTGCTTTTCCTGTCAACTTTACATCCAGCATAATCAGAATCTGAGAATCCAGTTAAGTCAAATTCTGACTCTGTTGGGTACCAAAGTCCTAAATTTGGACAACCCTTTATATATCTCAAAATTCTTTTAAGTAAAATAAGGTCAGATTCTTTAGGGTTCACCTGGAACCTAGCACAAATACATGTATCAAACATTATATCTAGCCTACTAGCTATGAGATATAACAAGGACCCAACAATATCCCTATATGTTTTCTGATTAACTGGCATGCCCTATTCATCAGAATCAACAACAGCATTTGAGGGCATCAATGTTTTCTTGGCTGAGGTAACTGACATCCCAAATCTTTTAATTAGCTCCTTAGCATATTTAGATTTGGAGATAAAAATGCCATCAGGGGATTGCTTCACTTGAAGACCAAGGAAGTAGGAAAGCTCACCCATGCTACTCATTTCAAACTTGGAATGCATCAGGTCAGAAAACCTTTTGCATAGTTTGGAATTAGTAGAGCCAAAAATGATGTTATCTACATATATTTGTACTAACAAAATTTAATTTTATGATGCTTAATAAGCAAAGTCCTATCTACAATGCCCCTAGAGATCTTATGTTTTAAAAGAAAGCTAGTTAGGGTCTCATACCAAGCTCTCAGAGCTTGCTTTAGACCATAAAGAGCTTTATGTAATTTTAAAACAAAAGAGGGATGAGATGGAGAGATAAAAGTGGTGGTTGTTCCATATAGACTTCCTCTTTGAGTTCTCCATTCAGAAAGGCACTCTTCACATCCATTTGATAGACTTTGAATTTCTTGTATGCTGCATATGCAAGAAATATTCTGATAGCCTCTAGCCTTGCAACAGGAGCAAAGGTCTAGTCATAATCTATGCCTTCCTCCTAAGAATAGCCTTGAGCCACCAATCTTGCTTTGTTCCTTATGATGATTCCTTGAGCATCCAACTTATTCCTGAATACCCATTTAGTTCCAATAACTGGGTAGTCTTTGGGTCTTAGAACTAAATCCCAAACTATACATATCTCAAATTGATTGAGCTCCTCTTGCATTGCAATAATCTAGTGGGGATCTTGCTCTGCATCTTTTATGGACTGAGGTTCAATCTGAGATATGAAGCAAGCATGCATCAAGTCTTGGTTGAGTTGATGCCTTATTTGCACACCAACTGATATGTATCCAATCACTTGAGATATGGGATGATCTCTAAGTGTGACAAAATCAGTAGGAGTTTGTTGATCAACAACTTGGGGAAATAATTTCTCTTATGGAATTATGTTAGCTGTTGTTGGTTCAACTGTTCCAACAATTTCTTATTCTTCACTTTCTTCATCAACAATAATCTTTTGAGAAGGATGTGATATATCCTCTTGTGTTAGGATCAAATCATCCATTTTCTCACACAGATTTGCTACCTGCAAATTTTCCATGGTAGAGATGTCTCTTTCCTTGTAAGACATGTTAGTTTCATCAAAATTTACATGCACAGATTCTTCGATTTTTAAGGTTGATTTATTAAAAACCCCATAAGACTTGCTAACTTGGGAATACCAAAGAAAAATTCCCTCTGCAGCTTTGGCTTCAAACTATGTAAGATGTTTCTTGTTGTTATTGTGAATATAGTATATACAACTAAATACTTTAAAATAGTTTATTTTAGATTTTTTCCCTTTAAGTAATTCATAGGGAGTCTTACCCTTAAGTTTATGTATTAGATTTCTATTCAGAACATAATTTGTTGTGCTAACTGCCTCTACCTAAAAGGATAGGAGCAAGTAAGCATCTGCAAGTAATGTCCCTACAGATTCTATCAAGGTTCTATTTTTTCCTTTCTACTACCCATTTTGTTGAGGAGTTCTAGGAGCAGAGAAGTAATGTCTGATACCTTCCTTCTCACAGAATTCTTGCATGAGAAGAGATTCAAACTCGCTGCCATGATCACTTCTGATCAATGCAACCTGAGTAGAATACTCAATCTGTATGCTCTTAAGAAAATCTGTAAGAACTTTAAAGTTATCAGATTTATTTCTCAGAAAGAACACCCAAGTGAATCTAGAGAAATCATCAATAATCACTAAAGTGTAAGATTTCCCTCCCAGACTTTGTACTGCAATGGGTCCAAAAATATCCATGTGTAGCAAATATAAGATTCTGGGTGAGTCACTTTTATTAATGGATTTAAAACTATTTTTAGTTTGCATGCCTAACTGAGAAGCCCTGCAGAGTCCTTCCTTCTTGTAGGGGCCAGAAGGTAGTCCTCTAACAAGGTTGTCCTTATATAATTTAGCTATATTCCTAAAGTTTACATGAACAGATCTCTTATGCCATAATTCATTAGAATTACTAATCTAATTAAATAAGTAAATTTCTGATTTAGCTGAATTGAAAATAACTAAGTACATATTACCTTGTCTAATACCAGTTAAAATAATTTTCTTTTTGTCATAGATAATAGAGTATAAGGATTTGTTAAAAGATACCTGATAACCTTAATCACATAACTGACTTATGCAGATGAGGTTATGCTTCAGACCATTCACATATGCAACTTTCTTGAATGTCACTGCTCCAATCTTGGCATTTGCATAGCCTTCTATTTGTCCATAATTGGAGTCACCAAAAATCACTTTGCATCCAAGCTTTGCCTTGAAATCACTGAGGTTGGCCTTTAAACCTGTCATATGTTTTGAGCAACCACTATCCAAGTACCAATGTTGCTCTATGGTAGGATATCTCTTTATCTGCAACAAAATAAGTTAAGAGATTTTGACCCAGGTTACCTTGTGTCCTTAATTTCTTTCATAAGAGTAACTGAAAATATAAGAATAATCTGGTTGATCTTTATAGCCTAATGGGTGATATTTTCTAAGTGGAATTATCCATTGGTTAAAAAGATTAATAAATGATTTAGGTTGATTAAAATTTCTAAAAGAATTTAAGTTTCTGTTATAACATTCTGGGTTTGACAAATTCCAGTAAGTTCGTCGATCTGCGTTCGACAAATAGGGATGAGTTCGTTGAACTCCGCTCAGAGAATGAAAGTATTCATTTTCTGCGCCCCAATTTCATTGATCGCAGTTCGATAACCCATATAGATTTCGTCGATCACAGTTAGAAGAATAATTATATATATATAATCTGTGTTCATAGTTCGTCGATCTGAGTTCGACGAACCATATGCATTTCATCGATCTTGGTTCGACGAAAAATGTTGAACATTGTTTTTATTAATATTTTTCTCTTTCTTCTGTTGATTTTTAGATAAAGTTTATGTTCGTTTATTATTAATTTCTACTTTCTCTTTGCTTTTAGCAGAAACAAATTTGATGGGGGTAGATAATACATTTTTCTTCAAAATAGGAGGCTGACTTGATGAAGCACCAAAACCCAGTTTGCCATTAAGTTTGGCAATCACTGTGCTTGTGATGTCCAACAATTTGATGTTTCTCCTATTAAGGGTTTCTTCAAATTTCTTAGCCTCATTTAGTTTGGTTTCTAAGGAAAGTATTTGTTTATTAGCTATTTTTAGATCTTCCTTAAGTTTTAAATTTTCTAAAAAGATATTTTCAAAATCATTCAATTTTTCTCTAAGAAGCTTGATTTCCTTTTCAGATTTAATTAGATCAATAGATAATAATTTAAATTCAATTTTAAATTATTATGAGGTAAAATCAAAGAAAGAGATTACCTGATCCTCTTTTGGTTCAGATTCTGCTTCTAAATCTTTAGCTTCTATATTGCTGCAAGAGGCATTGATAGCCATCAAGCATATTTCTATAGCTTTTGCTTCTTCTTCATCCTCACTGGAACTGGATGAAGAGTCTGAATCTGAATCACTCCAGGTCTCAGCTACAAATCCTCTCTCTTTCTTCCTATATTTGTTGGAAGAGGATTTCTTGGATTGTTTCCTGGAGTCTATCTCATTCTTCTTTTCCTTCTTCTTTTCAGGACATTCTGGCAAAATATGTCCAGGTTTCCTGCATCTATAACAAACAACTTATTTAGTGGGGGTTTTGTCATATCTTGGTTTGTCTTCATGTCTGGATGATCTTCTTCTAAAGTCCTTCCTGGCCATTTTATAAAATCTTTTGTCTAGAAGACTCATCAGGTCTTCAGTTGCTGGAATGGCTTCTTCTTCAACTATAGCCTGGAAAGCAATACTCTTTTCTTTCCTGGATGATGGTGAAGCTATTTTCTCAGCTTCCCTTGTCTTAATAAGTTCCTCATAGGGCTTGAGCTTTCCCAATAGGGTCTCTGTTGAGATCTCATTGAAGCTTCTGGCTTCCTTGATTGGCAAAATCCTGGAGTCACATGTGCTATGGAAGCACATAAGGATATTGTCATTTATCTCTGTCAAAGAGATGTCCTTGTCAAGAGATTTCAGCTCATTGATGATGAGACCGAATCTGGTGTACATGTCAACAATTGATTCTGATTCACCCTTCTTGAAGTTCTCATATTGAGAAATCAAGTGGGACCTTCTGTCATTTCTTTCATTTGCTGAGCCAACAACCATTGTATTTAGAGAATCTCATATATCTTTGGCTGAAGAGCATTCATCAACTTTCTGGAAAATATCATCAGACATTGTCTGAAGTAGGATGTTCATAGATTTTGCATCAGCTATCTTCAACTTCTTCTGAGCCTCTATCCACTCAGGTGGTTGAACTGCTGAAGTACTTATTATTGCCACTAGTTATGGGGGACCTGTCAAGATAGAATTGTAGATGCCCTCATCAATAAAATTCATATATAATCTGATCCTTGCCTTTAAGAGAGTAAACTTATTTAAGTTGCACAATGGAGGTCTGGTGCTTGAGTACTCTTTGTTTTATGGCATGAGAAATGAAATAAACTAGAATAAATAAGATCTATCCAGGATTTTTTGGTTCAGGTGTTAGCCTGTACAACCAATTATCCCAACCTGATCCTCTGATACCAATTGAAAGTGGCCTTTAGTACTAATAGAAAGTGATACCCTAATAACACTTGAGTGAGGGATAGATCTTATGATTACTCTAGGGGGGGGGGGGAATAGAGTATAAAAAAAGTTTCACAGATTTTTATTGCAGATTAAAAGTATAGTGATATATAAGTATATAAGAAAAGAAATCACAGCACACACACACAAAGTAAAAGCAATCTAGACGAAACAAGGAAATTGTAGTGGTTCCCCCAAAACTTGGGTACATCCATTCTTCTAACACCCTGGTAGGGATCCACTACAGGTTTTTGATCATGTGCCCAACCACCACAAGATCTATTTTCTAAGGCAGAACTCGCAACCCTTTGTGCTTTTGATCAGGCTCCCAAAAACCAAACTAAGTCTTTTGATCAGGAGACTTAACAACCAAGGAGTTAACTTTTGAAGGGAGTTATAACCCAGTACACAGTTGGAAATAGAAAAGTGATGGTGTTCTTCTCTGTCAACAATCTAAGAGAAGACTAGTGGATTTTGATGTTGTCAAAGCTCCCCATGAGTTATAGATCTAATCAGGAGAATGGAAGCTTTGCTCAGGGTGTAGGCCTTCAATTGAAAACTGCTACTTCTAGTATATGTATCTGAGAGGTTGTGAAGTTGATCTCAGAATAAATATTGTTTGTTGGAACAAAAGCTTGAAGAATAAGAGTATGATGAATAAGAAGTTCTTTCTCTGTTGAGATGTTCTCTCTCTTCTTCTTCTTGAGAGTAAAATTTTTGTTGTCACTGTGTATATTCTCTTTGTGTTTCTATCAACAGTCTTCTGAAATTTTCCTTTATATATGACTGCTGATTTGAAATTCAAATCCTTTGCATATTCTCTCTGAAATGAAATGGCTATATTCTGTCTTCAATGTGTTTCCTCAACTGTCCCAGTAAATATGCCAAGTAATAACTCTGTGAAATCCTAATTAATGCTGCCAGGAACGGCTGTATTCTTGGGAATATGAGCATTAATTATCAGAGTATTCCTGACTTAATCCTTAAATTCAAATTGGCTTAGTCGATCAGAGAAACTACATAAAGATAGTCGAACAGAAGCTGACTGGAGTTAGTCAAACACAGGAAAGGATTCGTCGACCTGAGCTCCAAGATTGTCAAGCTGATTAATCTTCTTCGTCGAGCTGAGATTCAAGATCGTCGAGCTGAGAATGTACTTGCCAAACTGAGCTTCAAGTTCGTCGAGCTGAGAAGGCACTTTGTCGAGCTGAGATCCTGATATAAGCTCACAGTTTGTCGATCTGAGCTAGAATTTCGTTGACCTCAACTCAGAGAAGAAATTCTGAGTTCGTCAATTTGGGATCGACGATCGTCGAGCTGAGTTCAACAATCGTCGAACGACTAATTCTGCTATCTTCAAAAACAATCTTGTCTCTATAGTCTTGAGTCTTTGAAGTCTTCTGAAGGTAGGTCTCAGTATTCTGACCTAAGTGATTGACCTAAAAACCCTAGAACTAATAAATGACCCTAGACTATACATGGTGGGTCAACAATCCTAATAGTGAACCTAGCCCAAATCACATGTAGGGTTCTAATAAAGACTTATTTTGATGCTAGCTATGCAAATGATGAGGAATATAGGTGGTCTACATCTGGCTTCTGCACTTTTTTTGGAGGTAACCTTATCAGTTGGAAGAGTAAGAAATAACTATAGTTTCCCGGTCAAGTGCAGAAGCTGAATATAGAAGCATGGCTCAGATTGATTGCGAGTTGAAGGGGCTATGAACGCACTTACTTGATCTAGGAAAGTTTTATGATCATCCCTTACCAATGTTCTGTGATAATAATGCAGCTATATATATTTCGAGAAATCCAGTTTTTCATGAGAGAACAAAGCATATCGAGGTGGATTGTCATTTCATCAGAGATGAGATATTGAAGAATCAAATCTGTACACCATTTGTTACCTCAGAGAAAGAACTAGCTAATTCTTCACCAAACCGGTTACTTCTTTTGAGGAGGTTTGTAGCAAGCCGGGCTTGGTGGATATATCTACTCCAGCTTGATGGGGAGTGTTGGAGCTAGTGGAGACCGGGCAGACTTGTCCCTAACCGCAGCGGCCTATTGGTCCTAGTGACCTGGATGTTTGGTCCAGCGATGTGGTGGTGAACCTCAGCTTGCGGTCAGGAGTAGCAGTGGCGATCTAGTAGTAATCCGTGGTTGTTCGATATCAGTTAGCTGCAATTATCTGTATGAAGCATGAAAGTGAAGGGATAGATCTAACTTTACATTAGCGGGGGGGGGGGGGGGGGGGGGCTGAATTATGTATTTTAAAACATTGATTTTATTTTTATAGCAGTTAAAAATAGTGATATATTTATATGTAATATGCACAACACACAAATAAAAAGAAATAATCACAGACGACACAAGGATTTTATATTAGTTCCCCAATAAATCTAGGTACGTCTACTCTTCTACCAACCTGGTAGGAATCCATGACAGGTTTTTGATTAGGTGCCCTGTCACCAGAAGATCTATTTTCTAAGGGAGATCCAGCAACCCTTTGGGATTTTGATCAGGTACCTAAAAACCAAGCTTAAGTTTTTTGATTAGGTGACTTATGAAACAAGTGTTAACTTTTGAAGGGAGTTAGAACCGTGTACACAGTTTAAAGAATAAACTAAATGAGTTTAGATGTTGTATTCTCTTTCAAGAATCTATGAGAATACTTAGTGGATGATGTTGCAAAAAGCTCCCCCTGATTTGAATAAAGATTGTGATCAAGGGAGGAGACTTTTCTTCGGGGTGTAGGCCTTCTTGTATACTTTTGCTCTCCAGTAGGTATTTTAGACAGATATGGAGTAGAATGTCTCTTCTGGAGAGTCTAAAGAAGAATCTGTATATCTCAAAATCTCTGTGTATCCAAAACTTGTCATGTATCTATATATCTAGAGAAGCAACAATCTTTTATATTTATACTATGTCAGGGAAGAATTTAATATTTGAAATCAAATGATTCTAAAACGCTGAATCCATTGAGAATTTGTAACTGCCTTGGTAATTAATTAGATTTTAAACTCTGTGATAAATCCATATTTAATGCTGCCTTAAACTACTATATTCATTAGAATATTTTGCATTAAATATCAGAGTTTCAGTTACCAAATATTTTGAAAACATTCTGCCTTCTGTTGATAGAGAAACCGTCGGATTCGTCAAACTCAGCAAAGCTTTCGTTGAACTAAGCTTGGGTTTCGTCAAACTGATCTTGAATGAACTGAGATTTACTTTCGTCGAGCTGAGCTTTGCGATCGTCGAACTGAGCTCAAAGTTTGTCGAACTAAGCTCAGAGTTTGAAATTAGAGTTTAGTAGAACTGAGTTCAGCATTCGTCGAACTGAGTTCAAAGTTTGTCGAATAGATTTCTGAGTTCGTGGAACTGAGCATCTCTGGAATTCCTTCTGAAATAACTCTGTAAATAAAGTATGACCCTAGTCTATACAAGTTGGGTCAAAATAAAAACCCTAATAGTAATCCTAGCCGAAATCAGTAATAAGGAGTTCCAATAATCTCCCCCTATTTGGGTAAGGATACTATCAAACAAGAAAAACTCAAAGCATAAATTATCTGGCAGAATCATGAATATTCAGCAGATATATAATAAGTTAAAGGAAAGTTGTAACAATAATAAAAAAAACATAATTAAAGTTAGGAATTCTTCTGAGATGCATCAGCTGAAGGTTCTGAAGAAGATTTGGTAAAGACTAGTTGCCTTATTGGATCATCTGATTCTCTTTTCCTTAGCTTCAGATCTTGAGAACCAATAATCTTCTGGGAGGTGACTGTAGGGACAACAGCCTCAGGATGCAAGCTCATATATTTATCAACATTAAAAAAACTTTTCTTCTAATATCTTTCTAATTCCTGTTGCCTGTATGAAGACATGGTAGTAAACTGAGAGGTATCCTTACCTTTAGTTCTTGCCTTCCTTATCTGAGTAAGAGCAACTTGTTCTTTGAATCTGGCCATTTTGTACACAGGATCTAATTCTGGTTCAACTATAGGAGAGTCTGGCCTTTCATTTGTAGAAGATTGATGACTACTTTGTCTTCCATGAGTCTCAGACTAAGAAGATCTGTCTTGCCTTGTAGGTCTATCTTGCTTGTACTGTGTTGTTCTAAAAGAATGAGAAGTAGGTCTCTAAGAAGAAGAAGTACCTGCAGATCCTGCTGGAGGAGGAGGAGGAGGACCACTCTAAGATTTTGGACGTGAATGATAACTTTTAATTTTCTTCCTTCTCTTCTGCCCATTTTTAGAATATCTCATCCAACTTGGATGGTCTGGAGTAAGAGTTATTCCATGCAAAATGTAGTAAGGTATATCTGCAGTAGAAGAAGGTTGAGGAGCAACTATCACTTGAGCCTTTTTTCAAAAGAATGAGCTCACCTATCTCTAGGACTATCGCTCACCTAAACATTAAGACTATTCGACCGAGCTCTTGTCCGATGAAGGATTCCTCTTAATGTCCGAATTACACTAAGAACCTCGCTATTGGGGGGGGACCCAGTACAGAAGAATTACACGCCTCCTCTCTCGAGGGTTAGTGTGAAACTCTCTTTACCCAATGGTGATCAGTCCAAACGCATGGCCTCCCGGCCAGCTAGCGTATGGATAACAGAAATAGTGCCCACACATCGATATGTAGTTCTACGCGTCGTAAACCCAGGGTAAACCTTATGTTCTTAATTAAATAGAAAAACAAGACCTTTACTTTTATTAAAAAATATTTTATATCCCAATGCTCTTCGATACCGAGGGCTAAAAGCAATTAGCCACTCATTGGAATGAGGACAACTTATGATTTTGGTGAGGCATGAATTCTAAATTACACGCTGAAGGGTTACAAAAAAAAGAAAAAAGATAACCTAATATTAGAAAGAGAAAAGCTACTAAAAAAAGGAAAACGCACGCACTCAACCGAACTCATAATAAAGAAAAAAGCTAAGTTACAAAAAAAGGAAGATTGCATAATTCAAATGACAAGTCCTACTCAAACAAGTAGGCGGGAAATGACAAGTACTACTCAAACGAGTAGGCGAGAAATTAAAGCAGTAAATTGCAAGTTCTACTCAAACGAGTAGGCGGGAAATGACAAGTCCTACTCGAACGAGTAGGTGGGAAATTAAAGCGGTAAATTACAAGTCATATTCAAATGAGTAGGCGGGAAATGACAAGTCCTACTCAAACGAGTTGGCGGGAAATGAAAATGATAAAAGCTAACTCATAAACGCACACACACAACTTGAAGGAAAGCAAGAAAAAGCTAATTCATACACTCACACACACAAGCAAAAAGGAGAAAAATAAGATGATTGAAAAATTAAAACGTTTACATTTTTACCGCTAGAATTCGCTGGAAATGCATAAAAAGTAGAAATAAAAATTGTTTGAGCAAAAGAGTTTTCAAATAAATGCGAAAATCAAAGGGGTTGAAAAATTGAAATAACACATAATCCATTCTTATATCTTTGTAAAAAGGTTTTAAAAGTGGAAGAAAGTTAAAAAGAAGCAAAAGTTTTACACCCTAAAAAAGGAAAATCTAAGTTAAAGAGAGATGAAAACCACTTTGAAACCATTTTACAAATCCACAAGGATGAATATAAAAGCACAAAAATCCTAAATCTAAACCAATCTAAGGAATGCGATAAGAAAAAAAGCTATAATAACGACTAGTAAATTTAAGAAAATCTAAAGTAAAGCTAAGTGATTTTTTCATTTGAAAGCATAAATTCCACAAATTTAACTCATGCACGCACACACCCATACAAAGAACAAAAATGAAGATACATAAGATTGCTGAAAGAGAGGGACTCAGAGGCATTCCAGTACAACATAAGGATGAAAAACTAACAAATTTTATTAAGAGAAAGTTTGATTACAAAAGCTAAAACAAACACAAAGAGGAGGGGGGGGAAATATCCTTACATAGCACAAAAAGAAGCCTCATAGATGCAGCCATAACAGCAAAATGGCTCAAAATTTTGAACCCACAGCTCAAACAGAGAAGATCTATTTATAGGCAAAAATTTCCGGTTACACGCCCTAGGTCACGGCCATGTAGGGGGGGGGGGCGTGTCAGTACTGTGGCTGAGTTGATGCTGAGCATTTATTGATTGTTGACTTTGGGGTTGTACACATGGAAGTCACGGGCATGACCCTGCTGTCACGGGCATGTAGGTGGTGTGTGTCCAGAAGGTTTATCTAGGGAAGGTGTCATGTCATTTCATCACCGACACCGTCTTGTCTGGGATAGGTGGATTGGTCACGGGCGTGTCAAATATTGACACGGGCATGTCAAGCAGTTCGACGAACTTCGAACACCGTACGTCGAGCTGGAAGTGTTGACGACGAGTGGGTTTGACATGGGCATGTTCTGTCGGGACACGGGCATGTAGCGGGGCGTGACTTCACTTTAGCATTGCAGTTGGCTGATTTATGCTGGAATCAAAGTGACATGCCCAGGTCATGGGCATGACCAAGAAGTATGATAAGTTGTAATTATACGTATTTTTCTATATTTTTATTATGATATTTTAGTTTAGTCTTTCTTTTTTTAGTTAGTTTCATTTAATAAATTGCTCCTTTTTGTAAATATCTACATAACATAACCATAATTTTGATTTCTGAAATTTTCAGGAAAAAGTCAAAATTTTGACATGTCACTCCCGTGTACTTTGGGCCACGCCCGTGACAAAGGCGTGACACGTCAAACCCGTGGAAAGCCGCTGTTTTTAAAGAGAAAAGTTAGTCACGCCCGTGTCATTTGACACACCCCGTCACCATGGCCGTGACACTCAAGCTCGACGTTCCGCTCTCGATGATCGTCGAGCAACCCGACACGCCCCGTGTAGATAGAGACACGGGCATGATCGACACGTGTACTCCTCCACCTTGCCGACAAGACACTGTCGGCGACTTTTTACATAACCCGCACCGGATCTACCTCCCCGACATGCCCAGAGTCACGCCCGTGACCTGGGGCGTGACCGCCGCGTGACCGGCACGTGTCCAGCCCAAAGTCAACTATGTCGTCAAATCGCCGGATCACATAACAAGCAGTACTAACACGCCCCCCAACACGCCCGTGTCGGAGGGCGTGTACTTTAATTTTTTTTCCTATAAATTGCCCATTTCTGTAAGGGCCAAGGGTTCACTTTTTTGAGCCAAATTTTGTGTGTTTTGTGGGGTGCATCCGTGGATTCCTTTGCCATGTAAGGAGAACTTTCTCCTCCTTTCTCTTTATTTTTGGATTAGCTTTGCATTAGCTTTGTAATAGTTCATTTTCATCAATAAAATATGTTTGTTTTTCTCTTCTTAAATGACTTTGGAATGAACTTGTATGCTCACTTTCTTTCTCATTTTATCTCTTTGTTCATCTTTGTTCTACTCTTTTATAAAAAGTGTGTGTGTGTATGCGTGTAATTTGTTTAGTTCTATTGCTTTCCCTTGTTTAGTTTGTCTCCATGTTAAGGTTATAGTTGCTTTAAGATTTTCATTCCTATGGATTTGTAAAAGAGTTATTAAAGTTTTTTTTGATTTTTTTTACTTAGCTTTATTTTTAGGATGAAAACCCTTTTTGTTCTTTTAAATTTTATTTCAATTTTTTTTAGCACTTTTATGAACTCTTAAGAATGAAAATGTTATAATTTTAATTTTTGAGCACCTTTGATTTTAGCTTTATTTTAAAAACTTTTGTTCTTATAATTTTGATTTGCTTTTTTTATGTGTTTTTTTGAAAAATCTAATTATAAAAAAGTAGTTGTTTAAATTTTTTAGGTAACTTTCATTTTATTTTTAATTTGTGTGTGTGAGTGTATGAGTTAGTTTTTCACTTGGTTCTTTAAGATTTCATGAAGTGTGTGTGAGTGTATGAGCTTAATTTTTCATGCTTCCTTTTATTGCTTTCTTCAAATCATGTAGAGTGTGTGTGTGTGTAGGAGATAAATTTTCATACTTTCTTTTATTGCTTTCTTCAAATCATGTAGTGTGTGTGTAGGAGATAAATTTTCATGCTTTCTTTTATCGCTTTCTTCAAATTATGTAGAGTGTGTTGTGTGTGCGCATTTATTTCCAACAACTCGTTAAAAGTTAAATGACGTGCTTTTATTTCCCGCATACTCGTTTGAGTAGGACTTGTAATTTTTCTTTTTTTTCTTTTCCGCCTACTCGTTAAGAGTTAAATGACGCGCCCTTATTTTCCGCCTGCTCGTTTGAGTAGAACTTGTAATTTTTCTTTTTTTTTTTGTAACTTAGTTTTTTGTTTATTTATAATTTGAAGTGTGTGTGAGTTCTCTTTTTAGCTAACTTTTCTGTTTTCTAAATGTTTGTTATTTTCATGTCTTCTTCTTATAATCATTTAGCGTTTAATTACGAACTCGCGCCTCATCAAATTATAAAGCCGTCCCCATAGCGATGTGTGGCTAATCGTTATTAGCCTCGACATCGAAGAGCATTGGGACATTAAAAAATGATTTGAAATAATTAAAGTTCTTAATTTTCACTTTAATTTTAGGACTTAAGGTTTACCCCGGGTTAACGACGCGTAGGACCACAAATTGATGTGTGGGCCCTATTTCCGTTATCCATACACTAGCTAGCCGAGAGGCCGTGCGTATGGACAGATCACCCCTGGGTAAAGAGAGTTGCGTGCATACCCTCGAAAGAGGACAAGTGTAATTCTTCCGGATTGGGTTCCCCACCCAATAGCGGGGTTCTTAGCGTAAAGGGGGCGTGAAGAGGAATCCTTCGTCGGACTAACATTCGGTCGAATAGTCTTAGCGTTCAGGTGAGTGATATACCTATAGCTAGGTGAGCTAATATCTGTGGAACCTCCATGGACAAGTTGCCTTTTATTGATTTGAAATCTAAGTTCAATAATTATTAAAAGTTATTTTAGTCTTAATCCGATTCGATGCCGAACGTTAACCCTTCATCGAATTTTTATAAATCATTTTCGCACTTTTTTTTCTTTAGCTAATTAAAATCTCCGCCTTACTTTCAATAAAATAATAGTCCTCCTGGAGGAGTAAGAATAATCAACCCAACCACGAGAACAATACGACCTCGGTATTCTCCCGAATATTGAGTACTACTTGCGATAGGTGCACTTGCCTACCTTAGCAAGCCCGCGGCGATCGACTCATCGAACAAACCATAATAAGAGTCTGTTCGCGGGCCATCAAGTTTTTGGCGCCGTTGCTGGGGACCTCTTTTGAGTTATTATTCTGAATTCTGGAGTCTATTACTTTTACATTTTTACTAAAAAAAACAAACTAAAACAAAAAAAAAAGTTTATTTCATTTTTTTTAGGGTGTATTACCCGTGGAAAATCCTTCGAGTCTGAAGATTTTGACTTTGACCCTGAGATCGAATGCTCCCTTGTGCGTATTCGATCTCAATGCCGAATTCCTTCTTTAGACCCCGAAGAATCTATCGGCGAACCCTCTGTCGTAGTAATGACCAACCCTAATCCGAACGCGGACGCCGAGCGAACAATGTCTTATTACGCCCGACCGAATTTGGACGATACTGTGTCTAGTATTGTTCGCCCTATGGTGGCGAATAATAATTTTGAAATAAAATCAAGTGTCATTCAAATGGTCCAAAACGCCGTGTAGTTCGATGGACTGCCGGATGAGGACCCAAATGTCCACTTGTCCAACTTTTTGGAAATATGCGACACCTTCAAAATTAATGGCGTCACTGATGACACTATTCACTTGCGCTTATTTCCTTTTTCCCTTAAGTCCAAAGCTAAGGCGTGGTTGAATTCCGTCCCGCGAGGATGTATCACCACGTGGGCTGAGTTGACGGAGCGGTTCCTAACGAAGTACTTTCCGCTAACAAAAACTGCAAAGTTGCGGGCGGACATTTCTTCGTTTGTGCAAAATGATCCTGAGTCTCTTTATGAGACTTGGGAACGGTTGTCACAACCCACATTTTCTCCGAATTTGAGAATTATCAGAGTATGAGAAAACACGCGTCGTGATGCCACGTCGAGCAGGGGATAACTGTCGACGCTCAGGCGAACACCATCTAACTAGACTATGAAATTTTCATAAGTTTAATGATCAGGAAATCAGTTATACTTTAAAGGCCGTATCCCTCGGCTCAATGGATCACCTAGTCCACAGTTTAAGAACTATACTTGTACGTAGCAGAAAAATACTTTGTTTATATTTGACATCCTACGAGAGTGCATAAGTGTCCCCCGAGGTCCACTTATACTATGCAAAACTCTAGATTTATTTTATATTATAAGTAGAAAAATGATCTTTTTACGTTACTTGGAAAGTAGTGTATGAGTTTTATAAACATGCTGATCATGAAATTTACTTATTATAGTATTTTTAGGTTTAAAAAAACTAGCAACCTAGCATAAATCTTCCCAAGAGCAAGTAGACTATCTCCAGAATGGTAGCAGTAAAAGAAACATATCTAGTATCACAAGGTAAAACTACCAGTTGGCGCCAACAAACTGACACGAACCCACTGACAAGTATGTATGTCTATAAGAAAAACAGAAAACTACCTCACCACAACAAGAGAAAGATCCCTACAACTCAAGGGATCACCTGCAATACCACAGCAAATCTAGCCATCTACTCGGATACTAATCAGCACCTGAGGCATTCAGAGAAGAAAAGAATACCTCAGCAAGTAAAACAAGAGATTCTGAATTAGAGCATTATATCAAAATGGAACAAAAGAGAGTAAGTAAATATAACAGTAAAAGCAAACACTGTCCAAAGTAAGCAAAAGTACACCAAGTACCAAGTAACAACAACAAGCCCTGCCCAAACCCTACAGAGGCTACAAGGCAAAAGACAAGAAAACCTGCCACAATATGTTGCATTCAAACAGGAAGAAACACCTAACAATCCTAATTTATGAGTAATGGCAGTAGTAAAACATCATGGACCTGGGTTGGTGACCAAAAACAGTCCCCCAAACAAAACAATTCCAATAAAAAAATTCAATGTGTCAGCGGAAAACCACCACAAACCCAGCCCGTACCTGGGATTAAAAGGTTGCGGCCACAGCAATACCCAACCCGTACCTGGGACAAAAAAATGGCGGCCACGGCTCGCACACAAAACATCCCGCTCTTTTAGAGCATCAAAATACCACTACCTGCCATAACCCACGATTCGGCCAAAAAAAAATGAAGAAACGAATGGCCGACAAAACATCCCCACCTAGGAGGTAATCACACAGGAAGGAAAGAAATTGCACGAAAAATTCGATTAAGGAAAAAGAATTAACCGTCAATCTCAGCTTAATGGAAATCGTCGATCTCCAGCCACAGGGAATCGTCGAACCCCGCTCGACGATTTTTATCGAACACAGGACACGGGAAAATCGTCGAACTCCATTCGACGATTTTTTTCTTTTTTGTCGAACACATGTCATGGGAAATCGTCGAACTCCGTTCGAAGATTTTCCTTTTGTCGAACAAGGCCACGGGAAAATCGTCGAACTCCGTTCGACGATTTTCCTTTTATCGAACATAGGCCATGGGAAAATCGTCGAACTCCATTCGACGATTTTCGTCTCACCCAGAACTCAGGCAAATCGTCGAGCTCAGCTCGACGATAATCGCCGAACTCAGTTCGACGATCTTCGTCGATCACAGGCAACCGGAGATCGTCGATCTCAGTTCGACGATTTTCGTCGAACTCAGATCGATGATCTTCGTCGAACTGGCAGCGTTGAGTGGAGAGAAACGCTAACCTAATTCCTATGCTCCACCTATCATACCAGACCACTTCTACTAGCCCAGAAACACTCTAATCCTCAAGACTATGGAAAGGAAAAGAAATTTTTGCTCCTGCTACCCCAACTGTCAAGCCAAATTTACTCCAAAACCGAGCCTATCCATGAAGAACTCAGCATTAAAACACTACAGCAAGTGACAGTAGGCCTAAAATTTCAGTAATTGAGAGATCTGACAAGGTTAATCAGCCTTCCTAGGTTCTAAGAGCAGAAAATTTAAACAAAAATCTCCACCTGAAGTTAAATCAAATATCTGGACAGGAAGAAAATTTCAGTAGGTTTAACGATTGCTTGACATGATAAAGAAAAAAACTAAGCATTTGCAAGATCTGGAATTAATACTTGACAACAGGGAACCAAAAATGAAGAAGTTTGTACTTGGCAGGGGCGAAGAGCGCCACTTGCCTCAATTTCCAGCGCTTTATCTTGCACAGCTCTTCCTCTCTCTCGGCTCCAGCCGCAACAGCACCTAAACTAGGATTCTGGAGTTTTAATGGCGGAAAAGGATCGAACCAAAAATTCCGAGACCCCTAGAAACACCACGAAAATTGAATCTCTTACCGTAGTAATGAAGGTCTAGGCGCAAGTAATCCAAATCTGCTTTCGGAATCGAATTACGTCCAATAACACACCCGGAATCCGCGGTGGAAGGCAAGGCTGTCCGCCGGCTTTCTTCCACTCATGAACAGGACAACGGTTATTCTCTCACGGAGGGAGACGATGAATAGTCTCGTTTTTTGTCTTAAGGCTATATATATGCATAGACACGTCTTATCAGCCCTAATAGCCACCTAAAAGCCACTGGATTCCTTACAAGCTTTATTAATTAATTATTTGCACCCATTATTATTAACACATCAAAACGACGCGAAAACCGAACCACCTCGGAATCCGACGAAATTCATGCCGTAGCCAAAACACAAGCATCCCCCGAGAGGCCTCACCGGTCACCAAAACAGACCAGGCTTGCTAGGGAACCTTGCCAAACAGGCTACCAACAACCACACAAGGAACCTAAAGAGCTAAGACCACGCTCTAACAAACGACATATGCCGAAAACACGTCAACGTAACGCCAAACGAGAATTAAATAATCACAGAAAAATCGGGGGCGTTACAGTCACTCACCCTAAAAGAAAGTTTCGTCCCGAAACTTTACGTACACAATTTCTACTATAGAAGGAAAGTAACAAAACAAGAGCTACTAGAAAGAAACATACCAATAAAATCAGGGGAACAGATGAGGGTGAGCGTCCCTCATAGCTGACTCTAGCTCCCAAGTCGCGCTTTCCAAATCCTGATTCTTCCATAGAACTTTCACCATCGGGATAGACTTTGTCCGCAGCACCCGACCTTGAGTATCCAAGATGCGGACCGGCACCTCAACATATGAAAGATTAGGCTCCAACTGGGGCACATCATCCAAGACTTGCCTACTATTTCGCACACACTTCCGTAATTGGCTTACATGATACACATTATGAACATCTGGGAAATTTGCTGGCAAATCCAATCTATATGCTGACACGCCAATCCGTTCAACAATCTTAAACGGGCCCACATACCTCGGATCCAATTTCCGGTTCTTAGTGAACCTCTTAACACCAACCATCGGGGAAACCTTAAGAAACACGAGGTCCCCTACAGCAAATTCCATGTCAGACCTACGCCGGTTGGCATTCTTCTCATACCGCTCCTGAGCTATCCGAAGCTTTTCTCAAATCAGCTTCACCGCAACTTCCATTTCCTCGAGTGCATCCGGACCCAACACAGGTCTCTCACCGACCTCGGTCCAAAATAAGGGAGTTCTACAACGCCTCCCATACAAGGCTTCAATTGGAGCCATTTGCAAGCTCTCCTGTAACTGTTATTGTATGCAAATTCCATAAGCCGCAAACGCTCATCCCACGCTCCACCGTGGTACAAGATGTAGCACCTGATCATATCCTCAACTATCTGGTTCACTCGCTCAGTCTGACCATTAGTCTGAGGGTGGTAAGCTGTAGAATACCTCAAATCTGTACCCAAACCCTCTTGCAGACTCCTCCAGAAGCGAGATGTAAAACGGGAGTCTCGATACGAAATGATGCTAACTGGCACACCGTGCAATCTGATGACCTCGCTCAAGTACAGCTCTGCTATCTTCTTCATCGGGTAATCAATCTTGTACGGCATGAAGTGAGCACACTTCGTCAATCTGTCCACTATAACCCAAACAGAATCAAATCCCCTTGGAGATCTCGGTAAGCCCGTAATGAAGTTCATAGAAATACTCTCCCACTTCCAATTCAGGATCTCCAATGGAGTCAACTTGCCACCAGGCCTTCCATGATCGGCCTTCACACACTTGCAAGTGTGGCACTCAGTAATAAATCAGGATATATCACCCTTCATCCCATACCACAAGGCAATCTGCTTCATTTCATGATACATCTTTGTAGATCCTGGATGGTAGGCAACACTGGATCCATGAGCCTCTCTGCATATCATAACCCTGATGTCCACAACAGCGGGGATGCAAAACCTGTCGTGGTACTTCAAATTACCCGCATCATCGATAGAAAAATCCGGCAACTCCCCTCTCTCAGTCCTAAGGTATAAGTGCAGAAGATCTGGATCATCCTTCTGGTGTAACCTGGTAAGTGCAATCCAAGACGGTTCTGCCACTGCCAAACTGATCTGCATGTCACAGCATCCCACAAAGATATCCATCAGGAGGAACTCTTCCACTAAACGATCGGCGGTGAGATTAAAGATCTTCCCCGTCTTCCGGCTCAGGGCATCAACCACCACATTGGCCTTGCCCGGGTGATACTGTATATCCACATCATAATCGACCACATACTCTAGCCACCGCCACTGGCGCAGATTCAACTCCTTCTGGGTGAACACGTACTTTAGACTTTTATGATCTGTGAAGATCTTGCACCGAGCACCATAAAGTAGATGTCTCCACAGCTTTAGCGCATAAATCACCACTGCAAACTCAAGGTCATGCGTAGGGTAATTTCTCTCATGAGTCTTTAGTTATCTTGACCCATACATAATCATTTTCCCAGCCTGCATCAAAAGGCAACCCAGACCAACATGCGAAGCATCCACGTACACATCATACTCCATGCCCTCAGTAGGTAGGGTCAGAACGGGAGCAGTTCACAATCTGTTCTTTAGTTCCAGGAAGGCTTCTTCGCACTTCTCGCTCCAAACAAAGGCCGTGTTCTTCTGAGTCAATCTGGTCAAAGGTGCAGCCAGGGTAGAGAAACCCTCCACGAACCTCCTGTAGTAGCCGGCCAACCCTAGGAAGCTTCTAATCTCCTTGGGCATGCCCGACCTGCTCCAATCCATCACTACTGTGATCTTTTCCGGGTCGACCGAGATCCCATCCTTATTCACCACGTGGCCCAGAAACGAGACCTGAGGCAACCAAAATTCGCACTTGCTCAGCTTGGCGAATAACTTGTGGTTCCTCAACTCCAATAGAACCAAGCGTAGATGCTACTCATGCTCCTTAGCACTGCGAGAGTAGATCAACACATCTTTGATGAATACCACCACGAACTTGTCTAGAAAGTCCTTGAACACCTGGTTCATCATATCCATGAAAGCTGATGGTGCGTTGGAAAACCAAACGATATCACTAGAAACTCGAAGTGTCCATGCCTCGATCTAAACGCAATCCGTGGAATATCTGCCTCACGGATCCTGAGCTGATGATAGCCAGAACGAAGATCGATCTTGGAAAACACTATGCTACCACGCAACTGATCAAATAAGTCATCGATCCTCGGCAGAGGGTACCTGTTCTTAATGGTGACTTTGTTCAGCTCCCTATAATCGATGAACAACCTCATCGACCCATCCCTCTTCTTCACAAATAGAACAGGAGCACCCTAAGGCGACGAACTCTGCCTGATAAAGCCTTTTGCCAATAACTCATCCAACTGGACTCGCAACTCCTCCAACTCATGAGGGGCCATCCGGTAAGGTGCCTTAGCAATAGGACGCGTACCCAGTTACAAATCAATCACAAACTCAACATCCCGCTCGGGGGGAAGACTAGGAAGGTCATCAGGAAAAAACATCAGAGAAACCATGTACAACAGGAATCTCCTCCAAGCACGGTACACCAACAGTAGTCCCAACCACCGAGACTAAACAAGCAAAACAATCAGAACGAAACAGCTTCTGAGCACATATCGTAGAAATGATAGGAGAATCCTGGCACAGATCAGCATACACACTTCCAGGCTGACCGTTGTCCTTGATGAAGTCCAAGCGTTACCCTTTGCACTGAATAACCGCATCATACTTAGACAACCAGTCCATGCCTAGAATAACATCGAAGTCCTCCAGATCAATCATCTTCAAGTCCGCCTTCGCAAGAAAGTCCCCCAACAAAACAGGGCAATCCAGAATTCCCAAATCTGACAACACAGATTCACCAAAAGGGAACTTGACGCGGAAGGTATCACGAACTTGATCTAGAATCAACCGATAACGCTATACAAAAGCTCTAGCCACAAACGAGTGGGTAGTGCCGGAGTCGAACAGAACATGCGCCCAACAGTTCTTCACCTTAAATTTCCCTATAGGAGTATATATAAGCAACTAAGGAACTACCAAAACAAAACTATAACCATTTTAGTAAATAAAAATTTCAGGCTAGGAAAACAACTAACCTAAGATGACCTGAGTCGAAGCTTGAGCCTCCTCGGAAGAGATTACGTTCAGCTTTACTTTGCCCTTGTCCACACACTGAGGCGAAGGTAAAGCCTCAAGTGGAACTGCCTGAAGAATAGGCTGGACCTGAGGACACCTAGTCTTGATATGGCCCTTCTGGCCACACTGAAAGCAGACTTTATCCTTGGACGAGCACTGGGCAGCATCATGCCCGGGTCGCTTGCAAACAGAATAGAAAACATCCTTCCTAGGAATAGCATGAACCTGCTCCTTCTTCTGAGCTCCCGCCTTCTTGAAACACCTCTCAACAGGGCGGCCTAACATGCCACAGAAGCTACACACTAACTTGTTCTTCTTTCCGGTAGCAGCATCGAGTACCTGGGGGTTCTTCTTTTCAGCAGACTTCCTCTTGTCCTTCCTCATTTGCTGTCCTCTGATCTTTGCGGTCTCAATTGCCTCCACTTTCAGAGCAGCCTCCACTGCCCCTACATAAGTCTCTGATCCATAAGCATTGGCCAACTGCTGAACCTCGCTCCTCAAGACACTAAGGAACCGCTTGAATCGATCTGCTTCAACACTCACCAACACAGGGGCAAACCGGCTCAACTTACTGAACTCTATCTCGTACTCACTGACCGTGAGTTGCCTCTGCTTCAGGTGAAGGAAGTCGTTCATTAGTCGGTCACGCTCGACCGAAGGCAGGAACTTCCTCAACAGCATCTCCTTGAATAATACCCAAGAGCAACCAGCCACCAAGCTCTCCTTTTCCCTAAACCACCAGCTCTTAGCCAAACCCTTTAGCTGATAGGCGGCTATCATCACTCTCTGATCATCTGCAACACCGGAGTACGAGAACATATCCTCCATGGAGATCAGCCATTCATCTATGACTATGAAATATGCCTTCCCATCATATGTAGGAGGGCTAAATCTCTGAAACTGAGAAATAAAGGCCATCTCTACTGGCACCACCACTGGAGGTCTCAAGGGAGCAGGAGGGGGAGGAGTAGCTGACGCCCCTGCAGGGTCTTGCACTCCCTGAGTCTGTCCTGCCACAGCTGCCACCAGAGACTGGATCTGGGCCTGCATCTCCACTAACTGCCTGGTCAAGGAATCGTTGCTCTGATGCAGACTCTCGATCACCGCATCACTCTGCACTCCTGAAGACTCACCCTCAAATAGGGGAGTCGACCTAGTCGAAGGACGTCTCGCCATACTAAAACCATAAAAACTGAGGTCAAAACCTAGTACAACAGTTAAAACAAACTACCAGTACAGACAATACATACATAAATATGAACTTTTAACTGCTATACTTGCTTTGGGATTTTATTTTGTTTAACAAAAGTGAGGTTATGCCTAACCTAGGATGGTTAACCACCATCAACTAACTCTTGTGTCTAGATCGGGAATACATGAATTTATATTCTTTTTTCTGATTTAAAACCATTTGTGTACATATGTCATCCTGCAAATCTTTAGCTTGGCACGTTGTGCTTATGCAATGTTATGTTATGCATGATTGTGCTATGCATTCTAAAAAGGCTCTAATGCATGTCATGAGTGGCGTACACATGAAAATGTTATGCATCTCATACTACATAACATTCTCATGCAATGAAAAATAAACGTACTAGTCGCATTCATGTGGTGAGGTTATGCATCCCATACTACATAACCCTCACATGTTGCCCCTATGGTGGATCCATGCACAGACACATATTTTTCATCCCATACTACATAATATGCCCCATATACTTCATGTTATGCTATGAGTGTAGTGTTCGTGCTTCAGCCAAGACTTGCTGATGACATATCGGTGTGTGTATGATATGATGCTAAACATCTAATACCTACAAGGAAAGGTTGCCCGATAAATTGTCAAGCAACCTCCTCTGATACCAACTGTCACAACCCGCATTTTCTCTGAATTTGAGAAGTATTAGAGTATGAGAAAACACGCGTCGTGATGCCATGTCGAGCAGGGGATAACTGTCGACGCTCAGGCGAACACCATCTAACTAGACTATGAAATTTTCATAAGTTTAATGATCAGGAAAATCAGTTATATTTTAAAGGTCGTATCCCTCGGCTTAGTGGATTACCTAGTCCACAGTTTAAGAACAATACTTGTATGCAGCGGAAAAATACTTTGTTTATATTTGACATCCTACGAGAGTGCATAAGTGTCCCCCGAGGTCCACTTATACTATACAAGACTCTAGATTTATTTTATATTATAAGTAGAAAAACGATCTTTTTACGTTACTTGGAAAGTAGTGTATGAGTTTTATAAACATGTTGATCATGAGATTTACTTATTATAGTGTTTTTAGGTTTAAAAATAACTAGCAACCTAGCATAAATCTTCCTAAGAGCAAGTAGACTATCTCCAGAAAGGTAGCAGTAAAAGAAACATATCTAGTATCATAAGGTAAAACTACCAGTGGGCGCCAACAAACTGACACGAACCCACTGACAAGTATGTATGTCTATAAGAAAAACAGAAAACTACCTCACCACAACAAGAGAAAGATCCCTACAACTCAAGGGATCACCTGCAACACCACAGCAAATCTAGCCGTCTACTCGGCTACTAATCAACACCTGAGGCATTCAAAGAAGAAAAGAATACCTCAGCAAGTAAAACAAGAGATTCTGAATTAGAGCATTGTATCAAAATAGAACAAAAGAGAGTTAGGAAATATAACAGTAAAAGCAAACACTGTCCAAAGTAAGTAAAAGTACACCAAGTACTAGGTAACAATAACAAGCCCTGCCCAAACCCTGCAGAGGCTACAAGGCAAGAGACAAGAAAACCTGCTACAATATGTTGCATTCAACCAGGAAGAAACACATAACAATCCTAATTTGTGAGTAATGGCAGTAGTAAAACATCATGGACCTGGGTTGGTGACCAAAAACAATCCCCCAAACAAAACAGTTCCAACAGAAAAATTCACTATGTCAGCGCAAAACCACCACAAACCCAGCCCGTACCTGGGATTAAAAGGTGGCGGCCACAGCAATACCCAGCCCGTACTTGGGACAAAAAAATGGCTGCCACGGCTCGCACACAAAACATCCCGCTCCTTTAGAGCGTCAAAATACCACTAACTGCCATAACCCACGATTCGGCCAAAAAAAAAGGAAGAAACGAATGGCCGACAAGACATCCCCACCTAGGAGGTAATCACTCTGGAAGGAAAGAAATTGCATGAAAAATTCGGTTAAGGCAAAAGAATTAACCGTCTATCTCAGCTTAATGGAAATCGTCGATCTCCAGCCACAATGAATCGTCGAAACCCGTTCGACAATTTTTGTTGAACACAGGATATGGGAAAATCGTCGAACTCCGTTTGACGATTTTTTCCTTTTTGTCGAACACAGGTCACGGGAAATCGTCGAACTCCGTTCGACGATTTTCCTTTTGTCGGACCCAGGCCACGGGAAAATCGTCGAACGGACTTAGATCGACGATAATCGCCAAACTTAGATCGACGATATTTGTCGATCACAGGCAACCGGAGATCGTCGATCCCAGTTCGCCAATTTTCGTCGAACTCAGATCGACGATCTTCGTCGAACTGGCAGCATTGAGTGCAGAGAAACGCCAACCTAATTCCTATGCTCCACCTATCATACCAGACCACTTCTACTAGCCCAGAAACACTCGAATACTCAAGACTATGGAAAGGAAAAGAAATTTCTGCTCCTGCTACCCCAACTGTCAAGCCAAATTTACTCCAAAACCGAGCCTACCCATGAAGAACTCAACATTAAAACACTACAGCAACTGACAGTAGGCCTAAAATTTTAGTAATTGAGAGATTTGACAATGCTAAGCAGCATTCCTAGGTTCTAAGAGCAGAAAATTTAAACAAAAATCTCAACCTGAAGTTAAATCAAATATCTGGATAGGAAGAAAATTTCAGTAGGCTTAACGATTGCTTGACATGATGAAGGAAAAACTAAGCATTTGCAAGATCTGGAATTAATACTTGACAACAGGGAACCAAAAATGAAGAAGTTTGTACTTGGCAGTTGGGAAGAGCACCACTTGCCTCAATTTCCAGCAATTTATCTTGCACAGCCCTTCCTCTCTCTCTCGGCTCCAGCCGCAATAGCACTTAAACCAGGATTCTAGAGTTTTAACGGCGGAAAAGGATCAAACCAAAAATTCCAAGACCCCTAGAAACACCACGAAAATTGAATCTCTTACCGTACGAATGAAGGTCTAGGCGAGAGTAATCCAAATCCGCTTTCAGAATCGAATTCCGTCCACTAACACTCCCGGAATTGGTAGTGGAAGGCAAGGTTGTCCGCCGGCTTTCTTCCACTCATGAACAGGACAGCGGTTATTCTCTCACGGAAGGAGACGATGAATAGTCTTGTTTTTTGTCTTAAGGCTATATATGCATAGACACATCTTATCAGCCCTAACTGCCACCTAAAAGCCACTGGATTCCTTACAAGCTTTATTAATTAATTATTTGCACCCATTATTATTAACACATCAAAACGACGCGAAAACCAAACCACCTCGGAATCCGACAAAATTCACACCGTAGCTAACACGCTACGAACGCAACGACGAAGTCGAAATCAACTTTCGACTAACAAAATTCGGGTTATCACTACCCGAAGCCAAAACACAAGCATCCCCCGAGAGGCCTCACCGGTCACCAAAACAGACCTGGCTTGCTAGTGAACCTTGCCAAACAGGCTACCAACAACCACACAAGGAACCTAAAGAGCTAAGACCACGCTCTAACAAACAGCACATGCCGAAAACGCGTCAACGTAACGCCAAATGAGAATTAAATAATCGCAGAAAAATCGGGGGCGTTACAACGGTTTAAGGAGTTCCTCCGCTGGTGCCCGCACCACGCGCTGCCAACGTGGTTGCGGGTACAAATTTTTTATAACAGCCTTAACTTTCAGACGCGTCAAATAATTGACGCGGCTGTCGGGGCTACCTTGAATAACAAAACCCCCGAGGCCGCCCATGCTTTATTCGAAGAGATGGATATGAACGCCTATCAATGGAACATCCCGTGGGGACGCCCAAAGCCGGCGGCTGGCCTTTTTGAAGTGGATGCCACTGCTCTCTTAACCGTTCAAGTTGAAAGGTTAACAAAGCAGGTGGCGGAGATGACTGCTGCCTCCTCCACTCCGCCTTGTTTTATTCCCCCTAACGTCTGCGTGGCTGAAGAGTTCGTGGATTTCATGGGAAATTCGGGTCGTCCTTCCTTCAACCCCAACAACAACCCTTATAGTAATAACTATAATCCAGGTTGGAGGAATCACCCAAATTTCTCTTGGAGCAACCCGAATAATGCTCAGTGTCCCCCTATTTCTTATGCGCCCGGATTTCTGCCTCCTCCTCCTCTTCCAAAACCCTCCCCGATGGAGGAAAATTTTTCGAAGTATATTGCGTCCAACAAGTCAAATATCTGGAACATCACCAGATCGCTAAAAACACTTGAACAACAGGTTGGACAGCTGGTGAGGATGATGTCCGAGCGCGCGCTCGGGGCACTACCGGGAAACACGGAGCCCAATCTGCGGGAGAACGCCAACGCTATAACCCTCCGTAGCGGAAAGGAGGTGATCGATCCAAAACGGATCGATCCACAGGTACATATTTCACCTCCGACCCCTCTTCCCTCTTCTTCGTCTACGTTACCTTTACCGAATTTAAACGAAAAAATTATTTTAAACAAGGCTTTACCTTATCCGCATAAATTAGATAACGAGTGTAAGGACGCGCAATATGAAAAATTTATTTTATTATTAAAACAAATTCATATTAATGTTCCTTTTTGCGAGGCTATCTCGCAAATGCCCAAATATGTGAAATTTTTTAAAAAATACTTTCTAATAAACGTAAATTAGAGGATATTTCACATGTATCTCTCAACGCTGTCTGCTCGGCGGCCCTTACTAATAAATTGCCCACAAAACAAAACGACCCGGGACGGTTTTCCATCCCGTGCCTTTTTGGCGATATATTAGTAAAATACCCCTTAGCTGATTTAGGGGCTAGCATTAATTTGATGCCGTTCTCGCTCTTTCAACGTTTAGGTTTGGGTACTCCTAGTCCTACGAATATGTGCATCCAATTAGCGGATCACTCGGTTAAGTTCCCTATCGGGGTAGTGGAGGACGTCCTTGTCCGAGTTGATAAGTTTACCTTTCCGGTAGACTTCGTCATCTTAGAGATCGAGGAGGACGCCGAGGTACCAATAATACTCGGTCGCCCTTTTCTCGCCACCTCCCGCGCACTAATAGATGTTAGTAATGGTAGTCTTCTCCTCCAAGTAGGCGATGGTCAAGTTACTTTCTCTATTAATCCATCGATGGACAATTTGTCATCGAGTGACGATTTCTGCTATTCTTTAGATACCTTTTTTGGAGATCGTTCTTCTCCCATTTTCGAGTCTGTATTTTTAAATGACGATATTTATGCGCTCGAAAATTTTCAATGCGATGAGGATACCTCTATAGACTTGCCTTTCAAACCAATTGGTAAGAAAGACATAGGAATTAAAACCTCCCTAGAAGAACCGCCCATCCTAGACCTTAAACACTTACCCGCATCACTCAAATACGTTTTTTTTGGGAAAAGGCGATACGCTTCCCGTTATTATTTCTTCGGACTTGAGTGATTCAGAGACTTCCGATTTATTGGAAGTTTTATTTAAACATCGCCACGCAATTGCGTGGCAAATCTCTGACTTAAAGGGGATTAACCCCTCCTTCGGCACCTATAAGATATTTCTTAACGATAATTGCTGCAAAACTACTCAGCCGCAACGTCGTCTTAACCCAAACATGAAAGACGTCGTTAAAGCCGAGATTATTAAGTTATTAGATGCGGGGATTATCTACCCTATTTTGAACAGTGCATGGGTTAGTCCCGTGTATGTCGTGCCCAAGAAGGGCGGTCTAACCGTAGTGGCGAATGAGCATAACGAGCTCATCCCAACTCGTACTGTTACGGGTTAGAGAGTGTGCATCTGAAAGTCCACCTAGTGTCAGCTATGTGCACCTATGGGGGGGGGGGGAGAATATGTGACGAGTAGCGCTTTTGCGGAATTTACGAACGTACCTGCACAATAAAAATAGAAAGCACAGCACACAGAATACACAGGCAAATTATAGTGGTTCCCCGACTTGGGTACATCCACTTTCCCCCTTCGACCTATCTCCCCAACAAGGGACAACTCAGTCACTTCTCCAACGGGATTAAAATCCAATCCCTGCACTAACGGAAGGAACCCTTCCACACGTGAGAGTCAACACTCCCACAAAACGGGTTGCACCCAACCCTTACAACACAGAACAATCGTTCCTTTACAACAAAAGTAAATATGGAATGTACACGAGATACAAACTTCGTTTGGATACTACGGTGTTCCTCTTCGTTCGACGACGTGTTCGTGAAGTCAATGAAGAGTCTACAACCTTGGTCTCTCTTGGAAAGGATCTTCCCGAAACCGGCGGCGGCAATCCGAGCGGCGGCTTGGTTCGGGATCGACGGCAACGACGATGCGCGGCAGCAGTACTTCTGAGATCCAATCTTCGTTGCAAAGCAAACTAGGTCTACCAACGGTCACTCTAGGATCGGTCGTCTCGATCGATTCGGACGGGGGAGTTTTTCCCGGTCAACAAATCGAGAGACAAGGGATCTCTGGATAGACACGTGAGACTCAAGCTTTGCTAAGCTTCTGTCGCCGGAGATCGGGAAGAACTGCGATCAGCAGCGGCGACGGACTTGCGCGAGCGGCGACGGAGGCGGCGGAGAGATTTCGCGATTTTAGGGTTGCACTCGCTCGGCTTCTTTCTGTCTAGGTATTCCGTTCAAAATACCCGTGTATAAATACTGTAGTTACTCCAATATGACCGTTTGTGGGACCCACAAAAGAAATCCCCAAATCCCGGTCCAGAAATTTAACAGCGGCAGAATCCGGTTCAGGAAGTTCCAGAAAAATGCCAAGTCAAAATCGGTGAGAATCGAAAGTGATTCTCGCCGAGTCGCCGAGAATCAAAGGTGATTCTCGACGATTCGGCGAGAATCAAAGATGATTCTCGTCGAATTTGCCTAGGTTGCACGCACTGCTTTAGGCCAGGTCGAGACGGCGAGAATCAACCAGTGATTCTCGTCGATTCGACGAGAATCACTAGTGATTCTCGCCGAATCGGCGAGATTCACTAAGTGATTCTCGTCGATTCTTACTTAGACGCAGAGGTGCTTGCTTAGAAGTTGCTGGATCGAGTTCGGCGAGAATCAACTTCTGATTCTCGACGAATCGGCGAGAATCCCAAGTGATTCTCGCCGAATCGGCGAGAATCACTTGGTGATTCTCGTCGATTCTAACTTAGACGAATTTTCGTCTTTCCACCTATGAGATGCTCCTTGACCCATCCTTGCTCCTTGTCTGCTCCTGCATATTTACAGCCCTGTGCTTGAAAATAAGTGCACTCCAATAGAGAGAGTACACGTAGGCCAACACACTGATCTGCTCAATGAGGGATTACGTCGTGCAGACCCGTGTATATTGACCTACTGCACCCTGACATTGGTGTGCACTTAGCGTGGAAAAACTGCAAGCACAACTAGAAGGATTTTATCAAATACATAGTCTATTGACCGTAGCTTGTCCAGGGGCTTCTTCAAATCAGGTACATTGTGGATACAATACCCAACAATCTCCTCCTATTTGAAGAAGCCTAAACCCTACAAGCTAAGGTGAATAGAGCAAACGAGAATGAAAACCATAAACTGAAAAGTGAGTTGAGTGAGTTATTCATTACCAATGCCAATTTCTTGGGAGCAAGCTTGGAGCCACCTTAACCTTAGCCGAGAGGGTAATCTCCCCCTTTTCGGCTTCTACAAATCGGAGTCTGTAGCGTTTTACCCTTTGCTCCCCCTCAGTTCTTGCACGGGCCTGGAGCCTCTGTAGTCTTCATTCCTCATAATTGAGCATCCCCAATTCAGTCTTGAAAAGATTGAACTTGGCCTCGTCTAGGGGCTTTGTGAATATATCAACAATCTGCTTGTCCGTGGGGACATAACAGAGAGAGATATCTTTGTTCTCCACGTGCTCCCGAATGAAGTGGTAGCGTACTTCAATATGCTTCGTTCTGCTGTGCGACACCGGATTGTTGGCAATGGCAATTGCACTGGAGGAGTCGCAGTACATGGGTACTTCCTTGAACTGAAGGTCGTAGTCGGCTAACTGGTTTCTGATCCATAGAAGTTGTGCGCAACAGCTTCCTGCCGAAATGTACTCTGACTCTGCTGTGGAGGTTGCAACACAATTCTGTTTCTTGCTGTTCCATGAGATAAGCCTCCTGCCGAGGAATTGACACGTCCCGGAGGTGCTTTTCCTGTCATCCCTGCTCCCTGCAAAATCAGCATCTGAAAAGCCTATTAGCTCGACATCATTGTTTCTCGGGTACCACAAGCCAAGATTAGGAGTACCTTTAAGGTATCTCAGAATTCGCTTTGCAGCGACATAGTGAGATTCCTTAGTGTTCACCTGATATCGGGCACAGACACATGTGGAGAACATAATATCCGGTCGACTGACAGTAAGGTAGAGCAGGGATCCAATGATGCTTCTGTATTTGGTTTCATCGAAAGGTTTACCTTTCTCATCCTTATCCAGAGACATGGTGGATCCCATTGGAGTCCTCATAGAGGTTGCACTCTCCATACCGAATTTCTTAAGGAGTTCATTTGTGAACTTCGTCTGAGAGATGAAGATTCCATCCTCAGACTGTTTCACTTGAAGTCCTAAGAAATACTTGAGCTCTCCCATACTGCTCATTTCAAACTTTCCTTGCATAAGTTTAGAAAACTTTTTGCAAAGATTGTTGTCCGTTGAGCCGAATATTATGTCATCGACATAGATTTGCACCAGCAAAATCTTGCCTTTGACTTCCCTGAGAAACAATGTTTTATCTATTTTACCTCTGGAGAACTTGTTCTCAAGAAGAAAACTAGATAAAGTCTCATACCAAGCTCGTGGAGCTTGTTTCAACCCATATAAGGCCTTATTAAGAAAATAAACGTGATTGGGATAAGTAGGATCGACAAAACCTGGGGGTTGAGCGACGTATACTTCCTCTTTCAGGTCTCCGTTCAGGAATGCCGATTTCACATCCATTTGATAGACTGTGAATCCTTTGTGTGAAGCATACGCCAGGAACAACCTGATTGCCTCGAGCCTTGCTACTGGTGCGAAGGTCTGGTCGAAGTCAATCCCTTCCTCCTGTCTGTAACCTTGAGCCACCAGCCTGGCCTTGTTCTTTACGATGACCCCATGTTCATCCAGCTTGTTTCTGAAGATCCACTTTGTGCCAATCACATTCTGCTTGTATGGTCTGGGAACCAGCGTCCAAACATTGCAACGTTCGAATTGATGTAGTTCCTCTTGCATGGCCAGAATCCATGCCGCATCCTTGTTCGCCTCGTCGAACTTCTTTGGCTCAACCTGTGACAGGAAGCTAAGATGCAATACTTCGTTAACTGTACCTCTTCGAGTTCTGACACCAACACGAGGATCCCCGATGATCTGATCTCTAGGATGATCTCTCACGTGCCGGAGCTCTAGAAGTCTGGCGTCTGGAGCTTCAACTACTTCTTGGGCTTCTCTTTCTTCTAAGAGATTTGTTCCATCTTGATCTTCAACATTTTCAGATGACGTGGAGGTGGAAACTTTGACGTACTTGGGAGCATCATCTTTAGCGGTCTCATCCAGACTCAGCTGTTCAAGTCTAGCACCTGCATCTTCAAGAATACTACTGGAAGAATTGCTGTTAAGCAAACTTCCTTCATCAAATACAACATTTATTGATTCTTCTACCACTAGGGTTTTCTTATTGAAGACCCTATATGCCCGACTATGGGAACTATAGCCCATGAATATGCCTTCGAAGCATTTTTCACCGAATTTAGTACGCGGGTACTTCCCATTATTCAGTACATAGCATCTGCAGCCAAAAATCCTCAAGTAGGACATGGTTGGTTTCCTGCCTTTCAGTAGCTCGTAGGGCGTCTTACGATGATGCTTGTTGATCAATGCTCGGTTTTGTACATGACACGCCGTATTGACACCCTCTGCCCAGAAGTATTCCGGGAGAGAAGCGTCTTTCAACATTGTCGTGCAGGCTTCAATGAGAGTTCTATTTCTCCTCTCCGCAACTCCATTTTGCTGAGGAGTGCGCGGGGAGGAAAACTCATGAAAGATACCTTGTTCTTCACAAAATTCTGTCATTGCACCAGATTCGAATTCTGTTCCATGGTCACTTCTGATTTTGACCACAGAGCAGTTAAATTCGTTCTGAACCTGCTTGACAAAATTAGTGAAGATGTCAAACGTATCTGACTTTCGTTTCAAAAAGAACACCCATGTAAACCGAGAATGATCATCAACTATCACTAGCGTATAGGACTTGCCTCCCAAGCTATGAACTTGCATTGGACCAAACAAGTCCATATGCAAAAAGTAAAGACATCGGGAAGAGTCTTTGTCAGCGATGCTCTTAAAGGTAGCCCGAGTCTGTTTGCCCATCTGGCATGCAGGACATGGGCTATCTTTGATGCACTTGACACTGGGAGCATCCCTTACCAAGTCCTTAGAAAACAACATATTAATTGTCTTGAAATTAATATGTGACAATCTCTTGTGCCATTGTTCACAAAGAGATGCACTGCCTGTTGCCACAAGGCATACAGGGGTAGATGAATCTAAACTGAGAAAATCTAAACAAAAGATATTTCTGCTCCTAATGCCTGATAATATTGTTTCAGAAGAGGTACGTGAAATTATCAGACATTTACCCTTGCAGAACTTAACGTCATAACCTTTATCACATAACTGACTTACACTGATCAGGTTATGGTTTAACCCTTCAACATAAGCCACGTCGGTGATAGAGATTATACCGTTGGAAATCATACCATAACCTCTGGTGACTCCTCGATCTGACCCTCCAAAGATGACTTTGGGTCCATTCTCGACTGGAGTGTAATCACGCAGCAGGCTTCTTGTCCCGGTCATATGCCGGGAGCATCCACTGTCCAAATACCAGATCGGCGTTTTGGTGGCCTTTGGACATTCCTGCAAAACAAAATTAATTTGCCTTAGGAACCCAATCGAACTTGGGTCCTAGATTCCTGGTTAGCACACTCCCCCTCGGTTGGTTAACCCTACGAGTGGTCGGTCTCGCATTGCTAACATGGAGAGTCTCGTAGTTCCTTGGATTAAACCAACAATCCACGACAAAGTGACCGACTTTGCCACAGCACCAACAGTCAAATCTGTTGTACCTCTTCCTAGGCTCCTGCCTTACCCTGGGAACGGTGGGTACTGCTGGGGCCTTGGATCTGGAGGTGGAGGCCTCATGGTGACAACAGTCGCATGACTTTGTCACCTTCTGTATAACAGGCTTGGCTTTTGGTGCCTGCTTTCCATTATGGCCGCTAGAGAACGGACCATAATTTCCTATGTGGATTTCCTCATAAGGTGCCTTGAAGGCACTCTCACCGAAGTTCCGGGGAAAGTTCCAACCGTCATACCGGCTCTTTGGCTTTGCAACCGAGGGCCGGAAATGATGCCCAAATGTTGACTCAAAGTCGTGTTGGTTGCAAGGAAAGCCAGGCTTTCTGAACGCAACAGGACTAAGAGGAGCCTTACCCTTTTCATCAGTAGAGGCCTTCTTGGCGGTCTTATTCTTCCTCTGGTTCTTGTTTCTCCGAGATGAAGAACCAGATACCCCTATATGCCCCAAGCCAGCTCCTTTGGCCTGAGCAGAGAAGGTATCAACGACTGGAAGAACTGTTTTTGGCATGGAGAAGCTCTTGACGATCTTCCTTTCTGCCGCAAGTAGTTCTTCCAACTTGTCGACTTCCTTCTGCTTTAGATCAAGGAGCTTCAAAGACTCTGAATGCTTGGAAGTCAGGTCAAGGTGTTCCTGTCGGAGAGAAATCAAGCTAGTGACCTCTTCCCTTAGGGATACACACTCACCCTTAAGGAATTTTACTTCCTTCTTCTCAACCTTCAGTCTCTTTCGGCACTCATCGAAAGTGTTGAGCAGAAGCTCATACTTCTCGAGGAGCTCAGCTTCACGGGCTGAAGGGCCATCCTCAGGTTCATCATCCTGAGACTCAGGATCAGAGTCGGAGTCGGAGAGAGGGGTGTGAGCTTTTACCTTCCCAGTAAATGGGGGACATTCTCCTTCTGAGTCGGAGCTACCCACCAGCCCGAAGTAGGCTTCCTCATCATCACTGGAGTCTGAGGAATCAGACTCACTTAGTGTCTTTGGCCTTCTTGCGATGTAGCTCCGCTCCTTCTTCTTATCTCTGGAGGATTTGAGCTCCTCTCCTTTCCCTTTTTCTCTTTTGCTTTGATGGCAGTCGGCCACGACGTGTCCTGGCTTATTGCATCCAAAGCAAATAATATCAGAAGAACGATGTTTGTTAGGTTTAGATGCATACCTGTCAGAAGAATAATTTTTCTTCTGATGCCTGGAGGAGGAGCTGTCTTTCTTTCTTTGATTCCTCATCTTGAGGAACTTCTTGAACTCTCGGGTGATGAGGGAGAAATCCTCCTCCGACAGCTCTGAGCCGGAGGAGCATGGTTCAGAGTCCTCCTCCTCTTCCTTACTCCTCGCACGGTATGACATCGCACCCTTGCCCTTTCTAGAGTAACTGGCTTTTAGGGCCACAGTCTTTTCTTTTGCAGCAGCCTTCTCTGCTTCTTCCTCTGCCTTCCTGGTGTTCAGCTGAAGTTCATAGGACATCAGCTTCCCAAACAGGATTTGTGGATCAGTTTCTGCTAGTCTGCCAAATTCTCTGATGGCGCAGATCTTTGTGTCCCATTCCTTAGTAAGGGACCTAAGGAATTTGTCATTGAGTTCACCATTGGTGAACACTCTTCCGTAGCCCTTGAGGGCGTTGACAATCTTCAGGAAGTTCTCGTATGTGACTCCGATCTCTTCCTTAGGCCCTTGCCTGAAGGCCTCATATTTTTGGTTCAGGAGGGATCTCCGATCATCCCTCACTTCATCCGTGCCCTCCATTAGGATGATCAGGCACTGCCAGATCTCCTGAGCAGTCCTGCAGTTGCTGAAATTTTGCTTCATGGAATCATCAACTGCGCTCACCAGAATGTTTCGTGCCTTCTTGTCCAGTCCCACGAGCACCATCTCGTCTTTGTCCATTTCAGAAAGTGTCTTTGGCACCTTCTTGGTGGGATCGATGGTGGATGCCTTGGTGGGGACATAAGGTCCCTCCTCCACGATCATGAAGAGTCGAGGATCGACTGCTTCCATGTAAAACCTGATTCTTTCCTTCCAGATCGGAAAGTTTAGCCTGGTGCATACTGGGATCTTGCCGGAGAACTTGAGCCCGTCCATAGTAGATATTTGTCTTCTTCTTGACACTAGGGGCAGGATTCAACTCAAGGTGTTGACCTTTTTGATGAGCAACCTCGCTTTGATACCACTTGAAAGTCCACCTAGTGTCAGCTATGTGCACCTATGGGGGGGGAATAGGTGACGAGTAGCGCTTTTGCGGAATTTACGAACGTACCTGCACAATAAAAATAGAAAGCACAACACACAGAATACACAGGCAAATTATAGTGGTTCCCCGACTTGGGTACATCCACTTTCCCCGTTCGACCTATCTCCCCAACAAGGGACGACTCGGTCACTTCTGCAACGGGATTGAAATCCAATACCTGCACTAACGGAAGGAACCCTTCCACACGTGAGAGTCAACACTCCCACAAAACGGGTTGCACCCAACCCTTACAACACGGAACAATCGTTCCTTTACAACAAAAGTAAATATGGAATGTACACGAGATACAAACTTCGTTTGGAGACTACGGTGTTCCTCTTCGTTCGATGACGTGTTCGTGAAGTCAATGAAGAGTCTACAACCTTGGTCTCTCTTGGAAAGGATCTTCCCGAAACCGGCGGCGGCAATCCGAGCGGCGGCTTGGTTCGGGATCGACGGCAACGACGATGCGCGGCAGCAGTACTTCTGAGATCCAATCTTCGTTGCAAAGCAAACTAGGTCTACCAACGGTCACTCTAGGATCGGTCATCTCGATCGATTCAGACGGGGGAGTTTTTCCCGGTCAACAAATCGAGAGACAAGGGATCTCTGGATAGACACGTGAGACTCAAGCTTTGCTAAGCTTCTGTCACCGGAGATCGGGAAGAACTGCGATCAGCAGCGGCGACGGACTTGCGCGAGCGGCGACGGAGGCGGCGGAGAGATTTCGCGATTTTAGGGTTGCACTCGCTCGGCTTCTTTCTATCTAGGTATTCCGTTCAAAATACCCGTGTATAAATACTGTAGTTACTCCAATATGACCGTTTGTGGGACCCACAAAAGAAATCCCCAAATCCCGGTCCAGAAATTTAACAGCGGCAGAATCCGGTGCAGGAAGTTCCAGAAAAATGCCAAGTCAAAATCGGTGAGAATCGAAAGTGATTCTCGCCGAGTCGCCGAGAATCAAAGGTGATTCTCGACGATTCGGCGAGAATCAAAGATGATTCTCGTCGAATTTGCCTAGGTTGCACGCACTGCTTTAGGCCAGGTCGAGACGGCGAGAATCAACCAGTGATTCTCGTCGATTCGACGAGAATCACTAGTGATTCTCGCCGAATCGGCGAGAATCACTAAGTGATTCTCGTCGATTCTTACTTAGACGCATAGGTGCTTGCTTAGAAGTTGCTGGATCGAGTTCGGCGAGAATCAACTTCTGATTCTCGACGAATCGGCGAGAATCCCAAGTGATTCTCGCCGAATCGGCGAGAATCACTTGGTGATTCTCGTCGATTCTAACTTAGACGAATTTTCGTCTTTCCACCTATGAGATGCTCCTTGACCCATCCTTGCTCCTTGTCTGCTCCTGCATATTTACAGCCCTGTGCTTGAAAATAAGTGCACTCCAATAGAGAGAGTACACGTAGGCCAACACACTGATCTGCTCAACGAGGGATTACGTCGTGCAGACCCGTGTATATTGACTTACTGCACCCTGACATTGGTGTGCACTTAGCGTGGAAAAACTGCAAGCACAACTAGAAGGATTTTATCAAATACATAGTCTATTGACCTTAGCTTGTCCAGGGGCTTCTTCAAATCAGGTACATTGTGGATACAATACCCAACAACATCGATTATAGAAAACTTAATGATGCCACCCTCAAGGACCATTTCCCACTACCGTTTCTGGACCAGATTTTAGAGCGTTTATCCGGTCATCCATATTATTGTTTTCTTGATGGTTTATCGGGATTTTTCCAAATCCCCATTTCCCCCGATGATCAAGAGAAAACAACTTTTACTTGCCCGTTTGACACCTTCGCATACCGAAGAATGCCATTTGGACTCTGCAATGCGCCGACTACATTCCAAAGATGTATGCTAGCGATCTTTGACGAGCTAGTAGAAGACATTATGGAAGTCTTTATGGATGACTTTTCTGTTTCCGGACACTCTTTTCCCAATTGCCTTCACAATCTAGATCGTGCCCTCCAACGGTGCGAGGACACAAGCCTTATTTTAAATTGGGAAATATGCAATTTTATGGTTCGAGGAGGTTTGGTCCTCGGCCATATGATTTCGTCTAAGGGGATAGAGGTGGATAAGGCCAAGATAGAAATCATAGAAAAACTTCCGCAACCAACAAACGTAAAATCAATTAGGAGTTTCTTAGGCTATGCAGGCTTTTACCGACGTTTTATTCAAGATTTTTCAAAAATAACAAAGCCGCTAACTCACCTCTTCGAAAAGGAATCACGTTTCATCTTTAGTAGCGAATGCGAGTCCGCCTTTAATTTAATAAAACAAAAACTTATCACCTCACCAATTTTAGTGGCCCCTAATTGGTCCCTTCCGTTCGAAATTATGTGCGACGGTAGTGATATTGCCTTAGGTGCCATTTTTTGCCAACGCATCGAAAAACATTTTCATCCTATTTATTACGCTACCAAGACGCTCACTTCCGCACAAGTAAATTACACGACAACGGAAAAGGAACTCTTAGCCGTCATCTTCGCTTTTGATAAGTTTCGCTCGTATATAACGCTATCTAAGGTTATCGTATTTACCGATCACTCCGCTCTTAAATATTTATTAGCTAAAAATGATGCGAAACCCCGCCTTCTTCGATGGATTCTCCTCTTACAAGAGTTTGATTTGGAGATCCGAGATAAGAGGGGAGCGAAAAATCTAGCGGCAGACCACCTCTCCCGCTTAGAAAATCCAGGTGCGGAAGCGCTCGTCGAATCTGAAATAAATGACAGATTCCCCGAGGAACGCCTCCTTACCATTCATAATTCTTCGTCATCTTCACTTTGGTTCGCAGATTTTGCAAATTACTTAGTAGCGCGGGTGCTTCCAAAAGAATTTTCAAGTCATCAAAAGAAGAAATTCTTTTCTGATTTGAAAAATTTCTTTTGGGAGGACCCATTTCTTTTTCGTATCTGCGCGGACCAAGCGGTCCGAAGATGTGTTGAGGGTGTGGGTGCTTGCAAATTCTTAAGCACTGCCACGAGGGTCCAGCCGGTGGGCATTATCAAGCCAACCAGACCGCTCAGAAAGCGCTAGAGGCGGGCTACTTTTGGCCCACTCTTTTCAAAGACGCGCACACTTTTGTGCGTGCATGCGATAGCTGTCAGCGGTCGGGTAACATCTCTCGTCGCGACGAGATGCCCCAAAACATGTTTTTAGAATGCGAAGTCTTCGATTTTTGGGGCATAGATTTTGTTGGCCCCCTACCTCCCTCTTTCAAAAATATGTATATTTTAGTGGCGCTCGACTACGTATCGAGGTGGGCAGAAGCGCAAGCTCTCCCCACCAATGATGCGCGAGTCGTCGTTACATTTCTTAAAAAACTATTTTCTCGCTTCAGCACGCCTCGCGCAATTGTTAGTGATAGGGCAACGCATTTCTATAACGCTCTTATGGCTAAGACGTTAGCTAAATATGGAGTCACGCACAAACTCACCACCCCTACCACCCGCAAACTAGTGGACAAGTAGAGGTAGTTAATCGAGAGATTAAGCGAATATTAAAGAAAACCGTTTCACTAAATAGGAAATATTGGTCCGTTAAACTCGACGATGCGTTCTGGGCATATCGGACGGCATACAAAACCGCAATTGGTTGTACGCCGTTCCGGTTAGTCTATGGAAAATCATGCCATTTACCCGTAGAACTAGAGCATCACGCTCTTTGGGCTTTAAAACTCTTAAACATCGACGCCAAATTAGCCGCTCAGAATAGGAAACTGCAACTAAACGAGCTCGATGATTGGCGTGCAAACGCTTACGAGAGCAATATGTTCTATAAGGAGCGTTCTAAGTTATATCACGATCGAAAAATCAAGTCCCCAAAATTATTTTATCCAGGCGATCTCGTCCTTCTTTATAATTCACATCTTAGGCTTTTTCCGGGTAAACTAAAATCTAGATAGTCCGGTCCCTTCCTAGTTGAAGAAGTTTTTTCCATATGGGACCGTACTCGTCTCTGTTGGGTACATTGGTTTAAATGTACCTGATTTGAAGAAGCCTCACCCAACTCAATGATATGCATCAAAATGTATTTGATGTATTTTGAGTTGCCTTGTGCATGTTAAGTATTTGCAGGGAAAGATGAAAAGATTCTAAGTCCATGTGTCGACACCCAGAAGGAAAATGTCGACACTTAAGAAGACTTGTGTCGACACCCAGGCAAGCAGTGTCGACACTTGGAGTAATTGTGTCGACACCAGGGATGCAGAGTCGACACCAGACAGAAAGTGTCGACACATGAAGGCTGTATCGACACTAAATGAAGAAAAGTCCAGTGAAGCTGTGTCGACACTTAGCAGCAGTGTCGACACCCAGAGGAACTGTGTCTACATCAGAAAGTGTCGACACTTGGAGGCTGTGTCGACACTCAGCAAAAGTCAGCAGAGTCTAAGTATAAGTGTCGACATAATAAAGAATGTGTCGACACTCAGCATAAGACTCAACACTTGAAGAAAGTGTCGACACAATGAAGAATGTGTCGACACACAGCAGAAGACTCAATACATGAAGAAAGTGTCGACACTAGGAGGCTGTGTCGACACTCAGCAAAGTTCAATAGAAAATTCTAAGTACAAGTGTCGACACTAAGGAGATGTGTCGACACTCAGCCAAAGTCTCAACAGAAGAAGAATGTGTCGACACAAGGAGCAGTGTCGACACTCAGCAAGTATCAACACAGAAGCCATGCGTCGACACCAAGAAGATGTGTCGACACTGAACAAGTTCAACACATGAAGATGTGTCGACACAAAGGTGTTGTGTCGACACTTACAAGAATTCAACTAAGTGCTGAAGAACAAGGAGTTGTGTCGACACTCAATATCAGTGTCGACACATGATGAAGAAGCTGTGTCGAGAAGTGAATTCTACAACACAAGGAGTTGTGTCGACACCTTCAAGGCTAGTGTCGACACTTTGTCAACTTGTGTCGACACTTAGTCTATAAGTGTCGACACTTAAAGACAGATTGTCTCGACACTTTCAGACAGTTACAGTTATTTCAAGAACTGACTGGATGACTTGACAGCTGCCATTCCAGCCGGTCTACTGCACCTGTCAGAGTTATCAGAAAGCTGTTAGGAACCGGATCAGCCGGTCACCATGAAGAAGGCCTATAAATAGGCTTATACTGTCTACAGAAACAGATGATTCAATAGAGATCAACAGATCAAGTGATTGAGAAAGAAAAGAAGATCTAGCTATTCATTGAAGAATCAAGTGAAGATCTAAGAAGTTGGAGAGAGAGAGCTCCATCCAAGAAGACAGCCGTTGGAACCAGGCTGTGAAGAAAGGTTCAGACCTAGTTCTGAATCTTAAGTTGCAGTGATTGAAGATCAGCTGTAGAGAATCAATCCTATTGTGTTCTACATTCAAGAAGCTTTGAAGAAAAGCCAAGTGAGATTATTCTCAGCAGAGTTCTTCCAAGAACACATCAAGAACCTATCAACTCATCTCTCTATTCTGAGTTGTAGGTATATACACTTTGTATTTTATATTTTCTTGTAGGATCCTTAGGGATCTGAGTTGTAAGCCTGTAATTATAAAGGCTGAGTGTAGGGCATGTGTGCCTGAGTGTAGGAGATCTGTATCTCTGAGTGTAGGCCTGTTGTGGCTGAGTGTAGGCCTTATGGCTGAGGGTAGGCTTTGTGAAGAAGCTGAGTGTAGGTCTTTGGAGAAGACTGATTTGTAGGACCTTGAGCCTCAGTTGTAGGAACCTGTTTTAGGGTTCTGAGTGTAAGATCTAAGGATCTGAGATAGTGGAGGAGTTTGGCCGAATCTAGTACACTACTAGATAGGCGAAGGGGGAAAGTGGATGTACCCAAACCTTAGGGAACCACTATAAATCTGTGAGTCCACTGTGTGCGTGTGTTATTCTGTGATTGCTGATTGCTTGCTGTGAAAAAGTAGGTATAACTCTGTGAAAATAATTTGCAATCTGCCTAAAAAGTATAAAAAGATTTAGTCACCTATTCACCCCCCTCTAGGTGATTAGGTACAATTTCTTTCAAGTGGTATCAGAGCTAGGTTACTCAAAAAGGACTTAACTGTCTGAGTAGATCCTGTTGGCAGATTCAGTCTAAGTAAATTGCAGAATCAAGAAAATCAAGAAACATGGGTTCAACTGAGAATCATAAGGAACTTGGATCCATGAAGTTGCCCATTTACAGAAAAGAAATATTTGGCATCTGGAAAGAAAGGGTGAGACTATTTATGGAAGCCTCAGACCCTAGAATTTACATCACAGTTAAAGAAGGGTCATATGTGCCTATGAAGGTTTCAGTCCTGGATGCAACTCAGAGAACACCTAAGGATTTCTCTGAAATGACAAAGGATGAGATAATTCTAGCCACAATAGACAAGAGAGCTCAGAATATCATTGTGAGTGCCATAGATGATGCTACCTTTCAGAACTTGATACACTGTAAGACATCTAAGGAGATGTGGGATACTCTTATAGTGTACATGGAGGGTTCAGAAGAAGTGAGACAGGATAGAAAATCTTTGTTAAACCAAGAATATGAAAGTTTTAGGCAAGGTAGGTCTGATAGCATCACAAAATGCTATAAGAAGTTCTATAGGATTGTCAATGAGCTAATGTCCTATGGAAGAGAGTTCAGTAATTATGAGCTAAATGATAAATTTCTAAGGTCCCTAACAAAGGATTGGGACACCAAGATCTGTGCCATAAGGGAAATGACAAAGTTAGCAGATATTCCTCCACCAACACTGTTTGGAAAACTGTTATCCTATGCGATGCAGTTGATGGTGAGAAAAGAAGAGGAGAAGTCTACAAGAAGTGAACATAAAGAGAGGACAGTGGCATTCAAGACAGAAGCCACCAGAAAATACAGAAGTAAGTGACCAAACTCCACCTCCTAAAGTAGCTGAGAATGAGTCAGATGATTCATAAAGCAGAAAGTCTGAAAGCAGTGAAAGTGATGAGGACTTTGCAGCATTCACAAGACACTTTCAGAAATTTCTAAAGAAGAAACAGTGGAGGTCAAAGTCATCCACTTCACAGGGCAAAGATGACTATTATCAGAACAAGAAGTCATCAAAGAAAGACAGGAAAAAGACCAAGTCAAGCAAAGCAACTTTATCAAAAATTATTTGCTATTGCTGTAACAGACAAGAACATGTTTTTGCTGACTGTCCTGAGAGAAGGAAAGAGTCTAATGATAAGAAAAAGACTCAATTCAAGGGCAAGAAGGAAAAGTCTTTTGTTGCCAAGAAGGACAAAGGCTTGTCAGACATGTCTTCTTCAGAAACTGAGTCAGAAGTTGAAGCTTACATAGGACTATTTGCTGAAGAAGAGGAAGAAGAGTTCATCCAGATCATGAACTCCATATATGAGCAAGAGGACATCCATTGCAAAGGACTGATGGACTTAATAGAATGTGACAAAATCCAGGAGCAGCCTGGACCTAGTAAGGTACAAAATTGTTCTTTAAGTTCAATTTCTAGTGCTAGTTCTGATTCAGTTACATCAGCATCAAATGATGCCAGTGTATCTGAATCAGAAGGGGATATTCATCAATTGATTGATGAATATAGAGTTATGTTGCAAGCTTTTAAGAATAGCAAGTCCCTAGCCAAGAGTCAGGCAAAGGAAATTGCTAGTCTTAAAGTTGCTGCAACTGATTTTGAGAAAATGATTGATCAAAAACTTAATGAAATAGCTAGACTGAAGCACATAACTGTGATTCAGATGGGGACTATAACATTTAAGAATGATCAAATCAGAAGTCTGGAGATTAGTCTTCAGAAGGAGAGAGACATTGTTGCAAGGTTTTCTAAACCTAAGTCTGTTCTACCTTTGATTGATGAGTTTATACCTCACAAGGGTAAAACTGGATTGGGGTTTACTAACCCTGCTAGGACTGTCAAGTCCAAGTCTAAGGGCAAAGCCCCAGCTCTCAACAAGCCAGCTGTAGATAAAACAACTAGGGATGTACCTAAGCAAATGTATAATAGGTTTGAGTGCTGGTGCTGTGGCAAGGTAGGCCACTTTGCCATGGACTGTTGGCACAATGCAAGTGCCAAAGTGAGTAGCAAACTGCCTGTTGGAAAATCTGCAGGTAGCTTTATTAGGAGGCAAACTAACCAGTACCAAGGACCCAAGAATTCTTTGGGTTCTAAGGTCAACTAATCTGTTTTGCAGGTAAGTCCAAGTGGCTATGCCCCAATATGGTACTTGGATAGTGGATGTTCCAGGCACATGACTGGAACTAGGGGATTGCTAAAGGACTACACACCCATCAAGGATGGTCCAAAAGTCACCTTTGGTGGTTCTGAAAAAGGAATCATCAAGGGTTTTGGTAACATTTCTAGCACCCATATAACTATTACTCAAGTGGCTTATGTTAAAGGTTTGAAACATAACCTTATTAGTATAAGTCAATTGACTGATTTAGGATATGACATCTCATTTGTCAAAGATGGTTGTCATATCAGGAGATCAAATGATCAAGAGATCATTTTTACTGGTTATAGAAAAAGAAATGTCTATTGCCTAGACATTATGTGTGAGAACAATGGTTCTCCAATGTGTCTTGTAGCTGATGAGAAAGTCTCTCATTGTGTCAAATGGCACAAGAGGCTAGCCCATCTTAACTACAAGACAATTGACAAACTCTTTAGCAAAGAGTTAGTGAGGAATGGTCCTCAAGTTAAGTGTATTAAAGATGGAATATGCTCAGCTTGTCAAAAGGGCAAGCAGACTAGATCCACCTTTAGTAGCATTGAAAATAAAGATGCTGTGAGGTGTTTATACCTCTTGCATATGGATCTTTTTGGTCCTATGCCAGTTCACAACATAGGTAGGAAGGTCTATACCTTTGTGGTTGTAGATGACTACTCAAGGTTTTCCTGGGTGTTCTTCCTTAGACAGAAATCTGAAACACCTAGTATCTTCTATAGCTTTGTCAAATAAATTCAGAATGAACTAAACAGTACAGTGGTCAAGATAAGAAGTGACCATGGTACTGAATTTCAGTCTGATAGTATGGAAAAACTATGTGAAGAATTTGGGATATTTCAGGAGTTTTCTTCACCAAGAACACCTCAGCAAAATGACATTGCTGAGAGGAAAAATAGAACCTTGATTGAGGCTGGTAGGACTCTATTAAGTGACACATCTCTCCCAGAATATTTCTGGGTTGATGCAGTTAATACTGCATGCCATGTAATTAATAGGGCTACCATTACTAAAAGCCACAACAAGACCCCCTATGAGATTGTGAAAGGCAGAAAACCAAACCTATCCTATTTCAGGATCTTTGGTTGTAAGTGCTTTATACTTAACAATGGAAAGTCTTACTTGACTAAGTTTGCTGCCAAGTCCCAAGAGGGGATCTTTGTTGGGTATAGCAACAATAGTAAGGCTTATAGGGTCTACAACTTGACTACACAAGTTGTAGAGGAGTCTGTACATGTAGTATTTGATGAAACTAGACTTATTAACAATGAGTTGTCTAGTAGTATTTGCAGCTCCACAGGTGTGACTGAGAAGATGGACAAGCTCACTATAGAATAAGGACCTACTGCAAGACAGCAAGTAGAAGATAGTGGCTGTTGTCCAGGGGGAGTACTACATGTACCTAATGCAGAAGAAGACCATGGAGTGCAGCAAGATGAAGAAACTGAAGAAGTTCAACCTGAAGCCAGGATGCCTCCAGCTAATAGGCATCTAAGAGATCATCCATCAGATCAAATCATTGGTGATCTAAGACAAGGGGTACAAACAAGGAGCAAAAATCAGAGTGCAGCACTCTACTCCAGTTTTCTATCCCAAGTAGAGCCAAAGAAGTTTGAAGAAGCCATCCTAGACCCTCATTGGATTGAGGCAATGCAAGAAGAGCTGAATCAGTTCAAGAGGTGCAAAGTTTGGGAGCTTGTTCCTAAACCAAAAGACCACAACATAATTGGGACCAAGTGGATCTTTAGGAACAAGATGGATGAACATGGAGTCATCATAAAGAACAAAGCAAGATTGGTTGCTAAAGGTTATATGCAGGAAGAAGGTATTGACTTTGATCAAACCTTTGCTCCAGTGGCCAGACTAGAAGCCATAAGGATGTTCCTGGCCTATGCAACCTATCATGGATTTAAAGTTTACCAAATGGATGTTAAGTCAGCCTTTTTGAATGGTAATCTAAAGGAAGAGGTCTATGTGGAACAACCATCAGGTTTTGTTGATTCAACTCAACCTAATTATATCTATAGACTTAGGAAAGCTTTGTATGGGTTAAAACAAGCCCCTAGGGCTTGGTATGAAACCCTGTCTAGTTTCCTCATTGAGAATAAATTCATAAGGGGGAAAATAGACAAGACTCTATTCCTTAGGGAATCTAGAGCCAAGATAATACTAGTCCAAATATATGTAGATGACATCATATTTGGGACTACTGAAAGTAGTCTTTGCAAAAAGTTTGCAAAACTTATGCAAGGGCAATTTGAGATGAGCAGTATGGGGGAACTTAAGTTCTTCTTGGGTCTCCAAGTTAGACAGACTGAGAATGGTTTATCCATATGCCAGTCTAAGTTCACCATAGAACTTATAAGGAAGTATGGTATGGAATCATCCAGTACCATGAAGACTCCTATGGGGTCAAGTATGTCTCTTAGCAAAGATGATGCAGGGAAACCTGTAGATGAGACTTTGTATAGAGGGATAGTTAGCTCCCTACTCTATTTGACTGCAAGTAGACCAGATATCATGTATGCTACATGTGTCTATGCTAGGTACCAAGCATGCCCTAAAGAGTCTCATTTGATAGCAGTCAAAAGGATACTGAGATATCTAAAGGGCACTCCTTATCTAGGCCTTTGGTACCCTAGGAATGGAGACTTTGAACTGACAGGTTATTCAGATGCAGATTTTGCAGGCTGCAAAGAAGATAGGAAAAGTACAACTGGTACCTGTCAATTCCTAGGTGGAAGACTGATTTCATGGAGTAGCAAAAAGCAAACAAGTGTGGCTATCTCCACAGCAGAATCAGAATATGTGGCTGCAGGAAGTTGCTGTGCTCAACTTCTTTGGATACAACATCAGCTAGTAGGACTATGGAATTCAGGTAAGTAGAACTCCACTATTTTGTGATTCTACTAGTGCTATATCTATTGCAAACAATCCTGTTTCCCATAGTAGAACTAAACATATTGAAATAAAATATCATTTTCTAAGGGAACATGTAGAAAAAGAAGATATTTCACTAGAATATGTTAAGATAGATAATCAACTAGCTGATATGTATACTAAGCCTCTAGAAGAAACCAAGTTCAATAGGTTTAAAATTGAATTAGGTATGATAAACTTAGAATAAGTTTATAGAAATGACTAAGTAAAATAGTTGTCTGTGTCGAGACAGAAAATTGGTGTCGACACTTCAGAGAAAAGGTGTCGACACATCTAGGAAGTTGGTGTTGACACTTCAGAAAATTAGTGTCGACACATGATAAGTAGGTGTCGACACATCCAAAGTGGTGTCGACACTTAGACTTTATGCAGAATTAGTGAAGTAATATCTCAACTCAGTGTCGAGCTTAGCGGTGTCGACACATAAAAAAGTGTTGACACATATATATTGACTAAACTTGTGTCGACACATAGGTGTCGAGACATTATAAGTCTGTGTCGACACTTTTCAACAGTGTCGACACAATTTAAGTTTGTTGACCCGCCCTTTCATCTTCAATCCTAGAAAGGTATAAATAGGATTTCGCCATTGTCTGTCGACACGCTCACTAAAGTTTCGAGACCAAACTTGTGTGTCGACACCTCTCTTCTCTCAATTCAAATTCTTCAAACCCTAATGGCGCCAAAGCTTGAGGAGAACGTGAATGAAGGCTATGAACTGGTGCGGCACGCGTTTGATGACGCAGAATCGGAAATCAAGGATGTGGTAACCCTAGTTACAAACTCAGGGTTAGATTTTCTTGTTTCAGAGCCAACCAAAATATGGAAGAAAGAAGTATTGGAATTTCTGAATGGAGCAACCCTAGACGAATCTGGATTCAAGATAAAGTCAAAGGTACATGGAGAAAAGGTGAAGGTCTCACCAAAGAGTTTAAGAAAGGTTCTAAACCTACCAAGGACAAAGGAAGAAGATGAAGTTACTGCTTCTAAGACCAGAGAAGCTTTAACATGGTGTGGACTGGATTCCAAGCTGAAAATTGGATCAGTATTCAATAGAAAGGGGATGAACAGCCAAGGCAAATTGCTCTCAGAAATTATTGGCAAGGTGATCTTGAGTAAGCCTGGAGGGCATGACAGGGTATCAGCCCATATGTTCAATCATATGTCAAGGATTATCTTCTCATTGAAAACTGATTGGTCTGTAGTAGTCTTTGAGAAGATTAAGGAGAGTCTGAAGAAACCCAATTTGGGTAGGATACTCAGTCTTTACTTGGCTGGTAGTATACCAGAAGTAATGAGTCAAGCTGCTGGATCTAAAATAAATCACATGAGAAAGATGGACATGAGACTCTTCTCAAGATGGGATAGGGTCTTGACCAAAGAATTGCCTACTCCTGAGAAAATAACTCCACAAAAGAAGAAGAAGATAGCCCCAGTGGCTCAAGAATCTTCCAGCAGTTCAGAAGAGCATGTTGTCTTCACTCCTGATGAAGAAGACATTGGAGATGCTGGAAAGTCTCCAGCTCAACAAGATGTTGCAGAGAGGCAGGGGGAGTTACCTCAAGCTAGCCCCATACACCAGGATACTATCCAGGGGGAGCCTCTAGTAGTGGAAGAGCCAACTCCACTAGAAAGTGAACAAGCCACTCAAACCATTCTTGAGGTAATCTCAGAAATCAATCAATTAGATTTCCTTATTGAGAGTGAAGTTATAATTGACAACTTATCTGATGTTAATCAGCAACCTCAGATTGATATCCAACCCCCAGATGTTGTCATGGAAGACACATCTATTGCAGCTCAAGAAGTGTCTGATCATTTTGTTGATGAGCCAAGAGTTTCTCCACCACAACCTCAACAAGAATTTATAATGGAAGATCTCTTCCTTAATCTGGACCAAACAGACTTTGAAAAGGAAAGTGCTGCTGCTGAGGGGGAGAATGCTCAAGTTGAGGGGGAGCAAGTGGAAATTCTAGAAGAACCTGCAAGGAAAGAGCCTGAGAAACCAGAGGAAGTTGAGGAGCTCCCTAGGGAGAGGGTAGACATAGCAAGCACCTCAGCTTCTGAAGATGAGGATGCTACTAGAGCAAAGAAAAGGAAATTTCAAGTATTTAAAAGAAGGTGCCAGAATTATTAGAAGGCTTTACAAACTATTGCACCACAGCCTACACCACAGCCTGCACCATCTGTAGATTATAGTGCTCTGATGGTTGCAATGCAGATCAAGCTTGATGAGCATATGTAAGAAATTGAAAAGTATGTGGATGAAGGGCAAAAATCTCTACAGTTTGATCTAGCCCAAGACATTAAGTCTATTAGATTTGAGATGAATCTAAATAAGAAGGAGATGACTGACTGCTTCCATAAGGGAGGGAATGCAGTAGTCTATCTAGCTACTCATCAAGAGAAAATAAAGGCTCAAGTGGATGACATTGCACTAAAGCAAGGGTATGTTCTGGAGAACCAGCTCAGGATGAATGACAATTTGACTACTTCCCACAATGCCATAGTAACAGAGATGAAGAATATAGCTGCAGGACAGACTACTTATACTGCTACTGCTAAAGCAGAGTTTGATAAAGCTTTATAAGAGGGCATAAATGCTGTTACTACTGCTATTGACAACTCTCAGAAGCTCCTCACTAAAAAACTCCAAAGATTAAAACCTTTCTACAAGGATGGAGTCAATTATCTCAATGCCCAAATCAGATTTCAGAAGGATGATCTAAGGGATCACATAGAAAGAGAAGTCATAAAGGGGGAGAGGGTGTTAGTCAAAGCAGGCTCTGATCATGCAAAATGGATTTCCAATTCCATAAGAGCCACTCTTGGTTATCCTCCTTTATGCGATGATGATAATGTTGTTGAGTCTGAGATTAATCCTGCCTATCTTGGAGGTGAGCAAGCTGAAGTAGCTCAAGTAATCTACCCTCCTCCAGATTTTGATATGGTACAAGCTGATATACAGTCCATGTATAACCCACCTGAGGGATAGCAGAATGTCATCATAGAAAAGGTGGTTCAACCAGTATCTGAGGCTTTATAGGAAGCTATACTGAAGGAACAAGCTGAACAAGAAGCTAGATTGTCTAAGAAGAGGTTCAGAGAGTAAGCTGAACAAAGGCCTGATTTTGAACAGTGGAGTCCCACTTCAAGGAATATCATTCTAACTGCATGGAAGACTGCCAAAGATAATGTTCAAGATAGAAATAAGTTGTATTCTGAACTTGAGTGGAGAAAGCATGAATCTAGGCAAGAAGCCATAGTGCAATATAGAAGAAAGGCAAAGATGGGAAAGCTACCTCCTACTGCCCAGGAGCCTAGTAAGTACTTTCCCAAGCCTTATCATTACTTTGAGAGACAGAAGATTAAAGCTGAAGAGCTAAAGAAGAAGGAGCTGAAAGGGAAAAAGCCTGCTGATACTGAAGATGCTGAAGCCCCTGTACAAGCCAAGATACAGTCTGGAAAGGGAATAGTGATCAAGGATGCTGAGCAAAAATAGAATAGAATTTTCTTCAGTTTACAATTGTAATCTTTTGATTTTAAAACACTTTGTAAACTTTTGAAAAATGAATATGACAAAGTTGATAGAACAATGTGCTGTGTGATAAATCTATTTCATAATTGTTCTGAGATGATATCTATGTATACATGTTTGTTTAATACATGTTTATGTTTTCCCTGATTGCATAATCCTGTTTTACATCATTCTGTAATTTTATTATGAATGGTGTATATCATTGACTAAGGGTTATGACTTCTCCAAATAGGGGGAGATTGTTGGGTATATTGGTTTAAATGTACCTGATTTGAAGAAGCCTCACCCTACTCAATGATATACATCAAAATGTATTTGATGTATTTTGAGTTGCCTTGTGCAGGTTAAGTATTTGCAGGGAAAGATGAAAAGATTCTAAGTCCATGTGTCGACACCAAGAAAGAAAGTGTCGACACTTAAGAAGACTTGTGTCGACACCCAGGCAAGCAGTGTCGACACTTGGAGTAATTGTGTCGACATCAGGGATGCAGAGTCGACACCAGACAGAAAGTGTCGACACAGAAAGGCTGTGTCGACACTCAATGAAGAAAAGTCCAGTGAAGCTGTGTCGACACTTAGCAGCAGTGTCGACACCCAGAGGAACTGTGTCTACATCAGAAAGTGTCGACACTTGGAGGCTGTGTTGACACTCAGCAAAAGTCAGTAGAGTCTAAGTATAAGTGTCGACATAATAAAGAATGTGTCGACACTCAGCAGAAGACTCAACACTTGAAGAAAGTGTCGACACAATGAAGAATGTGTCGACACACAGCAGAAGACTCAATACATGAAGAAAGTGTCGACACTAGGAGGCTGTGTCGACACTCAGCAAAGTTCAACAGAAAATTCTAAGTACAAGTGTCGACACTAAGGAGATGTGTTGACACTCAGCCAAAGTCTCAATAGAAGAGGAATGTGTCAACACAAGGAGCAGTGTCGACACTCAGCAAGTATCAACACAGAAGGCATGTGTCGACACCAAGAAGATGTGTCGACACTGAATAAGTTCAACACATGAAGATGTGTCGACACAAAGGTGTTGTGTCAACACTTACAAGAATTCAACTAAGTGCTGAAGAACAAGGAGTTGTGTCGACACTCAATATCAGTGTCGACACATGATGAAGAAGCTGTGTCGAGAAGTGAATTCTACAACACAAGGAGTTGTGTCGACACCTTGAAGGCTAGTGTCGACACTTTGTCAACTTGTGTCAACACTTAGTAGATAAGTGTCGAAACTTAAAGACAGATTGTCTCGACACTTTCAGACAGTTACAGTTATTTCAAGAACTGACTGGATGACTTGACAGCTGCCATTCCAGCCGGTCTACTGCACCTGTCAGAGTTGTCAGAAAGCTGTTAGGAACCGGATCAGCCGGTCACCATGAAGAAGGCCTATAAATAGGCTTATACTGTCTACAGAAACAGATGATTCAATAGAGATCAACAGATCAAGTGATTGAGAAAGAAAAGAAGATCTAGCTATTCATTGAATAATCAAGTGAAGATCTAAGAAGTTGGAGAGAGAGAGCTCCATCCAAGAACACAGCCGTTGGAACCAGGCTATGAAGAAGGGTTCAGACCTAGTTCTGAATCTTAAGTTGCAGTGATTGAAGATCAGCTGCAGAGAATCAATCATATTGTGTTCTACATTCAAGAAGCTTTGAAGAAAAGCCAAGTGAGATTGTTCTCAGTAGAGTTCTTCCAAGAACTCATCAAGAACCTATCAACTCATCTCTCTATTCTGAGTTGTAGGTATATACACTTTGTATTTTATATTTTCTTGTAGGATCCTTAGGGATCTGAGTTGTAAGCCTATATTATAAAGGCTGAGTGTAGGGCGTGTGTGCCTGAGTGTAGGGGATCTGTATCTCTGAGTGTAGGCCTGTTGTGGCTGAGTGTAGGCCTTGTGGCTGAGGGTAGGCTTTATGAAGAAGCTGAGTGTAGGTCTTTGGAGAAGACTGAGTTGTAGGGCCTTGGGCCTGAGCTGTAGGAACCTGTTTTGGGGTTCTGAGTGTAAGATCTGAGGATCTGAGATAGTGGAGGAGTTTGGCCGAATCTAGTACACTACTAGATAGGCGAAGGGGGAAAGTGGATGTACCCAAACCTTGGGGAACCACTATAAATCTGTGAGTCCACTGTGTGCATGTGTTATTCTGTGATTGCTGATTGCTTGCTGTGAAAAAGTAGATATAACTCCGTGAAAATAATCTGCAATCTGCCTAAAAAGTATAAAAAGATTTAGTCAACTATTCACCCCCCTCTAGGTGATTAGGTACAATTTCTTTCAGTCTCCCACCCAGAAAAAGGTTCATTTAAAGTAAACGGTCATCTGTTAAAGTCTTATGTAGCGCGCGATCTAGTGATCGGTTTTAACGAAACCATAATGTTGGGTACATTGGAAAATGTGTACTAGATTTGGAGAAACCTCACCCAACTCAGTGATATACATCAAGGTATATTTGATGTTATTTTGAGTTTATATGTGTAGGTTAAGAATATGCAGGAAAAGTTTCTAAGTCCATTAGTCGACACCATAAGAAGATGTGTCGACACTTGTGAAGACTTGTGTCGACACTTGAGAAAAGCTGTGTCGATACCTGGAGTCAATTGTGTCGACACTTGGAAAAGCTGTGTCGACACTAGAAGAAATTGTGTCGACATACAGGACTTGTGTCGACACACAGAAAGTTCAGTCGACATCAACTGTGTCGATACACAGGACTGGTGTCGACACACAGAAAGTTCAGTTGACATCAACTGTGTCGACACACAGGACTTGTGTCGACACACTCACCAGAATCTCTTCAAAGTTAATTGTGCCAAGACAAGAAGTGACTGTGTCGACACACAGGACTTGTGTCGACACATTCTTACAGAAGCTATGTCGAGTAGCAATGTCGACACCATGAGAGCAGTGTCAACACCACCAAGGATTGTGTCGACACTTAGTCTACTTGTGTCGACACATGTGAAGTTCAGACTCGACACTTTGCTGACAGAGTCAAAGTTTCAAGAAGTGACTGGAGACTTGACAGCTGCCATAACCAACAAGTGTACTACAACTGTCAGAACTGTCAGAAGTTGGTTAACAACCGGATAAGCCGGTAACCTTGGATGAAGTCTATATAAAGACAGATTCTATCAATTGAGGACGACGAAGTACACCACAAACAATTATAACAGAAGATCCAACATACACAAGGAAATCCAGTCAGATATTTCAAGTGGATCTAAGTGAAGAATTTCAAAATATCTTCAGAAGAAATTGTAGAGAGAGAGAGCTCCAACAATTCAAGTGAAGAAAGAGACTATCATCAACTAGTCTCTTAAGAGCAGATCCTAAACTAATCTACAAAGAAGAATTCAAATTGATTTTTGGATTTTAAGAAGGAAGCTGATTGAAGATCATCTTCAAGAAATTCAACCTTATTGTGTTTAGATTCAAGAAGCTTTGAAGAAAGCCAAAGACAGGTTGATTTCTGAGTAATCAAAGTTTTCAAGAATTGATCAAGAAAACTTTCTACCCATTCTCTCTCAACTTGGGTGAAAGATAAAACTTATTTTATATCATTTTTCTGTAAGATCATTATTGATCTGAGTTGTAAGCCTAATTTATAAAGACTGAGGTAGGGCTGAGTGCCTGAGATAGGAGATTTATATCTCTGAGTTGTAGGCCTTGGGAAGGCTGATGTAGGGCTGTGTGCCTGAGGTAGGAGATTTAATTCTCTGAGTTGTAGGCCTGGGTTAAGGCTGAGGTAGGGATTAATTGCCTGAGTTGTAGGAGTGTGGACTCACTCTGAGTTGTAGGAACCTTGACTGGGTTCTGAGCTGTAAGATCTGTGGATCTGAGAAGGAAGGAAGAAGTTAGGCCGAATCTAGCACACTGCTAGATAGGCGAAGGTTAAACGTGGATGTACCCATCATTTGGGGAACCACTATAAATCTGTGTGCCATCTGTGATTGTGTGTGATATTATGATTTCTGTGATGTGGTAGCTATAGAACTGTTTGATTCTATTTGATTAACTGAATTAATATTCTGCCTTAGAGTAAAAAGGAATTGAACCTATTCACCCCACCTTTAGGTGTTTAGGTTATTTTGAAAATAATTCTTTCAAGTGGTATCAGAGGCAGGTTACTCAAAGATATACTTAACAGTCTGAGTAAGATCTGTGAGGATGAATAAATTAGAAAAGATGGGTTCAGGAGAAAATCATAAGGAACTTGGTTCCATGAAGTTGCCCATATGCAGGAAAGAAATCTTTGGAATTTGGAAAGAAAGGGTCAAATTGTTTATGGAAGCATCAGATCCAATAATATATATAACTGTTAAGGAAGGGCCTTATATTCCAATGAAAGTCTCAGTTCTTGATGCTAATTAAAGGACACCAAAATACTTTTCAGAAATGACTAAGGATGAGATTATCTTGGCTACTATGGACAAGAGATCTCAGAATATTATAGTGAGTGCCATAGATGACTCAACATTCCAAAATCTGATTCACTGTAAAACCTCCAAGGAGATGTGGGATACATTGATAATCTACATGGAGGGATCAGAAGAAGTTAGGCAAGATAGAAAGTCAATGCTTAATCAGGAATATGAGATCTTCAGACAAAGCAAATCAGACAGCATCACTGAATGTTACGAGAAGTTCTTCAGAATTGTGAATGAACTAATGTCATATGGAAGGGTCTTTAGTATATATGAGTTGAATGATAAATTCCTTAGATCATTGACTAAGGATTGGGACACCAAGATCTGTGCCATCAGGGAAGTGGCCAGACTAGCAGAAATCTCTCCTCCAACACTATTTGGCAAATTGCTTTCTTATGAAATACAACTCATGGCCAGAAAGGAGGAAGAGAAAAGTACTAAAGTTGACCATAGAGAAAAGTCAGTGGCCTTCAAGGCAGAAGCGATAAGAAAGGACAGGAGGATATCTCCATCTCCTCTTAAGAAAGCTGCAGAAGTGATCTCAGAAAGTTCTGATAGTCACACCTCAGACATCAATCATTCTGATGAGAACTGTAATAGCCCAAAGTTCTGAAACAGGAAAATTTAGGTGACACGGCCTGGGACACGGGCGTGTCCCAGGGAGTGTCAGGTGACACGGCCTACGACACGGGTGTGTCGCAGGGCGTGTCGAGGTTGTGTCGACGATTGGGCTTTGTCTCGACGATTTTTTCTCTCGACGATGTGTCGAGAGGGAGGCACACGGCCCAGGACACGGGCGTGTCCAAGGCCGTGTCGCATGCTCGACGATTTTTGCTCGACTATCGTCGAGTATCGAGAAGTGCGTGTCGAGTGTTGAACACGGCCTGTGACACGGGCGTGTCACAGGGCGTGTCAAATCAGGCGACGAACTCAGCCCGCCGAAAGAATTCGACAGGGCGTGTCTTTGTGCCTTGTCTGGGCACACGGCCTGGGACACGGGCGTGTCACAGGCCGTGTGAAGTCTCGGGATGATTTGGGATTTTTTTTCCCCAGGTACACGGCCACAGACACGGGCGTGTCTGAAGGCGTGTTGGTGACACGGCCAATGACACGGGCGTGTCCCGTGGGCGTGTCACTGGTTTGGATAAGTCGGTTGACCACCGCTTGGGGCACACGGCCAGGCACACGGCCGTGTTCCAGGCCGTATCGGGTCAAAAGTTGTATTTTTGGCAGAATCGTGGCCGTCCATTCTTTCAGTCTGGATCCAAGGGCTGAAAGCTCTTCTTCTTTTTCCTTAAGGGCCGAAGTCAGAGAATTACTTCTCATTTTCTTTGGCCTTCATCTTTCTTCAAGAGAGAGAAAGAGAGAGAGAAAGGAGGAGGAAGAAGGGAAGGGGGCTGCTGTTGGTGGTGCTGCGGTTTACCGGCGAGAGATCCGAAGCCAGCGTTGCGGAGGAGACGATCTTGCGAGTCTTGCAAGCTAGCTTGGAGGCCATGGCACCGAAGCGATCGTCAAGGGTAACGACTTTTCTTCCTAGCCATGTGAAGGCTTCCTTTTTGGCATATCTTATGATTTCCCCCACCAAGAGGTGGCTGATTTTGGGAATCTATGGGTGGATGCTTGAAATCCCCTTTATGTTGCATATAGATCCGGAAATGGAGTACGAAATAGGCATGCTGTGTGAAGCCCATCTGGACAGGTTGGTCTGGATTGGTGATGTTGCATACGAACCGGAGAAGACTCCGTGATAAACGTGTCGTGTTAGGAGTCTACGGGTTATACCTGCGAAAAGGAGTAGCAGGAAGTACTGGGGTGGTAGCCCAGGAAAATAGCCTTGTGATGGTTTTGGGTCCAACCTGTGAATGAGGTACAGGAAGTACTGGTGGGACCAGGAAAGGCCCTTTTTGTGATGCTTGATGTCATAGGGTGTCCACCTGTGGAGCGAGTCACAGGAAGTACTGGTGTGCCCAGGAAAGACCCCTGACATTTGTACTTATGCGGTGTCCACCGGTGGAGAGAACCACAGGAAGTACTGGTGCGCCCAGGAAAGACCCGCTGTTACAGTGAGAAAAGGGGTATAGTGAATTACCCAGGCTTGAATGCCAGGAATAGGATTGGTGAGACCGACCCGCGCCTTTGTTATAGCCATGAGTACGCTGCACGCGGAAAGGGCAAGGCGATTTGAGCAACGGGGGGGTGGAGGATCCGACCTGCGCTATGTCCGTCTGACGTGAGACCAAAAAGTGCGGTCTGTTGGAGCGCATAGCAAGAGTCTTCGGCCTGCGTGCCATGACACAATGGGGGGCTACGGGCCATCCCGGTGTCCGAGGACTAACTCCGGCTGCACGCCACGGAGGAAATGCTCAAGAGAATTACCGTTGGGTGATAACCCTGATACGGTGGTGGGCAAGAGGTTGCCAGAACACCAAGAATGTGCCCTGAGTGCACGGACCGTTGGGCCGGGTGGCGGACGGTTGTGATGGCTTGTGTGTGTGAAAGCACTTTTTGATGATATAGCTTGCCATACTTGTGCTATGATATGCCTGCAGGGAAAACACCGCTGCCCTGAGAGAAGGGGTAGGGTCGTTATAATTTGGTCAGCTGAACGCTGACCGTTGCTTTTGTTTGCCACCGTTGGGTGGATTGTCCCTTGCACAGGTGCTGGAGAGCCGAGCGGGACGCATAGAGGTTGATGCTCCTGCTGGTGTTGCTGCTGCTGCTGTTTAGCCCTCGAAGGCTATGTTTGAGATACGTGTTTTCTTTTGTTGTGGCCGGCCTGCGCGCCCATAGTTGTAGCCACTGTATGAAAGCCCTGTAAGGCCATAAGGCCAGCTCTTTGTACATATTGTAAGACATTCCTATATATATATATAAAATGTGGAGTTTTATGTTTGGACATTCCTGAGGAGTTCAAGTAGTTTAGGCTTCCGCTAGAATGCATGTGATAGGTGCGATGCGCTACTCTGATATCATCCTGTACCTTCACCGACTGTTTTGTGATATATCCTGTGGGGCCCCGGCCGGACCTTCTAGAATATATCATATGAACGGATGGGGTTGTTACATTTTTGGTATCGGTTGTCTTGGTCTTTCCCTCTCGAAGTCGTGGCCGACTTCTTTTGTGGGGTGGCGAGCACGTGTTTGTGCACACCAAAGTCTACGAAGGAACTCCTGAATGTCCATGATAGGAATGCATTTTGTTTGAGGAACCTGCGTGTTCTTATTTTGTGTTGTTTGCTTGGGTACGACCGCTTATATGTGTGTCTTGTCCCCCTTTAGGTGACACGAAGTGGAGCTGGGCCGTCTGCGTCCCAGCATTCTGATGAGAGTAGGGCACCAGCTGAGGTGCCTACACCTCCACCGTCTGCAGAGCATGTACGGTTAGTTGCGGAGGCATTATTTACCATGATCCAAGGCCAGCCACTTAGGCAGGAACAAGTGGATGTTAGGCCAGAACAGGTGGAGGCAAGGCCGGAACCTGTAGTGGATGTGGCTCCTCGAGCAGCTGAGAAGCAACTAACACGGTTCATGAGTTTCCATCCGCCTACATTTTCGGGAGCGGGTACTCCGACGCAGGCAGAGGATTGGTTATCGCGCGTCAAGAGAGTTATGACGGCGATTGGCACGGCGGAACGTCAGAAGGTTACCTTAGCTACATTCTTGCTTGAAGGAGAAGCTCGATTGTGGTGGGATGAGATAGAGTTACATCATTTGGCGGGTCGTTCGTTAGCTCAAGTCTCCATGGATGAATTCTCTCGACTGTTCCTAGCGAAGCACCTTCCTACGGCGCAACGGATAGCCATGGAAAATGAATTCCAAAGGTTAACTCAAGGTGATGGAAGTGTTGACGCGTACCTGCATGAGTTTACTCGCTTGGGGCGGTATGCGGGTTCGATATTTGCTGATGAGCAAAGGAAGACCAATAGGTTCTATGAAGGCCTGAGGGACGAGTTGAGGTTCCTTGTGTCAAGTTCTGTGAACCAAGGTTTCCAAGCTTTGGTAGACACTGCAAGTGCGCTGGAGAAGGATATGAAGAGGGTGCAAGGGAAGAAAGCGTTGACTGTGTCGCAACCAGAATGGAAGGCACCCCGATCAGGGAAATCCTTTTTGAAGAGGAAATGGGGCAAAAAGTCGAGGCCTAGTGGACAAGCTCCGTCATCAGTGGCAACGGGAGCAACGTCAGGGGCAACCTCCAGGCCAGACACTCGTACCTGCTTCAATTGTGGTAGGATGGGGCATATTGCGCGAGATTGTCGGATGCCGCCGAAGAGTGAAAAGAAGGCGGGAGCATCTTATGCGGAGAAAGGAAAGGCGGTGGTGGATTCCTCTGCCTCACAGGCGCAACCCCGGGTCTACAATCTTGGCCTGCAAGAGGCCATCAAGCAGAGTGACGTGGTCACATGTATGAGTTTAGTTTTGCATATGCTATTGTATGTATGCTTCGCTTAGTACCCCTATGTTTGTGGTTTGTGTGTGTGACATGTTTGTCATAGGCTTTGTGATGATTCGGGACACGCTGTCGCGAGCACTGTTTGATACAGGGGCATCGCATTCTTTTCTGTCCCGTGAGTTTCTTACGCGGCTTGGGATACCCAGTCGTGCAAAGACAGATAGCGTCAGAGTGGTGTTGCCGAATGGTTGTTGGATGCTTGTGGATCAAGCTTGCGATGTGGCGGTTCAGTTAGGAAGTCGGGATTTTTGTTTAACCGCATTTGTTTTGCCAATTTCGGAATTTGATGTGATTTTTGGGATGGATTGGCTGGCGGAGAAGCATGCTATGATTGATTGCCAGTCCAAAGAAATCACGTTGGGCCAGAATACCGAACAGAAGACCAAGTTCGCGGGTATGCGAGGAGTCGGTGGGACATTGATGTCTGCACTCCAGGTAGTCAAGGCTGTTCGGAAGGGTGCGGAGTGTTACTTTGCACTAATTCAGGCTGTTGAGCCTAAGTCCAGTGTGTGCGAAGTTCCGATTGTGGCAGAATATACAGATGTGTTTCCCGCAGATCTCCCTGGGCTACCACCCCAGCGGGAGATTGACTTTACGATCGAGTTGGTGCCAGGTGCGAAACCTGTGGCCCGCTCGCCATATCGCGTCGCGCCAAAAGAGATGGCTGAGTTGAAGGTTCAACTCCAAGAAATGCTAGAGCAAGGTTATATCCGCCCAAGTATGTCACCTTGGAGCGCGCCTGTGCTTTTTGTAAAGAAGAAAGATGGTGGGTTACGGTTGTGTATCGATTACCGTGAATTGAATAAGCTGACCGAGAAGAATAAGTATCCGATACCTCGGATTGATGAATTATTTGATCAGCTGGTGGGATCTACCGTCTATTCGAAGTTGGACCTGAAGTCTGGTTATTACCAGTTAAGGATTCGGGAAGGTGACATTCCCAAAACTGCATTTGGAACACGTTATGGGCACTATGAGTTCACAGTCATGCCATTTGGACTGTGCAATGCGCCTTCTGTGTTTATGGATTTGATGCACCGCATTTTCCGTGAGTACCTGGATCTGTTTGTGATAGTGTTCATTGATGACATCCTGGTGTACTCAAAGTCGAAAGCTGAACATGAGATTCACTTGCGGTTGGTGTTGAATACGTTGAGGCAAAATCAGCTCTATGCCAAGTTCTCGAAGTGCGAGTTTTGGCTATCGTCAGTGGCATTTTTGGGCCATGTGGTGAGTGGAGAGGGCATTGCAGTGGATCCAGCGAAGATAAGAGCCATACAAGAATGGCCAATATTGTCTTCCGTGGCCGAGGTCAGGAGTTTCCTTGGACTTGCGGGCTACTATAGAAGATTTGTGGAGAACTTCTCGCGGATCGCTTTGCCACTAACCACACTGACGCGAAAAGATCAGAAGTTCGTTTGGACGCCAGAGGGCGCACGAGCTTTTGACGAGCTGAAGGTTCGGTTGACCACGGCGCCGGTGTTGTCTTCGCCATGTGGAACCGATGGCTTTGTGATTTATAGTGATGCCTCAGGAAGCGGTTTAGGCTGCGTTCTTCTGCAGAGCGGAAAGGTGATTGCTTATGGCTCACGCCAGCTGAAGGTGCACGAGCGAAACTATCCCGTCCATGATTTGGAACTAGCGGCGGTGATTTTTGCACTTAAGCTGTGGCGACACTACCTTTATGGAGTGAAGGTGGAGATCTATACCGATCATAAGAGCCTAAAGTATCTTTTGGAACAGAAAGAGTTGAACATGCGACAACGAAGGTGGTTGGAGTTCCTTGGGGACTACACTTTTGAGATTCATTATACACCCGGAAAGGGGAATGTTGTCGCGGATGCCTTGAGTCGGCGAGTTCCGGCTAGAGCGAATTGGTTGCAAAGGCATGATGAACGTCTGATCCAGGAGTTTGAAGCATTGGAGATCTATTGTGTTGACAAGAATTCCACTGCCACTGCATGTTTGAACTGGATCGAGGTGCAATGTGACCTTGCGGACCGAGTTCGACGGGCAACGGAGCTGGATGAAGATCTCTTGCGCTATGTGAATGAAGGACCAGAAGGCAAATTCACCTGGAATGACGGTCTTTTGCGAAAAGAGGACCGGTTGTGCGTCCCAAATGTGGGGAAACTGAGGGAAGAACTGATGTATGAAGCACATTATACGAAGTATTCCATTCACCCCGGGAGCACAAAGATGTTCAACGAGATGAAGAAACTTTTCTGGTGGCCAGGGCTTAAGAAAGATGTTGCCCTGTATGTGGCCAAATGTCAAACATGTGCGATGGTGAAGGCGGAATGCCAAAAGCCGGGTGGTTATTTGAAGTCACTACCGATCCCAGTGTGGAAATTTGATGATATTTCCATGGATTTTGTGCATGGATTGCCAAGATCGCAGCGAGGAAATGATTCCATTTGGGTGATAGTTGACCGGCTAACAAAAGTAGCACATTTTCTCCCAAACAGGCGGGATGATTCGGTTGAAAGTTTGGCAAAATTATATGTTGATCAGATTGTGCGGCTTCACGGTGTTCCTCGAAGCATCGTAAGTGATCGAGATGGGCGATTCACGTCAAATGATTGGAGGCTAGTTCACCGACTGTTGGGTACAAAATTGACTTTCAGTACGGCCTTTCATCCCCAAACGGATGGCCAAACTGAACGTACCAACAGAACAATGAAGGACATGCTCCGAATGTGTGCCCTTGATTTCGGAAAGAGATGGGAAGATCATCTCTATATGGTCGAGTTTGCATATAATAACAGCTACCAAGCAAGTATTGGGATGACACCATATGAAGCCCTATACGGAAGGAAGTGTCGTACTCCCTTGGCTTGGGTAGAAGCGGGTGAAGCCCGAGTTGTTAAACCAAATGAGATGGATGACGCAAACTCAACCATTCGGACTATCCGAGAGAGATTGCTGATTGCTCAAGATCGACAAGCGAAGTACTACAACGCCAAGCACCGGAACGTTGAATTTGCGGTTGGCGATTGGGTCTACTTGAAGATCAAACCATTCAAAGGTGTCTCCAGGATTCGACGATTGAAAAAGTTGAGTCCAAGATATTTGGGTCCTTTTGCAGTGGTTGAGCGAGTTGGCGAAGCAGCTTATCGGCTAGCTCTGTCGGTGGACTTGGGTGGATTACATAATGTCTTTCACATCTCGGTGCTTCGGAAGGCCGGGAAAGATCCAGCTCAAGTGATCGCGGATGATCGTGTGCCGGTGGAGTATGGGCTAACGACGAAAGTTAGACCCATTCGGATCGAAGATCGAGCCGAGAAACAGTTGCGGAACAAGACGGTCGGTATGGTGAAAGTCCGGTGGGACAACTGCGGCCGTGAAGAGCTGACATGGGAGCGCGAGCAAACCATGCGAGCAGAGTTCCCTGAATTGTTTCTGTAATTTAGAGCGAGAATATTGTAACATAAACGTTTATATATAGATAGATATATGTTGTTACATTTTCTTGCTAGTTTCTGTTACTTTCCTGTCTTTAAATTTCGAGGACGAAATTTCTTGTAGGAGGGGAGGATTGTAACAGCCCAAAGTTCTGAAACAGGAAAATTTGGGTGACACGGCCTGGGACACGGGCGTGTCCCAGGGCGTGTCAGGTGACACGGCCTACGACACGGGCGTGTCGCAGGGCGTGTCGAGGTTGTGTCGACGATTGGGCTTTGTCTCGACGATTTTTTCTCTCGACGATGTGTCGAGAGGGAGGCACACGGCCCAGGACACGGGCGTGTCCAAGGCCGTGTCGCATGCTCGACGATTTTTGCTCGACGATCGTCGAGTATCGAGAAGTGCGTGTCGAGTGTTGAACACGGCCTGTGACACGGGCGTGTCACAGGGCGTGTCAAATCAGGCGACGAACTCAGCCCGCCGAAAGAATTCGACAGGGCGTGTCTTTGTGCCGTGTCTGGGCACACGGCCTGGGACACGGGCGTGTCACAGGCCGTGTGAAGTCTCGGGATGATTTGGGATTTTTTTTCCCCAGGTACATGGCCACAGACACGGGCGTGTCTGAAGGCGTGTTGGTGACACGGCCAATGACACGGGCGTGTCCCGTGGGCGTGTCACTGGTTTGGATAAGTCAGTTGACCACCGCTTGGGGCACACGGCCAGGCACACGGCCATGTTCCAGGCCGTGTCGGGTCAAAAGTTGTATTTTTGGCAGAATCGTGGCCGTCCATTCTTTCAGTCTGGATCCAAGGGCTAAAAGCTCTTCTTCTTTTTCCTTAAGGGCCGAAGTCAGAGAATTACTTCTCATTTTCTTTGGCCTTCATCTTTCTTCAAGAGAGAGAAAGAGAGAGAGAAAGGAGGAGGAAGAAGGGAAGGGGGCTGCTGTTGGTGGTGCTGCGGTTTACCGGCGAGAGATCCGAAGCCAGCGTTGCGGAGGAGACGATCTTGCGAGTCTTGCAAGCTAGCTTGGAGGCCATGGCACCGAAGCGATCGTCAAGGGTAACGACTTTTCTTCCTAGCCATGTGAAGGCTTCCTTTTTGGCATATCTTATGATTTCCCCCACCAAGAGGTGGCTGATTTTGGGAATCTATGGGTGGATGCTTGAAATCCCCTTTGTGTTGCATATAGATCCGGAAATGGAGTACGGAATAGGCATGCTGTGTGAAGCCCATCTGGACAGGTTGGTCTGGATTGGTGATGTTGCATACGAACCGTAGAAGACTCCGTGATAAACGTGTCGTGTTAGGAGTCTACGGGTTATACCTGCGAAAAGGAGTAGCAGGAAGTACTAGGGTGGTAGCCCAGGAAAATAGCCTTGTGATGGTTTTGGGTCCAACCTGTGAATGAGGTACAGGAAGTACTGGTGGGACCAGGAAAGGCCCTTTTTGTGATGCTTGATGTCATAGGGTGTCCACCTGTGGAGCGAGTCACAGGAAGTACTGGTGTGCCCAGGAAAGACCCCTGACATTTGTACTTATGCGGTGTCCACCGGTGGAGAGAACCACAGGAAGTACTGGTGCGCCCAGGAAAGACCCGTTGTTGCAGTGAGAAAAGGGGTATAGTGAATTACCCAGGCTTGAATGCCAGGAACAGGATTGGTGAGACCGACCCGCGCCTTTGTTATAGCCATGAGTACGCTGCACGCGGAAAGGGCAAGGCAATTTGAGCAACGGGGGGGGGGGGGGGGGGGGGGGGGGGGTGGAGGATCCGACCTGCGCTATGTCCGTCTGACGTGAGACCAAAAAGTGCGGTCTGTTGGAGCGCATAGCAAGAGTCTTCGGCCTGCGCGCCATGACACAATGGGGGGCTACGGGCCATCCCGGTGTCCGAGGACTAACTCCGGCTGCACGCCACGGAGGAAATGCTCAAGAGAATTACCGTTGGGTGATAACCCTGATACGGTGGTGGGCAAGAGGTTGCCAGAACACCAAGAATGTGCCCTGAGTGCACGGACCGTTGGGCCGGGTGGCGGACGGTTGTGATGGCTTGTGTGTGTGAAAGCACTTTTTGATGATATAGCTTGCCATACTTGTGCTATGATATGCCTGCAGGGAAAACACCGCTGCCCTGAGAGAAGGGGTAGGGTCGTTATAATTTGGTCAGCTGAACGCTGACCGTTGCTTTTGTTTGCCACCGTTGGGTGGATTGTCCCTTGCACAGGTGCTGGAGAGCCGAGCGGGACGCATAGAGGTTGATGCTCCTGCTGGTGTTGCTGCTGCTGCTGTTTAGCCCTCGAAGGCTATGTTTGAGATACGTGTTTTCTTTTGTTGTGGCCGGCCTGCGCGCCCATAGTTGTAGCCACTGTATGAAAGCCCTGTAAGGCCATAAGGCCAGCTCTTTGTACATGTTGTAAGACATTCCTATATATATATAAAATGTGGAGTTTTATGTTTGGACATTCCTGAGGAGTTCAAGTAGTTTAGGCTTCCGCTAGAATGCATGTGATAGGTGCGATGCGCTACTCTGGTATCATCCTGTACCTTCACCGACTGTTTTGTGATATATCCCGTGGGGCCCCGGCCGGACCTTCTAGAATATATCATATGAACGGATGGGGTTGTTACAAGAACTTTGCTGTCTTCACAAGGCAGTTTCAGAGATTTTTGAAGAAGAAGCAGTGGAGAACTAAGCCATCCTCCTCTCAGTCCAAGGATGAATATTATCAGAAAAGAAAGTCATCTAGAAAGGACAAGAGTAGGTCAAAACCTAGCAAATCAACAAGTACAAAGATTGTGTGTTATTTCTGCAATAGACCTGGACATGTAGTAGCTGATTGTCTAGACAAAAGAAAGGAATCTACAGATAATAAGAAGTCTCAGTATAAGAACAAGAAGGAGAAATCCTTTGTAGCAAAGAAAGAGAAAGCTGGACAGATCCATCATCTTCAGATTCTGAATCTGATGCTGAAGCTTATATTGGTCTGTTTGCAACAGAAGAAGAGACTGAGTTCTTACAATTGCTGGACTCAATAAATGGAACTGAAGATCATCATTGCAAAGGGCTGATGGCCCTGACTGATGAAGATCACTGCTAGGATCAGCCTGGTCCTAGTATGGTAAAAAGCTTATCTGAAGACTCTGATTATTATATTGGCTTAGAATCAGAAGCATCTGCATCAAGAGATGTGGATGGATCTGAATCTGAAGGAGATATTTATCAACTTATAAATGAATATGTTGATTTGCTGCAGGAATTTAAGAGATACAAAAACCTGACTAAAATTCAGGCTAAGGAAATTGCAGCTCTTAAGTTGGCTGCATCTGATTCAGAAAAGCTGCTGGATCAGAAGATGAATGAGATTGCCAAGCTGAAAAACATAACTGTTATTCAGATGGGAACAATCACATTCAAGAGTGATCAAATCAAAAGTCTGGAAGTCAGACTTCAGAAGGAAAAGGATCTAGTGGCTAGTTTCTCTAAGCCAAAATCAGTCCTACCCTTAATTGATGACTTTGTGTCTCAAAAGGGTAAGTCACGATTGAGTTTTAAGGGAAATACTAGGGCACCTAATTCCAAAATAAAAAGGAAAGCCCCAGTTAAGCCACTTGTTTTCAATCCCCCCATTGCTCTCAGAAAAGTGCAACATGTAACACCCCCTATCCGTCGCATAGTATATAGCAGTAGGTCCGGCCGAGGCCCGACGCCATATACCACAGACAGACCGGGTGGTTACGTATGGAAACCATCCAACCAATCTCAACGTCCTACACAAAGCATTCTAGCGGAAGCAGTTTATATAAGTTGTAAACAAGAACCCAGCAACTAGCATGAATGTCCACTAATAAGATAATAGGAATGTATACAAAATACCCAGAATCGGCCTTAAGGCCTTACAAAATGTTTCACTTGTCTGTTACATGTTTTACCAACCTCGGCACGCAGGCCGGCCATACATGAATAAAACAGAAAAACATTTCCACTTGAGCCTTCGGGGGCCAGCTTCGCAAAAAGGGCTTTAGCCCGCTACTGACCGCTTGGTCCAGCTGCACCTGCAAGCAACACACCACCGCACGGTGGCAAACAAGGCAACGGTCAGCAATGCTGACCAAATTATAACGATCCCGCCCCAAACTCGGGGAGGCGATGCTCCTTCCCTGCATTTCATTAACACAAGCGAGCAATGCATAAAACCATAGCCATTACAACACAGACGTTGGCTCGTACGGCCACACGTCCCGTGCACTCAGGGCACATTCTCGGTGAACCGGTCGATGTTACGTCAATTAAAGCCATTAACATTCCGGACTCACCACCGCCACTTAGACGGCCATTCCTATGAGCAATTCGTCTTCCTGGTATTGGTCACGTCAATTTAAGCCATTGACCACCGAAGACCCCCATCTATGCCAACGGCGAGTGCCATGTAACTTTAGGTCTCTCTAACCCGAACGACATAAAGCGGGTACGGCTCCATCTAACCCGTGCTCACATCGCAACGGCAATTTAAGCCATTTGCGCGGGTCAAACTTTCACCGAGTCCCATTCTACCGCAAGACACATAACCCCGTTATGTTCAAGTTGGCTCTCAGGCCACCAAGTTGGCAAGACCTCGTGTCCGCCCAGTTTTCCGGGTGCACCTTTGGGTTAGTCCCCAAGGCTCCCTGCTGCAATCTACCGCGTAGAAAACTCGAAAACACCCAATAGCACGGAGTCTTCTCCGGCCTTATGCAATGCAACATCACCGATCCGAACTAACATGTCCGGGTAGGCTTCAACCAAAATGCCTATGTCCGTTCTCGCATACGGACTCTAAACAACGTGGACTTTACATATCTACCCGAAGGAACGCCTCCAACTCTCCGCAAACTCGCGAGAGCGGGCTTCCTATGCTAAGAAAAGGAGCGATTCATGCTCAAGATGAGGATCGTTACCCTTGCGGTCCTCTTTGGCGCCATCGAAAAGTAATCGGATGGAAATCACCGTACTTGCGTTGCCTCCGTGGATCCGGAGTCGGCTTGCGATTCGGAGCTCCGAAGCTCCTCCAATGGCGGATCTAGCTCCTCTTCTTCTTGCCTTAGCTCTTCTTTCTCCAAGGGTTTGGAGAGAGAACAAGTGGAAAAAGTGAAGGATTTTCTAAGTCAACTCCCGGGTATATCCTCCCAGGAACAACCCCCAGTCATTGGATCTTCAATCAAGCAAACAAACGGCTTTGATTCGGGGCTGAAATGCCCAATCTGGACCGAACACGGCCTGGCACACGCCCGTGTCCAGGGCCGTGTGCCGCATTCGCCGTCAAAATCGAATCTCCTGGACACGCACACGGGTATCGAACACGCCCGTGTTCGAGCTGACACGCCCGTGTTCCAGATGACACGGCCGTGTAGCCGGCCGTGTACCCCATGATTTTTCCCCCGTTTCCAACCCGAGCACTGCACGGGTTCTAGGACACGCCCGTGTCCTTGCCCGTGTCACTTTGACACGCCTGGGCCCCCAGGCCGTATACACGGGACATTTCGCCGAGTGGAGATCGACGACTCGATGACACGGCCTTGGACACGCCCGTGTCCTAGGCCGTGTGCCTTGACTCGACGATCGTCGAGTGAATCTCGACGATTTCACCTTGACGATCGTCGACACGGGTCGACACGCCCTGCGACACGCCCGTGTCGCAGGCCGTGTGCCCATTCTCGACGAATCGTCGAGTATAACTCGACAATTTCACGGCTAAGTGTCGACACGGGTCGACACGCCCTGCGACACGCCCGTGTCGCAGGCCGTGTGCCCATTCTCGACGAATTGTCGAGAATAACTCGACGACTTCGCGGCTAAGTGTCGACACACGCTTGACATGCCCTGGGACACGCCCGTGTCCCAGGCCGTGTGCCTTCAGCCAGAATCCAAAACTGGCCCAAAACGTCCCCCTTCCCTCCTTTGAGTTTCGGGGCGTTACAACTCTCCCCCTCTTAAAAGAATTTCGCCCACGAAATTACATAAAGGAAAGATATACAAAAACAACATTTGTACCTGAGCGGAACAACTCCGGATACTCGTCAAGCATAGTCTGCTCTCGCTCCCAAGAGAGCTCCTCACGACCGCAATTGTCCCACCGGACTTTGACCATCCTGATCTCTTTATTGCGTAGCCGCTTGACCTCCGAGTCCTCAATCCGCACGGGCTTGACCTTTGTCGTTAGCCCACTATCCACCGGCACTTGATCGACCGGGATCACTTGCGTAGGCTCTTGCACCGCCTTCCGAAGCACCGAAATGTGGAATACATCGTGTAAACCACTTAGCTCCACTGAAAGCTTCAACCTATAGGCCGCTTCTCCAACTCGCTTCAGAACCTCGAACGGTCCAAGGTACCTCGGGCTTAGCTTTTTCAACCGTCGCACCCGCGAGACACCCTTGAACGGCTTGATCTTTAGGTACACATAATCACCCACAGCGAACTCCACGTTCCTGTGCTTGGCATTATAGTACTTTGCTTGCCGGTCCTGAGCGATGAGTAACCTCTCCCGAATGGTTCTCACCAAAGAAGTAGCATCATCCACTTCCGATCGCTTATACAACTTCGACTCGCCCGTTTCTAACCAAGACAACGGTGTGCGACATCTTCTACCATATAGGGCCTCGAAAGGCGCCATCTGAATACTTGTTTGGTAGCTGTTGTTGTATGCGAACTCCACCAAATAAAGGTGGTCCTCCCATTGCTTTCCAAAGTCCAAGACACACATGCGAAGCATGTCTTCCATGGTTCTATTGACCCTCTCGGTCTGCCCATCCGTTTGCGGGTGGAAGGCTGTGCTAAACTTCAGCTTTGTTCCCAACATTTGCTGCACCAGCCTCCAATCATTGGACGTGAACCGCCCATCACGGTCGCTCACGATGCTGCGGGGCACACCATGAAGCCGTACTATATTATCCACATAAAGCTTTGCCAGCTTCTCCACCGGATCGTCCTTCCTATGCGGAATAAAATGCGACACCTTCGTTAATCGATCCACGACCACCCAGATGGCGTCGTTCCCCTTTTGCGACCTTGGCAAACCGTGCACAAAGTCCATAGAGATGTCGTCAAATTTCCACTCCGGAATAGGCAAGGACTTAAGAAATCCTCCCGGCTTTTGGCATTCCGCCTTTACTAAGGCGCAGGTTTGGCACTTCGCTACATATAGCGCCACATCCTTTTTCAAACCCGGCCACCAAAATAGCTTCTTGACGTCGCGGTACATCTTCGTGCTCCCCGGGTGAATCGAGTACTTGGTATGGTGCGCCTCGTACAACAACTCCACCCGTAAATTGCCCACATTTGGGACGCACAAACGACCGTCTTTCCACAGCAATCCGTCCTCCACAATGAATTGGGAATTTGACCCATCCAGAGCCTCTATCATGAACTGCTTCATATGAGCATCCATATCCAAAGCCTGCCGAATCCGATCAGCCAGGTCATATTGCACTTCGGTCCAATTCAGAACTGCTTCAGCACTTGCTTGCTTATCCACACAAACAATCTCCAACGCCTCCAGCTCCTGCACCAACCGCTCATCATGCACTGATAGCCAATTCGCTTGAGCTGGGGCTCGGCGACTCAACGCGTCCGCAACCGCATTCCCTTTGCCAGGCACGTAGTGGATCTTGAATGTATAGTCCCCCAGGAACTCCATCCACCTACGCTGCCGCATATTCAGATCTTTCTGATCAATCAGGTACTTTAGGCTCTTGTGATCGGTGTAGATATCAATCTTCACACCGTACAAATAGTGTCTCCACAGCTTCAAGGCAAAAATCACGGCCGCTAACTCCAAGTCATGGACCGGATAATTCCTCTCGTGCACTTTTAGCTGTCTCGAGCCATAAGCTATCACGCTGCCGTGCTGCAATAGCACGCAACCCAAACCGCTGCCTGAAGCGTCGCTATATATCTCATAGCCTTTGGTCCCCACCGGCGAACTCAGCACAGGCGCCGTGGTCAACCGACACTTCAATTCCTCAAAAGCTCGCGCGCACTCCGGCGTCCAAACGAACTTATGCTCCTTCCTCGTCAAAGTAGTGAGAGGTAGCGCTATCCGCGAGAAGTTCTCTACGAAGCGCCTATAATAGCCGGCAAGCCCCAAAAAGCTCCGGACTTCTGCTACCGTAGCAAGCTCAGGCCACTCCCGTATCGCAACAATCTTCACCGGATCCACAGCAATACCCTCTCCACTCACTATATGCTCGAGGAACGCCACTGAGGATAGCCAAAACTCGTACTTCGAGAACTTGGCATACAACTGGTTTCTCCTGAGGGTCTCCAACACCAAATGAAGATGCTTGAAGTGATCCTCCTCACTTTGCGAGTACACCAAAATATCGTCGATGAAGACGATCACGAAATGATCCAAGTACTCCCTGAACGTCCTGTTCATCAAATCCATGAATACTGACGGCGCATTAGTCAGCCCAAACGGCATGACCGTAAACTCATAATGCCCGTATCTCGTACTAAACGCTGTCTTCGGGATATCACTCTCCCTTATCCGCAGCTGATAGTACCCAGACTTGAGATCTAACTTCGAGTACACCGTCGACCCGACTAACTGATCAAAGAGATCATCAATCCTAGGGATCGGGTACTTATTCTTCTCAGTCAGCTTGTTTAGCTCCCGATAATCAATACATAATCTCAAGCTTCCGTCCTTCTTCTTAACAAAGAGGACCGGTGCGCTCCAAGGCGAAGAACTCGGGCGCACATACCCTTGCTCCAACAACTCTTGCAGTTGAACTTTCAGCTCCGCCATTTCCTTAGGCGCTAGCCGATACGGAGATCGTGACACAGGCTTTGCACCTGGCACTAGCTCGATCGTAAAATCTATCTCCCGTTGAGGCGGGGCTCCAGGAAGATCTGCGGGGAACACATCAGGGTATTCCGATACCACTGAAATACAATCCAAAGCGGGCTTCGGCTTTGCAACCTCCACTAGTGTAAAGAACAGTTCTGCTCCAGCACGAACCGCCTTCACCACCTGAAGAGCAGACATCAACGTCTTGCTCGACCCCTTTAAGCCCGTAAAAGTCGTCTCACGACTCGCTCCCAGCTTTACTTCCTTGCTACCGCAATCTATATGGGCCTGCTGCTCCGAGAGCCAGTCCATGCCAAATATGACGTCGAACTCCATTAACGGCAGTAAAGACGCCCGCAGGTCGAACTCCTGCTCTCCAATACGAATCTTAACATCGCAGATCCTAACTGCTCGCATCGAACACCCATTGGGCAACAACACATCCAACTTATCCTTCGCCATCGAAGAAGGGACTCCGATGCGTGATATAAATCCTTCGGACAAGAAGGAGTGTGAAGCTCCCGTATCGAAGAGTGCTCGTGCCGGATTTTCACAAATCAAAACAAATCCTAAACAAGCAGTGGTAAGGTAACATATACATAACAAGTATTTAAAGAAATTAACTTGCTATAAATTAAACCGTACCTGTCACCACATCGGCTTGTTTAATGGCCTCCTGTTGGCCAAGATTGTAGACCCTTGGTTGGGCCGGAGCATAGTGGGAAGCGGTCGACTCCACCGCCTTACCCTTCTCTTCATAGGTAGCTCCTGGCCTCCTCTCGGACTTAGGACGTCCGCTCCAACAATCACGGGCGAAATGCCCCGTCTTTCCACACGTAAAGCACGCACCCGGGGTCCGACCCGTAGTCGCCCCAGAAGCGCCAGAAGGAGCTGGACCCGAAGTCCTATGCTTCTTGAAAGCCCTCCGATAGCCGGACTTTGAAGTAGTCGGCACTCTGAACTCAGATTTCTTATCAGCCAAGCCTTTCTTCGCTTGTACACTCTTCATGTCCTTCTCCAAGGACCGGGCAGTATTGACCAAGGTTAAGAAACCCTGCGTCATTGGCCCCGACAGTAATAATCTCAGCTCATCCCTCAGGCCTTCATAAAAACGATTAGTCTTGCGCTCCTCATCCATGATGGTGGAGCTAGCATAACGACTCAACCGCGTAAACTCGTGGAGATATTCATCCACGCTCCTCTCACCCTGCACCAACTTCAGGAATTCATTCTCCATTGAAATCCTCTGAGTAGAAGGGAGGTATCTTGCTAAGAACAATCCCGAGAACTCTTCCATCGGAACGTCTATCAGTTGTCTACCTCTCAGATGATGCAGCTCCAATCCTTCCCACCACATCCTCGCTTCCCCATCCAGCAGGAATGTAGCGATGGTGGTCATCTGCCACTCCTCCGTCTCCGTCGCTGTCATGACTCTCTTCACCCTAGAGAGCCAGTCTTCAGCCTGAGATGGGGTTCCCAACCCCGAGAATAACGGAGGGTTAAAGCTCATTACATGCTTCAACTGCCTCTCAGTTGCCCTCCTTGGCACTATTGGTTCCGCAACCACTTGCTCCACCCTCCTCGGCTCAGCCTCTTGCAGAGGTACTTGCTCCATCATAGGAGCTGGCTGCTGCGCTTGCCTCCCAGGCTGCGCATTGATCACGGCCAACACCGCTTCAGCCACCAATCTTATATTTTCAGCCGACAGAGGTGTTGCGGGAGCAACATCCGATGCACTACTTGCCTCAGAAACTCGGCGTTCTGACGGCCCAACACCACTTCTGGTCACCTATAGTGGTACAAAAACACCGTTAAGCGACCAAACAAATTGCAAATAACAATTATAGGAACACGCAGGTTCCTCAAACACGAGTATTTTCATTCCTAAGTGGACATTCATGGGTTCTTTTACCGTTATAACGATGACGCACACAATGTGCTCCCCACCCCTTAAAAAGAATTCGCCCACGAATTCACTTTAAGCCCGACCAAAACCAGTAGTCTGATACCAAATTGTAACACCCCCTATCCGTCGCATAGTATATAGCAGTAGGTCCGGCCGGGGCCCGACGCCATATACCACAGACAGACCGGGTGGTTACGTATGGAAACCATCCAACCAATCTCAACGTCCTACACAGAGCATTCTAGCGGAAGCAGTTTATATAAGTTGTAAACAAGAACCCAGCAACTAGCATGAATGTCCACTAATAAGATAATAGGAATGTATACAAAATACCCAGAATCGGCCTTAAGGCCTTACAAAATGTTTCACTTGTCTGTTACATGTTTTACCAACCTCGGCACGCAGGCCGGCCATACATGAATAAAACAGAAAAACATTTCCACTTGAGCCTTCGGGGGCCAGCTTCGCAAAAAGGGCTTTAGCCCGCTACTGACCGCTTGGTCCAGCTGCACCTGCAAGCAACACACCAACGCACGGTGGCAAACAAGGCAACGGTCAGCAATGCTGACCAAATTATAACGATCCTGCCCCCAACTCGGGGCGGCGATGCTCCTTCCCTGCATTTCATTAGCACAAGCGAGCAATGCATAAAACCATAGCCATTACAACACAGACGTTGGCTCGTACGGCCACACGTCCCGTGCACTCAGGGCACATTCTCGGTGAACCGGTCGATGTTACGTCAATTAAAGCCATTAACATTCCGGACTCACCACCGCCACTTAGACGGCCATTCCTATGAGCAATTCGTCTTCCTGGTATTGGTCACGTCAATTTAAGCCATTGACCACCGAATACCCCCATCTATGCCAACGGCGAGTGCCATGTAACTTTAGGTCTCTCTAACACGAACGACATAAAGCGGGTACGGCTCCATCTAACCCCTGCTCACATCGCAACGACAATTTAAGCCATTTGCGCGGGTCAAATTTTCACCGAGTCCCATTCTACCGCAAGACACATAACCCCGTTATGTTCAAGTTGGCTCTCAGGCCACCAAGTTGGAAAGACCTCGTGTCCGCCCAGTTTTCCGGGTGCACCTTTGGGTTAGTCCCCAAGGCTCCCTGCTGCAATCTACCGCGTAGAAAACCCGAAAAACACCCAATAGCACGGAGTCTTCTCCGGCCTTATGCAATGCAACATCACCGATCCGAACTAACATGTCCGGGTAGGCTTCAACCAAAATGCCTATGTCCGTTCTCGCATACGGACTCTAAACAACGGGGACTTTACATATCTACCCGAAGGAACGCGTCCAACTCTCCGCAAACTCGCGAGAGCGGGCTTCCTATGCTAAGAAAAGGAGCGATTCATGCTCAAGATGAGGATCGTTACCCTTGCGGTCCTCTTTGGCGCCATCGAAAAGTAATCGGATGGAATTCACCGTACTTGCGTTGCCTCCGTGGATCCGGAGTCGGCTTGCGATTCGGAGCTCCGAAGCTCCTCCAATGGCGGATCTAGCTCCTCTTCTTCTTGCCTTAGCTCTTCTTTCTCCAAGGGTTTGGAGAGAGAACAAGTGGAAAAAGTGAAGGATTTTCTAAGTCAACTCCCGGGTATATCCTCCCAGGAACAACCCCCAGCCATTGGATCTTCAATCAAGGAAACGAACGGCTTTGATTCGGGGCTGAAATGCCCAATCTGGACCGAACACGGCCTGGCACACGCCCGTGTCCAGGGCCGTGTGCCGCATTCGCCGTCAAAATCGAATCTCCTGGACACGCACACGGGTATCGAACACGCCCGTGTTCGAGCTGACACGCCCGTGTTCCAGATGACACGGCCGTGTAGCCGGCCGTGTACCCCATGATTTTTCCCCCGTTTCCAACCCGAGCACTGCACGGGTTCTAGGACACGCCCGTGTCCTTGCCCGTGTCACTTTGACACGCCTGGGCCCCTAGGCCGTGTACACGGGACATTTCGCCGAGTGGAGATCGACGACTCGATGACACGGCCTTGGACACGCCCGTGTCCTAGGCCGTGTGCCTTGACTCGACGATCGTCGAGTGAATCTCGACGATTTAACCTTGACGATCGTCGACACGGGTCGACACGCCCTGCGACACGCCCGTGTCGCAGCCCGTGTGCCCATTCTCGACGAATCGTCGAGTATAACTCGACGATTTCACGGCTAAGTGTCGACACGGGTCGACACGCCCTGCGACACGCCCGTGTCGCAGGCCGTGTGCCCATTCTCGATGAATCGTCGAGAATAACTCGACGACTTCGCGGCTAAGTGTCGACACACGCTTGACACGCCCTGGGACACCCCCGTGTCCCAGGCCGTGTGCCTTCAGCCAGAATCCAAAACTGGCCCAAAACGTCCCCCTTCGCTCCTTTGAGTTTCGGGGCGTTACACAACAGCCTACCAATAGATATGATCATGATATCATACATGGTCATGGTAAGCCTGAAATTTTGAATGACAAGAGGTATCCAACACTCAAGCAAAGAAAAAATATACCTGCAGTATTAAGAATAGCTGACAGCAAATCTATTAAAACTGTACCTAAATAGAGGTATAATAGATACGAGTGTTGGTGTTGTGGCATGGTGGGACACTTTGCCATTGACTGTTGGCACAACACTAGTGTCAGGATGAATGCCAGCTTACCTGGAAGAAGGGCTGCTACAAATTATGCTAAATTTCAGTCTAACCTGATCCAAGGACCCAATAATAAGTTGGGCTCTATGGTTAAGTAATTATTTGTTGCAGATAAGTCCAAGTGGCCATGCCCCTTTATGGTGCTTGGACAGTGGATGTTCCAGACATATGACTGGAATAAGAGGATTGCTGAAGGACTACTCACCCATATTGAATGAACCTAAAGTAATATTTGGTGGTTCTAAAAAAGGAGTCATCAAAGGGTTTGGTAACATTTCTAACAGCTCAATTACAATCACTAAAGTGGCTTATGTGAAGGGTTTGAAACATAACTTGATAAGCATAAGTCAACTGAGTGATCTTGGATATGACATTTCATTCATTAAGAATGGTTGTCATATCAAAAGGTCAAGTGATCAGAAGATCATGTTGACTGGTTATAGGAAAGGAAATGTGTATTGCCTAAACTTTGTGAGTGAGAATAAAGATTCTCCTATTTGTCTGGTAGCTGATGAGAAAGCCTCTCATTGTGTCAAATAACACAAGAGGCTAGCTCATCTAAATTACAGGACTATTGGTCAACTCTTTAATAAAGAGTTAGTGAGGAATGGTCCTCAAGTTAAGTACGTTAAGGATGGAATATGCTCAGCTTGTCAAAAAGGCATGCAGACCAGATCCTCCTTTCATAGCCTTGAAACCAAAGACTCAGTGAGGTGTTTATACCTCTTGCATATGGATTTATTTGGTCCAATGCCAGTTCAGAGCCTAGGTAGGAAAGTCTACACATTTGTGGTTGTAGATGACTATTCTAGATTTTCATGGGTTTTCTTTCTGAGGCAGAAATCTGAAACCCCAACTATTTTCTGCAACTTTGTTAAGCAAATTCAGAATGAACTGAACAATTCAGTGGTCAAAATCAGAAGTGACCATGGAACTGAATTTCAATATGAAAATATGACAAAGTTGTGCGAAGAATTTGGGATTTATCAGGAATTCTCCTCACCTAGAACTCCTCAGCAAAATGGAATTGCTGAAAGAAAGAATAGGACTCTCATTGAGGCAGGTAGAACTCTATTGAGTGACACTTCTCTCCCAGAATATTTTTGGGCTGAGGCAGTAAACACTGCATGTCATGTGCTCAATAGGGATTCCATCAGTAAGTGCCACAAAAAGACAACCTATGAGGTTATGAAAGACAGAAAACCAAACTTATCCTATTTTAGGATCTTTGGTTGCAAGTGCTATGTGCTTAACAATGGCAAGTCTTACCTGACAAAGTTTGCTGCCAAATCCCAAGATGGGATATTTGTTAGGTACAACAACAATAGTAAGGCATATAGAGTCTATAACTTGACTACAGAAGTTGTAGAAGAGTCTGTTCATGTTATATTTGATGAATCAAGACTTATTAACAGTGAGTTGCCTAGTAGTTCTTGTAGCTCTACATGTATAAAAGAGAAGATGGACATGCTGACTATCAAAGAAGATCAAACTGCTAGGCTGAATGAAGATAAAGATGCTTGCTGTCCAGGGGGAGAACAAGTCTCTGTGGATGAAGAAGACAATGAAGTACAGCAGAATGAAGAAAATGGAGAAAGTTAAACTGCAGACTGACTTCCTCCAGTAGTTAGACATTTAAAGGATCATCCTGTGCACCAGATTATTGGTGATCCTAGACAAGGGGTTCAAACTAGAAGAAGGAGCTTGAACACTGTATTATGCTCAAGCTTCTTGTCTCAACAGGAACCTAAAAGATTTGAAGAAGCTATACAAGACTCACATTGGATTGATGCTATGCAGGAGGAGTTGAATCAATTCAGGAGATGCAAGGTCTGGAAGTTAGTTCCTAAGCCAAAATAACACAATGTCATAGGGACTAAGTGGATCTTCAGGAACAAGCTAGATGAGAGTGGGATCATAATTAAGAACAAGGCAAGGCTGGTTGCCAAAGGATACAGACAGGAAGAGGGCATAGACTTTGATCAAACATTTGCCCCTATGGCAAGGTTGGAAGCAATCAGGCTATTCCTAGCCTATGCAGCTTATCAGGGTTTCAAAGTGTTCCAAATAGATGTTAAGTCAGCATTCCTGAATGGAGACTTAAAGGAGGAAGTATATGTAGAACAGCCATCAGGTTTTATTGATCCACTCTATCCTAATTATGTGTATAGGCTTAGGAAAGCCCTATATGGTTTGAAACAAGCCCCAAGGGCTTGGTATGAAACCTTGTCTACTTTCCTCATTGAGAACAAATTCTCAAGGGGGAAAATGGACAAAACTCTATTCCTTAGGGAATCCAAAGGGAAGATAATCCTAGTCCAGATATATGTTCATGACATAATATTTGGTTCTACTGAAAACAACCTTTGTAGGAAAGTTTGCTAAACTTATGCAAGTGAAGTTTGAGATGAGCAGCATGGAGAACTTAAGTTCTTCTCGGGACTCCAAGTAAGACAGACTGATGATGGCCTGTCCATATCCCAGTCTAAGTTCACCCAGGAGTTAATTAAGAAGTATGGTATGGAGTCATCCACTACCATGAGAACACCAATAGGGACAAGTATCCCTATAAGCAAAGATGATGCAGGAAAACCTGTAGATGAATCTTTGTATAGAGGGATAGTTGGCTCCCTCCTTTATCTGACTGCAAGTAGACCTGACATCATGTATGTTACATGTGTCTGTGCTAGGTACCAATCATGCCCAAAATAATCTCATTATACTACTGTTAAGAGGATTTTGAGATATCTTATGGGCACACCTAATCTAGGCCTTTGGTACCCTAAGAATAGAGATTTTCTACTGACTGGATATTCAGATGCAGACTTTGCAGGATGCAAAGAAGATAGGAAAAGCACAACTGGCACCTGTCAATTTCTAGGAGGAAGATTGGTGTCATGGAGCTGTAAGAAGCAGACTAGTGTGGCAATTTTCACAGTTGAGTCTGAGTATGTAGATGCAGGGAGCTGTTGTGCACAGTTGTTGTGGATACAACATCATCTTAAAGATTATGGTATCCAGGTAAGTAGAACCCCATTATTCTGTGATTCTTCAAGTGTTATTTCTATTGCTAATAATCCTATTTCTCATAGTAGAACAAAGCATATAGAAATAAGATAGCATTTTCTTAGGGATTATGTAGAAAAAGAGGATATATGTTTAGAATTTGTCAATACAAGTTTTCAAATTGCTGACATGTTGTAACACCCCTATCCGTCGCATAGCATATAGCAGTAGGTCCGGCCGGGGCCCGACGCCATATACCACAGACAGACCGGGTGGTTACTTATGGAAACCATCCAACCAATCTCAATGTCCTACACAGAGCATTCTAGCGGAAGCAGTATATATAAGTTGCAAAACAAGAACCCAGCAACAAGCATGAATGTCCACTAACAAGATAATAGGAATGTTATTACAAAATACTCAAAAGTCGGCCTTAAGGCCTTACAAAATGTTTCACTTGTCTTTTACATGATTTACAAACCTCGGCTCGCAGGCCGGCCATACATGAATAAAACATAAAACATTTCCACTTGGGCCTTCGAGGGCCAGCTTCGCAAAAAGGGCTTTAGCCCGCTATTGACCGCTTGGTCCAGCTGCACCTGCAAGCAAACAAACCACCGCACGGTGGCAAACAAGGCAACGGTCAACAATGCTGACCAAATTATAACGATCCCGCCCCCAACTCGGGGCGGCGATGCTCCTTTCCTGCATTTCATTAGCATAAGCGAGCAATTATAACCATAGCCATTACATCACAGGCGTTGGCTCGCACGGCCACACGCCCCGTGCACTCAGGGCACATTCTCGGTGAACCGGTCGATGTCACGTCAATTAAAGTCATTAACATTCCGGACTCACCACCGCCACTTAGACGGCCATTCCTATGAGCAATTCGTCTTCATGGTATTGGTCACGTCAATTTAAGCCATCGACCACCGAAGACCCCCATTTATGCCAACGGCGAGTGCCATGTAACTTTAGGTCTCTCTAACCCGAACGACATAAAGCGGGTACGGCTCCATCTAACCCGTGCTCACATCGCAACGGCAATTTAAGCCATATGCGCGGGTCAAACTTTCACCGAGTCCCATTCTAACACAAGTCACATAACCCCGTTATGTTCAAGTTGGCTCTCAGGCCAACAAGTTGGCAAGACCTCGTGTCCGCCCAGTTTTCCGGGTGCACCTTTGGGTTAGTCCCCAAGGCTCCCTGCTGCAATCTACCGCGTAGAAAACCCGAAAAACACCCAATAGCACGGAGTCTTCTCCGGCCTTATGCAATGCAACATCACCGATCCGAACTAACATGTCCGGGTAGGCTTCAACCAAAATGCCTATGTCCGTTCTCGCATACGGACTCTAAACAACGGGGACTTCACATATCTACCCGAAGGAACGCCTCCAACTCTCCGCAAACTCGCGAGAGCGGGCTTCCTATGCAAAGAAAGAGAGCGACTCATGCTCAAGATGAGGATCGTTACCCTTGCGGTCCTCTTTGGCGCCATCGAAAAGTAATCGGATGGAAATCACCGCACTTGCGTTGCCTCCGTGTATCCGGAGTCGGCTTGCGATTCAGAGCTCCGAAGCTCCTCCAATGGCGGATCTAGCTCCTCTTCTTCTTGCCTTAGCTCTTCTTTCTCCAAGGGTTTGGAGAGAGAACAAGGGGAAAAAGTGAGGGTTTTCTAAGTCAAAACCCGGGTATATCCCTTCAGGAACAACCCCCAGCCGTTGGATCTTCAGTCAAAGAAATGAACGGCTTCGATTCGGGACTGAAATGCCCAATCTGGACCGAACACGGCCTGGCACACGCCCGTGTCCAGGGCCGTGTGCCTCATTCGCCGTCAAAATCGAATCACCTGGAACCTCACACGGGTATCGAACACGCCCGTGTTCGAGCTGACACGCCCGTGTTCCACTTGACACGGCCGTGTAGCTGGCCGTGTACCCCATGATTTTCTCCCGTTTTCAACCCGAGCACTGCACGGGTTCTAGGACACGCCCGTGTCCTTGCCCGTGTCACCTTGACACGCCTGGGCTCCAGGCCGTGTACATGGTCTCGACACTTCGCGGCTAAGTGTCGACACGGGTCGACACGCCCTGCGACACGCCCGTGACGCAGGCCGTGTGCCATGTCTCGACACATTGTCGACACCAAAGTGTCGACTTAGCGGGACGAGTGTCGACACGGGTTGACACGCCCTGCGACACGCCCGTGTCGCAGGCCGTGTGCCGTGTCTCGACACAACGTCGAAGCACTGTGTCGACTTCACGGCTAAGTGTCGACACGGGTCGACACGCCCTGCGACACGCCCGTGTCGCAGGCCGTGTGCCCAGTCTCGACACAATGTCGAGACCAAAGTGTCGACTTCACGCCTTAGTGTCGATACAGGCTTGACACGCCCTGGGACACGCCCGTGTCCCAGGCTGTGTGCCAGCAGCCAGAACTCAAACTGGCCCAAATTATTCCCCTCTGCTCCTTTGAGTTTCGGGGCATTACAACTCTACCCCTCTTAAAAGGATTTCGCCCACGAAATTACATAAAGGGAAAAACATGTACAAAACAAAATTTGTACCTGAGCGGAACAACTCCGGATATTCGTCAAGCATCGTCTGCTCTCGCTCCCAAGAGAGCTCCTCACGACCGCAATTGTCCCACCGGACTTTGACCATCCTGATCTCTTTATTGCGTAGCCGCTTGACCTCCGAGTCCTCAATCCGCACGGGCTTGACTTTTGTCGTTAGCCCACTATCCACCGGCACTTGATCGACCGCGATCACTTGCGTAGGCTCTCGCACCGCCTTCCGAAGCACCGAAATATGGAATACATCATGTAAACCACTTAGCTCCACTGAAAGCTTCAGCCGATAGGCCGCTTCTCCTACTCGCTCCAGAACCTCGAACGGTCCAAGGTACCTCGGGCTTAGCTTTTTCAATCGCCGCACCCGCGAGACACCCTTGAACGGCTTGATCTTCAAGTATACATAATCGCCCACAGCGAACTCCACGTTCCTGTGCTTGGCATTATAGTACTTTGCTTGCCGGTCCTGAGCGATAAGCAACCTCTCCCGAATGGTTCTCACCAACGAAGTAGCATCCTCCACTTCCGATCGCTTATACAACTTCGACTCGCCCGTTTCTAACCAAGACAACGGCGTGCGACATCGTCTACCATAAAGGGCCTCGAAAGGCGCCATCTGAATACTTGCTTGGTAGCTGTTGTTGTATGCGAACTCCACCAAATAAAGGTGGTCCTCCCATTGCTTTCCAAAGTCCAAGACACACATGCGAAGCATGTCTTCCATCGTTCTATTGACCCTCTCGGTCTGCCCATCCGTTTGTGGATGGAAGGCTGTGCTAAACTTCAGCTTTGTTCCCAACATTTGCTGCACCAGCCTCCAATCATTGGACGTGAACCGCCCATCTCGGTCACTCACGATGCTACGGGGCACACCATGAAGCCGCACTATGTTATCCACATAAAGCTTTGCCAGCTTCTCCACCGGATCATCCTTCCTATGCGGAATAAAATGCGACACCTTTGTTAATCGATCGACCACCACCCAAATGGCGTCGTTCCCCTTCTGCGACCTTGGCAAACCATGCACAAAGTCCATAGAGATGTCGTCGAATTTCCACTCCGGAATAGGCAAGGACTTAAGAAATCCTCCCGGCTTTTGGCACTCCGCCTTTACCAAGGCGCAGGTTTGGCACTTCGCTACATATAGCGCCACATCCTTTTTCAAGCCCGGCCACCAAAACAGTTTCTTTACATCACGGTACATCTTTGTGCTCCCCGGGTGAATCGAGTACTTGGTATGGTGCGCCTCGTACAACAACGCCACCCGTAAACTGCCCACACTTGGGACGCACAAACGACCGTCTTTCCAAAGCAATCCGTCCTCCACGACGAATTGGGAATTTGACCCATCCAGAGCCTCTATCATGAACTGCTTCATATGAGCATCCGTATCCAAAGCCTGCCGAATCCGATCAGCCAGGTCATATTGGACTTCAGTCCAATTCAGCACTACTTCAGCACTAGATTGTCTATCCACACAAACAATCTCCAACGCCTCCAGCTCCTGCACCAACCGCTCATCATGCACTGATAGCCAATTCGCTTGAGCTGGGGCTCGGCGACTCAACGCGTCCGCAACCGCATTCCCTTTGCCAGGCATGTAGTGGATCTTGAAAGTATAGTCCCCCAGGAACTCCATCCACCTACGCTGCCGCATATTCAGATCTTTCTGATCAATCAAATACTTTAGACTCTGGTGATCGGTGTAGATATCAATCTTCACACCGTACAAATAGTGTCTCCACAGCTTCAAGGCAAAAATCACGGCCGCTAACTCCAAGTCATGGACCGGATAATTCCTCTCGTGCACTTTTAGCTGTCTCGAGCCATAAGCTATCACGCTGCCGTGCTGCACTAGCACGCAACCCAAACCGCTGCCCGAAGCATCGCTATATATCTCATAGCCTTCGGTTCCAACCGGCGAACTCAGCACAGGCGCCGTGGTCAACCGACACTTCAATTCCTCAAAAGCTCGCGCGCACTCCGGCGTCCAAACGAACTTATGCTCCTTCCTCGTCAAAGTAGTGAGAGGTAACGCTATCCGCGAGAAGTTCTCTACGAAGCGCCTATAATAACCGGCAAGCCCCAAAAAGCTCCGGACTTCTGCTACCGTAGCAAGCTCAGGCCACTCCCGTATCGCAACAATCTTCGCCGGATCCACAACAATACCCTCTCCACTCACTATATGCCCGAGGAACGCCACTGAGGATAGCCAAAACTCGCACTTCGAGAACTTGGCATACAACTGGTTTCTCCTGAGTGTCTCCAACACCAAATGGAGATGCTTGAAGTGATCCTCCTCACTTTGCGAGTACACCAAAATATCGTCGATGAAGACGATCACGAAATGGTCTAGGTACTCCCTGAACGTCCTGTTCATCAAATCCATAAATACTGACGGCGCATTAGTCAGCCCAAACGGCATGACCGTAAACTCATAATGCCCGTATCTCGTACTAAACGCTGTCTTCGGGATATCACTCTCCCTTATCCGCAGCTGATAGTACCCAGACTTGAGATCTAACTTCGAGTACACCGTCGACCCGACTAACTGATCAAAGAGATCATCAATCCGGGGGATCGGGTACTTGTTCTTCTCAGTCAGCTTGTTTAGCTCCCGATAATCAATACACAACCTCAAGCTTCCGTCCTTCTTCTTAACAAAGAGGACCGGTGCGCTCCAAGGCGAAGAACTCGGGCGCACATACCCTTGCTCCAACAACTCTTGTAGTTGAACTTTCAGCTCTGCCATTTCCTTAGGCGCTAGCCGATACGGAGATCGTGACACAGGCTTTGCACCTGGCACTAGCTCGATAGTGAAATCTATCTCCCGTTGAGGCGGGGCTCCAGGAAGATCTGCGGGGAACACATCAGGGTATTCCGATACCACTGAAATACAATCCATCGCGGGCTTCGGCTTTGCAACCTCCACTAGTGTAAAGAACAGTTCTGCTCCGGCACGAACCGCCTTCCCCACCTGAAGAGCAGACATCAACGTCTTGCTCGACCCCTTTAAGCCCGTAAAAGTCGTCTCACGACTTGCTCCCAGCTTTACTTCCTTGCTACCACAATCTATATGGGCCTGCTGCTCCGAGAGCCAGTCCATTCCAAATATGACGTCGAACTCCACCAACGGAAGTAAGGACGCCCGCAGGTCAAACTCCTGCTCTCCAATACGAGTCTTAACCTCGCAGATTCTATCCGCTCGCATCGAACACCCATTTGGCAACAACACATCCAACTTATCCTTCGCCATCGAAGAAGGGACTCCGATGCGTAATATAAATCCTTCGGACAAGAAGGAGTGTGAAGCTCCCGTATCAAAGAGTGCTCGTGCCGGATTTTCACAAATCAACACAAATCCTAAACAAGTAGTGGTAAGGTAACATGTGCATAACAAGCATATAAAGGAATTGACTTGCTATAGATTAAACCGTACCTGTCACTACGTCAGCTTGTTTAATGGCCTCCTGTTGGCCAAGATTGTAAACCCTTGGTTGGGCCGGAGCATAATGGGATGCGGTCGACTCCACCGCCTTGCCCTTCTCTTCATAAGTAGCTCCAGGCCTCCTTTCGGACTTAGGACGTCCGCTCCAACAGTCACGGGCGAAATGCCCCGTCTTTCCACACGTAAAGCACGCACCCGGGGTCCGACTCGTAGTCGCCCCAGAAGCGCCAGAAGGAGCTGGACCCGAAGTCCTATGCTTCTTAAAAGTCCTCCGATAGCCTGACTTTGAAGTAGTCGGCACTCTGAACTCAGATTTCTTTTCACCCAAGCTTTTCTTCGCTTGTACACTCTTCATGTCCTTCTCCAAGGACCGGGCAGTATTGACCAAGGTTAAGAAACCCTGCGTCATTGGCCCCGACAGTAACAATCTCAGCTCATCCCTCAAGCCTTCATAAAAACGATTAGTCTTGCTCTCCTCATCCATGATGGTAGAGCTAGCATAACGACTCAACCGCGTAAACTCGTGGAGATATTCATCCACGCTCCTCTCACCCTGCACCAACTTCAGGAACTCATTCTCCATTGAAATCCTCTGAGTCGAAGGGAGGTATCTTGCCAAGAACAATTCCGAGAACTCTTCCATCGGAACGTCTATCAGTTGTCTACCTCTCAGATGATGCAGCTCCAAGCCTTCCCACCACATCCTCGCTTCACCGTCCAGCAGGAACGTAGCGATGGTGGTCATCTGCCACTCCTCCGTCTCCGTCGCTGTCATGACTCTCTTCACCCTAGAGAGCCAGTCTTCAGCCTGCGATGGGGTTCCCAACCCCGAGAATAACGGAGGGTTAAAGCTCATTACATGCTTCAACTGCCTCTCAGTCGCCCTCCTTGGCACTATTGGTTCTACAACCACTTGCTCCATCCTCCTCGGCTCCGCCTCTTGCAGAGGTACTTGCTCCATCACAGGAGCGGGCTGCTGCGCTTGCCTCCCAGGCTGCGCATTGATCACGGCCAACACCGCTTCAGCCACCAATCTTATATTTTCAGCCGACAAAGGTGTTGCGGGAGCAACTTCCGGTGCTCTACTTGCCTCAGAAACTCGGCGTTCTGACGGCCCAATGCCACTTCGGGTCACCTATAGTGGTACAAAACACCGTTAAGCGACCAAATAAATTGCAAACAGCAATTATAGGAACACGCAGGTTCCTCAAACACGAGTATTTTCATTCCTAAGTGGACATTCATGGGTTCTTTTTACTGTTATAACGATGACGCACACAATGTGCTCACCACTCCTTAAAAAGAATTCGCCCACGAATTCAATTCAAGCCCAACCAAAACCAGTAGTCTGATACCAAATTGTAACACCCCTATCCGTCGCATAGCATATAGCAGTAGGTCCGGCCGGGGCCCGACGCCATATACCACAGACAGACCGGGTGGTTACTTATGGAAACCATCCAACCAATCTCAACGTCCTACACAGAGCATTCTAGCGGAAGCAGTATATATAAGTTGCAAAACAAGAACCCAGCAACAAGCATGAATGTCCACTAACAAGATAATAGGAATGTTATTACAAAATACTCAAAAGTCGGCCTTAAGGCCTTACAAAATGTTTCACTTGTCTTTTACATGATTTACAAACCTCGGCTCGCAGGCCGGCCATACATGAATAAAACATAAAACATTTCCACTTGGGCCTTCGAGGGCCAGCTTCGCAAAAAGGGCTTTAGCCCGCTATTGACCGCTTGGTCCAGCTGCACCTGCAAGCAAACAAACCACCGCACGGTGGCAAACAAGGCAACGGTCAGCAATGCTGACCAAATTATAACGATCCCGCCCCCAACTCGGGGCGGCGATGCTCCTTTCCTGCATTTCATTAGCATAAGCGAGCAATTATAACCATAGCCATTACATCACAGGCGTTGGCTCGCACGGCCACACGCCCCGTGCACTCAGGGCACATTCTCGGTGAACCGGTCGATGTCACGTCAATTAAAGCCATTAACATTCCGGACTCACCACCGCCACTTAGACGGCCATTCCTATGAGCAATTCGTCTTCATGGTATTGGTCACGTCAATTTAAGCCATCGACCACCGAAGACCCCCCATTTATGCCAACGGCGAGTGCCATGTAACTTTAGGTCTCTCTAACCCGAACGACATAAAGCGGGTACGGCTCCATCTAACCCGTGCTCACATCGCAACGGCAATTTAAGCCATATGCGCGGGTCAAACTTTCACCGAGTCCCATTCTAACACAAGTCACATAACCCCGTTATGTTCAAGTTGGCTCTCAGGCCAACAAGTTGGCAAGACCTCGTGTCCGCCCAGTTTTCCGGGTGCACCTTTGGGTTAGTCCCCAAGGCTCCCTGCTGCAATCTACCGCGTAGAAAACCCGAAAAACACCCAATAGCACGGAGTCTTCTCCGGCCTTATGCAATGCAACATCACCGATCCGAACTAACATGTCCGGGTAGGCTTCAACCAAAATGCCTATGTCCGCTCTCGCATACGGACTCTAAACAACGGGGACTTCACATATCTACCCGAAGGAACGCCTCCAACTCTCCGCAAACTCGCGAGAGCGGGCTTCCTATGCAAAGAAAGAGAGCGACTCATGCTCAAGATGAGGATCGTTACCCTTGCGGTCCTCTTTGGCGCCATCGAAAAGTAATCGGATGGAAATCACCGCACTTGCGTTGCCTCCGTGGATCCGGAGTCGGCTTGCGATTCGGAGCTCCGAAGCTCCTCCAATGGCGGATCTAGCTCCTCTTCTTCTTGCCTTAGCTCTTCTTTCTCCAAGGGTTTGGAGAGAGAACAAGTGGAAAAAGTGAGGGTTTTCTAAGTCAAAACCCGGGTATATCCCTTCAGGAACAACCCCCAGCCGTTGGATCTTCAGTCAAAGAAATGAACGGCTTCGATTCGGGACTGAAATGCCCAATCTGGACCGAACACGGCCTGGCACACGCCCGTGTCCAGGGCCGTGTGCCTCATTCGCCGTCAAAATCGAATCACCTGGAACCTCACACGGGTATCGAACACGCCCGTGTTCGAGCTGACACGCCCGTGTTCCACTTGACACGGCCGTGTAGCTGGCCGTGTACCCCATGATTTTCTCCCGTTTTCAACCCGAACACTGCACGGGTTCTAGGACACGCCCGTGTCCTTGCCCGTGTCACCTTGACACGCCTGGGCTCCAGGCCGTGTACATGGTCTCGACACTTCGCGGCTAAGTGTCGACACGGGTCGACACGCCCTGCGACACGCCCGTGACGCAGGCCGTGTGCCATGTCTCGACACATTGTCGACACCAAAGTGTCGACTTCGCGGGACGAGTGTCGACACGGGTTGACACGCCCTGCGACACGCCCGTGTCACAGGCCGTGTGCCGTGTCTCGACACAACGTCGAAGCACTGTGTCGACTTCACGGCTAAGTGTCGACACGGGTCGACACGCCCTGCGACACGCCCGTGTCGCAGGCCGTGTGCCCAGTCTCGACACAATGTCGAGACCAAAGTGTCGACTTCACGCCTTAGTGTCGACACAGGCTTGACACGCCCTGGGACACGCCCGTGTCCCAGGCCGTGTGCCAGCAGCCAGAACTCAAACTGGCCCAAATTATTCCCCTCTGCTCCTTTGAGTTTCGGGGCGTTACACATGTTCACTAAACCATTGGATGAAACTAAATTCAATAATTTTAAAATTAAATTAGGTATGCTGAACATCGAATAGATTGACAAATTTGTCTAAGTAATTTTGTGTCAACACAAAAAAAGGTCTATGTCGACACAGAGAAGTTGTGTCGACACATCTAGAAAATTGGCGTCTACACTTAAAAGGAGTTGTGTCGACACATCCAGAAGTTGTGTCAACACTTAGAATTAGAGTCGACACAGAATTTCTGATTGAACTAATATGTATGTCTGTGTCAACACATCATCAATTGGTGTCGACACATAGTAGTTAACACTTCTGTCGAGACATTAGCAGTCTGTGTCGACACCATCTCAACAGTGTCGACACACTAAGTAAATTTTGACGCGCCTTTTGACCTTCTATGTTTCGACACATATAAATAGGTCAAGAACGAACCCTGTCGACACGCTCTCCAGATTTTTGTTGAGACTAGATTCTTGTGTCGACAAACTCTCTCTTCTCCATTCAAGATTTCTCACCATCCCAATGGCGCTGAAACTTGACGAAAATGTGAACGAGCGATATGAAATGATACGGAATGCCTTTGACAGTGCTGAACCAGTGATTAAAGCTGTGATAGCTCTAATTGCCGAAAATGGCTTGGAGTATTTGGCATCAAAACCTACAAAGATATGGAAGAGGGAAATCCTTGAGTTTTATGGAGCTGCAACTCAGGATTCAACTGGTCTAAAGATTAGGTCTTCAGTCCAGGGTAATAAAATCAAACTCACCATAAAGTGCATACGAAAAATTCTTCATCTGCCCAAAAATCAAGAAGACGAAGAAGTTACCTCTTCCAAGACTAGGGAAGCACTCTAGTGGTGTGGATTAGATCCCACCATGAAAATTGGATCATCCATGAATAGAAAAGGAATGAATGTACAAGGAAAATTCATTTCTGAATTAGTTGGCAAAGTAATCTTATGCAAACCAGGTGGACATGATAGGGTCTCAGCCTACATGTTCTGCCTCATGACCAGGATCATCTACAAAATCAACACCAATTGGTCTGCAGTCATATATGAGAAGATTAGAGAAAGCATCAAGAAACCTAATCTGTGAAGGATATTAAGTTTATACTTGGCTAGAGCAATTCCAGAAGTGATGCAACAGGCTGCTGGATCCAAGATCAATCACATGATGAGAATGGATCTAAGGATAATCTCTAGATGGGATAGAGTGCTGATTAAAGACATGGCTGATGAAGAGAGGCAAGAGAATACTGAGAAATCACCTGCTCAAGACATTAGACATGATGATCAGATGCAGGGGGAGCCTCATCTTGAGGAAGAGCCAACACACTTAGAAAGTGAAATGGCTAATCAAACTATTCTTGAGGTAATCCAATAAGTTAATCAAACAATTTTCAATGATGAGTATGAAACACTAACTGTGCCCTTGAATGATGTTGACCAGACCACTCAACTCAACAATCAACCACAGGATGTTATCATGGAGGATACATCTACAGCTGCTGATGCACCAAAGTTAGTGGTTCCTCCAGTCCAAACTCAACAAGAGTTTACTCTTGAAGAGTTATTCCCTGATATAGAGCAAGCCAGGACTAAGGGGGAGCAAGCCAAGACTAAGGGGGAGCAAGTCAGGACTGAGGGGGTGGGACTGAGGGGGAGCAAGTCAGGACTGAGGGGGAGCAAGCTGAAATTGAGGGGGAGCAAACTAGGACTGAAAAGGAACTGCCTCCTAGTCCTCAGGAAAAAGTTGATATAGCAAGTACCTCAGTTTCGGAAGATGAAGCAGAATCTCAAGCAAAGAAGAGAAAGCTGATGGTTTTCAGAAGAAGAAGCCAAAGCTATAAAAGGGCATTGCAAACTGCTCCACAACCAGTTCCTGCACATGATTATAGCTCCTTACTGGTATCTTTGCAAGTAAAATTAGATGAACAAAGAATAGCCATGGAGAAATATATGGATGAAACTCATAAAGATTTGCAATTCTCCTTGGATCAAGATATAAAATCAATTAGATTTGAGGTAAACCAAAATAAAAAGGAGATGACAGATTGCTTCCATAAAGGAGGTAATGATGTAGTTTTTTTGGCCAACCAGCAAAAAGAAGCAAGGACAAAGATTGATGATATAGTGGCAAGCAAGGATATGTCCTTGAAAATCAAATTAGAATGAATGACAATCTTACTCAATCACATAATGTGATTGTTACAGAATTAAAGAATACTGCAACTGCCCTGACTGAGGCAAGGGCTAAAGACAAATCAGAGTTTGATAAGAAACTTCAAGAGGATTTAGCCACTTTCCAATCTGCACTTCAAGCCTCTCAAAAGCTTATATCTGCTCAGCTTCAAAAGTTTAAAGCCTATTATACAGAGGGAACAAATTATCTGGCTAATCAAGTAAGATTCCAAAAGAATGATCTCAGGGATCATATTGAAAGAGAAGTCATAAATGGGGAGAGGTTGATAGTCAATGCAAGCTCAGAGCATGCCAAATGGATAACTAATGCTATTAAAGCAACTCTGGGATATCCACCCCTATGTGATGATGACAATACAACTGAATCAGGAATTCAAGCTGCAGGAAATGAAGGGGGTCAGCAGGAAGTAGCTCAAATTATATATCCCCCTTCTAACTTTTAGGAAATTCAACACCTGGTTCACCAGATATATAGCCCTCTAGAGGCTACTAAGAATGTTATCATTGAGAAAGTAGAAATGTCAGAGGCAGCTTTGCATAAAGAGTAAGAAGCTCAACTCTCCAAGAAAAGGTTTAGAGAAAAGGCAGAGTTGAAGCCTGATTTTGAGCAATGGAGTCCTACTTCCAGGAATATTATATTGAATGCCTGGAAAGCTATAAAGGACAAGACCCATGAAAGGGGTAAATGGTACACTAAGCAAGAATGGAACAAGTATGAAGCCAGGCAGGAAGCCATTCTTAAATACAGAAGGAAAGCAAAAGCTGGGAAGTTACCTGCTAATGCTCTGGAGCCTAGCAAGTACTTCCCCAAGCCTTTTCATTATTTTGAAACGCAAAAGATAAGGGCTGAAGAACAGAAAAGGAAGGATCTGAAAGGGAAGAAACATGTTGATGATGTTGACCCTACTATGTAGGCTCAGATCAAACCAGGAAAAGGCATAGTCATCAAGGAGCCTGATCAGCCTTAGAATAGATTAACTAGATTTTACAACAATGTAATCTTTAGTTGTTAAAAAATCTATGTAAACTAATTGTTGACAAACTTTTGATAGTTTAAACAAAACAATGATTCATGCTCACTGTGTTTGCATCATTCTATAATGACATATTATACATGTTTTGTTTATATGTTACCCTGTCATGTAATATTTATATACATCATAATGTTTGTTTATTATAAATGGTGTATATCATTGACTAAGAGTTATGACTTCTCCAAATAGGGGGAGAATGTTGGGTACATTGGAAAATGTGTACAAAATTTGGAGAAGCCTCACCCAACTCAGTGATATACATCAAGATGTATTTGATGTTATTTTGAGTTTATATGTGCAGGTTAAGAATATGCGGGAAAAGTTTCTAAGTCCTTGAGTCGACACCAGAAGAAGATGTGTCGACACTTGTGAAGACTTGTGTCGACACTTGAGAAAAGCTGTGTCGACACCTGGAGTCAATTGTGTCGACACTTGGAAAAGCTGTGTCGACACGAGAAGAAATTGTGTCGACACACAGGACTTGTGTCGACACATAGAAAGTTCAGTCGACATCAACTATGTCGACACACAAGATTGGTGTCTACATACAGAAAGTTCAGTCGACATCAACTGTGTCGACACACAGGACTTGTGTCGACACACTCACCAAAATCTCTTCAAAGTTAATTGTACCAAGACAAGAAGTGACTATGTCGACACACAGGACTTGTGTCGACACATTCTCACAGAAGCTATGTCGAGTAGCAGTGTAGACACCATGAGAGCTGTGTCGACACCACCAAGGATTATGTTGACACTTAGTCTACTTGTGTCGACACATGTGAAGTTCAGACTCGACACTTTGCTGATAGAGATAAAGTTTCAAGAAGTGACTGGAGACTTGATAGCTACCATAACCAACAAGTCTACTACAACTATCAGAACTGTCAGAAGTTGGTTAGCAACCGGATCAGCTGGTAACCTTGGATGAAGTCTATATAAAGACAGATTCTATCAATTGAGGACGACGAAGTACACAACACACAATTATAATAGAAGATCCAACATACACAAGGAAATCCAGTCAGAGATTTCATGTGGATCTAAGTGAAGAATTTCAAAATATCTTCAAAAGAATTTGTAGAGAGAGAGAGCTCCAACAATTCAAGTGAAGAAAGAGACTATCATCAACTAGTCTCTTAAGAGCAGATCCTGAACTAATCTGCAAAGAAGAATTCAGATTGATTTCTGGATTTTAAGAAGGAAGCTGATTGAAGATCATCTTCAAGAAATTCAACCTTATTGTGTTCAGATTCAAGAAGCTTTGAAGAAAGCCAAAGATAGGTTGATTTCTGAGTAATCAGATTTTTCAAGAACTGATCAAGAAAACTTTCTACCCATTCTCTCTCAACTTGGGTGAAAGATAAAACTTATTTTATATCATTTTTCTGTAAGATCATTATTGATCTGAGTTGTAAGCCTAATTTATAAAGGCTGAGGTAGGGCTGAGTGCCTGAGGTAGGAGATTTACATCTCTGAGTTGTAGGCCCTGGGAAGGCTGAGGTAGGGCTGTGTGACTGAGGTAGGAGATTTAATTCTCTGATTTGTAGGCCTGGGTGAAGGCTGTGGTAGGGCTTAATTGCCTGAGTTATAGGAGTGTGGACTCACTCTGAGTTGTAAGAACCTTGAATGGGTTCTGAGCTGTAAGATCTGTGGATCTGAGAAGGAAGGAAGAAGTTAGGCCGAATCTAGCACACTGCTAGATAGACGAAGGGGGAAATTGGATGTACCCATCATTTGGGGAACCACTATAAATCTGTGTGCTATCTGTGATTGTGTGTGATATTGTGATTTCTGTGATGTGGTAGCTGTAGAACTGTTTGATTATATTTGATTAACTGAATTAATATTCTGCCTTAGAGTAAAAAGGAATTGAACCTATTTACCCCCTCTAGGTGTTTAGGTTATCTTGAAACCAATTCTTTCACATAACTTTCCTCCACATTATAAACTCGCCAAAATAGTCAAGCTACACAACTATAAACAAAGCGCTCTTGGGTGGCACCCCTCACATATCTTTTTCGCTCTTTCCTTATTATGTTTGCTGCTTTTTCTAATAAACGCAGGGTTTCTGATCGGCCTCCCCAAACACGTTTCAGGGAAGCTTCTACCCACCTCTCTTTATTTTTTTGTACTTATTGCATTTCCTGTTTGTTCCGCATACTTACGTTACAACATTAGGGACAATGTTGGACTTAAGTATGGGGGTATTTTCGTGCTTTACTTTCTGCACATCTACTTTTTTGCATTTCAAAATGAAAAAAACAAAAAAAACTTTAAAATGAAAAATCCAAAATTTTTTCTTTTCCTTTCTTTTTATTACAAAAATTCCGAAAAAAATTATAAAACTAAAATCCCAAAAAAATTTTAGTTCCATTTTGTAAATATTTTTGTAAATATCCTTATAACAAAAATTCCTAAAAAATTATAAAACAAAATTTTTTTTTCCAAAAAATATTTAGTTTCACTTTGTAATTATTTTTCTTTGTAAATATTTTTATGTAAATACTCTTCTCTCTCCCCCTTCCTTTTACCTCTCATTCTTGTAAATAACTTTTCTTTTTCTCCCAATCTTTGTAAATAGAATGAAAATTTTCTTTAAAAAAAATACAAATTTTTTTTCAAAACTTAAAAATAATAAAAAAAATAAAATAAAAACTTTTATGCATCTTTAGTATGTATATGTATATATTAAAGACATAAGCATAAAAACCAAAAAAAAATTAATTAAAAGATAATAGTTCAAAAATTCAAAAAAATTGAGTAAAACAAAACAAAAATTCACAAAAGATAATAAATTAAAAAACACACAAAAAAATGATGATAAAAACTATAAAACTCCAAAAATGTTTTGAAAATCAAATATACCATTCTTAAATTTCCTGCTATCAAAAAATTTTATTTTGAGTTTATTTATATGTGAATTTTATTAATTCTTTATTTGCTATTCGTTTGTTAATTATCGATTGAAATATTTAAATAACCGGGGTTAAGTTTTAAAGAATTCATTATTCTTTGTTAAAAATAGCGAACTCGTTTTAGGCACTACTTCTAATTTTTCATTGATAGGAGCACGTGTACTATGTTAGAAAATAACGACTATAGAATTCAATTATGTTTATTTTTAGCTTTCTGAAAAATTGGAACGTACAATTTACTAAGGTTGCTCTCAAAAATTTGTTTTAATTAAACATCTAGTTTTCTTTTCTTCCCTTATTTATCATTACATACTTGACATGATAAAATCTTTATCCCTAAAAGATCCTATGTCAATGAGAATAAGATTTCGTTCCGTAAATATATGCACCCAATAATTTAAAAAGATGGTATGTTACAGAGTAAGATGATAAAATTCTTTACTCCCACACATATACATTGGGTCAATTTTAATATGAAGTTAAAAAAAATGATATTAGGAAAATAAGATTTTTTTTCCTAATAATCCAAAAGAAAAAAATGGAGGTTCGAGAAAAAATCATCTCACCTCAATATCAAAACCCTCTTCATAAACCAACACCAACCCCTTAGCCAATTTCACGATTCTAGAATTAATTCAAAAATCTTTTTGAGAGCATAATTTGTAAATAACATCATTTCCAGTGAAACTCCTATAAGTTAAAGTTCATATAATTCCAAACTATTTTTGTTAATCTAATAATTACAATTATTGCTTTCTATTTGATTACATCAAGAAGTCTTTCGGCCAAAACTTTTGCACTATTTAAATCATCTATATAATTTTAGGACTTAACTCTTACACCGTATGTTTACTTAGATCTTGTTGAAACCGGAACCCGGCTTCCTATGGATCTCGCCCTTGGGGAAAGGGGTGGTCTCGCGCCTACTTCGCTCCTGCAAGAAAAACAACAAAGCAAGGAGAAACAGACCCAAGGGCTCGGCAAGGAGGTCCCACCACAAACCCGAAAGATCTCAGAGCGCTTCCCCTCCTTAGCCTGAAGCCGAGCTAATGTACCCTTAGAAATCACTTGAAGATTTTGGGGAGAAGAGCACAGGGAAGAACCTGCTTTCTGGGGTACCCCTTGGGTCCTATTTATAGCTTTTGAAATCTGGGCTGCCAATAACCAAAAGAACTGACCTGAAATTACCAGAAAACCCTTGGTTGGGTCTGCCAACAGCCAAACTCCGCTGTTTTGAAGGGCTATGGGCAGACCAGCAGGGGCAAAATAGTAAAAAGTACCTCACACGTCCGGGCGAGCTAGGGAGTTCTGGCCACCTCGGCATGTGCTGCTCGCCTACCGCTGCCGAGCTCCCCTGCGAGGACGCGAGTTGCGTGTCGCTCGGCGAATGCCGAGCACGGGGTCGCCGACCGTCGATCTCTGGTCGACGGATTCCGAGCTCGGGCTCGCCCTCTTTTCTGCCGAGCTCGCCTATTGTCCTCAGCGCGGTTTGCCTGGCCCCTGGTGACCTTGCTCGCCGGACACGGGGTTGTACACAATCCCCGCTCTTTTCGAGCTTGTGAAAGCTCGGAAAGAAACATCTAACCCCAAGTGTGCGGCGAGCACTGGTTGGCGAGTTGGAGGGAATCTTCTGGCGAGGGCCACCTGCGGCTATATATGTGCACCTGCCCAGCTGCCTGGCTCTTGCCATTCCTGCTGCTTTGCCAAGATGCCTCTTCCTAAAGAGATCCAAGAGCGCATAGACCGAGCTCGCCAGGCCTCCGCGGCTCGCGTTGCCGCTCTGACAGCGGTACCCGCGAAAGCTCCCCAAACCGATCCTGCCGAGCCCAGTTACAAGAAGTCAAAGCCATTCCCTAACGCGGCCGAGCCTATTTTCCACGACTTGAGGGCCACCCTGGCTTACGAGACCGGCTCTTCCACCCGAACCATTCTGGAGAAGGATAGGGAGATCGTCATGGTCGGCGATGACCTAGACGGCCAACCAGATGGCGAGGGAGACGCGCCGCGGGACCCCGCGCCGCGAGGCGACGTCACGTTCGCCTCCTCGCGATTATCGGCACCGGACAGCCATCCCCGGGATCCGCCGCTTCTCTTCGGGATCCTTCATGTGAGCTCGCAGTGGCCGAATTCGCCTGCGGGTTCCCCCCCTCCTTACCAAATTGACGCGGCCGCGGGGGAGGGTCTGGGGAACATTCCCACACCGGGGTTCGAGCTCATCTCGCCGGGGGCTCGCGGCCCTGGTCGCGGGAAGGATCTGAGGTTCATCCCTCCCCGCATCTCTTTTGAACCGCCGAGCTCTTCAGGTCAACCTCGCTTGACTCCTTGCTCCATAAGTTTTTGCCCTTTTTGCTAATACTTGTCTTTACAGCTCTTCCCAGTCAATCGGCTGCCGAGGAATCCTCGCGGGCAGCCCACTACTCTCCCCTCCCCTCCCCGAGCTCGCTGGACTCTTACCTGGGTCCTGAGGTGGATCAAGGCGAGCTGACGAGGAGGGAGGTCAAGCTCCTCAAGATGCTGGTGTGCGGGCTGCGCGAGGTGCAGGGGGTCAACGAGACGCTTCAGCGCGACTACGAGCGTCTCGCCGACGAGGTGCGCCGCGGCCAAGCTGGCGAGCTGATGCCCCCCTCCAGGCTCCCGGACGAGATAGACGACGGTCTCTCGGTGGCGCAAAGGAATTCCGGAAGGATCCGCGAGCTGCTCCGCGCGCGGTAGCCTGGGGGGCGGGGGTCGCGAGGCCGGGGTAGATAAGTCAGCGGGCTCCTTTGCCGAGCCGACCGGCACTCGCATCCCGATGCCCTCCCTGCTTGCGTGCCCTGCTTCTTTGAATTTCGAACTTTATGTCTGTAATGAATAAATCTTAGAATATTCACAATCATATTACTGAATAAAATGCCGCGATGTTCGACTTAGCCTCGGTCGGGATGTGTTGGAAGTCAGCGAGCTGGGGTGGCGAGTTGGGGGTGGCGAGCTGGGGCGGCGAGCTGAGTTGATTTGACGGCCCACCCCAGATTCCTTTTCCTATAAATAGCCCCCCACCCTCACCTACCCCCCGTACTGCCTTTATTGCTTTGCTTTCCTTTCTTTGATTTCTTCTTTCCCTGCTCGCGTCGTGCTTTTCCTCTGCGATCATGGGCAAGACCAACCCGGATGCCGACGGCCGCTCCAAGTGCGCGCAACACTTCGCAGACTATTGCTTCTTCGACGGCCATACCAGCGAGGAGGAGCTCGCGGAATTCAAGGCCGCGTATGTGCCGCCGGGCTTTGAGGTACGCAGGCCAGGGCCGGCGAGGCCATCAATACGTTCTACGAGAACGAGCTCGCCTTCCCCATCTCGCACTTCGAGGTGGGGCTGCGACTTCCCTTGTGGCCGGAGATCCGGCAGATCCTGAAGTACTACGGGTCCATCCCCGCGCAGCTAAACTCCAACGCCATCGCGATGATGGTGGCGTTCGCGAGCTACCTCCGGCGGGAGAAGATCGAGTTCAACCTGACGGTGTTCATGAAGCTCTTCTCCTACAAGGCGACACCGGACGGGGTCGCCTACTTTGGCGGCTCCTTGATCAAAGTTCGCGAGATCGCGAACAAGCACCACACCTGGATGACCAAGATCGCCTTTATCAAGGGCGATCTCGGTAACATCCCTTACTCGCCGCAACAAAAAGGCGAGGAGGTGTACCGCCCGCCGGCCGTGTCCGGCAACGACGCCGAGCTCCACAAATACTTCCTCCATAAAGATTTCGAGGTCGCCTTCCTGCGGAGGGGCCTCGACGCGCTTCCCCCTATTCTGCCCGGCGAAGGTATGTTATCCTCCTCATCTTGCCGAGCTCGCCTATCCGTCGAACTCGGCACATCATCTCTGAATTCCTAACTTTTTTAAGTGTTTTCCTGCAGGGGAGCGAATAATCCCCGCGAACCCGCCGTTCGCGGATCCGGGGCTCCACACCGACCCTCTTGCTCGCGAGAGGGCGGCGGCGCTGGCCTGCCGAGATGAGGTGGCCCTCTCGCAACCCTCTTCTAGCAAGAGGCGCCCCGAGGGCGCGGGATCGAACCCGCCAACTGGCCACCGTCAGATAAAGAAGATGTAGAGGGCCCTTCTGGCTCCGCGGGGGCAACAACAACAACCCAGCCCCAAATACATCAGTTCGTCGGCGACCCCTCCTGACGGGTCGCCGGAGAGCCCGCTGAAGGAGATAACCAGCAAGGGGCGGAAAAGTGGCGAGGGCCCCTCTTCCACGGCGGCGATCTCCCCTCCTCCAGCGGCGAAGAGGACTGCCCGCGAGCGCGCGCCGCCAAAGCAACATCCCCTCTTCAACTTTGGCGCGCACTGGAAGGATTCGGCGGGCGAGCCCATGCTGCAGTGGGACGAGCTCGCTCATCAAGTCTCCGTCTCCACTCTTCATCCCTCCTGGCACGACCGCGAGCCTGCCACCGGTCACGCCTACGCCCTCGGCTTTGGCCTATAAGGCTGGGAGGATGTCGAGGCCTACAAGAAGACGACCCTCCGGCAGCTCGGCCATGAGGGTCTGCAGTCCCACCTGCGGACCCTGGAGCTGCACCACATGCTGGCGCACCGCAGCTTCGCCCTCAGCCACCAACTCGAAAGGGCTGAGCAGGCTCGCGACCTCGCCAAGGACAAGGTCACCAACCAGGCGAGGCGGCTCGGCATAGCGGAGGGTCTACTCGCCCAAGCCGGCGGCGGGTCTACTCGCCCAAGCCGGCGGCGGGTTGGTAAGCGCGAAGCGCTGCTCCTCTATTTTACTTAGAAAAAATTTTTGCTGCTGCTAAATGGATTCTTTTCCAGGATGCCAAGGCGGCGGGCGGGCTTCAAGCTCGCAACACTGAGCTGGGGGAGGAGGTCAGTCAGCTGCGCGCACTTCTGGCCGCGGATGCCGACGCTGCAGGGGAGCTCCAGGCTCGCAACGCTAAGCAGGGGGAGGAGATCGGCCGGCTGCGTGCACGCCTTGCCGAGCTGGAGGGCGCGAACACAAAGCTGAAGGGGGAGAACCTGCACCTCCTTGGCGAGGTGCGCCGCCAGGCCGAGATCTTCTTCCCGCCTCACGACATTGATCCTACCCTCCCCTACAAAAGCCCGCGGATCTTTGGCGAGGCCGACCTCGCCGAGAGACTGCGGATCAACTCCATCCAAGCCGCCGAGTGCACCCTCCAGATGATGAAAGATTCTGCGGTGCTGGTGGAGGGGTGTGAGGGGATCTCGGCTCGGGACCTGATGCCGAGCTTGTTTCCGGCGATGCCGCCCAGCGAGAAGGAGGACAACTTGGACGCTATGTTCGGGAAGAGCTTCCAGGATCCTTCGGGTGACGGCGGGGATCAGTCCGGCGGAGGGGGCGAGGCATGAGGGCAGCTGGCACTTTTGTTTTCTTCTTTCCTTTCTTTTTGTTCGCTCGCGGAGGCGAGCCCCCCGTGTAACTACTTTTTGTATATAATGAAAGTTTTTTGATCATACCGGTTTCATTTCCTTTCCTTTACTATGCTTGTTGTGCTCTGGATTTATGCGAGTGCTTCTCCCCGCGACTCCGCCGAGACAGGTTTCGCGAGTAGAGCGGTTATGAGAGCGCGCCTGCGAGTGGACGTGTTTTGAGTGTTCGCCGAGCCCCAAACGATTCGGGGGCGAGTTGCTCCCCGCCCTTGTCACGCTACCATAACTCGCACGCGAGCCATCCAGGTTGAGCCCGAAAATAGGAGAAAATTTCTCCAAGTCCAATGGCCAAAGGGGGCGAGGTGCCCCGGTTCTGTTTGCTCTCCTTTGGAGAGCCCCTGGCTCGCATCCCGGTTGCTGATGCCGAGCCGGGGTTGGCGGGTTTACACTCACTCATGCCGAGTCCCCCAGCCTGGCTTGCCTGCTAGATCCTGTCGAGCTGGGCTTGCCGAGCCCGAGCTCGCCCCTAGCAGAACCTTTCTCTCCCTTTGCTCCCTGGCATTGAGGCATTGACCTATATCTGATGACTTCTAGGCCGACACCGTCGAGTGACCTCTAGCCCCGTCAGATAGGTGAGAGCCTGATAGCGGGATCTGCTCGAGGCTAAGGATGACACCGAGTGACTTCCAGCCCTGCCAGCTAGGTGAGAGCCTGGCAGCGGGATCTGCTCAGGGTCTACTACTAACACCATCGAGTGACTTCTAGCCCTGTCAGCTAGGTGAGAGCCTGACAGCGGGATCTGCTCGAGGCCAAGGATGACACCAAGTGACTTCCAGCCCTGCCAGCTAGGTGAGAGCCTGGCAGCGGGATCTGCTCGGGGTCCACTACTAACACCATCGAGTGACTTCCAGCCCTGTCAGCTAGGTGAGAGCCTGACAGTGGGATCTGATCGAGGCCAAGGATGACACCGAGTGACTTCCAGCCCTGCCTGCTAGGTGAGAGCCTGACAGCGGGATCTGCTCGGGGTCCACTACTAACACAATCGAGTGACTTCCAGCCCTGTCAGCTAGGTGAGAGCCTGACAGCGGGATCTGCTCGAGGCCAAGGATGACACCGAGTGACTTCCAGCCCTGCCAGCTAGGTGAGAGCCTGACAGTGGGATCTGCTCGGGGTACACTACTAACACCATCGAGTGACTTCCAGCCCTGTCAGTTAGGTGAGAGCCTGACAGCGGGATCTGCTCGAGGCCAAGGATGACACCGAGTGACTTCCAGCCCTGCCAGCTAGGTGAGAGCCTGGCAGCAGGATCTTCTCGGGGTCCACTACTAACACCATCGAGTGACTTCCAGCCCTGTCAGCTAGGTGAGAGCCTGACAGCGGGATCTGCTCGAGGCCAAGGATGACACAGAGTGACTTCCAGCCCTGCCATCTAGGTGAGAGCCTGGCAGCGGGATCTGTTCGGGGTCCACTACTAACACCATCGAGTGACTTCCAGCCCTGTCAGCTAGGTGAGAGCCTGACAGCGGGATCTGCTCGAGGCCAAGGATGACACCGAGTGACTTCCGGCCCTGCCAGCTAGGTGAGAGCCTGACAGCGGGATCTGCTCGGGGTCCAAAATACATTACATTCCACTATGCAAGCTAGTTATGATGATATCAGAGAGTTGAAGGAATTTATTATAATCAAAGTGCTGCTCACATGCTTCAGGGGAAAAATCATTTTAGGCCATCACCACTCCAGGTGAGACTCAGGGTCTCGCCCTCTACATTTTGGAGTCGATAGCCCCCTGACCCCAAGGCTACCTTTACAATGAATGGTCCCTCCCAGCTGGGATTGAACTTCCCTACAGATGCTGACCTCCCTGTCGCATCTACTTTCCTCAGCACCAAGTCCCCCTCCACGAACTGCTTGACTCTGACATGCTTGTCAAAGTACTTGGCCATTCTTCTTTTCACCTCCTCCTGCCGGATAGCGGAAAGGTCTCTTACCTCTTCCACCATGTCAAGGGAGAGCCTCAGTTCCTCCTCATTCTCTACTTGCCATTCCTCACGGCCTTCTTTTGCTGCCACGACTCGCGGGGTTTGGACTTCGAATTCTATGGGGAACACTGCCTCGCACCCGTGGGAGAGTCTGAAGGGGGTCTCTCCTGTAGCTGTGTTGGGGGTGGTCCTTAGGGCCCAAAGAACCGCAGGGAGCTGCTCCACCCAGTTCCCTTTCAAGTTCTCCACCTTCTTTTTGAGGAGGTTAACGATGATCTTGTTTGCGGCCTCCACCTGCCCGTTACTCCTGAGGTGATGGACCGAGGTGAACCTGAGATCGATTCCAAGCTGCTCGCAGAAGCTGGTGAACTCGGCACTGGCGAACTGGGGCCCGTTGTCCGTGACGATGGCCTGGGGTAGCCCATGGCGACAGATGATCTCCCCCCAAACAAAATTCCTGATCACCTGGGAGGTCACCTTGGCCAACGCCTTCACCTCCATCCACTTTGAGAAGTAGTCAATCATCACTAGGAGGAACCTTCTCTGGCCGCTGGCCTGGGGGAACGGCCCAACCAAATCCATTCCCCAAATTGCGAAGGGCCACGGGGCCGTGATACTTCTGAGTCGCTGGGCTGGTTGCAGCTGGAGAGGGGCAAATAGCTGGCACTTATGATATCTTCTTGCGAACTAAGCGGCGTCTCGGCCCAAGGTGGGCCAAAAATACCCTTGCCTGACTATCCTCCCTTCCAGGGTCCGACTCCCGGAGTGACTCCCACATTACCCTGAGTGGACTTCTTCCAAGATCCTTCGCGCTTCTCCCTCGGTTACGCAGCGGGCTAGCATCCCAGACAGGGTCTTCCTGTATAGCTGCCCGTCCTGGAGGAGGTAATATGCTGACTTGTGCCTCAGTTTCTTCTTATCTACCCCCTCCGGATATTCTTCTGTGGAGAGGAAAACCACCACTGGATCCATCTATGAAGCTTGTTGATCGATTTCCATGAGCTCTCCTTCTTCGATGGAGGGGTGGAACAGGTCGGTGATGGTACCCCCCACCTGGGGACCATGCTTTGCCAGCTGATCTGCTTGTTCATTCTCTTCCCTTGGTACGTGTCGGATGGAGAAGGTTTTAAAAGTGCCAATGACCCCCTTCACCTTGGCCAAGTACGATCGCATGGTGGGTTCCTTCGCCTCGAACTCCCCGTTAATCTGAGAAGCCACTACCATGGAGTCAGTAAGGACCTCCACATCTAATACCCCCAGCTCCCTGGCCAGGCGCAGCCCCGCTATCACGGCCTCGTACTCGGCCTGGTTGTTGGTAATGGGAAAGTGCACCACCACCGTCTGCTCGATTCGGGTCCCTTGAGGGCTTTCTAGGATCACCCCTACTCCTAGGGAATGCCTTCCCGAGGCACCATCCACCCTCACCTTCCAAGGGGATGCGCGGGTGAGCTCTTCCTCCGCCACTTCAACCACGTAGTCGGCCAGGAAGTCGGCCATCGCCTGAGCTTTGATTGAGAGCCGCGGGACGAAGGAGACGTCGAACTCGCTCAGCTCCACCGACCACTTAGCCAACCTGCCTGAATGCTCCACCCCCTCGAAGATGTTGCAGAGGGGATGGTTGGTCACCACTCGAACTGAGTGCGCTTGGAAGTAAGGTCGTAGCCTCCGAGCCGAGATGATTAGTGCGAAGGCTAGCTTTTCCAGAATCGGATACCTGAGCTCGGCCTTCCTCAGGACCCGACTCACGTAATAAATTGGGAGCTGTCTCTTCCCTTCTTGACGAACCAAGACGGAGCTCAAGGCCTCCACCCCGACTCCGAGATACAAAAACAGGTCCTCCCCCTCCTTCGGCCCTTGGAGAAGTGGTGCCCGTGTCAACTGCACTTTGAGGGCCTGGAACGCCTCGTCGCACTCCTTGGTCCAATCAAACCTCTGACCACCCCTTAGCATTTTGAAGAAGGGGGAGCACTTCTCCCCTGCCCGTGAGAGGAAGCGACTCAGCCCTGCTAGTTTCCCCGTCAACCGTTGGACTTCCTTTGCATTCCGCGGGGATCCCAGCTCCAAGATGGCCTTGACCTTATCTGGATTCGGCTCGACCCCCGCGGGGGTAAGGAGGTGCCCCAAGAACTTCCCCCTGTTGGCCCCAAAGACACATTTTAGGGGATTCAATCGCATCTTGTACTTGCGCAGGGTGGCGAAGGTCTCCTACAGGTCTCGGAGGTGGGAGTCCACATCCCGGCTTTTGATCATGAGGTCATCTACATACACCTCCAAATTCCTTCCCCTTTGCTCCTTAAAGACCCTATCCATCATTTTCTGGTAGGTTGCCCCGGCATTCTTCAGCCCGAACGACATCATCCTGTAGCAGTAGCATCCATCCCCTGTGATGAACGAGACATCCTTGATGTCTGAGGGGTGTATCCTGATCTGATGGTAACCTGAAAAAGCATCCAAAAAACTCATTACAGAAAAACCGACGGCTGAGTCAACCAGCGCGTCGATCCGAGGCAAAGGATAACAGTCCTTAGGACAAGCTTTATTAAGTAAGGAAAAGTCGATACACATCCTCCATCGGCCATCCCCTCTTTTAACCATAACCACGTTGGAGGCCCTACCGGGGTACTGAATCTCAGACATGAAGTCGGCCTTGAGGAGTTTCGCCACCTCCCCCCTGATGGGCTCCGCCAGCTTGTCTGCAGTGGACCTCTTCTTCTGCTGAACGGGGCGTGTTCCCGGGTCCAGGTTGAGGCGGTGGCAAGCCACATCCGCGTCAACCCCCGGCATCTCCGCGGCGTTCCAGGCGAAGATGTCCACGTTCTTCTGGATGCACTCCAGCATCCTGCCCTGGTCCTCCGGGGTCAGCCCCCCGCTGACGCGGATCTCTCCATCCTTCCTCCTCGGGTGAGCACCTCCATCTCCACCACCTCCTCTGCTGCCTCCAGCCTGGATTGCTCCCCCCATCCCTCAGCATCCCCTTCTTCCGGAACGGGGACCTCTACATCCATCTCTCCTCCCATGGCCCTCACTTTGGCCACCTTTTCCAGATCTCCTCCTTCCGCCTTCTCTACGCAGTCCTTCACTCCCAGCTCCTCCCCTCCTGCTTCCTACTCGACCTCCTCCATCCTTCTCCCCATCTCCTCGGCTCCCTCCTGCCAGGAGATGGTGTTCACCGCAGTGACATAACATTCCCGCGCCACCTTTGGGTCTCCCCTAACCCTGACCTGCACCCCTTCAGCGTTGAACTTCAAGCACTGATGGAAAGATGAGGGGACGCAGCGGAAGGCGCTGATTAGGGGCCTCCCGAAGATGGCGCTGTAGCTGCTGGGGGCATCCATAATGACGAACTTGCAGTTTCGGGACTGCCCCCCCCAAGGTGACATGGAGACCAACTCCTCCCTCTACTTCCTTCCTTTCCCCTGAAAACCCGAACAAGGGGCCATCTGAGGCCAGCACCCTCTTTGCCTCCACCTTCATCGCATCGAACGCCTTTTTGAAGATGACGTTGACGGAACTCCCGTTGTCCACGAGGATCCGAGAGACAGTGAAGTTCTCGATGGCTGCCTTGATGACCAGCGCATCATAGAACGAATCCTCGTGGTCTTGCATATCACTCCTGGAGAAGGTGATCCTCTCCTCTGGTGGCAGGATTTGGGATGTAGAGGCGACGCTCTGCCGGTACATGGTGTGGAGACTGGCCTTGTGGGAGGACTCGATCCCTACTCCCCCGTGGATCACCCCGATCCCCCCTCGGGTCCCCACATCCACCCGGTCTTCGCAACGATCCTCCTCCGTCCTAGGCAGGACCTCCTCAATCCTCACTTCTTGTCTCCCTTGCTGCTGCTGCTCCCTATTCCCCCTCATCTCGAGGAACTCCGGACAGGTGGCCGTTGCATGCCCCTCTTCCTGATGGAAGTCGCAATAGGGCAGCTCCCCCCTGACCTCTATTCTCCTCCTCCTCCATACTCCTCTCCTGGCCCCCAAGGCTATGGCCATGACCTCTTCTTGATCGGGGAGCCGGGGCCTCTGGCCCTGCCTCCAGCCCGGGGGGTGGAACTGGTCTTGCCTCCCCTCGTAGTGGTCCCTTCCGTGGTACCCCCTCTGCGGCCCCGGGCCTTGCCACTCTGGCCTCCATCCCAGCCGCTGGTCGGGCTCCTAACGCCCCCACCTCGGCTGCTGCTACCCTTGGAGTTGCCTCTGCTCCCTCTGCCTGGACTCCCCTCTTCTCTCCTCCTGTACCTTTCCTCCTCTCGACTCTTTCTCTTCCTCCGTGGCCCACCTCGCCAACTTCCTTGCAAATTCCGGGTTTGACGCCTCTCCGTCGACCTCTCTCGCCTCCCTCTCCATCAAATCTTCGTAGGAAGGGGAGGAACTCTCTTCAGCTCCATCCGTAAGAAACCCTGCTGCAGGCCCAGGGTAAAGGCCATCATCAGACTGTGGCCCGGCATCTCCTGTACCTGAGTAACCTCCTCTTGAAATCGGTCCACGTTGCTCCCCAACGTCTCGTTCACCCCCTGCTTAATGTGAAATAAAGACTCGGAATCCTTCTTCCTCTTCTTCGAGGTGGTGAATCTCAGCATGAATCCTCGGCGCAGGTCCTCGAAGCAGTAGATGGAGCTGGCCAGTAGCTGGTGGAACCACTCTCTCGCCTTTTCCCGGAGGGTGATGACGAAGAGCCGGCACTTGAATCCGTCCGACATCTGACGGATGGAGACCACGTCCTCGAACCATTGGACATGCTGGACTGGGTCTCCCTTCCCAGTGTAATAGGACATCTCGGGCTCCCTGAACCCATCTGGAACTGGAGCGGAAGAGACCAGCTCGCTGAAAGGGCTCTCTCCCCCCACTGGGCGAGCTGACGAGTCTCGCGAGCCCAGCTCGCCGAAGCGACCTCGACCTGCCGAGCCGGGGAAGAGCTCGCGCCCGGGGAGCTCGCACCCTCGGCCTTCCTCGGCCACTTCCTTCCCAGCTCGCCTGCCGGGAGCGTCCTCGCCCAAGGAGGGGGCAGCCGCGATCTGGATTGCCGGAGTCGAGCACTCGGCCCGCGTGCCGAGTGCGAACTTGACCAGAGTCAGCACCTCGTTTCTGAAGTCTTCAAACATTTCCCATCGTTGCGAGAGGCGTGGGGGGGGGGGGGGCGGCGAGCTCGGCCTGTCGGATCCTTGTCCCGTCATTGAGCTCGCGGGAGCTTTTCTGCACTGACCACTTTCAACGCTCACCGCACCAAAATGTTGAAACCGGAACCCGGCTTCCTATGGAGCTCGCCCTTGGGGAAAGGGGTGGTCTCGCGCCTACTTCGCTCCTGCAAGAAAAACAACAAAGCAAGGAGAAACAGACCCAAGGGCTCGGCAGGGAGGTCCCACCACAAACCCGAAAGATCTCAGAGCGCTTCCCCTCCTTAGCCTGAAGCCGAGCTAAGGTACCCTCAGAAAGCACTTGAAGATTTTGGGGAGAAGAGCACAGGGAAGAACCTGCTTTCTGGGGTATCCCTTGGGTCCTATTTATAGCTTTTGAAATCTAGACTGCCAATAACCAAAAGAATTGACCTGAAATTACCAGAAAACCCTTGGTTGGGTCTGCCAACAGCCAAACTCCGCTGTTTTGAAGGGCTATGGGCAGACCAGCAGGGGCAAAACAGTAAAAAGTACCTCACACGTCCGGGCGAGCTGGGGAGTTCTGGCCACCTCGGCATGTGCTGCTCGCCTACCGCTGTCGAGCTCCACTACGAGGACGCGAGTTGCATGTCGCTCGGCGAATGCCGAGCTCGGGGTCGCCGACCGTCGATCTCTGGTCGACGGATGCCGAGCTCGGGCTCGCCCTTTTTTCTACCGAGCTTGCCTATTGTCCTCAGCCCGGTTTGCCTGGCCCCTGGTGACCTTGCTCGCCGGACACGGGGTTGTACAGATCTCACTTATAATTAATTAAGCGGTAGCTAAACTTAGAATTTTTTCTATTCCTTATAAGTTCACCTCAAACTTTTGCTCTGGAATAGCAAAAGTTTAAGTATGTGGGTATTTGATAAGTTGTAATTATATGCGTTTTTTCTATGTTTTTATTATGATATTTTAGTTTAGTCTTGCTTTTTTAGTTAGTTTCATTTAATAAATTGCTCCTTTTTGTAAATATTTACCTAACATAACCATAATTTTGATTTCTGAAATTTTCAGGAAAAAGTCAAAATTTTGACATGTCACGCCAGTGTACTTTGTGTTACGCCCGTGACCAAGGCGTGACACGTCAAACCCGTGGAAAGCCGCTGTTTTTAAAGAGAAAAGTTAGTCACGCCCGAGGTCACGCCTGTGTCATTTGACACGCCCCGTGACCGTGGTCGTGACACTCAAGCTCGACGTTCCGCTCTCGACGATCGTCGAGCAAACCGACATGCCCCGTGTAGATAGAGACACGGGCGTGACTGACACGTGTACTCCTCCACCTGGCCGACAAGACGCTGTCGGTGACTTTTTATGCAACCCGCACCGGATCTACCTCCCCGACACGCCCAGAGTCACGCCCGTGACCTGGGGCGTGACCGCAGCCTGACCGACACGTGTCCAGCCCGAAGTCAACTATGCCGTCAAATCACCGGATCACATCGCAAACAGTACTGACACGCCCCCCGACACACCCGTGTCGGGGGGCGTGTACTTTGATTTTTTTCCTATAAATTGCCCATTTCTGTAAGGGCCAATGGTTCACTTTTTTGAGCCAAATTTTATGTGTTTTGTGGGGTGCATCCGTGGATTCCTTTGCCATGTAAGGAGAACTTTATCCTCCTTTCTCTTTATATTTGTATTAGCTTTGTATTAGATTTGTATTAGCTTTGTAATAGTTCATTTTCATCAATAAAATATGTTTGTTTTTCTCTTCTTAAATGTCTTTGGAATGAACTTGTATGCTCACTTTCTTTTTCATTTTATCTCTTTGTTCATCTTTGTTCTTCTCTTTTATAAAAAGTGTGTGTGTGTATGAGTGTAATTTGTTTAGTTCTATTGCTTTCCCTTGTTTGGTTTGTAACATCCCATGTTACTTCTAGACCCCCTCAAATTAGATTGGGTTAGGCATGGGGTGGGTGATGGGGAATTTAGCTAGGTTTGACCCTAGGTAATGGGTAGTAGCCATGTGGGGCCCACTAAGCGGCCAAAGTCAAACTAGGTCAAACTAGCCTAAATTGGAACGCTAACCACACCATGACCCCACCACATTGCCCTAACCATAAAACAATTTATGTGGACCCTAGGGCATGCCATTAGGTCAACCCTTTGACCCTAGTTGACCAAAGTCAACCATGGCCCTAATTTGGTCAAACCTATACCTATAGGCTCGATTAGCCCAAGTAGGGCACCACATTAACCAAACCCAAGTTGGGTGGTGCCATTAGACCCATGACCACCAAGTGGGGTCAGCCCACTCATCATGGTTGACCAAGTCAACCCAAGTCAACCTAATTAACCTAAAGGAGAAAATGAGGGCTAAGCCCACTCCCCTTGGGCCAAGCCCACCCAACCTGATCCATGGCCAGCCCAAATGGACAATGACCACCCCTACCCTCTGGTTTTGAATAGGGGGACACATGCATGAGGGTAAAGTGGGTATTTTAGGAGAGAGAAGGTGAGTTAAGAAGAAGAGGCCACTTGACCTTGGCTCCATCAGCCCAAATTGTGCTGGTTGGCCTCCTTAGAGAATTTCCAGAGAATTTGGCAGCATGGGGGCCACTTGGCACCAAGGGTGAAGCCTCCAAAGCCCCAAACCGAGCTCACATTGGTTGTATCTCCCTATACAGCCACCTTCAGCCCAATTCGACCACACCATCACCTTCAGAGGGTAGAATCGAGTGGAGAATGTGTCCTGGAGCGAAGCTTTTGTGGAGAATCGGGATTTTGAGCAGGAGTTCACCGGAGCAGCTCATCCATGGCCAACTGCCGCCAACCTTGCTGCCATTCGGTTCCGTTTCGTCTCCCCTCTACTCGTGCTAGATGTCAAGATCTTTACGGAGAGACATCGGGCTCAATTGAGCCCGATACCATGACAGGAAAATGAGATTTTTCCGAGTTTTATTTCTTGCTCAGGTTCGCCGGAGGAGCCAATTCCGGCGGCCTCACCGCCGGAAACCGCTAGCCACCACCTCAGTGAAGGTGGTGGCGACATCCGCCGGCGATGGTGGTGGCTCAGCTGGCCGGAATCAGCCAGCAAAAGTGGCCAGCCAGATTCAATCTGGACCGTTGGCCATTTGGGGACGATGACTGGATCCCGTTTATTCTTCTTTAAGATTCGTGCAGCTGATATGAATTAAATCAAATTATAAACTATAGCTTATTATGATATCTATCACATTTATTCAGTAACCTTGCATTGATAGTTTAGGCCTCTTAGAGGCATTTCTAGGACATGCACCTGACATGAAAGTTGTAGCTTAGGCTATTAAATTTAATTTGGCACCATAATCATGTAATTTGGAGCAATATACTGCCCTGTAGGTCAGTTTTACTAGGACTGGTCCTAAGCAAGGGCAGAACTTCAATTTGATGCCGAAGCCAAACCATTAATCCACATGCCCCCAAATTTTGGGTGCATGCATGTTTACGGCATGTTTAGCCCCTGCCAAAAATTGGGAATTTTTTGGGAAATGTTTTCTATAGTTTTATTCATAATACACAAAATTAAATAAATAAAATATTTGGAGGGTTATAACTCAAAATGGCCCCATAGTTTGGTGGCATGTCCTTGGGGACTATTTATTTGCATGGTAAAAATATCAGCACATTTGGACCAATGCATGATGGGTAAACTCACATGTATGTGTTGATTATATATAGGCTTGGGGTGCAAATAGCCATTTTTGATATATTTTGTATTAAGCCTATTTGGAACATCCAAAAAAAATCATGATATTGATTTCAGAGGCTCATTAGGGTGAATTATACCCCACATTGTAATAATGAGATTTTTGGAAGCAAAAATCCCATTATTTGGAATTTTTGGAATAATCAACCTTTTTGAAAAATAAATGTAAAAATAGGTCATCTTTGAGATAAAACCCCAAATTGTTGTCAAGGTCAATATTAGGTTAGATTTAACTCCATAAAATTTTTATGTCTCTGTTTGTAGAATTTTGATAGGAGTTATGTAGAAATTACCATTTTACTCTCATTCTACTTAATTAGCAAATTGGTGAAAATACTAAGTAGAAAATTTTGGAAAATTTCTTGATGATATATTTGAGTATGAATAACCTAGTATAATTTTCTCAGCATTTTGTTTTACACAATAATGTTTAAAACCTTATAATGGCATTTTCGTAAATTATTAAGAATTGAAATTTGTAGGACATTACATTGTAGATGTTGATGAAACTCTACTATTAGCCTTAAATTCATGATATTTATGCTCTGTAAGTTTCCTAGAATTTGTAGTGATGTATTCCTTATACTACATTTTTAAAATGACAATTGTGTGAATTTTGTATAAATTAAGGAATAAATAGAAATAATTAAAGGAAAATTATAAATTTTGGTAGACAGCAATATTTTACCAAGTTATAACTTAGGAAAAATTCCTTAAGTCAGTGGATTATAAATTGTCATACTTCATGTATTAAATGACCTAGGGGATTAATTAAATGATTTAATTAGAAGCATTAATGACTTAGGAAAATTATGAAAATCAATAGGCTCACTTCACTAGTCCATACCATCCTAGGATAAATAATTAGGGGAAGGTGGCCCAAGGGATTGGAAGTTCCATTTTGGGGTGTTATTAGGTCATGGGTTGCGCATAGTGTAAGTAGGTCATGTTGTAAGGACCACCGGGGGATAGATCAATAAATGAGCTAGAGACTTCAATTGGAATATGACCCTGGTGGATAGAGTTGTCTTAGTGACGAGAGTAAAGTGCAAACTTGGATAGCATCTGGAGTGGAGGCCGGCGGAAGACCGTCTCCCTTCTGAGAACATCTTAAGTCATTAGGATCACACAAGAGTAATAACGAGAGCTGAGGGTGAATATTGGGTAGCCATTAACTAAAGTAAATATCCTTGAGAAAGGGAGCTTTGGGCATAATCCCATCGTAGTTCCTAGCGCCCCCGAGAGCCCTTCACCGGGTATACCCTGGGTAGTCCTGGGATTAACCTTAAATAGCTAAGTATAATAATCCGTAGACAAGAGTTGTCTAATAGGTTAGGACATTGTGATTCATTCTCGCCCATGACGGGTTTGAGGGATTTGGAATAGAGGCACTATTGTGCGTTCTCACCCGTGTAGGGTTGGAGGGATTGTGATAAATGCTCACCCGTGTAGGGTTTGAGGGATTCAGGATAGGTTGGTCCTGCGAGCTGGAGGCTCGGGATGAAATACTTGCATGAGCATAAATTTAGTGGCGGGGTATGCGGTACTAGCCTTTCGTCACACTGATGGCAGTACGGTGCACCAGGCGGGTGTGAGGGTTAGAGCGGCCAGTGGGTTGTTTTACACTGCGGTCTGGAGGACGATCCCCGATAATGCGCACCCGACCCAACAAGACTGATGGGTTGTCCGGAAAGTACGTACGCATACACTCTAGAGTGCACCTTGGATGTGTACAGAGGCGTATGAGAGGGGTATAAGGTTTGGTAGTGTGCATACCAGCCTAGAAGTGGAGATTCCTGCTCCGCTGCTGCCGTAGCCACAGCGGTGGTACCCGAGAGTGAAGCTAGCTCTCAAAAAAGTGGGAACTAAAGGTCTGTGATCACAGAGTCGTTGTGTGTGAGTTGTACTTGCCTGTGCATAATTTGCATCATAAACATTCATTCATAGATCCTTATCATATTAATTAGTATGGGCTCTTTTATATGATAAGTTACATTTCCTGAAAACCTGAACTTATAAATTTGTATTGGCATTTTTATAAGTTAAGGTACGATTTGTGATGATAGAGTAGTGGTAGTTTAGTTTTACTTTCCTGCTCTTACTTTCTGTTCCTTTACTTACTTTACCGTACTGCACTTATTCTACTTACTCAGTTTTATACCTACTTACTGTACTTGTTCTTCTTACATAGAACTGCTAGAGTAGAACTACTATTACTCCTCATTTACTTGTTAGCATAGTGCCACTGCCACCTGTTTATACTTGATACCCCTTGTTGTCCTCCGCTTCGTCCTCCTGCACGGTGCCTAGGAGTTGAGGGGCGAGGTGTGGAGGAAACGACTTAGTCTTTTTGACTAATGGTCAGTGACCAAACTATTTTTAGGAGCTTGAGGAGATGGAGCGCCAGCACGACCAGCAGGACGAGATGGCCGGACGTGAGGAGCTGATACCACCAACTACTACTACTACTGCAGAGTTACCTCAGGTGGGATGACTTGGTGATGATAGATATTTTCTGTTGTTTAGAGTTGAGAGAGAGAGAGATTTGATTTGATGTACTGGGCATAAGCCCTTATTACTCTCCATTTTATTTTTGTACTCATTTGGTCTGATATTTTCCTTTCATATATTATATATATGTGCTGTAACTGTGGACTAGTTATGGTTTTCCTTTACCTCTATACTTCTTTTCTTATATTAGCCTACATGTTTATGATCGTACTAGCCAGCAGAATCGGCGTGTTGTGGTGTCGACTAACCCGTGCATTAGTGATACCGTAAGACGGCAGTTTTGGGCATAAGACTCGGTAGCCTCCTTGGTAAAAGGGAGGGGGGCTTACAAGCTGGTATCACTTGACCGAACGATCATATGAGAAAGAAGTCCACAACACTGGACCACCCCGCGAGAGCATTAGTTTGCGGACAAACTATACAGCGGAAGTAGTGGTGTGCCCATGTGTAAAAAAGTCACATAAACAGTCCATTAAGTACAATGTGTTAGGCCAGTTTGGTTTTAACCTTACCTTTATGCAACCTCCACAGGTCTCCGCGCCATAAAATGCGGTTCCTCCCCCTCCAGTTGCCACTCCATTTCTACAGACAGAGATGGGGTAGACTTTGACGGCGATCCTGGATGCCTTCAAAGCCCAACAAGTCCCGGCCCCGCAGCCAAATCCGGGGTCAAGCTGGCTAAGTGCCTTCAAGATCCTGTCCCCACCGATGTACCGTGGGACAGAGGATGCTGTGAAGACGGAGGAGTGGCTGGAGGCCATACACGAGATTTTAGCAGGCATCAGCTGCCCGGTCGGCCAGACAGTACCTCTAGCCACCTCTGCACTAGATGCTCATGCGAAGAGATGGTGGAAGTTGGTACGAGAGTCTACATATGCTGATTGGGAGCTGTCAGACATTTCTTGGGAGGAGTTCGGCGATGCATTTTTGGATCACTTCGTATGTACTACAGACAGAGATGCTTTGGAGGAGAGGTTTCTGAACCTCCGAAAGGGGAGCAGATCAGTGATTGAGTGCTAGAGGGAGTTTTCCCACCTTGCCAGGTTCATAGGGATACATGATACAGATGATAGGAGGTATGCCAAGAGGTTTTACCGGGGCCTCAGGGACGATTTGAGGCAGGCTTTGTTGTTCATTTCTCATGGCACGTCTACCCAGATTATCGCGATGACAAAGAAGCTGGAAGCTGACTAGCTGATGGTGCAAGGCAGAGGAAAGAGACCGTATGATGGGTCGACATCAGGAGAGAGCAGCAGGGGCTCTCAGAGAGGCAGGACTATTGGATACAAGATGGGTGGGGGACGTCGTCATCCCAACTTCATGCAGGAGCAGGGGCCTCCTCCAGCATTAGCTCCCCCACCTCTACAGGTGCATGCTCCGAGGACACAGGATGACCATGGACATCGGCTAGTAGTTTGTTACGGATGCCGCCAGTCCGGGTACATTAGATCGGAGTGTCTGCATCGATTCCATCCACCTCCTCCTCCTCCACCTCCAGTGGCCCCAGTACAGCATGGTCGAGGCCGAGGCTGAGGACGAGGTCGAGGTCGAGGCCGAGGATATCACGGCAGAGGACTCAACCAGGAGCAGATGTACACCTTGCACCTCACGGAGCAGAGGAACCCCGAGGAGGTGATTACAGGTACTTAAGTTGTTGTAATTTAGAAATTTCAACCATAGTAGTGCCTTGTAAACCATAGAAATAACATCTATTATACCTCAAATAAATCTCAGGCATAGTTATGATCAGAGGCAAGCCCACACATACCCTCTTCGACACGAGTGCTTCCCACTCGTTCGTGTCAGACACTTTCATTGAAGGACTAGAGGGTGTGGAGAGATTCCCTGGCACAGAGATGAGGGTGCGTCTTCCTGATTGCTCGGAGCTACAGACCACAGATAGCTGCAACATGGAGGCCAAGATAGGAGGCAAGACATTCGAAGCTCCGGCGGCGATCTTGAGATTACCGGACTTTGATTTGATTTTTGGGCATGACCTAGTTTCATTGGAACTATGCCCAGATCGACTGCCCCTCTAAGAGGATCACGCTCAGGCATGGAGACTCCTACATTACTATAAAAGGTATCCGACCTATTCCCTATCTATCATTATCTTCTATACAGGCTGTCAAGGCCTATGAGTAGGGGGAAGAGGTGTACCTCATCTGCTTCGAGATGATGGCAGCGGAGAGTTCTATAGCCGATATCCCGATGGTTCGGGATTTCTCCAATGTATTCCCGGAGAAATTGCCCGGACTACCACCAGCTCGGGACTTGTATTTCAGGATTCAGTTGGTGCTGGGGGTAAGGCCAGTGTCTCGGGCACCTTATAGGATGGCTCCCAGGGAGTTGGCAGAGTTCAGGACTCAGCTTCAGGAGCTCGTGGACTCAGGATTTGTGCGGCCGAGTTTGTCACCGTGGGGAGCACCAGTTCTCTTTGTAAAGAAGAAAGACGGATCTTTGCGGCTGTGCATAGATTACCAGGGGCTGAAATGGTTGACGGTCCATAATACCTATCCACTGCCTCGGATAGACAAATTATTTGATCAGCTTCAGGGGGCATTCTAGTTTTCTAAGCTGGATTTGAGATCCGGTTACTATCAGCTGCGCATCCGAGAGGAAGACATCCCGAAGACGGCTTTCAGCTCACGTTATGGGTTATACGAGTTCACGGTGATGTCTTTTAGGCTCACGAATGCCCTTACTGCATTCACGAGTCTAATAAACCGTGTATTAGAGCCCTTCTTGGATCGCTTCATGATTGTATTCATCGACAACATTTTGATCTATTCCCGGACTCAGGAGGAGCATACAGAGTATCTGACACAGATTTTACTGAGGCTGACGGAGTCCCAGATGTATGCAAAGTTTTCAAAATTCCAGTTCTGGCTACAGGAGGTGGCTTTCTTGGGGCACACGATCAGTGGAGCTGGATTGGCAGTGGATCCAGCCAAGATAGAGACAGTGAGGGATTGGCCACGGCCGAAGGCAGCATCCGACATTCGCAGTTTCTTGGGATTAGCAGGATACTATCGTAAGTTCGTGGAGGGGTTCTCGAGGATAGAACTTCCCCTCACGACCTTGATGAGGAAGGATGCAAAGTTTACATAGACAGAGCAGTGTGAGACAACATTTCAGGAGTTGAAGGACCGACTTACCTCATCCCCTATCCTTGCACACCAATCTGGGAGTGAGGGATTTCAGATTTACACGGATGCCTCATACGATGGGATGGGTGCTGTACTAATGCATCACGGACATGTTATCGCTTATGCTTCGAGACAGTTGAAGAAGCACGAGCATAACTATCCGGTACACGATTTGGAGCTCGGGGCGGTAGTATTTGCACTAAAGATGTGGCGACACTCTCTGTATGGGATTCATTATGATATTTTCTCAGATCATAAGAATCTCAAGTACATCGATATGCAAAAGGACCTAAACTTGCGATAAAGGAGGTGGCTAGAGTTTCTCTGTGACTATGATTACCAGATTCATTACCACCCGGGGAAGGCAAACACAATAGCAGATGCATTGAGCAGGAGGGCCGACACCTCTGGACCGGAGCCACGGATGATGGATATGGAGCTGATACAGGTGATGGACGACATGCATATTACTATAGTTTCTGAGGCCGAACCAGTTGGATACCGAGAGTACCTGAGCTCTATGAAAGTGCATGTTAGATCTGATATACTCTAGAGGGGGGGGGGGGGTGAATAGAGTATGGTGCTCACTAAAAACTTTTTACAACTTTTGTTGTATTCCTAAGTGAACTAGGAAGCAAATAAAATAAAGTAAGCACAATAACTATCTAAACATAGAACAATACAGAACAATCACAGAGCACTGCCAAAAAACAAAAGAAAATAGCAACCTTTACATCCATTTGATATACTTTGAATCCTTTGTGTGCTGCAAAAGCTAAGAAGATTCTTATGGCCTCTAACCTTGCAACTGGTGCAAAGGTCTCGTCATAGTCTATCCCTTCTTCTTGAGAGTATCGTTGAGCAACTAGCCTTGCCTTATTCCTTACAATGATTTCTTGATCATCCAATTTATTTCTGAACACCCATTTTGTTCCAACAATGGAGTGATCCTTTGGCCTTGGCACTAGTTCCCAAACTTTGGTCCTTTCAAATTGATGTAATTCCTCTTGCATTGCAATGATCCAGTGTGGATCTTGTTCTGCATCTTGAATTGATTGATGCTCAATTTGAGAAAGAAAGCAAGTGTGCATTAGGTTTTGGTTGACCTGATTTCTGGTTTGCACACCAGCTGAGATGTCTTCAAGAAGATTCTCTCCAAGATGTTGAATACCTTCTTCATCTTCACTGCTTTCATCCTTTTGTATAATATGTAACCTGTCCAAATTTTCAGCAAGAGAGTGTACCTGCAAAGATTCTATGGTAGAAGCATTCTTCTCCTTAAAAGACATGTTAGATTCATCAAAGGATACATGAACAGATTCTTCAATTTTAAGAGTAGATTTGTTATACACCCTATAAGCTTTACTGATCATGGAGTATCCCAGAAACACTCATTCATCAGCTTTAGCTTGAAATTTTGCTATGTATTTCTTGTCATTATTGTGAATGTAACAAATGCAACCAAAAATTTTAAAATAATCTACTTTAGGTTTCTTCCCTTTGAGTAATTCATAGGGAGTCTTGCCCTTCAGCTTATGTATCAAACTTCTATTCAACACATAGTTGGAGGTGTTCACTGCCTCTGCCCAAAAGGATAGAGGAAGGTGAGCATCTGACAATAATGTAGTAGCAGATTTAATAAGGGTTCTATTTTTCCTTTCCGCTATCCCATTTTGTTGAGGAGTTCTAGGAGCTGAGAAAGTGTGCCTGATCCCTTCACTCTGACAGAACTCTTGCATAAGAAGAGAATCAGACTCTGTCCCATGATCACTTCTGATTAGGGAAATGTGAGTATTGAACTCACTCTGTATGCATTTGAGAAACTCTGTCAAACACTTCAAGTTATCAGACTTCTTCCTCAGAAAGAACACCCATGAGAATCTAGAGAAGTCATCTACAATTACTAAAGTATAAGATTTCCCTCCTAAGCTTTGTACTGTAATGGGTCCAAAGAGATCCATGTATAACAGATACAAAATCCTAGGTGAATCACTCTTATTAAGTGACTTGAAGCAATTTTTGGTTTGCTTGCCTAATTGACAAGTCCTTCCTTCTTGTAGGGGCCAGAAGGTAGTCCTCTAACAAGATTGTCCTTGGATAGCCTAGCAATGGTTCTAAGGTTTATATGTCCTAATATTTTATGTCATAGTTCATTAGGTCTACAAATGGAATTGAACAAGCATATATCTACCTTGGTTGAAAGAAAATCTACAAGATAAATGTTACCTTTCCTTTTACCTGTCAACACAGTTGTGTTGTCCTATGATTTGATTTTGCATGAGGATTTGTTGAAAGTCACTTGGTAGCCTTCATCACACATTTGACTGATGCTGATTAAGTTGTGCTTCAGTCCTTCCACATAAGCTACTTCCTTGAATGTGACTGAGCCAATCTGTACTGAACCAAATCCTTTTGTTAGTCCAAAATTTGAATCACCAAATATTACTTTGGGTTCAGGTTTGGCTTTGAAGGATGTGAAATTTTCCTTGTTTCCTGTCATGTGCTTTGAGCACCCACTATCCAAATACCATTGCTGGTTTAACGTTGGATAGGTCTTCACCTGTACCTACAAGGAAAAATAAGGTTCATTTATTCTTGACCCAGGTTACCTTGGGTCATCTGTTTGGTTGGAATGAAAAACTAGATATAACTGATAAAGCAGGTTGTGATTTATACCCTAAGGGGTGATATCTCCTAGGTGGAATTACCCAATCAGCTACTGGACTAAATGTCTTATTAATTGGCTTAAGATTTCTGTAAGAGAAATGATTTGAGTTTGGTCTTTCTGGGTTCGACGAATTGTTGTAAGTTCGTCGACCAGAGTTCTAGCTGTGAGCCCAGCATAATATCTGCTTATATAAATTCTTTCAAGACTGTGGACAGTGCTCCTTCAGTTTCTATTGTTCCTGCTGCTGCTGATACTGTTTTAGTTTCTGCTGATGTGCTTATGACAGAGGCTAATAACTCTGAGCCTGCTGTTTTTGTTATTTCTGAATCTGTTATTCCAGTTACTGCTGCTGCTGCTGCTGTTGTTTCTTCTGTTCCTTCCCAACAACAAAGAGATTCCATCAAAAGGCTTGATGAACTATATGACAATCCTCAGAGCTCAGATAGTGATCAATTTAGAACTGATTCTGATGATTCCTCTGCAACCATTGCAAGGAAGAGGAAAGCTAGAAGCAAGGCCCTAAAAAGAGTTCCCCAGGAGAAAATTAAAGATACAAATGATATTCCATACTATATCTTGCATGACTGTCCAATTACAGAACCATGGATGCAGTTCTCTAGGAATCAACTAAAGGCAATGAAGAAAAAGAGGAAATATGATAAAGGATCATCTCACTTCAATCCTCCTCCTCCTCCTTCACCAGATGCAGGTACTGGTGGAAGTTCTGCTTTTCAGTCATCTGCTGCTAAAAGTCAAAGCACCTCTCAATTTCAAGGAAGATCTCAATCAAGACAATATCAATCAAGAGGCTACCAGTCCAAAAGAGGACAGTATAGGGGAAATCAAAGAGATTTCAAAGTTTATTCTAAAGGTTATTCTAGGCAGCATCCTTATCATAGGGAAGGACAAGGTCCCATTGACACCATATCTGGTCCTTTCCCTTATAAGCTAAGAGATCCAGTTTCTTCCAGAGCTACTCCTGATGACTCTTCAAACAGATATGAACCTCCTGTTCCATTTGAAGACCTAGAGAACAATCCTAATTCCTGGACAACTAGAATGAAAGAGTTGGCTGCTCTAGATCAAATTAAAAAGGCAAAAGAACAAGGAAGAGATACATCACAATTCACCACTCTATCAGAACAGAGAAAGAAAGAACTTGAAAGTTACTCTTCAAGTAAATTCTTTGACTATGAAAATTCTATGAAGCTGCACCTAGAAGCTGTAGTCCCCAGGGCAAAACTTCAAACTTTTCTAGGTGCAGATGATGACAGAAGATCCAAGAAAGAAGCTCTTAACCATAACAGAGAAATAGTTCTCAAAAAGGGCAAGGAAAAGGAATGATTCTGTAAGCTGACAATGCTATCTATTCTGAATTTCTGATGTGATTCTATTTGTGTTTCTGCAATGTTGTTTTTGATTTTATATCTGCATTGTATGCTTTTATTTCCTATGTCATGTAAATAGTAATCCTAACCCAAATAGGGGGAGATTGTTGGAACACCCTATTACTGATTTGGGCAAGGATCACTATGTCCTTAGGAAAAATGTTTTGACCTCCTTGTATTGTTTTTGAGGTCAATTAGATTGAGTCTAAGGGTTAGATTTTAGGCCTGAGAGCTGCCCCCATGACCCTCAGATCAGATATTCAAGACTCAGGAGACTAAGTCATTTTCGTCGAGCTCAGGTCGACGAATCGTCGAACTCAGTTCGAAGATCTCTGAGCTCAGTTCAACGAGTCGTTGAACTCCGTTCGACGATCTTCGAGCTCAGATTGACGTTTCTGTCTCTAGCTGTTTTTCCAATCTCTGAGCTCAGGTCGACGATAGTTGAGCTCAGATCGACGGTTTTTGTTTCCAGTCTAGTTCTAGTCTCTGAGCTCAGGTCGACGATAGTTGAGCTCAGGTCGACGATTTTCTGGAGAGGTCGACGATTCTCAAGATTCAAATTCAGACAGTTATGGAAATCTATATTATTTATTCCTAGCATTTATTTCAAGGATCTTGTAGCCGTTTCAATTAATCTGGAGCAAGTTTCAGGGGAATTCTATAGGAATGTTTTCTAGGACTTTCCTCCAGAGACAAAACTCATTTAAGGAAGTCATTAATGAGTGGCTAACGGCTATCTTGGAGACAGAGAATCAATTCATTCTCTTCAGATCTCTTTTGATATTCATTCTGCTTCTTCCAACAATAATTACAACAGTTACAGATACACACAGACAGAATTTTTTTCAGAACACACATCACTGAAGGAGATCAACATACATAGAATTTTCTAGATCTCTTTTGACTCAAGTGTTCAAAGGCTTAATCCATCAAGACTCCATACACTACACATTTCAGCAACTGCTGGAATCATTCTTTGCTGGAGATCTCATCTACTAAAGGCCTATCACCATAGTGCAAAGCTTCTTTTCCTGAACAACTTCCAGATCTCAGGGGGAGCTTTGACAACATCATCCACTAGTATTCTCTCTGATTGTTGACAGAGAAGAACATCTCACCTCTTTATTTTTCTGATGTAAAAGGGTTTCTCAAAACTCCCTTCAAAAGTTTTGTGCTGGTTTCTGAGACCTTGTCAAAATTCAGTGATGGAAAGACACCTGATCAAAAAATCTGGTTTGGTTTTTGAGCACCTTATCAAAAGCTCATTGGTGCCCAGGACACCTGATCAACTCATCCTACAGTGGATTCCTACCAAGGGTGGTAGAAGAGTGGATGTACCCAGATTGATTGGGGAACCACTATAGCTCCTTGTGTCTTCTGGTTGCTATATTTTGATTGCTGTGTGCTGTGTTTTTATTTCTTACTTTCATAACTTTTATTTACTACAAGCACCTTACACATATATTTAAATTAAGTCTTCTATTGCAAAATAGTTTTAAACTTGAAAAATATTTTAATAAACTCTATTCACCCACCCCCACCTCTAGAGTTAAGGTAGATCTTATCCCCACTTTCAATTGGTATCAAAGGAGGTCACGGGTTCAAGACCGGGGGGGGGGGGGGGCTATTAAATCCTGATTTTTCCCTTCTACCTGTGTTGGTTCGGCGGGTCAGGCAACCGTGGACATGTGTTAACCCCACCTCTGAGCCAGGTGGGCCATGTGGTAACTCCACCTCTGAGCCAACGGGTTGTACTGGACGCCGGGGGGGGGGATTGTTGGGTCCGACGTTCCTTCACTTGACCCGTGGTGCTTTGCTACTTATTTAAGAAATTAAGTAGCGCCCTCTCCAACAGTCCGTGCTTTTGGTGCAGTTGGGTATGCGCTTGATCCTTCACTCTATGATCAGTGATGATGACATCCGGGAGCGCATTATGGCGCATCAGAGGTTAGATGCTGCATTAGAGCCGATTTTCCGTGCCCTGGAAAGGGGCAAGGTTGAGGATTACACGTTGCAGGATGATCTCCTTCGATTACGTAGATGCATTTATATACCAGCAGGGGGCGGTATCCGGGATGATATACTTAGAGAGGCACATTGCTCCAGTTATTCAGTACATCCCGGCATCACCAAGATGTGGGCAGATTTACGGAGGACTATGTATTGGCCTGGGATGAAGAGGGAGGTCACCCACTTTGTGACACATTGTGAGACGTGCCAGCACGTTAAGGCAGAATGCAAGAGCCCGGGAGGTTTATTACAGCCATTGCCAGTCCCAGAGTGGAAGTTCGAGGACATTGCTATGGACTTTGTGCACGGACTACCTCGCTCCCACTCTGGGCATGATTCCATCTGGGACATAGTAGACAGTTTGACCAAGGTAGCACGCTTTATTCCAGTCAGGAAGGATGCTCCAGTTGCAGTTTTGGTGAGATTATTCGTGGGGCAGTTTGTCAGATACCATGACATCCCCAGGATAATTGTTTCGGACCGTGATGGTCGGTCACTTCGAGCGAGTGGAGGGCCGTGCATGCTTACTTGGGCTCTTGGATTACTTTTAGTACTCCTTCCACCCGCAGACCGATGGACAGACCGAGCGGACCATCCGGACCATGGAGGATCTACTCTGCCTATGCATATTGGATACGGGGAAGCCCTAGGAGAGGCTACTACCATTGATCGAGTTCTCCTACAATAACAGCCACCAGGCTAGCAACAGGATGGCTCCATATGAGGCACTTTATAGGAGGAAGTGTCGGACACCGCTGTCATGGGTTCAGGATGTGGATACCAAGGCTCTTGGTTCTGATTATGTGAATGATAGGGAGGCTCAGGTACATTTGATCAGGGATCGTCTGCTAGAGGACCAGAGCAGACAGGCGAAGTATTATGATGCTCGGCACCGGAAAGCGGAGTTATAGGTTGGAGACAGAGTTTTCTTGAAGATATGTCAGGTACATGGTGTCTCTCGGGTGCGGAGGCACAAGAAGCTCAGTCCTCGATACATGGGGCCATACTTGATCCTGGAGCGGATCGGCCCCTTAGCTTACCGAATGCAGCTGCCACCAGAGTTGGGTACCCTACACGACGTCTTCCATGTCTCTTTCTTGCGAAGAGCTCTCGTACGGCCGGAGCACTATGTTACTACTACAGCCGGTCCGATAGTGCCAGACAGATCCGTCAGATTGGAGCCAATTCAGATTGATGATACAGATGCCCGTGTGTTGCGGAAGAAGAAGGTCCCTCTCATGAAGGCGTTGTGATCCAATCATGGACAAGAGGAGCACACCTGGGAGCCGAGGGATCTAATGTTAGAACGACACCCGAAGCTGTTCACTTCAGGTATACTTTAGTTTATACATTTAAAATTTCTTATAATTCTTGCAAGTAGAACCCCGTAGACCCGAACTTAAATTTCGGGGAAGAAATTATTTTCTTGTTTATTGGGATTTGTAACATCCCATGTTACTTTTAGACCCCCTCAACTTATATTGGGTTAGGCATGGGGTGGGTGATGGGGAATTTAGCTAGGTTTGACCCTAAGTAGTGGGTTGTAGCCATGTGGGGCCCACTAAGGGGCCAAAGTCAAAGTAGGTCAAACTAGCCTAAATAGGAACCCTAGCCACACCATGACCCAACCACATTGCCCTAACCCTAAAACAATCTAAGTGGACCCTAGGGCATGCCATTAGGTCAACCCTTTGACCCTAGTTGACCAAAGTCAACCATGACCCTAATTTGGTCAAACATATACCTATAGGCCCGATTAGCCTAAGTAGGGAACCACATTGAGCCAACCCAAGTTGGGCTTTGCCATTAGACCCGTGACCACAAAGTGGGGTCAGCCCACTCATCATGGTTGACCAAGTCAACCCAAGTCAACCCAAGTCAACCTAATTAACCTAAAGGAGAAAATGAGGGCTAAGCCCACTCCCCTTGGGCCAAGCCCACCAAACCTAATCCATGGCCAGCCCAAATGGACAATGACCACCCCTACTCTCTGGTTTTGAATAGGGGGACACATGCATGAGGGTAAAGTGGGAATTTTAGGAGAGAGAAGGTAAGTTAAGAAGAAGAGGCCACTTGGCCTTGGCTACATCAGCCGAAATTATGCTGGCTGGCCTCCTCAGGGAATTTCCAGAGAATTTGGCAGCATGGGGGCCACTTGGCACCAAGGGTGAAGCCTCCAAAGCCCCAAACCGATCTCACCTTGGTTGTATCTCCCTATACAGCCACCTTCCGCCCAATTCGACCACACCATCACCTTCAGAGAGTAGAATCGAGTGGAGAATGAGTCCTGGAGCGAAGCTTTTGGTGGAGAATCGGGATTTTGAGTAGGAGTTCGCCGGAGCAGCTCATCCATGGCCAACCGCAGCCAACCTCGCCGCCGTGCCGCCATTCGGGTCTGTTTCGCCTCCCCTCTACTCGTGCAAGATGTATAGATCTTTAGGGAGAGACATCGGGCTCAATTGAGCCCGATACCATGAGAGGAAAATGTGATTTTTCCGAGTTTTATTTCTTGCTGAGGTTCGCTGGAGGAGCCAATTCCGGCGGCCTCACCGCCGGAAACCGCTAGCCACCACCTCAGTGAAGGTGGTGGCGACATCCGCCGGCGGTGGTGGCGGCTCAGCTGGTCGGAATCAGCCAGCAAAAGTGGCCAGCCAGATTCAATCTGGACCGTTGGCCATTTGGGGACGATGACCGGATCCCGTTTATTCTGCTTTAAGATTCGTGCAGCTGATATGAATTAAATCAAATTGTAAACTATAGCTTATTATGATATCTGTCACATTTATTCAGTAACCTTGCATTGATATTTTAGGCCTCTTAGAGGCATTTCCAGGACATGCACCTAACATGAAAGTTGTAGCTTAGGCTCTTAAATTTAATTTGCCACCATAATCATGTAATTTGGAGCAATATACTGCCATGTAGGTCAAGTTTCCTAGGACTGGTCCTAAGCAAGGGCAGAACTTCTATTTGATGCCGAAGCTTCCACATGCCCCCAAATTTGGGTGCATGCATGTTTAGGGCATATTTAGCCCCTGCCAAAAATTGGGAATTTTTAGGAAAACCTTTTCTATATTTTTATTCATAATAAACAAAATTAAATAAATGAAATATTTAGAGCGTTATGACTCCAAATGGCCCCAAATTTTGGTGGCATGTCCTTGGGGACTATTCATGTGCTGATTATATATAGGCTTGGGACATTTGGACCAATGCATGATGGGTAAATTCACATGCATGTGTTGATTATATATAGGCTTGGGGTGCAAATAACCATTTTGATATATTGTGTATAAAGCCTATTTGGAACATCCAAAAAAATCATGATATTGATTTCAGAGGCTCATTAGGGTGAATTATACTTCACATTGTAATAATGGGTTTTTTAAAAGCAAAAATCCCATTATTTGGAATTTTTGGAATAATCTACCTTTTTGAAAAATAAATGTAAAAATAGGTCATCTTTGAGATAAAACCCCCAATTGTTGTCAAGGTCAATATTAGGTTAGATTTAACTCCCTAAAATTTTTATGTCTCTGTTTGAAGAATTTTGATAGGAGTTATGTGTAAATTACCATTTTACCCTCAGTTTACTTAATTAGCAAATTGGTGAAAATACTCAATAAAAATTTTTGGAAAATTTCTTGATGATATATCTGAGTATGAATAACCTAGTATAATTTTCGCAGCATTTTTGGATTAATCAATAATTTTAAAACCTTATAATGGCATTTTGGTAAATTATTAAGAAATCAAATTTGTAGGACATTACATTGTAGATATTGATGAAACTCTGCCATTAGCCTTAAATTCAATGTATTTATGCTCGGTAATGTTTCTAGAATTTGCAGTGATATATTCCTTATACTTCATTTGGAAAATGACAATTGTGTGAATTTTGTATAAATTAAGGAATAAATAGGAATAATTAAAGGAAAATTAAAAATTTTAGTAGACAGTAATATTTTACCAGGTTATAACTTAAGAAAAATTCCTTAGGTCAGTGGATTATAAATTGTCATACTTCATGTATTAAATGACCTAGGGGATTAATTAAATGATTTAATTAGAGGCCTTAATGACTTAGGAAAATTATGAAAATCAATAGGCTCACTTCATTAGTCCATACCATCCTATGATAAATAATTAGGGGCAGGTGGCCTAAGGGATTGGAAGTTCCATTTCAGGGTAATATTAGGCCATGGGTTGCGCATAGTGTAAGTAGGTCATGTTGTAAGGACCACCGGGGATAGATCAATAAATGAGCTAGAGACTTCAATTGAAATATTACCCTGGTGGATAGAGTTGTCTTAGTGATGAGAGTAAAGTGCAAACTTGGATAACATCTGGAGTGGAGGCCGACGGAAGACCGTCGCCCTTCTGAGAAGATCTTAAGTCATTAGGATCACACAAGAGTAATAACGAGAGCTGAGGGTGAATATTGGGTAGCCATCAACTAAAGTAAATATCCTTGAGAAAGAGAGCTTTGGGCGTAATCTCATCGTAGTTCCTAGTGCCCCCGAGAGCCCTTCACCGGGTATACCCTGGGCAGTCCTGGGATTAACCTTAAATCGCTAAGTATAATAATCCGTAGACAAGAGTAGTCTAATAGGTTAGGACATTGTGATTCATTCTCGCCCATGAAGGGTTTGAGGGATTTGGAATAGAGGCACTATTGTGCGTTCTCACCCGTGTAGGGTTAGAGGGATTATGATAAATGCTCACCCGTGTAGGGTTTGAGGGATTCAGGACAGGTTGGTCCTGTGAACTGGAGGCTCGAGATGAAATACTTGCATGAGCATAAATTTAGTGGCGGGGCATGCGGTACTGGCCGTTCGTCACACCGATGGCAGTACGGTGCACCAGGCGGGTGTGAGGGTTAGAGGGGCCAGTGGGTTGTTTTACACTGCGGTCTGGAGGACGATCCCCGATAACGCGCACCCGACCCAACAAGACTGACGGGTTGTCAGCAAAGTACGTACGCATAGACTCTAGAGTGCACCTTGGACATATACATAGGCGTATGAGAGGGGTCTAAGGTTTGGTAGTGTGCATACCGGCCTAAAAGTGGAGATGCCCGCTCCGTTGCTGCCGTAGCCACAACGGTGGTACCCGAGAGTGAAGCTAGCTCTCAAAAAAGTGGGAACTAAAGGTCTGTGATCACAGAGTCGTTGTGTGTGAGTTGAAATTTCCTGTGCATAATTTGCATCATAAACATTCATTCATATTAGGTCATACGCTTCATAGATCCTTATCATATAATTAGTATGGGCTCTTTTATATTGTAAGTTACATTTCCTGGAAACCGTAACTTATAAATTTGTATGGGCATTTTTATAAGTTAAGGTACGATTTGTGATGATAGAGTAGTGGTAGTTTAGTTTTACTTTCCTGCTCTTACTTTCTGTTCCTTTACTTACTTTACCGTACTGTACTTGTTCTACTTACTCAGTTTTATACCTTACTTTTTGTACTTGTTCTTCTTACATAGAACTGTTAGAGTAGAACTACTATTACTGCTCATTTACTTGTTATCATAGTGCCACTGCCACCTGTTTATACTTGATACCCCTTATTGTCCTCCGCTTCGTCCTCCCGCACGGTGCCTAGGAGTTGTGGGGCTAGGTGTGGAGGAAACGACTTAGTCTTCTTGACTAATGGTCGGTGACCAAACTATTTTTAGGAGCTCGAGGAGATGGAGCGCCAGCACGACCAGCAGGACGAGATGGCCGGACGTGAGGAGCTGATACCACCGACTACTACTACTACTGCAGAGTTACCTCAGGTGGGATGATTTGGTGATGATAGATATTTTTTGCTATTTAGAGTTGAGAGAGAGAGATTTGATTTGATGTACTGGGCATAAGCCCTTATTACTCTCCATTTTATTTCTGTACTCATTTGGACTGATATTTTCCTTTCATATATTATATATATGTGCTGTGACTGTGGACTAGTTATGATTTTCCTTTACCGCTATACTTCTTTTCTCATATTATCCTACAGGTTTATGATCATACTAGCCGGCAAAATCGACGTGTTGCGGTGTCGACTAACCCATACGTTAGTGACACCATAAGACGGCGGTTCTAGGCATAAGACTCGGTAGCCTCCTTGGTAAAAGGGAGCGGGAGGGGGGGGGGGGGGTCTTACATGGTTTGTCTCCATGTTAAGGTTATAGTTGCTTTAAGATTTTCATTCCTATGGATTTGTAAAAGAGTTATTAAAGTTTTTTTGATTTTTTTTACTAAGATTTATTTTTAGTATGTAAACCCTTTTTGTTTTTTTAAATTTTATTTCAACTTTTTTAGCACTTTTATGAACTCTTAAAAATGAAAATGTTATAATTTTAATTTTTGAGCACCTTTTATTTTAGCTTTATTTTGAAAAACTTTTGTTCTTTTAGTTTTGATTTGCTTTTGTTGTGTTTTTTGAAAAATCTAAGTATAAAAAGTAGTTGTTTTAATTTTTAGTTAACTTTCATTTTGTTTTTAATTTGTGTGTGAGTGTATGAGTTAGTTTTTCACTTGGTTCTTTAAGATTTCATGAAGTGTGTGTGAGTGTATGAGCTTAATTTTTCATGCTTCCTTTTATTGCTTTCTTCAAATCATGTAGAGTGTGTGTGTGTATGGGAGATAAATTTTCATGCTTTCTTTTATTGCTTTCTTCAAATCATGTAGTGTGTGTGTGTGTAGGAGATAAATTTTCATGCTTTCTTTCATCGCTTTCTTCAAATTATGTAGAGTGTGTTGTGTGTGCGCATTTATTTCCGCCCACTCGTTAAGAGTTAAATGACGTGTTTTTATTTCCCGCCTACTCGTTTGAGTAGGATTTGTAATTTTTCTTTTTTTCTTTTTCGCCTACTCGTTAAGAGTTAAATGGCGCGCCCTTATTTTCCTCCTACTCGTTTGAGTAGGACTTGTAATTTTTCTTTTTTTTGTAACTTAGTTTTTTGTTTATTTATAATTTGAAGTGTGTGTGAGTTCTCTTTTTAGCTAACTTTTCTGTTTTCTAAATGTTTGTTATTTTCATGTCTTCTTCTAATAATCATTTAGCATTTAATTATGAACTCGCGCCTCATCAAATTATAAAGACGTCCCCATACCGATGTGTGGCTAATCGTTATTAGCCTCGACATTGAAGAGCATTGGGACATCAAAAAATGAATTTAAATAATTAAAGTTCTTAATTTTCACTTTAATTTTTAGACTTAAGGTTTACCCCGGGTTAACAATGCGTAGGACCACAAATCGATGTGTGGGCCCTATTTTCGTTATCCATACACTAGCTAGCCGAGAGGCCGTGCGTATGGACAGATCACCCCTGGGTAAAGAGAGTTGCGTGCATACCCTCGAAAGAGGACAAACGTAATTCTTCCGGATTGGGTTCCCCACCCAATAACGGGGTTCTTAGCGTAAAGCGGGCGTTAAGAGGAATCCTTCGTTGGACTAACGTTCGGTCGAATAGTCTTAGCGTTCAGGTGAGCGATATCCCTATAGCTAGGTGAGCTCATATCTGTGGAACCTCCACGGCCAAGTTGCCTTTTATTAATTGGAAATCTAAGTTCAATAATTATTAAAAGTTATTTTATTCTTAATCCGATTCGATGCCGAGCGTTAACCCTTCATCGAATTTTTATAAATCGTTTTTGCACTTTCTTTTCTTTAGCTAATTAAAATCTCCGCCTTACTTTCAGTAAAATAATAGTCCCCCTGGAGGAGTAAGAATAATAACCCGACCCCGAAACAATACGACCTTGGTATTCTCCCGAATATCGAGTACTACTTGCAATAGGTGCACTTACCTACCTTAGCAAGCCCGCATCGATTGACTCATCGAACCAACCACAATAAAAGTCTATTCGCGGGCCATCAAAGTATACGTGTATTTACTGTGTTTTTTTCCGACTTTTCAGCAAAATTTTAGAAAACAAAAAGAAGCTAAGTTAGGAGATGTATATATAAAAGGAACATTTTATTCCGGAAAACTAACTATAAATAATGAAAATAAACTAAATGACCTAAATAGCGTACGTAAAAATACATATATTTTCAACTTATCATTTATTCTAGAGGGGGGGGGGGGTGAATAGAGTGTTTTAAAAATTTTGAGTTATTTTTATAGCAGATTAAAATAGGTGATATATATATATATATAAGAAAAGAAAATATATATATCACAGCACAACAAAATAAAGAATAGAGCAAAACCAGACGATACAAGGAAATTTATAGTGCTTCCCCACTAAACCTGGATACATCCACTCTTCTACCATCCTGGTAGGAATCCACTACAGGTTTTTGATCAGATGCACTGCCACCACGGGTTTTTGCTCAGGTGCCCTGTCCCTACAAGATCTATTTTCAAGGGAGATCTAGCAACCCTTTGAGCTTTTGATCAGGTGCCCAAAAACCAAACTAAGTATTTTGATTAGGATACTTAACAACCAAAGGGATAACTTTTGAAGGGAGTTAGAAACCCTTTTACAGTAAAGTAGAAAGAAATTTGATATTGTCTTCTCTTTCTGAATGCTCTGAGAAGACTAGTGGATTACTGTTGTTATCAAATCTCCCCCTGAGATGTAGAATGGTTCAGGAGAATGGAAGCTTTTCTCAGGGTGTAGGCCTTCAGATTGCTTGTTGATCATCAGGATGCTTTTAGATAGATGTTGATGGATTATGTCTTGAAAGCCCTGAAGAAAAAACTGATGAAAAACTCGAGTTGTATCTGAGTTATTCTTCTTTATATTTTCTGTATAGAATTCTTTCTGTCACAGCTAACTGACTTCCTTCTCACATGAAAAAGAAATAATCCTTATATATTCCATGCAGATTTCAGCCTTTGAATTTTGAATTCCTTTCCTTTACTGACTGCAGAAATTATGGGAATTGAACGGCTGGAATGTCTTTAATGAGTTTCCTCAACTGTCCCAATAAAATAAGCCAAGTAATAACTCTGTGAAGGCCATAATTAATGGTGCCATGGAACGACTATATTCATAAGAATATTGTGCATTAATTATCAGAGCATTACATACATATTATAATATAATTTGAAAATCATTTGCCTTAGTCGAAATGAAATCAATCAGAGAAATAGTCGAACTTAACCTGGGAGAAATTAGTCGAACTCTGCAAATTCTCGTCGATCTGAGATCCAAATTCATTTAACTGAAACTGGGAGAAATTAGTCAAACTCAGTGAATTCTCGTTGACCTGAGATCCAAATTCGTCGAACTGAAACCTCTCCATCGTCGAGCTGAGCTCTAAGATCGTTGACCAGAAAATTAACTTGCCAAACTGAGCTCCAAGTTCGTCGAACAGAGATAGTCTTTCGTCGAGCTGAACAACTGAGGTGAGATCGAAGTTCGTCGATCTCAGCTAGGCTTCCGTCGAACTCAACTCAGTGATAAAACTGGAGTTCGTCGATCTGAGATCGACGAAAGTCGAGCTCTGTTCAGCTAATCTTCGAACGACTTTCTGTCTCTTAGAAAACTGCTTTTCTCTGGAGGTCTTCTGTTTCTAAGTCTTCTGAAGGTGAGAACCAATCAATCTAGGCTGTTGACTGACCTTGACCCTGATAAAAACCTATGACCCTAGACTATACAAGTTGGGTCATCTAATAATCCTAATAGTGGTCCTAGCCCAAATCAACCCTAAACATAGGTGGGATTCCAACAATCTTCCCATATTTGGGTGAGGTCACTATGAACAACATAAAAAAATCACAAAACACAAAATAATATCTGGCATAATTATAATGTTTCAGCAGATATATAGGCAAGGTGTCTTGTGAAATATTTACAGCAAATAATAAATAAGTTAAAAAAAGAAGTGGAAAATCTGTCAAACTTTCTTTGTAGCATCATGTGAAGTTTCAAAGGATGGTTTAGTGAAGATTATCTCTCTCTTGGGATCAGCTGCTTCTCTTATAGTCATCTTCATGTCTTCTGCTCGAGGAACATTCACAGAAGCAGCTCTTGGCATAACTACTTCAGAATGTAAAGTCATATAAGAATCAACATTAAAAATTTTTGTACTTGATATTTATCTTGTTCTTTCTTTCTGTAAGAAGACATAGTTGAATATTGAGAAGTATCTTTGCCTTCTTCCTTGGCTTTTATGATCTGTGAAAGAGCTATCAGCTCATTAAATCTGGCCATTATAGAATTTTGATCCATTTCAGGATCATATGTTGGAGAGAGTGGCCTTTTTAGACTGGAATCTCCTTTCTGATTTTCTTCTGATTTCTATTGTTGACAGTTGTGCTTCTTGTATCGTTGTTTACTACTTTGAGAACTGTGCTGTTGTTTGCTGCTGCTGTAAGATGGTCTGGATTGATAAGAAGTAGTAGACTTTTGAACTTGAGAAGTATTTCCTGCTAATCCTGCTGCAGGAGGAGGAGGAGGAGGAGGTCCTCTCCAAGGCTTCTTAGGAGGAGAATTATATCTCTTCATTTTCTTTCTTCTCTTTTGTTCATTCTTAGAAAGTCTCATCTAGTAGGGAGTATCTAGAGTGAGAGTAATGTTATGCAGAATGTAGTAGAGAGTATCTGCTATGGGATTTGGTTTTGGTGCAGCATTTATTGGAGCCATTCTCTTCTTAAAGTTCCTTTTCTTGGAACTGGAGTCATCTGACTCATCAGATTCATCATCATCATCATCATCATCATCATCAAATTCATTTACAGGATTATCATACAAAGCATTAATCTGTTTAAGAAAAGCATCATACAATACAGGAAGAGCCTGTGGCTATATGTTTGTGTCCATAATTTCAGCCTGTGGCTGTTCAGCTACATATTCTTCTTCAGCTACAGGAACCTTTCCTCAAGTTAATCTCGAGTAGTCGAAGGGATAAAGTGCTCTAAGAAAGATTTAGAAAACTCACTCCAACTAATATCCGTGTAGACTCTTCCTTGGAAGGTGGAGCCCGTGAGAGACTTCCACCACCTTTTTGCATGCAACTCCAAAAGTGTCACTACCATGGTCACAGCCATATTGCTCAGACATCTAATTCCTGCCAACAGTTCCTTCACGGTGTCGATCCATTCCTTTGTACACACTGCCGACTCCGTCCCAAGGTAGGCAGGAGGGGAGAGAGCTCGGAAGGTGCTCAACCAATTAGAGCCCGATGCTTATTGTTGTACGGGGGCTTGTTGGGACCTAAAGGCATCCAAGATAGCTGTGAGTGTCTGTCCTAGCTACAATTGCTAAAATTATGTGGGTACGGAAGGGGTGGGAGTGCCCCCCACTAGCTCAACATACACTGGGATCTACACGTAAGGTACAAACTTAAGGTCAGGTTTGCTAATATTAAGGTCAAAGTTGGACATACTTAGTGTGAATTACATAGGAGCACACCACTACTTCTGCTAAGTCAGTTAGTCCCCAAACTGACTAATCGAACGGGGGTGGAATCACTGTTGAGTGACTTCTTAAGTTCAGGATCGTAGCAAATTGATACCAATTGTAAGACCACCCTCCCGGAACACAAAACACGACACGAGGGGAGTCTTATGCACAGAACAGCTGCCTTGCAGTAGCATTAGAACTCGGGCTAACCTGTACAACAAGATGCCTATTCTGCCGACTATAATCAATATCAAACATTGCCAACCCAACCAAGATAATATAACAGAAGTCAAATCCACACATAAGTAAACAGTCCAAAAGTACATCAAATAAAAGAAGCATCCACATGTGAAAGAAATCTGTTGTCGACCTAAATCACGTAGAGGGGGGTGAATAGGTGGTTTGTGCGTCTTTTGCGGAATAAAAATTAATTAGAGCACTGCACAGAAATATCTACCAATATCACAGATGACACAAGATGTATAGTGGTTCCCCAACCTTGGGTACATCCACTTTCCCTCACTGATCTAGCAATCAACTAGACTCGGATACTCCACTATCTCGGATCACAAATCGATCCTACCCTCGGAACAAAGTTCCTACAAACTCGATCCAACAAAACAGATCTACACCTCGGAAGATGGCACTTCCTACAAACTCGGAGTAAAAAACTCCTACACTCGGAGAAGATTTCTCCTACAAAATTAATAAAGTGTTTACAAGAATACAAACAGTAAATCGCTCAGATCTGAAGGGAATGGGCCAGGATCTTCTTCTTTTCAACTTTGTAGCTTTTTCAGAAATCAGTGAAGAAGGTCTCGGCCTCGATCTGGATCTACTTCCTTTTACAGAAATTGAGAGAGAGTATGATCAGTGAAGTCGATCTCGATCTGTAACTTTTCTTCAGAGTAAACCTCTGAAAGTAGAAGCTTTGGCCGGAGAAGAAGGCGGCGGCGGCGGCTTCCATTTCGCGAGAGTCAGAGAGAGGCGGCTGAAGAATCTTTCTCGAAAAAAAAGATTACAAGAAAGCTTTGAGAAAACTTAGGGTTTGTCATTTTTTGATAAGACCTTATATAGGAGAGACTAACGGTCATAATCAGTCTTAATGATGTACACGTGTACCAATCATGTCGCGTGATTTGAAAAATCCCGTCAGAAAAATGACTTAGAAAATTTTCGGAAATATTTGGCCAACTACACGAGTAAGTCAATAACTACTCGAGTAGTTGAATAGCTACTCGAGTATATCATTGGAAACATACCCTAGTAAGAATAAACAGACTACTCGAGTATATAGAGATCAGCTACTCGAGTATATAGACAAAACTACTCGAGTATACGAAGTGACCTACTCGAGTATATTGAGGATCTACTCGAGTACTGGGAGAGCTACTCGAGTATATACATAACCTACTCGAGTATATGAAGTACTACTCGAGTGGAATACTTAAAAAGGATTCTGAGGTCTGCTGGCAACTACTCGAGTAGTTGAACTAAACTACTCGAGAGGAAGTAACCTACTCGAGTAGGTGAATCTTCTACTCGAGTAAAAGACTTAGAAAAAGAATTCTGGAGTAGGGAAACTGCAAGGTACACGGGTGACACAAGAACTACTCGAGTAGGTAAAATGAACTACTCGAGTATGTTTCTATCTACTCGAGTATGTGAGTAAACTTAATCGAGTATATGACTTAGAGAAATTTAGATGAGAGAAAAAAAAACTTATGCTACTCGGGTATAATAAGTAATCTACTCGAGTATATAAGCATGCTACTCGAGTATATGACTTGATCTACTCGAGTAGGTGGCTTAGCTACTCGAGTATATTACTATGTCTACTCGAGTACACGATTCCTTAACTCGAGTAACTTATACCCAGACTACTCGAGTATATGAAAGCTCTACTCGAGTAAAACACTTAGAGATTTTCTGATATTGGAAAAACTGATTCTTCTAGAGTAGCCAACTTCCAATGCCTTTCCCATAGTCCAATAGCTTGAATATGAAGTGTATCCCAATAGAGAGACCACACATGAGTCAACACCTTGGAATATGCAATGAGGGATTACATTGCACAGTTCCTGTGTTTGGTGACCCACTGTGGACTGACATTGGTCTACACTTCCCAGTGAAACTCCTGCAAACATATAGCTCAAACCAAGCATCAAATACAACTTAATTCATCTTAGTTCCAGGGTGACTTCATCAAATCTGGATTCATGTGGATGAAATACCCAACAATCTCCCCCTTTTTGTTGAAGTAAGAACCCTTTACACTAAGGTGAATTATGGACATAAAAGAAACTAAGTAGAAAAATATGAGCAGGTAGGCAAAGGACAATGAAAAAGATAATTAGACAGAATGAAGAATTGTATATATATAAGTTTCCAAAAACATCAAGTCTATAATTGTCATTTCAATTTCTCATCATCTTTTAGGTTTGGGCTTGGGATTGCTGCTTATCCATCTTCTCTTGTTGTCTCCTTAGGTAGCCGAATGGCTTTGGGAAGTACTTAGGAGGCCTTGGAGGAGCAGCAGGGTTGAAAGATATGGTACCTAAACACCTAGAGGGGGGGGGGGGTGAATAGGTGACCTAATCCTTTTCTAACTTTGTTGGCAGCCACTTAGTTAAATCACAGAGTTTTAACTACTTTTGCACAGCAAACAGCAATAACAAAACATACACAACACAATCACAGTACAACACACAGTGTTTTATAGTGGTTCCCCAAGATATGGGTACATCCACTTTCCCCCTTCGCCTATCTAGCAGTGTACTAGATTCGGCCAAACTCCTGCACTGTCTCAGAACCCAATTTGGTTCCTACACCTCAGGCCCAAAGCCTTACAACTCAGCTTTATCCCAAAGCCTACACTCAGCCAATCAAGGCCTACACTCAGCCAATCCAAGGCCTACACTCAGCCAACAAGGCCTACACTCAGAGATCTCAATCTCCTACACTCAGGCTAACAAGCCCTACCCTCAGCCTTTATAAATATAGGCTTACAATCACTCAGATCCAAAGGATCCTACAAGTTAAAAAGATGTTACAAAATATAACTCTACAACTCAGAAAGATAAGAGGGGAGTTGAGAGATTCTTGATGAGTTCTTGGAAGAACTCAGCTGGATCCAATCTGACTTAGCTTTCTTCAAAGCCTCTTGAGTAGAACTGAATAAGACTGAATCCTCTGCAGTTGTTCCTTGACCTCTGCTTCTTAAGAATCAGAATTGAATCTGAATCCTTCTTCTCAGCCTAGTTCCAGAGGCTGATTTCTTGGATGGAGCCCTCTCTCTCCAACTTCCTAGATCTGCACTTGGACTGCAAGATCTTCTTGTGTTGATACTCAGTATCTCACTTTTCTGATTACTTGAATAATCTGTACCACTTGTTAATCACTTGATCAACTCTTTCAACAACCACAACCACACTTCCTGTAAACTGTGGATGCCTATTTATAGGCCTTCTTCATGGTAACCGGCTGGTCCGGTTCATAACTGACTTCTGACATCTCTGACAGTTGCTGTAGACCGGCTGGATCGGCAGCTGTCATGTCAACCAGTCACTTCTTGAAAATCTCTAACAGTCAGTAAGTGTCGAGACTTTCTGTCTTTAAGTGTCGACACTTATAGACCAAGTGTCGACACATGCTTTGTAAGTGTCGACACAAGTCTACAAGGTGTCGACACATATCCTTGTATGTCTCGACACAGATTCTTCTTCATGTGTCAACACTGAAATTGAGTGTCGACACAAGTACTTGTTCTTCTAGCTTTTGCTGAATTCTTCTCTGTGTCGACACATCTCCTTTGTGTCGACACATCTTCTTGTGTTGAATCTGTCAAGTGTCGACACTGCTTCTTGGTGTCGACACATAGTCTTCTATGTTGAATCTTGCTGAGTGTCGACACAGCTCCTTGTGTCGACACACCTTCTTGTTGTTGAGACTTCAGCTGAGTGTCGACACATTCCCATAGTGTCGACACTTGGACTTAGAATAATTTGTTGTTCTTTCTGTTCATTGCTAAGTGTCGACACAGCTCCATGTGTCGACACTTTCTTCAAGTGTTGAGTCTTCAGCTGTGTGTCGACACATTGTTCTGGGTGTCGACACATACTTCAAATGTTGACTCTTCTGTTGAGTGTCGACATATTGTGTTGAGTGTCGACACTTACTTCAAATGCTGACTCTTCTGCATAGTGTCGACACATTGTGTTGAGTGTCGACACTTATACTTAGACTCTGCAGACTTTTGCTGAGTGTCGACACAGCTCCAAGTGTCGACACTTTCTGGTGTAGACTCAGCTTCACTGGGTGTCGACACAGCTCCTTGTGTCGACACTTACTGTCTGCACTTTTCTTCACTGAGTGTCGACACAGCTCCAAGTGTCGACACAAGCTTTCTCAAGTGTCGACACTTTCCCTCTAGGTGTCGACACATGGACTTAGAAACTTTTTGCTTCAGTCCAGTACTTTCTTAACCTGCATAAGTAACTCAAACATACATCAAATACATTATGATGTATATCATTGAGTTGGGTGAGGCTTCTTCAAATCAGGTACATTTGACCAATGTACCCAACAATCTCCCCCTATTTGGAGAAGTCATAACCCTTAGTCAATGATATACACCATCCATAATTAAAATTACTAAATGATGTACAGCAGATTATATTCAGTAGGGTAAACATAAACATGTAGAAATACACACATGTATACACATTCATCATTTCAGAACAATCAAGAAATAGACACATTTACAGAACAATCATGAAATATATTTATCATTATTGTTCTAACATTTTTCTTATACATCTTCAATGTTTTACAAAAATGTTTTACATTAAAAAGGATTGCAACATAATCTTCAAGTAAAATCCTAATCTATTTCTGATCAGGTTCCTTGATAATAATTCCCTTTCCAGCTTGGACTTGAGCTTTGACAGGGGCTTCAACAGTTGCAGCATCAGCAGGCTTCTTTCCTTTTAAGTCCTTCTTCTTCAGCTCTTCTGCTCTGATTTTCTGTCTCTCAAAATAGTGGTATGGCTTGGGGAAGTACTTGATAGGCTCCACAGCAGTAGGAGGTAGCTTTCCCATCTTAGCCTTCCTTCTGAATTGTACTATAGCCTCCTGCCTGATCTCATGCTTTCTCCATTCTGCCTCAGAGAACCATTTGTTCCTGTCATTCATGTTGTCTTTGGCATCTTTCCAGGCAGTTAGAATTATATTTCTAGAGGTAGGGCTCCATTGTTCAAAATCTGGCTTTTGTTCTGCTTGTTCCCTAAACCTCTTTTTAGACAGCCTTGTCTCTTCTTCTTTGTTCAGAGCCTCTTGCAGAGCTTCAGAAATAGGTTGAACAACCTTCTCAATATGAACATTGGCCTTGCCCTCAGTTGGGCTATACATTGTGCTGACATCTGCTTGAACCATGTCAAAATCTGGAGGTGGATAAATCACTTGAGCTACTTCTGCTTGCTCACCTCCAAGATATGCAGTTTGAATTCCTGATTTAGCCACATTATCATCATCACAAAGTGGAGGATAGCCCAGTGTAGCTCTGATGGAGTTAGATATCCATTTGGCAATGTCAGAGCTAGCTTTGACTAATACTCTCTCCCCCTTTATGACTTCTCTGGCCATATGGTCTCTGACATCATCCTTTTGAAACCTTATTTGACTGTCCAAATATCTTATGCCCTCTTTAAAGAATGGTTTCAGCTTTATAAGTTGTTCTGATATAGCTTTCTGGGAATCTTTAATTGCAGTCTTGACAGCAGTAATCTCAGCTTGGAATACTTTATCAAAGTCAGCCTTAACTGCAGCAGCAGAGGTAGAAGGTTCATCAGACTTATTCTTCAACTCAGTGACTATATCATTGTGGGAGGCAGTCAAATTATCATTCATTCTTAACTGATTCTCTAGCACATATCCTTGCTTTAATGTTATATCATCTACCCGAGCCTTGATCTTCTCCTGGTGAGTTGCCAAATAGACTACTGCATTCCCACCCTTGTGGAAGCAGTCAGTCATCTCCTTCTTGTTCAGGTTCATTTCAAACCTTATAGATTTTATATCTTGTGCAAGATCAAACTGTAGGGACTTGTGCCCTTCATCTACATAAGCCTCTATTGCCTTCCTTTGCTCATCCAACTTGATCTGCATGGCAATCATCAAAGCACTATAATCAACTGTTGGAGCTTGTTGAACTATAGGCTGTGGGGCTATAGATTGCAAGGCTTTCTTGTAACTCTGGCTTCTCCTTTTGAAGACATAGAGTTTCTTCTTCTTGGCCCTAGCACTCTCCTCATCTTCAGAGGCAGAAGTGCTGGCAATATCAACCCTGTCCTTAGGGCTTTGAGGCTTCTCAGGTTGCACATCAGGTGCTTGCTCAGTTTCTAGCCTAATAGGCTCTTCCAGAACTGTCAGTTGCTCCCCCTCAGCAGCAGCGCTCTTATCTTCAGCAGCAGCATCCTTGTCCATATCAAAATCTTCTTGATCTAGATTTAGGAATAAATCCTCCATTGTATATTCAGGTGGAGATGGAGCTGGAGACAGTCTTTGCTCTTCAACCACTGACTCAGGTACCACTTCTTGTGCAGCAGATTTGTCTTCTAAAACAACATCTGGAACTTGACTGTCTAGCTGAGTTTGCTGATGGACATCAGACAAATTAGCATCTTCTATAATATAGTCTAAAGTTTTTAGGTCAGTGAGTACCTCTTGGATAATGATGGTGGCTTGCTCACTGTCCAGAGTAGATGGTTCTTCTACTACTGGAAGCTCCCCCTGGCTGTGATCCCTATGGATGGGGCTAGCTTGAGGCAGCTCCCCCTGGATCTCAGCATTATCTGCAGCAGCAGGGGTCTTCTCTGCAGTCACATCCTCTTGGTCATCAGGAGTGAAGACAACATGTTCTTCACTATCAGAACTGCTGGAGGACTCTTGTGCCATAGCAGCAGTTTTTATCTTCTTCTTAGGAGGAATCTCCTTCTCAGTTACTGGCTTCTCTGGGGTTGCCACTTCCTTGGACAACACCCTATCCCATCTGGAAAATATCCTTTGGTCCATCTTCCTCATGTGGTTGATCTTGCTTCCAGCAGCATTGCTCATTACCTCTAGTATTGTACCAGCTAGGTAGAGACTGATAATTCTGCCCAGATTGGGCTTCTTCAAGCTTTCCTTGATCTTGTCAAGAACCACTAGAGACCAGTCTGTTCTTAGAGTAAAGATTATTCTGGTCATAATTTCAAACATAGAGGCAGACACCCTGTCATGCCCTCCTGGCTTACTGAGAATAACCTTGCCCACAATTTCAGACATGAATTTTCCTTGACTGTTCATGCCTTTCCTGTTGAATACCGAGCCTATCTTCATCTTGGGATCAAGACCACACCAGGTTAAAGCTTCCCTGGTCTTTGAAGCAGTTACTTCTTCTTCATCTTGAGTCTTGGGTAGCTGGAGTACCTTCCTCAGACATTTTGGAGAAATCTTGACCTTAGATCCATGAACTCTGGATTTGATCCTGTATCCAGATTCATCTACAGCAGCTCCATTAAGGAATTCAAGAACTTCCTTCTTCCAAATCTTTGTTGGTTCTGAAACCAAGTATTCTAGTCCAGAATTGGCGACTAGGGTTATCACCGATTGGATTTCTTGATCTGCGTCGTCAAACGCGCCGCGCACCAGCTCATAGCCCTCGTTCACGTTCTCCTCAAGCTTAGGAGCCATTAGGGTTTGGAGAATTTGTCTTTAGAAAAGAGAAGTGTCGACACAATAGTTTTGGTCTCGAAACTTTGAAAGCGTGTCGACAAACAAAGACAGAACCCTATTTATACCTTCCTGATTTTGAAGATGAACAGGCGGGACAGCTAGCTTAACATGTGTCGAAACTGGCAATAAGTGTCGACACTGTCTTATAATGTCTCGACACATATGTGTCGACACAAAGTTTAGGCTACAGAATTTATGTGTCGACACTTGGTTATGTGTCGACACAACATAACTCGACACATTGTCGAGACTTTACTTAGAAAAATTCTGAAAACTTAAGTGTCGACACCATATTGAATGTGTCGACACCTACTTAACATGTGTCGACACTAACATTCTGAAGTGTCGACACCACATTCCTAGATGTGTCGACACCATATTCCTGAAGTGTTGACACCACTATTCTGTGTCGACATAGACTTGTCTATGTGTCGACACCTTTTTACTTAGCCAATTTTCTATTCTGTAAACTTAGTCTAAGTTTATCATTCCTAGTTCAATTTTGAATCTATTGAACTTAGCTTCTTCTAAGGGCTTAGTAAACATATCAGCTACTTGTTCATCTGTTTTAACATATTCAAGTGAAATATCTTCTCTTTCTACATGTTCTCTAAGAAAGTGATATTTAATCTCAATATGTTTAGTTCTACTATGAGATACAGGGTTATTAGCTATTGAAATAGCACTTGTAGAATCACAGTAAAGTGGAGTTCTACTTACCTGAAATCCATAGTCCTCTAGCTGATGTTGAATCCACAGAAGTTGAGCACAGCAACTTCCTGCAGCCACATATTCTGACTCAGCTGTGGAGATTGCCACACTAGTCTGCTTTTTGCTGCTCCATGAAATTAGTCTTCCACCTAGGAATTGACAGGTTCCAGTAGTGCTCTTTCTATCCTCTTTGCATCCTGCAAAGTCTGCATCTGAATAACCTGTTAGATCAAAGTCTCCATTCCTAGGGTACCAGAGGCCTAGATAGGGAGTGCCCTTTAGATATCTCAAAATTCTCTTGACTGCAGTCAAGTGAGACTCTTTAGGGCAGGCTTGATTCCTTGCACAAACACATGTAGCATACATGATGTCTGGTCTACTAGCAGTCAAGTATAATAGGGAGCCAACTATCCCTCTATACAAGGTTTCATCTACAGGTTTCCCTGCATCATCCTTGCTAAGAGACATACTTGACCCCATAGGAGTCTTCATGGTACAGGATGAATCCATACCATACTTCCTTATGAGTTCTAGGGTGAACTTTGACTGATAAATGGACAAACCACTCTCAGTCTGTTTAACTTGGAGACCCAAGAAAAACTTCAGCTCTCCCATACTACTCATTTCAAACTGACCTTGCATAAGTTTTGCAAACTTTTTGCAAAGGCTGCTTTCAGTAGACCCAAATATAATGTCATCTACATATATTTGGACTAGTATGACTTTGCCTCTAGATTCCCTAAGGAATAGAGTCTTATCTATTTTCCCCCTTGAGAACTTGTTCTCAATGAGGAAACTAGATAGGGTTTCATACCAAGCCCTAGGGGCTTGCTTTAACCCATATAAAGCTTTCCTAAGTCTATAGACATAATGAGGTAGAGTTGGATCAACAAAACCTGAAGGCTGCTCCACATAGACTTCTTCTTTCAAATTACCATTTAGGAATGCTGACTTGACATCCATTTGGTATACCTTGAATCCTTGATAGGTTGCATAGGCCAAGAACATTCTTATGGCTTCCAGTCTAGCTACTGGAGCAAAGGTTTGATCAAAATCAATACCTTCTTCTTGCATATATCCTTTAGCAACCAGTCTAGCTTTATTCTTAATGATGACACCTTGTTCATCCATCTTATTCCTGTAGATCCACTTAACTCCTATTACATTGTGGTCTTTAGGTTTAGGAACAAGTTCCCAAACCTTGCACCTCTTGAACTGATTAAGCTCTTCTTGCATTGCTTCAGTCCATTGTGGATCCATTATTGCTTCTTCAAATCTTTTAGGTTCAACTTGAGATAAAAAGCTGGAATAGATTGCAGCATTCATGTTTCTACTCCTGGTTTGTACTCCTTGTCTTGGATCTCCAATAATCATCTCTACTGGATGATCTCTAAGATGCCTGTGGGCTGGAGGCATCCTCACTTCAGGTTGAACCACTTCAGCATCTGCATCATGCTGTATTCCTTGGATTTTTTCAGCAATTGGCACATGTAGTTCTCCCCCTGGACAGCAGCTACTCTCCTCTCCTTGCTATCATACAGCAGGCACTTCTTCTATAGTCAGCTTGTCCATTGTCTTTGTCAAACCTGTGGGGCTGCATACATTGCTAGACAACTCATTATTAATAAGTTTAGTCTCATCAAAAACTACATGCACTGATTCTTCTACAACTTGTGTAGTCAAGTTGTAGACTCTATAAGCCTTACTATTATTGTTGTACCCAACAAAAATTCCCTCTTGGGACTTGGCAGCAAACTTAGTTCTGTAAGACTTCCCATTGTTAAGTATGTAGCATTTACAACCAAAGATCCTAAAATAGGATAGGTTTGGTTTCCTGCCTTTCACTACTTCATAGGGGGTCTTGTTTAGCCCTTTAGTGATGGTAGCCCTATTTATAACATGACATGCAGTGTTAACTACTTCAGCCCAGAAATACTTAGGCAGTGATGTATCACTTAGTAGGGTTCTACTAGCTTCTATCAAGGTCCTATTTTTCCTCTCGGCAATGCCATTTTGCTGAGGTGTTCTAGGTGAAGAGAATTCTTGAAATATCCCAAAGTCTTCACATAGTTTTGTCATGCTTTCAGATTGAAACTCAGTACCATGGTCACTTCTAATTTTGACCACAGTACTATTAAGTTCATTCTGAATTTGCTTGACAAAGCTGTAGAAGACACTAGGTGTTTCAGATTTCTGTCTTAAGAAGAACACCCAGGAAAACCTTGAGTAGTCATCTACAACTACAAGGGTATAGACCTTCCTACCTAAGCTGTGAACTGGCATTGGACCAAAGAGATCCAAATGCAAGAGGTACAAACACCTCACAGCATCTTTGTTATCTATGCTTCTAAAGGTGGATTTAGTCTGCTTGCCTTTTTGACAAGCTGAGCAAATGCCATCTTTAACACACTTAACTTGAGGACCATTCCTCACTAACTCTTTACTAAAGAGTTTGCTAATTATCTTGTAGTTAAGATGGGCCAGCCTCTTGTGCCATTTGACACAATGAGAGACTGTCTCATCAGCTACAAGACAAACTGGAGAACCATTGTTCTCAATCATAATGTCTAGGCAGTAGACATTTCTCTTCCTATAACCTGTCAAGATGATCTCTTGATCACTTGACCTCTTGATATGACAACAATTTTTAACAAATGAGATGTCATACCCTGCATCACTTAACTGACTTATACTTATTAGGTTGTGTTTCAACCCTTTAACATAAGCCACTTGAGTAATGGTAACTAAGTTTGAAGAAATTTTACCAAACCCTTTGATGATTCCTTTTTCAGAACCACCAAAGGTCACTTTAGGACCATTTTTGATTGGAATGTAGTCCTTCAGTAGTCCCCTAGTTCCAGTCATATGTCTGGAACATCCACTGTCCAAGTACCATGTAGGGGTATGGCCACTTGGACTCACCTGCAAAACAGATTAATGGACCTTAGAACCCAAAGCAATCTTGGGTCCTTGGTACTTGTTAGTCTGTAACTTGACAAAGCTACCTACTGGCTTTCCACCAGGTAGCTTGCAACTCACCTTGGCACTGGCATTGTACCAACAGTCCATTGCAAAATGGCCAATCTTGCCACAACACCAGCATTCAAACTTGTTGTACCTTTGCTTAGGAACTGCCTTGGTTGTCTTGACTACAGCAGGTTTGTTGAATGTTGGGGCTTTGCCCTTGGACTTAGACTTGGACTGCTCAGTCCCTGCAGGTCTAACAAAACCCAGTCCAGCCTTGCCTTTATGATGAACAAATTCATCAATTAAAGGTAGCACTGATTTAGGTTTTGAAAACCTAGCAACAAGCTCTCTTTCTTTCTGAAGATTGATCTCCAGTCTCTTAATTTGATCATTCTTATAGGTGATAGTTCCCATCTGAATCACAGTAATGTGTTTCAGCCTGGCTACCTCATTCAGTTTTTGATCAAATTGTTTCTCAAAATCTGTTGCAACAGCCTTGAGATCTGCAATCTCCTTTGCCTGACTTTTGGCTAGGGTCTTGCTTTTCTTGTAGGCTTGCAACAGTACCTTATATTCATCTATGAGCTGATGAATATCTTCCTCAGACTCAGATATATTCTCATCACTTGATGAAGAAAAATCTGATTCTGAACTAGAACAAGAAACTGAATTTAAACTTGAACTTTGTACCTGACTGGGTCCTGGCTGCTCCAGGATTTTGGCACTCTCTGTCAAAGCCATTAGCCCTTGGCAATGACTGTCTTCTTGTTCATAAATTGATTCCAAGATCTCCATGAATTCTTCCTCTTCTTCTTCTGCATACAGCCCTATGTAGGCTTCAGCCTCAGACTCAGTTTCTGAAGAAGATATATCTGATAGAGTCTTCTCCTTCTTAGCAACAAAAGACTTTTCTTTCTTTCCTTTGAAGTGAGTCTTTTTCCTGTCACCAGATTCCTTTCTCTTCTCTGGACAATCTGCAATAACATGGCCCTGTCTATTGCAGCAATAGCAAATAATCTTTGAACTAGTTGCCTTGCTTGATTTTGTCCTTTTCTTGTCATTCTTTGAAGACCTCTTTTTCTGATAAGAGTCTTCCTTTCCTTGTGATGTAGAAGGCCTTGACCTCCACTGTTTCTTTTTCAAAAACTTCTGAAAGTGTCTAGTGAAAGCAGCAAAGTCTTTATCACTTTCACTGCTCTTAGACTTTGTGCTGACAGACTCATCAGACTCTGATTCAACTACCTCTGGAGGTGGAGTTGAAGACTTATTCCTGCACTTTCTGGGAACTTCTGTCTTGAAAGCAACAGTTCTTTCTTTGTGCTCAATCCTTGTTGATTTCTCCTCCTCTTTTCTCACTGTTAACTGCATTTCATAAGACAAAAGCTTGCCAAACAGTGTGGGAGGAGGAATTTCCCCCAACTTAGTCATTTCTCTTATGGCACAGATCTTGGTGTCTCAATCTTTTGTTAGGGACCTTAAGAACTTGTCATTTAGTTCATAGTTAGTGAACTCTCTTCCATAAGACATGAGTTCATTAACTATCCTGTAAAATTTCTTATAGCACTCAGTGATGCTATCACCCTTTCCTTGCCTAAAGCTCTCATACTCCTGATTTAGCAAGGACTTCCTATCTTGCCTAACTTCTTCAGAACCTTCCATATAGACAATGAGAGTATCCCACATCTCTTTTGCTGTCTTACAGTGAATTAAGTTCTGAAAAGTGGCATCATCAATGGCACTTACTATTATATTCTGTGCCCTCTTGTCCATGGTGGCTAGGACAATTTCATCCTTAGTCATCTCAGAGAAATCCTTTGGAGTCCTCTGATTTGCATCCAATACTGAAATCTTCATTGGCACATAAGGCCCTTCCTTAACTGTAATGTAGATTCTAGGGTCAGAGGCTTCCATAAATAGCCTTACCCTCTCTTTCCAGATCCCAAAGATCTCTTTCCTGCATATGGGTAATTTCATGGAACCCAATTCCTTGTGATTCTCATAAGAACCCATGTTTCTTGATGTTCTTGAATTTCTTGAATCTGTGAATTGCCTTACACTGAATCTTCCAAACAGGATCTCCTCAGACTGTTAGTCCTTGTTTTGAGGAACCTCGCTTTGATACCACTTGAAAGATATGGTACCTAAACACCTAGAGGGGGGGGGGGGTGAATAGGTGACCTAATACTTTTCTAACTTTGTTGGCAGCCACTTAGTTAAATCACAGAGTTTTAACTACTTTTGCACAGCAAACAGCAATAACAAAACATACACAGCACAATCACAGTACATCACACAATGTTTTATAGTGGTTCCCCAAGATATGGGTACATCTACTTTCCCCCTTCGCCTATCTAGCAGTGTACTAGATTCGGCCAAACTCCTGCACTGTCTCAGAACCCAATTTGGTTCCTACACCTCAGGCCCAAAGCCTTACAACTCAGCTTTATCCCAAAGCCTACACTCAGCCAATCAAGGCCTACACTCAGCCAATCCAAGGCCTACACTCAGCTAACAAGGCCTACACTCAGAGATCTCAATCTCCTACACTCAGGCTAACAAGCCCTACCCTCAGCCTTTATAAATATAGGCTTACAATCACTCAGATCCAAAGGATCCTACAAGTTAAAAAGATGTTACAAAATATAACTCTACAACTCAGAAAGATAAGAGGGGAGTTGAGAGATTCTTGATGAGTTCTTGGAAGAACTCAGCTGGATCCAATCTGACTTAGCTTTCTTCAAAGCTTCTTGAGTAGAACTGAATAAGACTGAATCCTCTGCAGTTGTTCCTTGACCTCTGCTTCTTAAGAATCAGAATTGAATCTGAATCCTTCTTCTCAGCCTAGTTCCAGAGGCTGATTTCTTGGATGGAGCCCTCTCTCTCCAACTTCTTAGATCTGCACTTGGACTGCAAGATCTTCTTGTGTTGATACTCAGTATCTCACTTTTCTGATTACTTGAATAATCTGTACCACTTGTTAATCACTTGATCAACTCTTTCAACAACCACAACCACACTTCCTGTAAACTGTGGATACCTATTTATAGGCCTTCTTCATGGTAACCGGCTGGTCCGGTTCATAACTGACTTCTGACATCTCTGACAGTTGCTGTAGACCGGCTGGATCGGCAGCTGTCATGTCAACCAGTCACTTCTTGAAAATCTCTAACAGTCAGTAAGTGTCGAGACTTTCTGTCTTTAAGTGTCGACACTTATAGACCAAGTGTCGACACATGCTTTGTAAGTGTCGACACAAGTCTACAAGGTGTCGACACATATCCTTGTATGTCTCGACACAGATTCTTCTTCATGTGTCGACACTGAAATTGAGTGTCGACACAAGTACTTGTTCTTCTAGCTTTTGCTGAATTCTTCTCTGTGTCGACACATCTCCTTTGTGTCGACACATCTTCTTGTGTTGAATCTGTCAAGTGTCGACACTGCTTCTTGGTGTCGACACATAGTCTTCTATGTTGAATCTTGCTGAGTGTCGACACAGCTCCTTGTGTCGACACACCTTCTTGTTGTTGAGACTTCAGCTGAGTGTCGACACATTCCCATAGTGTCGACACTTGGACTTAGAATAATTTGTTGTTCTTTCTGTTCATTGCTAAGTGTCGACACAGCTCCATGTGTCGACACTTTCTTCAAGTGTTGAGTCTTCAGCTGTGTGTCGACACATTGTTCTGGGTGTCGACACATACTTCAAATGTTGACTCTTCTGTTGAGTGTCGACACATTGTGTTGAGTGTCGACACTTACTTCAAATGCTGACTCTTCTGCATAGTGTCGACACATTGTGTTGAGTGTCGACACTTATACTTAGACTCTGCAGACTTTTGCTGAGTGTCGACACAGCTCCAAGTGTCGACACTTTCTGGTGTAGACTCAGCTTCACTGGGTGTCGACATAGCTCCTTGTTTCGACACTTACTGTCTGCACTTTTCTTCACTGAGTGTCGACACAGCTCCAAGTGTCGACACAAGCTTTCTCAAGTGCCGACACTTTCCCTCTAGGTGTCAACACATGGACTTAGAAACTTTTTACTTCAGTCCAGTACTTTCTTAACCTACACAAGTAACTCAAACATACATCAAATACATTATGATGTATATCATTGAGTTGGGTGAGGCTTCTTCAAATCAGGTACATTTGACCAATGTACCCAACAAGGGTTATTTCTCCCAAACTCTCTGTCATGGATCTTTCTTTTTAACATGGATTTCTCATATAACTCCCATTTCTGGGAACTGTAGTGAAGGCTTCTGTTCTCACTGTGATCCATGATCAGCCTGAGAGTGTCCAAAATGAGAGACTTTGAAGTTGGAGACCAGGCTTCAGCATGTTCAGGGGCCTTAGAAGGAGCTGTCCTGCTGGCATAGGGGCCTTCACCATATTTCCTTTTCTTCTTGGTTCTGATCTCTGGAGGAGCTTGAAGGAATATATTAGCAGGATCGTCTTCCCAGCCTGGAACATAAGTATCTAGTGGAGCAACTGAGTCTCCAGGCCTGGGAGAGAAGGTAGGTTGAGGAGGAACAGCTGGAGCAGTGACATCTGTGGCTAGACGATTGAGATGATGGGGAATGAGGTTTGGGTCAACTGCAAGATCTGGCAAGATTTGGTTGTGCATCCAGACAGCAGTGTCATAGGTGTGAAATTTGACACTCTGTATCTAGGCAAGCACATCATCATGAATGGTCGTTATATGAGCTTCCCATTCAACTGTCTTTTGAGCAATAGATTTTTCTACCTGTTCTTTGCGTTCTTTTATCAAGCCCTCCCCCTTTCTGATTTCAACAGATACTATCTCTATGGTGTCATCTTTGAAGGACCCAACTTCTTCACAAATTGTCATCTTGTTGGCTTCAGTCCTCTTGTCTAGCTCAATCTGATTGTTTGCCAAGGTTACACCCTGTTCCATGACATTGCCAATACTAGTGATAGTATGGTCAAGAGCTTTACCACCAAGTTGGAACAGGTACTTTAGCTTGTCAGTGTTATGCTGAATTTCAACAAAACCTCTGCTCATCTCAGTTTCAAGAGCAGTGACCTTGTCAGTGACCACCTTTAGAGAGGTGTCAAAATAATGTCTTTGTTCTTGAAGAAGAATGGTAATACTTTGCAGCAGATCTGAGGAGGAGGAAACTGTAGCAGCAGCAGTAGAGGGAGCAGCAGTAGGGATAGGAGGAGTTACCCAAGGAGCTATTTCTTCAATAAGCACTGAGCTGAGAGCTCTGGTGGTAGGAATGACAACATCCAATTCTTCTGTACCATGGGGAATGGAGAAATCAAGGTTTTTGAGAGGGGCCTCAGCTGGCTCAGGAGAAGGCTCATCAGAAATGAAAATGGTGTCTGGCTTATCTGCTGGAGGAGGAGGAGAAGGTGTTGGAGTTCTGGCTGGAGAATGGGTAGGGGACTGTGCTGGAGACAAGTCTTTGTGAAGTTCAGTGGTTGGAGCTGGAGGAGATAGAGGAGGAGGGGGAAGCACATCTTCAGTGAGCTCTGCAATCATGGCATCTATTACAGCAGCTGTGGACAGAAGAGTTTCTTGAGGTACTTGATCTGAGGAAGTGGCTGGACTCTTTGGAGTATGAGGTAGGGATGGAATCTCTGGCCGAGAAGAGGGTTGCCTGACTGGGCTAGATGGAGCAGGCTCCCCCTCACTTGGTGCACCAGAGGAGCTGGCCACATGATGAGGAGAGGGAGATGGAGTCCTGTCCTTTGCAGCTGGAACTTCTGGAAGTTCTGAAACCTTTGTAGCTTGGGCAGAGTTCTGGAGCTTGAGATCCCATCTCTGAATTGAAGAGATGGAGACCTTCTTCATGTGGTGAAGTGGAGTCCCTTTTGAGAAGTTGAATACTTCAGGATTGGTTTCATGAAGGAGCAGAGATATGATTCTTGCGTAGTTGGGGGATTTCATGCTATCCTTTATCTTGTCCAGAATCAACATACCATATTGGTACTTCTTGCGGCATACAATGGCTTGCATTATATCGAAGAAGTATGAGGGAATGTCTCGGATGGAGTGAGTCTTGCACAGTAAAATTTTTCCAATAACATCAACCAAGAATTTGCCTTCTGCATTCATATCTGACCTTTTGAAATATTGAGCATCAGTGGAAAAGCCACAGAAAAGGGCTGTCCTGTCGGAATCCTCAGCAACAAGGTGATCCTCTTCATCAACAAGCGGCAAACGGAGAAGTTGAGAGATAGAGGTCTTGGTGAACTTGAGTTTCAAACCCTTGACTGTAGATTTTAGGACTTTGCCATTCCGTAGAACCTGAAGATTTGAGAAGAATTCTGCAACGTCGGGGAAGAGAACCCGACAGGGTTCTTGGAGGATGAAGGAGAGGCCAGCGGTGTCGAGGAGGATGAGGAGGTTGTGGAAATCATCGGAAAGCTCTGCAATACCGTCGGTGACGAGTTCGGAGCCGACGCCAATCTTGTGAGAAGTCGCCATGGAAGCGAATGCCGTGAGGAAATTAGAGAGAGAGCTCTGCAACTTCGGCGGAGGTGAGTCGGCAGGGTAGGCAAAGAGACATGGAGGGTACTCGAGAGATAGAAATGAAGTCGAGTAGGTTTGATGTTTCGGAATTTCATATATATATAACTCTTAATTTCCGCTAATTAAGTTTAAGAAAGAGGCGACATATAGCCTTGAGTGGCGAATAGAACAAATTTTGAAAAACTGGAAATCAGGACACGAGAGAGAGACAGGCTACTCGAGTAGATAAAGGAGCTACTCGAGTAGGTTGACTGGAGCTACTCGAGTATATAAGAAAAACTACCCGAGTAGATAAGGACTTACTCGAGTAGGTGAGAGACTTACTCGAGTAGGTATTGACTTACTCGAGTAGGTCAGACACTTACTCGTGTAGATCTTGACTTACTCGAGTAGGTCAGCAACTTACTCGAGTAGATCTTGACTTACTCGAGTAGGTTAGAAACTTACTCAAGTAGATCTTTAGGTACTCGAGTAGGTCAGTGCACGTACTTGAGTAGGTTCATTCATATACTCGAGTAGATCTTTAGATACTCGAGTATGTCTCATACTTCTCGAGTGGAATTTTGAAAAAGTTGAGGAGTAGAGTTTGACTGACCCTTTGCAATTGATTGCTTCTTAGTCATTCAGCCTTCTTTAGTCCTCTTTGTTGAGCATCCCAAGCTCTGTCTTGAAGAACGAGAACTTGGTCTCGTCCAGCGGCTTGGTGAAGATATCTGCAACTTGCCTATCTGTAGGCACATATTGGAGATCTATGTCTCCATGCTCCACATGTTCCCAGATGAAGTGGTACCTTAGCTCAATGTGCTTTGTCTGGCTGTGAGAGACTGGATTGTTGGCTATTGCAATTGCGCTAGAGGAGTCACAGTACAAGGGTATATCCTTGAACTGCAGGTTGTAGTCCTCGAACTGATTCTTTATCCATAGCAACTATGCGCAACAGCTGCCTGCAGAGATATACTCTGACTCGGCCGTTAAGATTGCGACACAGTTCTGCTTCTTGCTACTCCAGGAAATTAGCCTTCTTCCGAAGAATTGGCAAGTCCCTGAGGTGCTTTTCCGGTCATCTTTGCTACCTGCAAAATCTGCATCTGAGAATCCAATTAGTTCGCTGTCATTACTTCTTGGGTACCATAAGCCAAGATTTGGTGTGCCTTTGAGGTATCTCAGGATCCGCTTTGCAGCAGCGTAATGAGATTCCTTAGAGTTCACCTGAAATCTAGCACAGACACATGTTGAGAACATTATGTCAGGCCTACTGGCAGTAAGGTAAAGCAAGGATCCAATTATGCTTCTGTACTTGGTTTCATCAAAAGGTTTCCCTTTTTCATCCTTGTCCAGAGATATAGTTGAACCCATTGGAGTCCTCATAGAGGTTGCGTTCTCCATTCCGAATTTCTTAATTAGTTCTTTGGTGAATTTGGTCTGTGAGATGAAAATTCCATCTTCAGATTGTTTCACTTGAAGCCCTAAGAAATACTTCAGCTCGCCCATACTACTCATTTCAAACTTCCTTTGCATAAGTTTTGAGAACTTTTTGCAGAGGTTGTTGTTTGTAGAGCCAAAGATAATGTCATCGACATAGATTTGCACTAGCAAAATCTTGCCTTTTATTTCCCTAAGAAATAATGTCTTGTCTATCTTTCCCCTTGTGAACTTGTTCTCAAGTAGAAAGGTAGACAACGTTTCATACCAAGCTCGAGGAGCTTGTTTCAGACCATATAGGGCCTTGTGCAGAAAATAAACATGATCGGAAAAGTTAGGATCAACGAAACCTGGAGGTTGTTCCACATACACTTCCTCCTTTAAGTTACCATTCAGGAAGGCCGACTTCACGTCCATCTGATAGACGATGAAGCCTTTGAAGGCAACATATGCTAGGAACAACCTTATTGCCTCCAGCCTGGCCACTGGAGCATATGTCTGGTCGAAGTCGATTCCTTATTCTTGACGATATCCTTTAGCGACGAGTCTGGCCTTGTTCTTTATGATAGTCCCGTCTTCATCCATCGTGTTCCTGAAGACCCATTTTATTCCAATGATGTTCTTTCCCTTGGGTCTTGGAACCAGTATCCACACATTGCAGCGCTTGAACTGATTTAGCTCTTCTTCCATTGCCATTATCGACGATGCGTCTGAGTTTGCTTCCTCAAATTTCTTTGGTTCAACCTGTGATAGAAAACTCAAATGAAGATTCTCATTAGTTGAACCTCTCCGAGTTCTGACACCATCCTGGGGATCTCCTATGATCTGGTCCATGGGGTGATCCTTCAGATGTCTGAGCTCTAGAGTCCTTCCATCTGGATTATCTTCAAGCACCGGAGTGATTTCTTCATCCTGGATGACTTCTTCATTTTGATCATCAGCCTCTCCAATAGGAGTGGTAGTGGTGATCTTAATGAACTTCTCGCCTTCTTCTTCGGACGGATCATCCAAGCTAGTTTCTTTCAGCTTTTCACCTGCATCTTCAATGAGCACACTAGACGGATTGCTTTGCAGCAAGCTCGTCTCATCAAATACAACATGTATCGATTCTTCCACCACCAGGGTTTTTCTATTAAAAATCCTATATGCCTTACTATGGCTACTGTATCCTACAAAAGTACCTTCAAAGCTCTTTTCGCTGAGCTTGGTGGTATGATACTTGCCATTGTTAAGTACGAAGCATTTGCAGCCAAAGATTCTAAAGTAAGCGACTATTGGTTTTCTGCTTTTCAGATGTTCGTAAGGAGTCTTATTGTGGTCTTTGTTTATGAGTGCTCGATTTTGCACGTGGCATGCAGTGTTGACGGCCTCAGCCTAGAAGTACTCCGGTAGTGAAGCATCACTCAACATGGTCCTGCAGGCCTCTATGAGTGTTCCGTTCCTTCTCTCAGCCACTCCATTTTGTTGTGGAGTACGAGGAGAGGAAAACTCATGAAAGATACCTAAGCTTTCACAGAATTCTGTCATGGCCCCAGATTTGAACTCTGTTCCGTTGTCACTTCTGATTTTGACTATGGAGCAGTTGTATTCATTCTGGACTTGCCTGACAAAATTGGTAAAGATATCGAAGGTATCTGACTTGTGTTTCAGAAAGAACACCCACGCAAAGCGCGAGTAGTCATCAACAATTACCAATGTATATTACTTACCTCCCAAACTTCTAATCTGCAGTGGACCAAACAAGTCCATGTGCAATAGATGGAGACATATGTTAGAGTCTTTGCCAACAATGCTTTTAAAGGTAGTCCTTGTTTGCTTGCCTTTTACGCATGCATGACAAGGTCTGTCTTTGACGCATTTGACATTTGGGGCATCACGTACCAAGTTCAATGAAAATAGTTTATTAATTGTTTTGAAATTAATATGTGCTAGTCTCTTGTGCCATTGGTCACCAAGAGACGCACTATCTTTTGCCAAAAGACACACTGATGTGGAGGAATCTATACAGATGAAATTTAAACAGAAAATATTCCTGCTTCGAGTGCCGGATAGAATCGTTTCCATATTGTCAACGGATTTTATCAAGCACTTATCAGCATGGAACTCAACTATGTATCCTTTATCGCAGAGTTGGCTTATGCTAATGAGATTGTGTTCCAATCCTTCAACATAGGCCACATCCGAGAAGGATACATTGCCGTTAGTAATCATACCATAGCCTCTAGTAATCCCACGGTCTGAACCTCCAAAGATGACCTTTGGTCCGTTCACGACTGGAGTAAAGTTCTGAATGAGGCTCCTCGTCCCGGTCATATGCCGAGAGCATCCGCTGTCCAAGTACCAGATAGGCATTTTGTTGGCCTTTGGACATCCCTGCAATCACAATCAATTCGCCTTAGGAAACCAAACAAGTTTGGGTCCTTGGTCTCGGGTTAGAGTGCTCCCCTTAAGAGTGTTGGCATTATGAGCGGTCTTTCTCATATTGCTGACATGAGGGGTTGCAGCGTTTCTGGAATTGAACCAGCAATCTATGGCGAAGTGACCAACCTTGCCACAGCACCAACAGTCAAATCTGTTGTACCTTTGCCTTAAGATCTCCTGCTTGACCTTTTGGAACTTTGGTCTAGCAGGGGTAGCATTCTTGGAGGAAGATGCCTCATGGTGATGGCAATCACATGGCTTCTTCTCCTTTATAGGCTTTTCTACAGCAGACTTTGTCTTTGGTGCGTTCTTGAAGTTATGCCCATGATTGAAAGGGCCATAGCTCTGAAGAACAACTTCTTCATAAGGTGCCTTAAAGACACTTTCGCCAAAGTTTCGGGGTCGAGCCCATCCTTGATAGCGGGACTTTGGCTCTACATGAGTAGGCCTAGCAAAGTGCCCGTATGATGAGTCAAAATCAAACTCATTTGTTGGAAAGATGACCTTTCTGAATGTGGTTTGATTTTGAGGGGCTTTTCCCTTTTCTTCGGCTGAGGTCTTTTTGGCGGCCTTATTTTTTCGTTGATTCTTGTTTCTCCTAAAGGATTTACTAGGAGCTTCTTCATGGCCTAATCCAGCTCCCTTGGCCTTTGCTGAGAATTTAGCAACGAATGGAAGAACCGTCTTGGGCTTAGAGAAACTCTCAACAAGTTTCCTTTCAGCCACAAGTTCGGCTTCCAAACCTTTGATGATCTTCTCCTTCAGGTCAAGGTGCTCAAGAGCCTTGTTATATTCTTCAATAGTATTATTGAAGCTTTCCTCGAGGGAGTCAGTCTTTGCGACTTTCTCTCTCAAGTTGCTCTCTTCGGCTTTTAGAGATTTGATCTCTTTAGCCTGAGTCTTCACAACTCGATGACATTTGTCGTCAGCCATGATTAACTCCTTATACTGGGCCATCAATTCTGACTCATCGTCAGAGGAGCTACTCTCGCAATCATGTTCAGATGCTTCAGACTCTGAGAGAGGGGTATGAGAGTTTACCTTCCCAGTGAACTGGGGCTCTTGTTCATCATCTGTTTGAACCATTAGCCCAAAGTAAGCTTCTTCTTCTTCGCTTGACTCTGAGGAGTCGGAGTCGCTAAGAGTCTTGCTCCATTTGGCTATGAGGCTCTTCTCTTTCCTCTTCCTGTTGTGTGAGGATTTCTTGTATTCCCTTCTGCCACCCTCCTTCTTCTTGTGAGGGCAGTCAGCAATGACGTGACCTGACATTTTGCAACAGAAGTAAATGATGTCATTTGAAACGTATTTGTTCTGTTTAGTGTTATACCTGTCGTGGCTGCTTGAGCCTTCTCTTTGTCGATCATCATCGCGCCGCGATCTTCTGTGTGAGGCATCCTTGCCTTTCCATTGTTTCTTTTTATTAAGAAACTTCTTGAATTGCCTTGAGAGCAAGGGGAACTCTCCTTCAGATAGTTTAGAGCCTGAGGTGCTGGGCTCTGATGTTTCTTCTTCTTCATCAACTTTTGGAGCTGGAGCGGGGGAGGCAGCCTTAGTCTTTCTGGAGGTGTCTGCCTTCAGAGCGACAGATTTCTCCTTTAGAGCAGACCTGCCCTTCTCTTCTTCAGCTTTTCTTGTATTGATTTGGAGTTCATAGGACATAAGCTTTCCAAAGAGATTTTGCGGGTCCGTTTCAGCTAGCTTCCCGAACTCCCTGATGGCACATACCTTGTTATCCCATTCTTTGGTTAGGGATCTCAACAATTTGTCGTTCAGTTCTCCGTTTGTGAAGACACGACCATACACCCTTAGGTCATTTACAATCTTGAAGAAGTTCTCAAAGGTGTCGGCGATTGTTTCCTTGTTCCCTTGTCGGAACGCTTCATATTTTTGATTGAGGAGGGATCTCCGATCATCCCTTACTTCTTCAGTCCCTTCCATCAAAGTTGTCACAACCCGCATTTTCTCAACGATAAAATCATATCAGATCAGGAGAAAACGCATGTCGTGATGCCACGTCGTGCAGGGGATAACTGCACACGCTCAGACAAAAGTACAGACCTTTGTTTTTAAGGAAAACGTGATTAATCATGGTATAAAAACAATTATGTTGAAAAGGTCGTATCCCTCGGCACGGTAGATCAGCAAGTCCACAGATCACAGTATAGTTATATGCAGCAGAAAAAACCTTGGTTCAATTAAGTTGTCACCCTAAACGAGCATAAGTGTCCCCAGGGGACGACCCATGGTATGCACGAGTCTAAGGTGAATATAGTATACATAAAAAGGTAGTCTTTACGCTATAAGGAAAAATAGTGCTTTAGTTTTACAAATATGAAATGCATGAGTACATATAGTAACATTTTAGGGTTTAAAATAATTAGAATGCACCCTAGCATAAATCCTTCCCAGAAGAGAAAGAACCATCAGGTAAAAAGTAATAGTAGTGAGAGCAGCAAGCAGTCTAACACAGAAAGGCTAAAGTCTATGGGCGTCAACAACTGACACGAACCCATAGAAAGAAGAAAAACTGCCAAGTCTAAACAAGATAACTACCTCAAACTCAGAGGTGGAAACAAACAGCCACAGGAACCAGCAGCACCAGAAGCCCAAGTCTGTCAGCTAAACCTGCTACAGCTCTGATCCTGAGGCATTCAAAAGAAGAACACCTCAGAAGCAAGTCACAAGTAGAGTAAGAGTAAAAAAAATAGACGACACAAACCTCTAAGTAGAGGGGAATGAAAGAAAGGGTGACTGCAACAAAACGGTCAACAGAGTAAAAATGAGCAACAGTAAAACTAGCCGAGCAAGAAATGCTAAGCATTATATATATACAAAAAAAAGCAAGCGACAGCAACCGAAGTCCAAACTTTCATTAGTAAATACCATGCCGAGGGAGGAACCCCAACGCGCACAGCCTATCCGAGTATAAAACACTATGCCGAGGGAGGACCCCAACGCGCATAGTTCATCTGAATGTAAAACACTATGCCGAGGGAGGACCCCAACGCGCATAGTTCATCTGAATATAAAATACTATGCCGAGGGAGGACCCCAACGCGCATAGTTCATCTGAATTTCCTTAGTTACATCATTATACAAGCAGTGTTCATTTATGCTTATTCCTTACCATAAACTCCAGGGATAGCCGACCAAGTGGGCTGCATAAGGGCGTTTCAAAGAACAGCAAGATTTTGAGATTTAAAACTTAAGGGACATCAAGTCACAAATTCCAGAAATAGAGGGGAAAACAAGTTAGGAGTTCAGAACAAGTATCTCTACCGTCGAAATATGATAAACTCAACAAGTGTAGAAACAAAAGGAAGGTAGGAATTTAGAATCAAGAACAAAAAGGGAGAGCGAGAACACTACTTGCCTCGATTTACCGGAAAAGCTCTCCAAATCTCCACGCGTCGCGATAGGAGCCGAAATCTGGACGAAAGATGACTGGAGAAACGGTTAGGGCCGAAAACCCTAGCAAGAAAGAGTCGAGGAGAGGGGAAGAAATTACCCCCGGGGGCGCAGCTCTCTACAAGAGCCTTCCAGATCCACGATCAGCGGGAAAAACCAAGCACCGGAGCTCCGTCGGTGATCGCCGGGAGAGGCACGGACTGCAAACTTCTCCGCACACGCCTCTCTGGGATGGGAAGCAGGAGAAACCTAGGTCGGCTAAAGATAAGAAGAAGCAGGGTATAAATACTAAACAGCCGAAAGGACCGGGTTCAACGACACCGGCCCGGCGGTGCCGACACACTACAAAACAGCGGTGTCGACACCAGCCGGCAGTGTCGACACAGCAGTGTCGACACCCGCCAGCCAGCGGTGTCGACACACTGTGTCGACACCGGCCGGCAGTGTCGACACTCGACAACCAGCGGTGTCGACACACCTCTGTCGACACCGGCCGGCAGTGTCGACACAGCAGTGTCGATACTAGCCGGCAGTGTTGACACAGCGGTGTCGACACCTGCCAGCCAGCGGTGTCGACACACTGTGTCGACACCGGCCGGCAGTGTCGACACAGCAGTGTCGACACTCGACAGCCAGTGGTGTCGACACACTGTGTCGACACCGGCCGGCAGTGTCGACACAGCAGTGTCGTCACCTGACAGCCAGCGGTGTCGACACGTTGTGTCGACACCAGACGACTCCACTCGACGACTCGTCGAGCTCAGCACGACAATCGTGGAGCTCGACGATCGTCGACCTCCAAACAACGCCCAGAAAACTAACAATCGTCGAACCCAGAGAATAAAATAAGATAAAGTCAAACATAGCAAGGTTGGTTCGACGAACTGGACGAGCAAGACAAAAGATCAATCAATTAACTTTTCCAAATGTGAAAATTTCTGTCTCTGCCAAAGATCCAAGAATTCAGCCGACTGAATCGAAGAGACGCGAAAGCGCACTAACGACGATGCGGCACCAACTGAACGCTAGAGTAACGCCCTTACATCACAAAGATGCCAACCAGGGGAAACAATAATGCCGAAAAAAAAGCAGGGGCGTTACAGTCACCCCTCCAAAAAGGAAGTTTCGTCGCGAAACTTGAAACGCAAACAAAATAAGAGGACAGAGAACGAGACAAGACAGAAGAATTCTTGAAACTAGAATACTAACCAGAGAGATTAAGAGAACATCTGAGGATGAGCTTCTCTCATCGCGGATTCCAATTCCCAAGTTGCACCTCTTGCATCTTGATTTCGCCAGAGAACCTTAACCATTGAAATTGTTTTCTTTCTTAGCACACGGTCTTGCGTCTCCAGAATACAGACAGGTTCTTCAACATACGAGAGATTAGGCTGCAATCGGGGTACTGATACAAGGACATGTCGCTCACTGCGGACACACTTTCGCAACTGGCTCACGTGAAACACGTCGTGAACACCAGGGAAAGAATCAGGCAACTCTAGTCTATAGGTAGAAACTCCAATGCACTCCAAAATCTGAAAAGGCCCCACATACCTGGGATCTAGCTTATGGTTTCTTCCAAATCTTTTAACACCCGACATCGGGGAGACCTTCAAAAACACCATGTCCCCAACCGCAAACTCCAGGTCAACTCTGCGCTGGTTTGCATACTTCTCGTATCGCTCCTGAGCTAACCTCAACTTTTCACGAATGTGCCTTACTGAAGTACTCATATCCTCCAGCACTTCTGGTCCGAGCAACGGCTTCTCGCCCACTTCTGTCCAAAACAGGGGAGTTCGACAACGCCTTCCATAAAGAGCTTCAAAGGGCGCCATCTGCAAACTTTCCTGATAACTATTATTGTATGCAAACTCCATTAATCCGAGGCGTTTATCCCAAGCTCCGCCATGGTCCAGGATATAGCATCGAAGCATATCTTCCAATATCTGGTTCACTCTCTCTGTCTGACCATTTGTCTGCGGATGATAGGCAGTAGAATATCTAAGGTCAGTACCTAGAGCTCCCTGTAAGCTTTGCCAGAATCGAGACATGAATCGGGAGTCTCGGTCGGACACAATACTCGTCGGTACACCATGAAGTCTGATAACTTCGTTCAGATAAAGCTCAGCTATCTTTTTCATGGAATAACTAATCTTGAAAGGCACAAAATGGGCACACTTAGTTAGCCTGTCCACAATAACCCACACTGCATCATGCCCTCGGGGAGATCTGGGCAAACCGGTTATGAAATCCATTGATACACTCTCCCATTTCCAACTCGGTACATCTAGGGGAGTTAACTTACCACCCGGCCTTCTGTGATCAGCTTTTACACGCTGACAGGTATGATATTCAGATACAAATCTTGCGATGTCATTCTTCATGCCTGACCACCAAACAATCTGCTTCAAATCTCTGTACATTTTCGTGGAGCCAGGATGATATGCAACACTGGAACCATGCGCTTCACTGCATATCTTTGATCGGATGTCCCCAATAGCAGGAATACAGTATCTGCCACGGTACTTTAAGGTACCCACATCGTCAATCGCAAAGTCGGGTAGTTCCCTTCTCTCAGTTCTACAGCGGAGGTGCTGCAAGTCAGGATCGTCCTTCTGATGAAGCTTAGTGAGGGTAATCCACGAAGGCTCATCCACCTCTAGGCTACTCGGCAAAGCGCTACTCCCTACGGTTATGTCCATGAGCAAGAACTCTTCGACAAGAGATTGCACCGAGAGGTTAAAGATGTGTGCGGGTTTCCGGCTCAACGCATCCGCTACTACATTAGCCTTGCCGGGATGATAAAGGATGTCCACTTCGTAGTCCGCAACATACTCTAACCATCGGCGCTGGCGCAAATTCAGTTCCTTCTGAGTAAAGACATATTTCAAACTTTTGTGATCCGAATAAATTTTGCATGACACTCCATATAGAAGATGTCTCCACAATTTCAAGGCATAAATGACGGCAGCAAATTCTAGATCGTGCGTAGGGTAATTCTTTTCATGCACCTTCAATTGTCTTGATCCGTACGCAATCACCTTGCCGTCCTGCATCAGCACGCAACCGAGTCCAACTCGCGAGGCGTCCACATAAACAGCATACTCCACTCCTTCCACTGGCAATGCCAACACTGGAGCAGAACACAAACGCCTGTTGAGCTCTTGAAAAGCTCCCTCACAGGCATCGCTCCAAACAAAAGCTACGCTCTTTTGTGTAAGCCTGGTCAACAACGCAGAGAGGATAGAGAACCCTTCCACAAATCTTCTGTAGTAACCTGCCAACCCTAAGAAGCTCCTTATCTGCTTAGGCGATGCAGGTCTCTTCCAGTCCAAAACCGCAGCTATCTTTGCAGAATCCACTGAGATACCTTCCTTACTAACAATGTGTCCTAGGAAAGACACCTGAGATATCCAGAACTCACACTTGCTAAGCTTCGCATACAGCTTGTGCTCCCTCAAAGTAGATAAAACCAAGCGCAAGTGCAAGGCGTGCTCATCTGCATCTCTAGAATATACTAGGACATCGTCAATGAACACCACCACGAACTTATCCAGAAAATCCTTGAACACCCTGTTCATCATGTCCATAAAAGCTGACGGTGCATTCGTCAATCCAAAAGACATCACCAGAAATTCAAAGTGACCATAACGAGAACGAAAAGTAGTACGCGGAATGTCTGACTCCCGGATCCTCAACTGATGGTAACCTGAACGGAGGTCAATCTTCGAGAACACAGAACTACCCCGCAACTGATCGAACAAATCATCGATCCTAGGCAACGAATATCTGTTCTTAATTGTTACCTTGTTTAGCTCTCGATAATCAATGCATAGTCTCATCGTCCCGTCCTTTTTCTTCACGAAGAGCACTGGTGCACCCCAGGGGGAAGAACTGGGTCTAATAAAACCGCATTGCAATAACTCATCCAGCTTGTTAACCCCTCAGTCCGCAACATACTCCAAGTTCCCAAAGCCCCCATTCAGCAGGCGCGGACAGGATTTGTCCGTCCGCCCAGTCCGGCACTGTCGCCAGTTGGGCGCCAAGGGTTGTACCCCAGCAGCGGACGAAAAGAGCTGTCCGCTCAGTCCGCCGGCGCTTTGGGATCCAGATTCTCTAAAGCGGCGGACTCAGTGTCTCGTCCGCCCAGACCGCCGGTCTCCAGTGGCCGCGCCCAGCAGCAGTGGAAGCTCCAGTTCGCGAGCCCAGTCCGCCCCTTCTGTGCGGACTGGCGTGTTCTTTCTTTTTGCTTCCCGTCACCGCTGCCCGGTTCTCCTGTACCCCGGGCAGCCGGTTATTTTAGCCCTGCCCGCTTGGGCAGGCCCCCTATCCTATAAATAGGGGGGAGGTGGTGCACTCAAGGCACGCTGACTCGGACCCAGGAGCCTACTTGTTACAGGCTGCGGACTCGAATCCTGTGCCTTGCGGACTCCCCCTTGCTCTACTTCCCTCAGTCTTTTCTTTTCACTTGTAACCCACTTCTTCTTCAATCAAGGGAAAGCCCGTCGCAAGAGAGGCATTCAGGCCGCGACGGGCGAAGTCTGTTGTTGCCGTGGTTCACGGCCCTGCTCCTCTTTCAGCTCTCATCCGCTTAGTAGATCGCTGCTCGCAGTCTCCCCTTTTTCCCGTGTTCGAACCGTTAGCTGGTGGTGACCGACTCCCTGTCCGTTTTCGTGCATCAACAGTTAACACGCGACCTTCAGATCCGAGTAGTGTTTTGAAATCAGCGGACACAAGATGTCAGACCGCAGAGCCCGCTCTTCAGACCGCTCCAGCTCTTCAGAAGACTCCCTTTGGGACGCGATTGAACAAGCTCGCCTTGAGGCCGAGCAGTCTCGCCGGCAGACCGACCAGCGTCTTGACACAATCAGCCAAGCTCTGCTTGCCTTGGCCCAGCGGCTTGCTCCTCAGGCCGCAGCGGACCCAGCGGACTCGCCAGTCCGCCAGACCCCAGCTCGCCGAACTCCGCTTCGGTAGTCGTCAGCAACTCCCCAGAACGCTGCTCAGTCCGCTGCCCCTCTGCGCCCTCAAGAGGAAGAGTTTGCTTTCAGAGAGTTCTTCAGAGATGCTGCTAGGGGCACTTCTGCCCGCCAACTTCACTTTGCTGATCGCCAGTCCGCCGAGCCCGCGGACTCCTCGGCTCCAGTCCGCCCTTTCTACCCTGCAGAATTTGACACCCCGTCTCCCTTTGTTGACCGAATTCGATGGGAATCAGCTCCAAGCAACTTCAGGGAGCCTCGCATCCCTTCCTATTCTGGGACGACAGATCCAGTTTCCCATCTCCAGGCATTTGAGGGGGCAGTAGCTTTGAGATGCCTCACAGATGCCATCAAGTGTAAATTGCTGGTTACCACTCTTGAAGGGCAAGCGAGAGAATGGTTCTATGAGCTGCCTTCGGGCACTATTTCTTCTTTTGCAGAGCTCCGTAGCCAGTTACTGCTGAGGTTTGCTACCTCAAGGAAGAGGAAGAATGGGCCAGCTGCCCTATTCGAGATCAAGCAGAGGGATAATGAATCGGTAGCACGATTCGTTGATCGCTTTCAAAGAGAAATCCAGGGGGTGAGGAATGTGAACCCCGACTATTACAAAGTTGCCTTGATCCACGGCCTCCGGGAAGGCCCTCTGAAGTTCAAAGCAACCACCAAGGCTCCAGAAACCTATCAAGAGTTGATCGCCATGGTCAACCGCTTCATAGAAGGGGAAAATGCTAATCCGACCTATGTTTCATCCCTGACAACTAAGGCTGAAGGAGGGGATGCCTCCGCCTCTTCTTCTCGTGGCAGGCCCCCTCGTCCAGACTTCCAGCCTCCGTCTCAAAGAGGCAGAAACTTCCGCAACAAAAAACCTTTCCAAGGCCATCAACAGTTTCACGATCAGAGACTGCCGTTGGCCGCCGCTCCCGCAGTTCCTTTGCAAGCTCTTCCCATCCTCCAGCAGGCAGCCTTGCCTGCCCCGTGCCAATATGATGAAAGTCCCATGGAGGACCCTGCAGATCTGGACCTTGACGAAGTCATTCAGATCCTGCAAAGGTCAGGAGAGAGGAGGCAAGGGCCTCAAAAGATGTGGAAGCCGAGGGATAATTCACAATTCTGCCAATTCCACAAGGAAAAGGGCCATCTGACTGAGGACTGCAAGGTCCTTCGTGCGCTGATTGATAAGTTGCTTGCCGAGGGCAAGATTGACCTGACCAAGAAGGATTCTCCTTCCTCGTCGAAGCCATCCACCTCGAAGGGCAAAGAGGTAGCTGAGGCCTACCAGGAGTGTGTAGATGTGGAGGATGAAGGCCGTCTGGGGCCGATCAACATCCCAGTGGAATGCTTTGATGCAGATGATGAGGGAGTTCTGGGACGCCTCTTCTTCATCCATGGTGGAGCAGGGACCGAGTCCACTCGGAAATCTTCAATTTCAAGGGTCACCCAGGCGGAGGTGGCCTCTTCTTCCGTTGCTCCCCCAAGGGAAGTCGTCACTTTTGGTCCGGAAGATCTGCCTCAAACAGCCAATCCATTTGACGATGCTGTTGTGATCAAGGCTGTGCTTGGGGACTTCACAGTGGACAGAATTCTTGTTGATACGGGCAGTTCAGTCAACCTCCTCTTCAAGTCTACCTTCGAGGCCCTGAGGACCGGAAAGCCTCTGCTTTCCACTGAGGGGCCGCTCTATGGATTTTCAGGAGAGAGGAAAGAGGTGGAGGGCAGCGTCACCTTGCCAGTAAAGCTTGGAGGGGCAACGAAGCAGATACAATTCATAGTGGTCGACGCCCCCAGCAGCTATCATGCCATCTTCGGCAGGCCCCTGCTGAACAAGTACCAAGCAGTAATTTCCACTTATCACCTCGCCATCAAGTTCTTTGCCGATGGGAGGATGTGCCGGGTCAGGAGCGACCCAAGGAGAGCAAGGGAGTGCTACGTTCGCACTGTCAACATGGTTGAAGCTTCCCTTGCTCCAGCAGAGGCTGCAGAAGCCCCTTCCAGTTCGAAAGTTGCTGCTGATGAAGGTGCTCACCTGGAACCTGCCCAGGTGACGCAAGGAGTCCCCATTGCTGAAGGGGAGGAGAGGAAACTCTCCATCAACTCGGAGCTTCCTGAAGATCAAAAGGCTGAGTTGATTTCCTGCCTGCTGAAGAACCTGGATGTCTTTGCCTGGTCAGCAGAAGACATGCCGGGGGTGGATCCTGATGTATCTTGCCACCATCTGAATGTTGATCCCAGCTGCAAGCCCATCCAGCAGAAGAAGAGGGACGTGGCAACAAAGCTTGCAGAGCCAATAAGGGAGGAGGTTGCAAAACTCCTCAAGGCGAATTTTATTAAAGAAGTGCAATATCCCACCTGGATTTCAAATGTTGTAATGGTTAAAAAACCAGGGGGAAAGTGGCGAATGTGTGTAGACTTTACAAAACTTAATAAAGCATGTCCTAAAGATTGCTACCCCCTGCCTCGGATAGATTCTTTAGTTGATTCCGCGGTAGGATACTCTTGCATGAGTTTTTTAGATGCGTTTTCTGGTTATCACCAGATAAGAATGCATAAGCCCGATGTTCCTCACACATCGTTCATAACTAACGATGGATGCTATTGCTATCTTGTCATGCCCTTTGGGCTTAAGAATGCTGGCGCGACCTATCAACGGATGATGGACCGTGTGTTTAACCATCAAAAAGGAAGAAACCTAGAAGTGTATGTAGACGATCTTTTGATTAAAAGTAAATCGTTTTCGCTGCACTTGCTAGATCTAGCAGAGACGTTCGCTACTCTGCGTAGATACAAGATGAAACTCAATCCTTTGAAGTGTACTTTTGGAGCGAGTAAGGGGAAGTTTCTTGGTCATCTCCTTACTCCGGAGGGACTTGCCCCCAATCCCGACAAGGTAAAAGCTATTCTTGAAATGCCTACCCCTCGTTCACCGAAGGAAGTTCAGCAGTTAGGGGGAAGGCTGGCAGGTCTTGCAAGATTCCTCTCTCGGGTTGGAGATAGGAGTGCCCCCTTTTTCAAAACTCTCCGCGGTGCATCCAAGTTTGAGTGGACAGAAGAGTGCTCTCATGCTTTTGAGCAGTTAAAGATGCAGCTCACCTCATCGCCTCTGCTTCAGAGTCCCCGGCCAGGAGAGGTTCTTTTCTTGTATCTAGGGGTTGGCCCTGAGGCCGTCAGCTCCGTTCTCCTTCGGGAAGAAGGCAGAAAGCAGTTTCCAATCTACTATGTCAGCCATATCTTGAAGAGTGCTGAAACGCGGTATCCGATCTTGGAAAAGTTAGCCTTGGCACTGGTCATGTCAGCTCGCAGGCTCCGTCCATACTTCCAAGCACATTCAGTCCAAGTCATCACCGATCAACCTTTGAAGGGTGTGTTGGAAAGGCCCGAGCATTCCGGCAGGCTAGCTAAGTGGGCAATAGAGCTAAGTGAATTTGAAATTTCTTATGTGCCCAAGACAGCCATCAAAGCTCAAGTCCTAGCAGATTTTCTGATTGACATGCCAGAGTCCAGTTCTGATCAGGCAGAAAGGTCACCTTTGGCTTGGACCATCTATGTTGATGGTGCCTCAGGCAGAAGTTCTTCTGGAGCAGGAGTGGTCCTTATCAATCCAAATGGAATCAAGCTAGAGCAGGCCATCAAGTTCTACTTTCCAGTAACAAACAACCAGGCCGAATATGAATCTCTGCTAGCAGGCTTGAGGCTCGCGAGGGAATTAGGGATCGATCATGTTCACATCAGAACTGATTCTCTTGTAATGGCGTCGCAAGTCCTTGGTAACTTTGAAGCAAGGGAGCCAGTCTTGAAAAAGTATCTAGCTCTTGTGAAAATAGAAATCGGCAGGTTTAAAAGCTTCACCATCGAACATATTCCTAGAACAGAGAATGAGGAGGCCGATTTTCTCTCTAAGCATGGGATACCTTCAGGAGGCACAACTTCCGAGCTCTTCCGCCCGGCAGTGGTGGAAGGAGATCTGATGCAAGTCGACCAGCGAGTCTCTTGGATGGACCCGTTCATCCTATATCTATCAACAGGAAATTATCATCATACAGTTAGAGACAAGAAGAAGTTCAGAATAAAAGCAGCTCACTACTTTCTAGTGGCGGGAATCCTTTATAGAAAGACCTTCCTCTCAACCATGGCCCGATGTGTTTCAGAAGAAGAAGCTCACACCATTTTGCAAGAAGTTCATTCAGGAGAGTGTGGAAGTCACTCTGGAGCAAGAACTCTTGAAAGACGAGTCCTACGGCAAGGGTATTTCTGGCCCACAATGAAGAAAGACTCAGAGATCTGTGCCAGAAGGTGTGTCCAATGCCAGAAGTTTGCTCCGCTTCAGCACCAAGCAGCTCAGTCCCTCAGGTCGATTGCAACTCCTTGGCCCTTTGCGGTTTGGGGAATGGATCTCATTGGACCTTTTCCCTTGGCAAGCGGGCAACGGCGTTTTATCATCGTAATGATCGACTATTTCAGCAAGTGGATCGAAGCCAAGGCATTGGCCAAGACAACGACTCAGATTGTCAAGAACTTCATTTGGGGAGAAATTGTATGTCGGCACGGGATACCAATGGCAATAATCACTGACAATGGGCCACAGTTCAACAATTCAGAGATGATAGATTTTTGCAGGCAGATCGGAACAGAGCTGCGTTTTGCATCAGTTCATCATCCCCGAAGCAATGGCCAGGTGGAAGCTGCCAACAAGCAGATCCTCAACTTGCTCAAGAAGAAAGTGCAGAATCTCAAGGGCAGTTGGGCCGATCAGCTTCCATCAGTCCTCTGGTCCCTTAGAACAACGCCATCATCCGCAACCGGGGAGACTCCTTTCAAACTCTCTCATGGCTCAGAGGCACTCATCCCGATTGAATTTGAAGTCCCATCACCCAGAGTGCTGCTTGCAAGAGAAGGTGTTGATGATTGGGCTGAGTTGAATAATGAGGAGATGAGGTTCAGCTTGGAACACATCGAGGAGGTCAGAGATCAAGCGGCTGTAAGGCAGGAAGAGGTCAAAAGGAGGATGGCCCGTTATTTCGATCAGAATGTAAAGATCAAACACTTCCAAGTGGGAGATCTAGTTCTAAAGAAGGTCGATGCTGCTGCAAGAGCTGGTTCAGTTGGAAAGCTTAATCCAAATTGGGCCGGCCCTTTTGTCGTCAAAGAAACATTAAAGAGCGGCGCTTATCGCTTGCAGACGTACGAAGGAGAGGATATACCACACACGTGGAGTGGGGATGACCTCAAGCGGTTCTATTCTTAAAACCTCCTCCTACTTTCTGTATTCTCTTCAAAAATTGTTATGAATAGAAACTGCTTGCTAACACTTCTTCGAGTGTTTTGTTGTAATCATAACAGATAAGGCGATAAGAGAGATTTCAAAAACGGTTCTACACCCGAACCCCTTCTTTCTTTCTTATGCTTTCTTTGCAAATACATTTTCTTAATCAAAGAATCCGTACTAACACCTTTTTCTAGTGTTTTCTCTCACTCCCAAAGACCTATAACGGTTCCCTGATACCAGGAGACATCGCCGAGTTCAGCTAGACCTCCCCTAGAGCCGTTGTCATTAGCGTAACACCACGAAGACCACGTGTTGCGGGGAGATTTCGCACCGTGTAGTGGGAGCTTGCAGGCTCTAGCGCGGTTGGATTCTGGACTTCGGATCCCGGTAGGTACCTGACCCCACCTTTGCATTATGGAGGGCAAGGTGGGTGTAAAGCTCTACCACGCCGCTTTAGGGATATTGTTACAACTTCGATGATCTCGTGAGGAAAGTATGTCGTTCCGGCTCACCTGCCCGCGGGTCATCTTAGCTTGTAACTCTCGAACACTCCATGGTACCCTCAAGCAGTGCCTGCGGGAGACCCACAGCTTAGACTGTACTCGAGGCAAGAGGGCAGGGAACCGTTCCGCCAAGTGAGCATCTTGCTCTTCGCAGGGAATTCTTTGGGTTGATTCTATAGCTTGTAGCCCGGTGAGGAAAGTATGCCGCTCAGGCTCACCTGCCCACCTGGTCGCGAGTTATAGGTCATTTCTGTTTTTAGCGGACTGCGTTTCTCTGTCCGCAGAGTCCGCTTTTTTGGGTTGATTCTATAGCTTATAGCCCGGTGAGGAAAGTATGCCGCTCAGGCTCACCTGCCCACCTGGTCGCAAGCTATAGATTATTTCTATTATGAGCGGATTGGTTTTCTGTATCCGCTCAGTCCGCAGGGTGCATGTTCAAGTTTATTTTCCTGTTATAAGCGGATTGGTCTCTTATATCCGCTCAGTTTGCAGAATGATTTTCATGTTATAAGTTTTGATCACTTCTATTGTGAGCGGATTGGTTTTCTGTATCCGCTCAGTCCGTCGAATGATTCTCGCATTATTTGATAAATTCATCAATGAGCTTTTATATTATGTGCGGTCTGGCTTGCGGACTACAGCTATAACTAAGTACCCCAGGCATTATCATCAGTTGGCTGTTCTCTGAGGCGGATGATGAATGAGTTGATGTCTAAATACTTTAATCAACAAGGTTCACTGTAAATAATATATCATGCGGACTGTAAGAGAAACTCGACAGAGTCCGCCTGAGTTTCTTGGTCCAAAGTGGAACAATATTCTCTAATCAGCAAGATTCATTATAAATGACATATATCGTGCGGACTTCAATTGGAGCTAAACAGCGTCCGCCTGCTATTGTTTTTCTTCTAAAGGCGAACAGCAATTATTTCTAATCGGCAAGTCAAAAAGCCCAAGTTTATTAGCATGACATGCGGACTGCTAAATATCGGTGCGGTGAGCGTGGAGAAAAGAGCATTGCAGAAAGCACACATGACAAAAAATATCCTTTCTATTTCTTCAAAAAATTTTACATCATTCAAAATGTTCGGCGGACTGCAATCTTGCGTCCGCCACTTTTTACAAAAATTACAAAATGTATACATATGAATTGATCATCAGTCAGTCCGCTGTCTCTTCTCAGCAGGTGCAGGGCTGTCACCAATGATGTCGACATCTGGAGAGTAGCCCCCCGAGCTGCTCCCACTGCTACCTGACCCTGAACTAGTGGCGGACCCGCTATGCGAGCTGCCAGTATCAGAGGAAGAAGCAGAAGAGCCGGACTCGGCGGACAGACCCTCTCCTCGCCGGCTTGATTCGGCATTGTCCGCAGGGACTTGCTCTTCACCTTGAGAGCCTCCGTCTTCTTCTTCGTCTTCATCATCTTCCTCGACAACCTCTTTTCCTTTTTTGGCTCTTTCCATCGCCGCGACCTGAGGGGCCAGCTCAGGAAAGATCTCCAGGAAGGGGACGCCGCTCACTCCTTCCTTCATGAGGCCGTCGCAGGCAAGCCGCTCAACAGCAACCTCAACTGTCTCCATCACGAAAGGGAGCGTGGCGGCCCGGAATTTAGTATTCTCCAAATCATAGGCGACCTGCAAAAGCAAGATTGCAAACTCAGACAGATCGCGGCGAATAGCAAATCCAGATCGCGGCGAATTCAACTCACCGCCAGCTCCTCTCTTTGCCGGGCATTCCTTTCTCCCAGCCGCGCGTTCCTTTCCCTCAGCGCTTCATTATCTTTCTGAAGCTGTTCATTTTTCCTCAACATGTCTCTGGCCAGTGTGGCAACATAATGATTTGTCACCGCGCTGTTCGCAGAGGCCTGAGAGGCCAGCAGAGGGAGGTCGGCGGTGGGCACCTTCTTCAGTTCGCTCAAGTTGCGCTTTCCGTAGAGAGTGGAGAGCGCAACATGGGCGTGGCGCGTTATCCGCGGACTCCTCCACGAGGGAAGTGCGGTGGATAAGCGGACATGCTTCTCCTTGCTGTGCCAATGGACCATAGGGTTCCCCCTAAGGTCCCTCTGGCTGATGCCAAAGCCGGACATGGAGAAGCTTTCGGAGGAAGAGTAGTCCGCAGCGACATCCCCTTCCTCCTTCCTCTTCTTTGCAACCGCTTCTTTCTTCTCCTTTTGTGTAGGAACAAAGCCGCTTGGCGTCTGCGGCAGGTTGGCGGGCACCGCCAAGGTCGCTGCAAAAAGAGAACCGGTTAAAAAGCATGGTGGCGGCGGATACAAAAGCTGAGTCCGCTAATACTTACTGTCCTCAGGCGTGACGTCCGCTAAGCTCGCCAGCAGCGGAAGGTAGTGCTCAATATCAAGCCTGGCGTTGGCCAGGAACTCGACAATCGCGGACTCCATTTCGTTCAGCTGCACGTTTTTGAAAGCAGAGTCCGCGCGCACTTGCGGATAAGTGTGCGCGAACCCGAGGTCGCCCTCAAAGATTAAGAACCTTGAGGTCCAGTTGTGGATCTTGTTTGGAAGACCCACTACTTTCATCCCCATGCAATAGAAGTAAATTACGCCCTTGTAGGGGCGGCCTCCAGAGGCAGTTATAGAGCGGACAGAGAATATTTTTCGGAAGATGTTCATTGAGAAGGCAATCCTTTCAGATCGCAGGTAAGAGAGGAAGCTGCAGATCGCAGCGACGGTATTCGGCGCGAGCTGGCCTGGGACCATCCCGTAGTGCTCGAAAATTGCGGCAAGCTCCCATAAGAGCGGGAACTTAAATCCGCTGTCGAAGTGGTCAACTGGAATGGCGATCTGGGTCGCCGTCGAGAAGTTCAATCTTTCCTGGTGTGCGGGTAGGCGGACAAGAATGTTAGAATCCGCCATCTTCCTTTCAACAAAAGCCGCCAGATCAGCCTCTTTCAAAGTGCATTTTCTGTGGTCGGCAGAGTGGAAGGCGACTGCAGCATCAGTACGCGCGGACACCATGTTGCAGGCCGCAGGGTTTCGTTTACTTCAGGAATTTCCTACATAGAGAAAGCAGAAGGCACTATTTATAGATAAAATTTCTGACAGCTTTTTGGCCAGTCCGCGTAGGTCGCATATTCAATCCGCACAGTCCGCAAAAAATCAACAAGCAGCCAAACAAATAACGCGGATACAAAGACAAATTAACATTCCAAGGGAAATTCAGGGCCAAGTCGCGGCCGTCGCAGCTTCCTATCCGCTCAGGTCGCGTATTTTCCCACCTGCAGGTTAGGAAGAAGCGGACACAGCGCTAGTTCGCACAGTCCGCCACAAATCATGCCAAAGATAAAGCTACATAAGAATAGCGGACATATAATCTGGATCCGCACAGATCAAATAGAATTCAGTTCACAACACAGCATCGTTTGAGTAATCATACAAACAATATACATTTAATCAGATAAGTTCAAGGAATTGCGGACTCAGCGATCCCTGTTGTCCGTCCGCGCCGGCTTTTCTGCTCTGTCCCTGCATAGATGAGCCGCCTGATCGCTTATCTGAAGAATTTCACTGTATACCCGGCAGAGATGGTGATGGATGACGTTTATAGTCCGGTGCATATGGGCGGCTTCCCGGTCAACTCGACTGAGAGGCACCATTGGCTCCACTGCCGGCCTCGGCTCCTCATCCGCGGGCTGCTGGCCACCTGCCGGTGCCGCGATCTCAGGAGGAACGCGATCTGACGCCCGCGGCCTCTGCTCAGCGACCTCAGCAGTCTGCTTCTCCTTTCCTTCACGAGCCGACGCCAAGTGCTTGCCTCTGTAGTATCGGACGTCATCCGCGAGCCTTTTCTTTTCCCTTTCAGACCTCTCCAGCGCCCGCGAGATGCTGGCGACCTGGTCTTTGAGGGCATTCTCGCGTTCTGCGAACGCTTTCTCGCGCGCCGCGGACGCCCTCTCGCGCTCCGCCGCTTTCTCTAACTCTGCTTTGACACATTGCATTTCAGCTTCAAATTTCTTCTCTAACTCTTTTATCATACTCAGGCTGGGTGGCTCATCTTTCGCGGACTCCACATGTGAGACCGCGTCGGCGCCAGTGTTGGGTGTCACCACGATCTCGCCACTCTCTATGGAGCCCGGCAGCGACTTTCTACCTGCAACAAATAAAGTCAAACTTCGCATTCAAAGGCAGTTCGCGGCGGACTAAAAGAAAGGTTAAAAGATCACTTTTAGATATAGCGGCAGCGAGTTTCCGACTATCAAAGATGATTGGCCGCCTTGCCCGCTCTGGGTCAAAGGCGCTTAACCGCTTTTTCCATTCACGGTGAACCCTTGCTCTTCTCTCGGCAGCCGCGCTTGTTGAGACCACGATATCGTCCGTCTTGGTGATAATTTTGATCGGTCTTGACGTCCGCGGCGGCGACCTGTAAAGCCACTTGCGCTGAAAGTATTTGGGCGCCGGCTGAAGTTTACCTGACCGCATCAGCTCCGCCGCAATCCTCAGATCCTCAGCAGCTTTGTCCGCCGCGGCCTGCTTCGAGGCTGCCTCGACCGCGGCAACATGAGCAACGATTTGCTTCTTTTGTTCCTCCATCTTCTCCTTCAGCCTCTCCCTCTCCTCTTCCTCCGCAGCGGACAAGGAAGGGAGTTCGTCCCCCTTATCTCCAGCAGTCCCTGCCTCATTCTGCTGCAGCATAACCAGCAAGGAGTCCTGGATTAAGTCAAGTTGATCGACGTCTATAGAATCAAATATCTCATCCGTGGAAAGACTCACCGTTGAGAGGGAATTCTCTCCCTGGATTTGGGCCTCCGGAGTAACCAGATCGCCGTCTGGAACTTCTTTGTCGCGCGGCCTGTGTTGTAAGTCCGCTTCCCCAGTCCGCTTGGAGATGTTCTCCTTCATAGCGCGCAGCCTCCTCTCAACCCGCTCAGCGACGGTCTCTCCGTCTCTCTTCCTCTTCTTCCTCTTGGCGGTCTTCTCAGCAGCATCCGCGGCGGACCCCCCTAAATCAGGCTGGTCAGCGCGGACAGGTTCAGGATTCACAGCAGACAATGCCTTTGAGGGCGCGTTGTCCTCTACCTCAGTCCGCCGGTCTTCTTCGTCCAAGTCAACGATTTGCACCGAGGCATTGGGGGAAGATATGTCAGTCTCCATGTGTTCGCCAGTAGTGTCCGCCGAGGTCGCAGTCTTCTGAGAAGGGGCGGAGTCCGACAAGGTTGCCATCTTCTCACTCCTCAATGGTTCGGCGTCGACTACGGCATCCTTGCGAGCAGAAACATCGACGTGGCGGACTGCTTTCTCCGCAGGCTTCTCGTTCTGGGAGTTTTCTCCTGCGAGGCGGACAGGATCTTGTCTTGCCGGCCTCTTTGCAATTTTCTTGGTCTTCATTGGCGTTGACGGCTCCGAGTCGCCTTTGGCAGTGAAGCTAGAGAGGAATGTACCAAGTCTTGCCATGCCGGACTGGAAAGTGGAGACCGCAAGTGGTGAGTATCGCCCCGTGTCGATCAAGATTCTCAGCAGATCCAGGCCCTCCAGCGATATTTATAGCTTTGGCGGCATTTTCGAGGTTTGCGGACTCGGCGGTTAAAGAAACATTTTCGAAGTTTTTCTGGAAACTTAAAAATGTGCGGGGATTATGTTAACCCCTCAGTCCGCAACATACTCCAAGTTCCCAAAGCCCCCATTCAGCAGGCGCGGACAGGATTTGTCCGTCCGCCCAGTCCGGCACTGTCGCCAGTTGGGCGCCAAGGGTTGTACCCCAGCAGCGGACGAAAAGAGCTGTCCGCTCAGTCCGCCGGCGCTTTGGGATCCAGATTCTCTAAAGCGGCGGACTCAGTGTCTCGTCCGCCCAGACCGCCGGTCTCCAGTGGCCGCGCCCAGCAGCAGTGGAAGCTCCAGTTCGCGAGCCCAGTCCGCCCCTTCTGTGCGGACTGGCGTGTTCTTTCTTTTTGCTTCCCGTCACCGCTGCCCGGTTCTCCTGTACCCCGGGCAGCCGGTTATTTTAGCCCTGCCCGCTTGGGCAGGCCCCCTATCCTATAAATAGGGGGGAGGTGGTGCACTCAAGGCACGCTGACTCGGACCCAGGAGCCTACTTGTTACAGGCTGCGGACTCGAATCCTGTGCCTTGCGGACTCCCCCTTGCTCTACTTCCCTCAGTCTTTTCTTTTCACTTGTAACCCACTTCTTCTTCAATCAAGGGAAAGCCCGTCGCAAGAGAGGCATTCAGGCCGCGACGGGCGAAGTCTGTTGTTGCCGTGGTTCACGGCCCTGCTCCTCTTTCAGCTCTCATCCGCTTAGTAGATCGCTGCTCGCAGTCTCCCCTTTTTCCCGTGTTCGAACCGTTAGCTGGTGGTGACCGACTCCCTGTCCGTTTTCGTGCATCAACACAGCTGAGTACGCAGCTCCTCTAACTCACGCGGCGTCATGCGGTACGGTGCTTTGGCAATAGGGCGAGTGCCTGGCTCGAGGTCTATAACAAACTCCATCTCTCTCTCAGGAGGAAGTCCAGGCAAGCTGTCTGGAAAAACATCCGGAAACTCGCACACCACAGAAACGTCCTCTACCCGAGGCTCAACCGGTGCAGCACCCAGAGCAGAAACAGAGACAAGAAAAGAATCACAGCCAGACTCTAGAAATATACGAGCACGCACCGCAGAAATGATCAGAGATTCCAGACGCGGCAACCCATACACACTCATGGGCTGGCCATTGCTACCCTTGAAATCCAAGCACTTGAGATTGCACTGAATTACAGCATCATAGCTGGACAACCAGTCCATGCCCAAAATTACGTCAAAGTCTACCAGATCTAGCACCTTCAGATCCGCAATCGCCAGAAACCCGCCTAGGGAGATAGGGCACTTTTGGATACCCTGGCTTGACCTCACCAACTCTCCTGAAGGAAATTTGACATCTATGGAGGTGTCTAACTGGTCGAGAGCCCAACGATGACGGTCCACAAAAATTATTTCCACAAAAGAATGAGTAGCACCCGAATCGAACAAAATGCGCGCCCACTTATTCTTCACCTTAAATTCACCTAAACACACAGCGCGCGAAACTAATATGCAGAAACCATATATCCACTAAAAGAAATAACTAGCCGAGTCAGAGACTAACCTGCGATCACCTGAGCCGATGATTGGGCTTCCTCCTTGGTCAGCACATTCAACTTTCCTTTTCCTTTGTCCGCGAGAGGCGGGGGCGGCGGTAAGGTCTACAACGGGACTGCATGTAGCGCAGGCTGGCTCTGCAGGAAATTAGCCCTCATGTGTCCTCTTTGGCCACAGAGATAACAAGCTCCAGCCTTCTTGCGACAACGAGCCACATCATGTCCACTCCTCTGACAATAAGAACAGACAGGACCCCCTTTGGGAGCATCTTGGATCGCATGCACCTGAGACAGCTTCTGCGCATCCAATCTCTTAAAACACCTATCGAGAGAGTGCCCCGACTTACCACAGAAGCTACACACCTCTCTTCTGTTCCTCTTCACTGCATGGCCAGATGCCCTCGCACTTCCTCCATCGTCAGGTTTCCTCTTGTCCTTCTTTGCAAGCGATCCCCGATTCTTCGCATTTTCTATCGCCTCAACCTTTAAGGCAGCTTCAACTACTTCGGCAAAGGTCTCCGACTTGTAGGCGCTAACCAACTACTGGATATCATACCTCAAACCACCCAAAAAACGCTTCACTCTGCCTTCTTCAGATGCTATCAGGTCTGGGGCGAAACGACTGAGCTTGCCAAACTCGACTTCGTACTCACCAACAGTGAGTTGCCGCTGCTTCAGGTGTAGGAAACTATTCATGAGGCGGTCTCGCTCGACCGATGGTAGGAACTTCTTTAGTAACAAACTCCTAAATGATTCCCACGAGCACCCCTCCGAAAGGTTCTCTTTTTCTCTGATCCACCAACTCTTTGCAAGGCCCTTGAGTTGATAAGCCGCAATCATCACCTTTTGATTGGGAGAAATGCCAGAGTAGGAAAACATTTCTTCCATGGCAATAATCCAGTCATCCAATGCCATGAAGTCTGCCCTACCGTCATAAGACGGGGGTCCTAAATGCTGGAAGTGAGAAATGAAATTCATCTCAGGCGGCAACGCAACTGGGGGAACTAGAGCAGCAGGGGAAGTAGGAACCGCTTGATCCACAGCAGGACCCTGTGCTCTGGACTGCTGCCCAGAGATGACAGCCAACATCGATTGCATCTGGGACTGCATGTCCACCATCTGCTTTGCCAGGGTCTCATTACTTAGCCTCAGCGCTTCGATCACCACTTCGCTCTGGGCACCTGAAGACTCACCCTCTGACTGGTGGGTCGACCTCATCGCAATGCGCTTAGGCGGCATTCTACAGAACAAACGAAGATCTAGTCAGACCTTGCCTAAGACACCACAAACTGGGAAAGCATTCCCTAAAACACACTATTTCGGATTTACATTGACCGATACAAACAAAAAGCTTATCAGGGACCTAGCTTAGGACACTGAAGCTAGAAAACTAGCATACCCTGACACAGTTCAGATCCGGAACAGACAAACTCAGATCAGGTCGAAAAAGAACCTATACTTGCTCCTACTGTTACCTTGCTCTGGGAAATCATAAAATGATGTTATGCTTCTAGCTTGTGCCTACAATATGAATGCATGAATGTATAAATTTCATCCCAAGGTATGAGTGTACATATGTCATCATGCAGATCTTTAACTTGGCACGTGTGCTTATGCAATGATATGCTATGTATACAGTGCTATGCATACTACAATAAGGCCTTAATGCATGCTATGAGCGGCGTATACATTCAATGTTATGCATCCCATACTACATAATATTGTATGTAACGAAGAAAGAAAACGCGCTAATGGGCATCCATGTGATGATGGTTATGCATCCCATACTACATAACCGTCACATGTTGCCACCTATGGTGGATCCATATACAAACACATATTATGCATCCCATACTACATAATATGCCCCGTATACTTCGTATCATGCTATGAGTGTAGTGTTCGTGCTTCCATCAAAATCTACTGATGACATATTGGTGTGTGTATGCAATGCAATGATACAACTAGGGTTTTGCTTAAGGGAAAGTTGTTCGACTGGCTTGGTCAACCAACCAACCCTCTTGCAAAACCTGGCTCTGATACCAACTGTCACAACCCGCATTTTCTCAACGATAAAATCGTATCAGACCAGGAGAAAACACGTGCCGTGATGCCACGTCGTGCAGGGGATAACTGCACACGCTCAGGAAAACTCCAGACCTTTGTTTTTAAGGAAAACGTTGATTAATTATGATAGAAAAACAGTTATGTTGAAAAGGCCGTATCCCTCGGCACGGTAGATTAGCAAGTCCACAGATCACAGTATAGTTATACGCAACAGAAAATACCTTGGTTCAATTAAGTTGACACCCTAAACGAGCATAAGTGTCCCCGAGGGACGACCCATGGTATGCACGACTCTAAGGTGAATATAGTATACATAAAAAGGTAGTCTTTACGCTATAAGGAAAAATAGTGCTTTAGTTTTACAAATATGAAATGCATGAGTACATATAGTAACATTTTAGGGTTTAAAATAACTAGAATGCACCCTAGCATAAATCCTTCCCAGAAGAGCAAGAACCATCAGGTAAAAAGTAACAGTAGTGAGAGCAGCAAGCAGTCTAACACAGAAAGACTAAAGTCTATGGGCATCAACAACTGACACGAACCCATAGAAAGAAGAAAAACTGCCAAGTCTAAACAAGACAACTACCTCAAACTCAGAGGTGGAAACAAACGGCCACAGGAACCATCAGCACCAGAAGCCCAAGTCTGTCAGCTAAACCTGCTACAGCTCTGATCCTGAGGCATTCAAAAGAAGAACACCTCAGAAGCAAGTCACAAGTAGAGTAAGAGACAAAAAACAGACTACACAAACCTCTAAGTAGAGGGGAATGAAAGAAAGGGTGACTGCAACAAAACGGTCAACAAAGTAAAAATGAGCAACAGTAAAACTAGCTGAGCAAGAAATGCTAAGCATTATATATATACAAAAAAAGCAAGCGACAGCAACCGAAGTCCAAACTTTCATTAGTAAATACCATGCCGAGGGAGGAACCCCAACGCGCACAGCCTATCCGAGTATAAAACACTATGCCGAGGGAGGACCCCAACGCGCATAGTTCATCTGAATGTAAAACACTATGCCGAGGGAGGACCCCAACGCGCATAGTTCATCTGAATATAAAATACTATGTCGAGGGAGGACCCCAACGCGCATAGTTCATCTGAATTTCCTTAGTTACATCATTATACAAGCAGTGTTCATTTATGCTTATTCATCACCATAAACTCCAGGGATAGCCGACCAAGTGGGCTGCATAAGGGCGTTTCAAGGAACAGCAAGATTTTGAGATTTAAAACTTAAGGGACATCAAGTCACAAATTCCAGAAATAGAGGGGAAAACAAGTTAGGAGTTCAGAACAAGTATCTCTACCGTCGAAATATGATAAACTCAACAAGTGTAGAAACAAAAGGAAGGTAGGAATTTAGAATCAAGAACAAAAAGGGAGAGCGAGAACACTACTTGGCTCGATTTACCGGAAAAGCTCTCCAAATCTCCACGCGTCGCGATAGTAGCCGAAATCTGGACGAAAGATGACTGGAGAAACGGTTAGGGCCGAAAACCCTAGCAAGAAAGACTCGAGGAACGGGGAAGAAACTACCCCCGGTGGCGCAGCTCTCGACGAGAGCCTTCCAGATCCACGATCAGCGGGAAAAACCGAGCACCGGAGCTCCGTCGGTGATCGCTGGGAGAGGCACGGACGGCAAACTTCTCCGCACACGCCGCTCTGGGACGGCAAGCAGGAGAAACCTAGGTCGGCTAAAGATAAGAAGAAGCAGGGTATAAATACTAAACAGCCGAAAGGACCGGGTTCAACGACATCGGCCCGGCGGTGCCGACACACTACAGAACAGCGGTGTCGACACACCCGTGTCGACACCAGCCGGCAGTGTCGACACAGCAGTGTCGACACCCGCCAGCCAGCGGTGTCGACACACTGTGTCGACACCGGCCGGCAGTGTCGACACAGTAGTGTCGACACTCGACAGCCAGCGGTGTCGACACACCTGTGTCGACACCAGCCGGCAGTGTCGACACAGCAGTGTCGACACTAGCCGGCAGTGTCGACACAGCGGTGTCGACACCCGCAAGCCAGCGATGTCGACAAACTGTTTTGACACCGGCCGGCAGTGTCGACACAGCAGTGTCGACACTCGACAGCCAGCGGTGTCGACACACTGTGTCGACACCGGCCGGTAGTGTCGACATAACAGTGTCGACACCTGACAGCCAGCGGTGTCGACACGTTGTGTCGACACTAGACGAATCCACTCGACGACTCGTCGAGCTCAGCACGACAATCGTGGAGCTCGACGATCGTCGACCTCCAAACAACGCCCAGAAAACTAACAATCGTCTAACCCAGAGAATAAAATAAGATAAAGTCAAACATAGCAAGGTTGGTTCGACGAACTGGACGAGCAAGACAAAAGATCAATCAATTAAGTTTTCCAAATGTGAAAATTTCCGTCTCTGCCAAAGATCCAAGAATTCAGCCGACTGAATCGAAGAGACGCGAAAGCGCACTAACGGCGACGCGCCACCAATTGAACGCTAGAGTAACGCCCTTACGTCACAAAGATGCCAACCAGGGGAAACAATAATGCCGAAAAAAAAGCAGGGGCGTTACAAAAGTGACTAAGGAGTGCCACATCTCCTTAGCTGATTGACAGTGAATCAAATTCTGCAGCATCGAGTCATCGACTGCACTTGCTATTATGTTTTTAGATTTCTTGTCGAGAGAGACAAGTGCAATCTCGTCTTTGTCGAGATCCATTAGCTTTTTGGGAACTCTCTTGGTAGGGTCGATAGTGGACATAGTCATGGGAACGTAAGGACCTTCTTCAACGATCATAAAGATCCTTGGATCCACAACTTCCATGAAAAATTTTATCCTTTCTTTCCACATGGAAAAGTTGTTTTTGTTGCACAGAGGAAGCTTGGCGAAATCTTTGCCCCTGTCCATGGTAGAATCTTTCAGACAACAGATCTGGAACTGATCAAGGTGTTGACCTTTTAACGATGAACCTCCCTCTGATACCAATTGAAAGAAATCTGTTGTCGACCTAAATCACCTAGAGGGGGGTGAATATGTGGTTTGTGCGTCTTTTGCGGAATAAAAATTAATTAGAGCACTACATAGAAATATCTACCAATATCACAGACGACACAAGATGTATAGTGGTTCCCCAACCTTGGGTACATCCACTTTCCCTCACCGATCTAGCAATCAACTAGACTCGGCTACTCCACTATCTCGGATCACAAATCGATCCTACCCTCGGAACAAAGTTCCTACAAACTCGATCCAACAAAATGGATCTACACCTCGGAAGATGGCACTTCCTACAAACTCGGAGTAAAAAACTCCTACACTCGGAGAAGATTTCTCCTACAAAATTAATAAAGTGTTTACAAGAATACAAACAGTAAATCGCTCAGATCTGAAGGAAATGGGCAAGATTCTTCTTCTTTTCAACTTTGTAGCTTTTTCAGAAATCGGTGAAGAAGGTCTCGGCCTCGATCTGGATCTACTTCCTTTTACAGAAATCGAGAGAGAGTATGATCAGTGAAATCGATCTCGATCTGTAACTTTTCTTCAGAGTAAACCTCTGAAAGTAGAAGCTTTGGCCGGAGAAGAAGGCGGCGGCGGCTTCCGTTTCGCGAGAGTCAGAGAGAGGCGGCTAAAGAATCTTTCTCGAAAAAAAAGATTACAAGAAAGCTTTGAGAAAACTTAGGGTTTGTCATTTTCTGATAAGACCTTATATAGGAGAGACTAACGGTCATAATCGGTCTTAATGATGTACACGTGGACCAATCATGTCGCGTGATTTGAAAAATCCCGTCAGAAAAATGACTTAGAAAATTTTCGGAAATATTTGGCCAACTACACGAGTAAGTCAATAACTACTCGAGTAGTTGAATAGCTACTCGAGTATATCATTGGAAACATACTCGAGTAAGAATAAACAGACTACTCGAGTATATAGAGATCAGCTACTCGAGTATATAGACAAAACTACTCGAGTATACGAAGTGACCTACTCGAGTATATTGAGGATCTACTCGAGTACTGGGAGAGCTACTCGAGTATATACATAACCTACTCGAGTATATGAAGTACTACTCGAGTGGAATACTTAAAAAGGATTCTGAGGTCTGCTGGCAACTACTCGAGTAGTTGAACTAAACTACTCGAGAGGAAGTAACCTACTCGAGTAGGTGAATCTTCTACTCGAGTAAAAGACTTAGAAAAAGAATTCTGGAGTAGGGAAACTGCAAGGTACACGAGTGACACAAGAACTACTCGAGTAGGTAAAATGAACTACTCGAGTATGTTTCTATCTACTCGAGTATGTGAGTAAACTTACTCGAGTATATGACTTAGAGAAATTTAGATGAGAGAAAAAAAACTCATACTACTCGGGTATAATAAGTAATCTACTCGAGTATATAAGCATGCTACTCGAGTATATGACTTGGTCTACTCGAGTACACGATACCTTAACTCGAGTAACTTATACCCAGACTACTCGAGTATATGAAAGCTCTACTCGAGTAAAACACTTAGAGATTTTCTGATATTGGAAAAACTGATTCTTCTAGAGTAGCCAACTTCCAATGTCTTTCTCATAGTCCAATAGCTTGAATATGAAGTGTATCCCAATAGAGAGACCACACATGAGTCAACACCTTGGAATATGCAATGAGGGATTACATTGCACAGTTCCTGTGTTTGGTGACCCACTGTGGGCTGACATTGGTCTACACTTCCCAGTGAAACTCCTGCAAACATATAGCTCAAACCAAGCATCAAATACAACTTAATTCATCTTAGTTCCAGGGTGACTTCATCAAATCTGGGTTCATGTGGATGAAATACCCAACAACATGATGTTATAATATCAGAGTACGAGTAAAACTTGTCCAAAGGGGCTACATCATGAGTGTCTCAAAACTCACATCAGTCACTGACGGTAGCGACGACACCGTCCCTTCAGGCTGTCGTCCTGGCCTGGCTATCCTGCTGCATAACTTGTTGCTGCTCTGTCTGTGGGGTATCCTCCTAAAAAGGAAGACGTAGCAACCGTTAGTTATAAAGAGTAAGTGTCTATCACATCCGCTCCCCCAGCGACTACTTGGCACCGAGCGGAGAAAAGAACAAGGGTACAATATAAATAAATAAGATAGTAGTACAAACAGGTGATAATGAGTGAGCAATATCAAGTATATCCAAAGTATAAGAGGAATTTAAAGCTATAACAGAAAGTAACTCAACTTATATGAATGCCCACACAGACATATAAGTTGAGGATCGGCTCAGCAGTAAAGTAACTCGTCGTATAAGAGTGCCCATACAAACTTATACGATGAGGATCTTGTGTATGCAACGAAATGTAATGTCATGAGTGCAATTGTAAGACCCCCCCTTTTTTTTTCCTTTTGGACACCGGGGTCTTAGGCCCAGAACCGCCGTTTTGCGGTGACTCCTTCACGCCCTGAAGAGTCATCACCACAAAGCGCCGATTCTGCCGGCCATTTCGATCACATAAAAGTAGCAAAATAATGAAGTAAATGTAAACTGTCTGTCCACAGAGAATCACATGTCATAATAAATATAACTCCACGAAGGGAGTGTCCACAGAAAATAACATCAGAGTAGCAAAACGGGCTTATGCCCGGTACATCAAATCCTCACTACAAGATCTCTCATGCTGAAACAAAAGTAGAAAACTGCTCAGGGTCGAGACTCACGGTCCCGGCTGTGTGAACTCCGGAGCTAGACTGCCCCATCTCCAAGCGCATCGGTCTCTGGGGCTGCTCCTCCATGCTGGTCTCCGCGATCCCCTAAATGATACGGTTCGAAAACCGTTAGTCTAAAAGACTAAGTCCTATCATCCCCCACCCCTTCCCCCACGGCTCCTAGGCACCGAGCGGAGAGGAAGAACGGGGAGGACTTGAAGGTGGAGAATATCAAAAGCAGATGGCAGCGGTCCTATTCTAGCAAGTTCTATAGTATATAAAGACAATAAACTGTAATATGAAAGGTAACCTTCACTTATGTGAAAAACACATAAGCCAAGGGGTCTTTTGCAAGGCTCCCATCGTATAAAAAGTCCCATACCGATTTATACGCTAGGGTGTCGGTGGTCAAACAGCAGTAACTAAATATATCCAAATTAACCTTAATTTATAAACTTGCCCACACAAGCTTATAGACTAAGGGGTCGTTTTGCAGGTCCTAAGGTATAAGCGTCCCATTCCACTTATACTTTAGGTGTCAAGGTTAAAGGTAACGATTATGCCATGACATGCAAGTGGGTATGATGGACATGCAAGTGCAACACACACACCCGACTCTATGCACACAGACCTTTAGTTCCCCCTTTCTGGAGCCGTAACCTCCCAGGATACCTCCGTAGTGGCAGACGGAAGCGGTGGGTTGGGCCTCGCCCACCTCTAAACCAGTAAAGCACTACCGGTCAGACCTATCGTACGCCTCAACGCTTGGTGCACGAAGCGGACTCCTGCGTACTCTTGCCGGCTGGCGCACCAGACTTCTGTTGGCGAAGTGCTAACCACACTTGCCGAGTCAACGTATTGGCGTCGGTGCATCGACCCTCCAATACCGAAGACCCACCACCTTAATTTCCTTTCCTGTTATGCACATGCAAATTAGCGTAATCAAGAATCGAGCCGAAGCTCCCCGGACCAACACGTCCGACTCAAGCAATAGAGCCGAAGCTCCCCGGACCCAAAGTCCGCCTTTTAACCATCCGAGCCGAAGCTCCTATCCAACCTCTGGTGCCATCAGTGTTGTGGAATGTGCAACCCTAATTACTAAGCTACTCTTTTCAGCTTGTTAAACAGTTTACGTTAACCCAGGACTGCCCCCGGTATTCCCTGTGAAGGGCTCTCAAGGGGCACTAGGAACTATGTTGGGATTACGCCCAACGTTCCCTTTCGCAAGGTACTTATTTATTATTGGTTGATGCCCTTACCCTTTATTTTCTCATATTTCGATATGCTAATCCTAGGGTAATTTGACTCCAACTCTCCTTGGGTAGGACGATCTTTCGTCGGACCCGAACGCTTATAACCCTAGACAGAACCACACCTTACTCACTCATCTTCCCAAGACGCAGCCCATTCCACTTGTCCTTGCAACAATCCATCAGGACCCATCATACTTGCCCTAATTCACATCCATATGAAATCCTGCAGTTTTGCTATATGCAGACCACTTAAGCTACATGACCCGTAAAAAGGGAAGTACATGAAATACTCATCCAGTACCCTTATGATAATTATTAGAGGTCTAAAAGGACATTTGAAACATAAATCCAGAAATTCATAATTTTCCTAATTTGTCTGATAATTAATTTATTTATTCTAATATCCCCAAAGGCCCAGGTTTGAACATGAAGTACCATAATCAGACAAGATATTATTCCACTAAATTTATGATAATTACAAAATGCCTAATTAACTCTAAATCCTAAGTCTCCCAATTTTTCAGCAAGGTTTAGGCCTTTAAATTTAATTTCAAAGATGCCCCATAAAAAGTCATATTAAAAGATTCTATAGTAATAACACCTCCAAAAATTCAGAGAAATTTCAGGGATGATGGTGATGGACTACAAGTACCCTAGAAAAAGTTTCATAATTTGTCATTTGGAAATAAAGCTATATTTGATTTTCTTATGAACTCTCTAATTTAAGGGTTAATGAACAAAGTATGCTAATCAGTCATCAAATAATTCCACAAAAATTTCCATATGATAACATTGAGCTAAAAACACTTTGCAGGAAGTTTCATGATTTGTCAGTAAGTAATGGCCTCTGACAAGAATTATAAATATGTAATCAAAATAAAGCACTTGTGAAGTAGATGCCCTAAATAGATACCCAAAAATTCTAACAAAATTCATACAAGCTTGTTATAACCTAAAACCAACTCTGCTCATGTTTCATACCCTCTCTATGGGCAGTGAGACCACAATAGCCAAAATAATTATTAGGGCATTACTATTGATTACAAATGAAGTGCTATAACCATTGTCCAAAATTCCTCAAGTAAATTGTCAGAGGCTCAAAATACCCTAGCCCCTTCACTACCCAAATTTGGTTAAGGTTCAAGATGTTTAGCTAACCTAAACCTACACTACAAGTTGTAGGTCCTAAGCTAGGGTTAGAGTTTTGGGGGCTCTACCTTTTTCAAAGTTAGCTAATATTTTTAACAGAGGGTTATATATGTCCTAGGAACCTCCTTGCAAAAACTGAAGTTCATCCAAGGTGTTTAGGACTCATACCCTTCACAAGGCCAAAAGGTCCCTCCTTAGGGTTTGACCTAGGAACTTAGGGCAAATCTATTCCTCCCTATCCCATATTCCATGGGGAGGTGATGAGTGCCCTAACAAGTCAGTGGCCCAAATTTCAGCCTCTGTTGAGGTGATTTGGTCACTCAAAATCAAAAGTGCAACTTTTGACCAAAATGCCCTTTTTAAGGTATAGCTAGGGTTGGGTCAAAACCTATTCAAAACACATCCAAATTGAATGAAATTTTATACAGATACCTAATTGGAACCCAGGGACCACTCACCAAAATTTGGGAGGGTTTGGAGGTGTTTAGGGCACCTATTTAATTTATCTAATAATTATTAAATGTTTACAAAAACTATAGAAATATTTTCTCCAAAAATTCTCATTTGTGGGCAGGCCCTAGGTATGTCTAAGATAGACTCTCTGCCAAAATTTCAGCTAATTTGGGCTAGGGGTGAAGAGTGGGCACTCAATTTAGTGACTGCCTAGCCCTAAGGGTATGTCCCACCAAAATGGGTGCCCTGGTCAAACCAGAAGCCTAAATGGGTTCAAACCAATTTTAAATTAAAGTAGACAGGAAGGGCTACAATTCCTTTGTTGATCATTTTCTCATACAGAGCCTCTAGCTAGTTTTAAAAAATTAAAACATTAAATGCCAAAAGTGTGACAGAATGAAATAAATAACATTTATTTTCCTAAAGTTTAATACTGATGCAGCACGAATCTTGGCGCAAGGATCAACGGCATCTGGTCATCGTCTTCCTTGAGCCGACGGCTGAGATTCGTCCCGCCTGGAGCGATTTCCAAGTCCTGCCGCCGGCGATCCAGCCCCTTCCCCGGCCGGCCACCGCCACCAACACCTCCGTTGAGGTGGTGGCTATCGTCAGGCGGCGGCTCCGCCGCCGGAGAGGCATTTTCCGGCGGATAAAGCAAGAGATTTTCTTGCCGAAACCAGGAAAAATCCCGGATTGAATCGGGCTCAATTGAGCCCGAAACTCAAGCCTAATGATTCCTAGGATCTACCCGCGGGTTAAGGAGAGGAGGAGGACCTTCCTGGCGGCCTGGATGCGAGAGGAGCGGCGGGATGCCATTGACGACGGCGGCGGCGCTCGGCTTCTGCAACTGCACAGTGGAATGGCTCGTCTCCTCCAGGTAAACGCTCTAAAATGATCCCCTCGGCTCCCTGAAGGTGTTTAAATGACAAATGGGGGAGAGGAGAGGCTAGTTCTTCAATGGCCATTAACACCATTAAAGGTGTGGCTCGGGTTGTGTGGAGGGGGGCTGAACCCACCCCTTGGTGGCCGGGAAACGGCTGGAATCAACTCCTCTCTCCTAGAGGAGTTGATTGCAGCCATAATGGGTGGCTGTTAGTCTCCCTTGGCCGGCCTCTCACTTCCCCCTTCTTCTTCCTCATTTTCTCTCTCCTCCATTATCATGGAGAGGAGCTCCTTTCTCTCTCCTAGTCACCTCTGGTTGACTAGTCAGCCCTACAAACTAAATGCAGCCCACTTGATTATGATGGTCATGGGAATGGGTTTAGCCTAAGGGAGAAGTGGCTTGGGCTTGGGTTAGCCCTTTTTGGGCTAAGTTTGACTTGACCCAAATGAGGGTTGACTTGGTCAATTTGACCATCTAGGTTGACCCCATTGTGTCTTGGGTGACCCATTGGCTTCCCTTAGGGTCTAGGTAGGGTTATGTAGGGTTACCCTGTACCTTGGAGGTCACATACCCTTAGTAAGGGTACTTTGACCAGGTTAGGGCTTGAGTTGACTTGGGTCAACCTGGCCTCTAGGGCTGACCCCAATGTGTCCTTAGTGACCATTTGACTTCACTTTAGGGTTAGGAGGGCATAGGAGGGGTCCTTTAGGTTAGGAGTAGGTCAGTTGGTCCTAAGTAGGCTAGTTTGACCCATTTAGGGCTAGGGTTGACCTTGGTCAACTGGGCCTCTTGGGTTGACCCTAATGGGTCCTTTTGGCTCTAATGGGTCTCCCAAAATGTTTGGGAGTGTTGTGGTAGGGTCTTGGGGCCATGGTGAAGCCCCATTGTCATCCTAAACTATTGTTCAAAATTCTACTATTTGCAGACCATGGTGATCCTTACCTTGGCCTCCTATCCCTTGGCCCATTTCTGGCTTTCTAGGGTTTTGTCATGACCTAGTCATGGCCAAAACCACTCTTAGGGGTCTAGTTGGAAATGGGATGTTACAAATCCCAATAAACAAAACAAAGATTTCGTCCCCGAAATCAAGGTTGGGCCTACGGGTCTTACTACCGAAGGAAAGAGTCTTGTAACATCCCATTATGACGCCTTGTTTATTAAATTAGATTTTACGGGAAAACTTAGATCTAAGACCCTTTCGCCCAATCGGCAAACCAAAATCCCAATAAACAAGGATAAGCCCCCAATAAACAAAAGATAAGCCTCTATCTGTCTAGAGCAGCCCTTAGTATACTTAAAGCAGGAAAAATAAATTAACATCTTGAGGGGTCCGAGAGGTATACCTGACTGAATAGCTCGGGGTATCTTTGTCGCATCAGGTCCTGTGGCTCCCAGGTATGCTCCTCCTGGCCGTGGTTCCTCCACAGGACCTTGACTAGTGGGACCTTCTTGCGTCGCAAGACCCGCACTCCTCGGTCGTCGATCCTCACAGGCTCCAAACGAACCGACCGGTCTGAAGCTACCGGCCCTTCGGTGGTCAAAATCTGCTGCTCCGGGCGTAGCAGAGCCCTCCTCAAAGAAGAAATGTGGAAGACGTCGTGCAGCGCTTCCAGCTCTGGTGGTAACTCCAGCCGATAGGCTAGGGGTCCGATCCGCTCCAGGATCCTGTAAGGGCCCATGTACCTAGGGCTGAGCTTCTTCCTCCGACCACGCACCCGCGAGACTCCATGCATGGGCCGGATCTTCAGAAACACCTGGTCCCCCACCTGGAACTCCACCTGCCGATGCCGGGCGTCATAGTACTTAGCCTGTCTACTCTGTGCCTCGAGCATCCTGTCCCTGATCAGCCTCACCTGTGCCTCGGTGTCTTCAACAAACTCTGACCCCAACACTTTCGGATCTTCGTTCTGCACCCAAGAAAGCGGGGTCCGGCATCTCCTCCCGTATAAGGCTTCGTAAGGCGCCATCCTGATGCTGGACTGGTGGCTGTTGTTATAGGAGAACTCGACAAGGGGTAAGAGTATCTCCCACGGTTCCCCGCGGTCCAAGATGCATAGCCTCAAGAGGTCCTCTAGCGTCCGGTTGGTGCGTTCTGTCTGCCCATCTGTCTGAGGGTGGAATGCAGTGCTGAAGGTCAATCGCGTGCCTAAGTAAGCTTGCACGGATCTCCACTCCCTGGAGGTGAACCGGCCATCCCGATCCGACACTATCGTCCTGGGCACGCCATGATAACGAATGAACTGTTCCACAAACTTCCGCACCAGTACTCCTACTGAATCATCCTTCCTGATCGGTATAAATCGAGCCACCTTGTTCAACCGATCAACGATTACCCAGATCGAGTCATTCCCTGTCCGAGACCGGGGAAGCCCAAGTATGAAGTCCATGGCTATGTCGCCAAACTTCCACTCCGGCACCGGGAGTGGCTGCAATAATCCTGCGGGGTTCCTGCACTCCGCCTTCACTAGCTGACATGCCTCACAATGGGCCACGAAGTGTGAGACATCCTTCTTCATGCCCGGCCAGTACATCGTCTTCTTCAAATCAGCCGTCATCTTTGTGATCCCCGGGTGTACAGAATACCGGCTGCAGTGCGCCTCCGTCATAATATCTTCCCGGATCTGGCCTCCCTCCGGTATGTACACCCGTCCTCTGAAGCACACCAGGTCGTCCCTCAGTGTGTAGTCTCCTGCAGTGCCTGCCTCCAGAGCTTGAAGGATAAGCTCTAACTTGGCATCCTGCCTCTGCCCTTCTCTGACTCGGTCTCTGATGTCATCGGTAACACCCATCGCGGCCAAGTACTCCTCATAGAGCTCAGGATCATCAGACGACACCAGAGTAATGTGCATGTCCTCTAGTCTCTGCAGCAGCTCCATAGACATCAACTGGGGCTCTGCTCCTGCTGTGGCGGCTCTCCGACTCAGTGCATCTGCTACCACGTTCGCCTTCCCCGGGTGATAGTGCATCTCATATTGATAGTCAGATAGAAACTCCACCCACCGCCTCTGCCTGATGTTTAGTTCCTTCTGCGTGTCCACGTACTTAAGGTTCTTATGATCGGAGTATATGTCACAGTGGACTCCATAAAGGTAGTGCCACCATATTTTTAGTGCGAATACAACTGCTCCCATCTCCAGGTCGTGCACTGGGTAGTTCTTCTCATGGGTCTTCAGCTGGCGGGAGGCATAAGCTATGGCGTGTCCGTTCTGCATCAGTACTACTCCCATCCCCTGATATGATGCGTCGGTGTAGACCTGAAATCCCTCCCTCCCTGAGGGGAGAGTAAGAATGGGAGCCGAGGTTAGCCGATCCTTCAGCTCCTGGAACGCTGTCTGGCACTGCGGGGTCCATACGAACGGTACCTCCTTCTTTGTCAAGGATGTGAGCGGGAGGGCGATTCGAGAGAATCCCTCCACGAACTTCCGATAGTAACGACAAGTCCTAGAAAACTCCGTACGTTAGTGGCTGTTTTCAGCTGCGGCCACTCCGAAATAGCTTGAATCTTTGCCGGGTCCACTGCCAGCCCGGCTCCGCTGATAATGTGGCCTAAGAAAGCCACCTCCTTCAGCCAGAACTGACACTTGCTGAACTTCGCATAAAGGCGATGCTCCCGCAGTCTCTCCAAGGTCAGTGTCAGATGTCGAGTGTGCTCCTCCTCCGTCTTAGAATAGATAAGGATGTCGTCTATGAACACTATGACGAACACATCCAGATAAGCCTCGAAGACCCGGTTCATGAGGCTCATAAACGTCGACGGGGCATTCGTGAGCCCGAAGGGCATCACGATGAACTCATACAATCCATATCGGCTACTAAAGGCCGTCTTCGGAATATCCTCCTCCTGGATCCGCAGCTGGTAATAGCCTGACCTCAAGTCCAGCTTCGAAAAATAATGGGCTCCCTCCAGCTGATCGAACAATTCGTCTATCCTGGGGAGCGGATAGGTATTTCGGACGGTCAGCCTGTTTAGTGCTCGATAGTCGATGCACAGGCGTAAAGTGCCGTCCTTCTTCTTCACGAATAGGATAGGAGCTCCCCATAATGAGGAGCTCGGCCTAACAAATCCTGCTTCCACCAGCTCCTGCAACTGTGTCCGAAACTCCGCCAACTCCTTTGGGGCCATCCGATAAGGGGCCTTGGATACCGGCTTAGCCCCTGGTACCAACTGAATCTGGAAGTCCTTCTCCCTATGCGGAGGTAGTCCTGGCAGCTTATCCGGAAAAATATCGGCGTAGTCACGAACCACCGGAATGTTAGCAATCAGGTCCTTCTCCTCAGTCATCTCGAATAATACTTGATATACCTCGTCCCCTTGCATATGAGCCTTAACGACCTGAATAGATGAAAGCAGGCGACGAGAGACCGGTGTAGTACCTTCGAATGTCGCATAAGTATCGCCGTGGCTCAGCACGACCCTCCTTGCCGGGCAATCAATCTAGGCATGGTTCCAGACAAGCCATGTCATGCCCAAGATGAGGTCGAAGTCCGGCATCCTCAGGATCGTCGCCGGGGCCTCGAGTGTCAACCCGTCTATGGTAACCTCCAGGAGGCACTTTTCTGTGGACTGGATCTCCATCCCATTGGGGAGGCGCACCCTCCTGGGTAGTCCCGTATAACAACGAATCTGATCCAGGTCCTTGACGAAATCCTCCGACACAAAGTTGTGCGATGCCCCCGTGTCGAACAGGGTATGGGCAGGCTTGCCGCACACCATCACCATTCCTAAATCAGTTTGAAAGAAACTCTGGTGTAAGGTTTTCTAACCTAGGTCATTTAGTAGTTCTATTAACACTTAATATGAGTAATGAATGAATCCAAAATTAAGATTACTCTCATACCTGCAATAACCCTGTCCGGGTTCCGGGGCTGTGCTAAGTCCAAAGCGTAAATCTGCTCCCCATTCTGCCTGCGGTCGCCTCCCTGGTAACCACGTCCTCGGCCGCATCCTCGGCCTCCGAAATGCTGGGCCGGTGGGCCACCCCGTGGTGCTGGAGGTGGTGCCCCCCTCATAGGGCAGTCTCTCCGGAGATGTCCCACCTGGTGACAATGGAAGCACTCCGGCGGGGGATACGCCATACCCCGGGGTCTCTGCATTTCCTGGATCCGGAGAGGTTGAGGGGCCAAAACCACCTGCTCTCTCGGCTCCTGCCTCAACTCCTGACGAGGCTGCTCCTCTGCCCTCCTTCCATCTGGTATGGTGCCTCGCCGCTGATCATTTCGGGCCCTCCGGCCCTGGTCCTCCGCTTGCCATTTCCGGCCCCGAGTGGTGTGCCAGTCGGCCTCAATCCTCTTCGCCATCTCCAAAATCCGGGAGATGGGCCCGTCAGAGACAAAAAGCAAGGCCTCCCTCAACTCCTCTTTTAGGCCCTTATAAAACCTCTTGACGTAACCTGCTTCGTCCAGCTGATAGGAGCCCGCATATCGGGCCAAATGATCGAACTCTCGGTGGTACTCCACCACTGTCCTGGTGCCCTGCCTCAGCTGCAAGAACCGCTCCTCCAACTCGTCCCTGGCCGACTGAGGAACAAAGTGCTCCAGCAGCGTGGCCCTGAATTCTTCCCAAGTGATTTCTGCAACCTCCCTATCAGCAAATGTCGTGTCCAACAGCGTCTTCCACCACCGCTTAGCATGTGACTCCAAGCAAGATACCACTAGGGCCACCCTCTCCTCCCAAGGGCATCGTATCCCGGTCAACATCTCGTACATAACATCCAGCCACTCCTCTGTCCGTACTGCCGACTATGTCCCTAAGTATGATGGGGGAGAGAGTCCTCGGAAGGTGCTCATCCAGTTGGCCCCTGGGTTTGGCTGCTGGGCTGGAGCTTGCTGAGCCCGGAAGGCCTCAAGGATAGCTGTAAGGGTCTGCCCCATGTCTGACTGGAGGAAAGGTGTGGGGACCATGGGAGGTGGTGCAATGTCTGGAGTCTGCTGAGCTCCACCTTGTGGGGTGGGCTGAGCTGGGGGCTGCAAAACGAACTACATTAGTAGGTAATCGACTCAATGCCTAATGAAAGTGGACAATTTACATGTGATTCCCCCCATATGGGCACACCACTGCTTCCGCTGCTTAGTTTGTCCCCAAACTAAACCCGCACGGGGGTGACCCAGGGTTGTGGACGGCTACTTTTCGATCGAGGTCCGCTTTGATACCACTTGTAAGACCCCCCCTTTTTTTTTCCTTTTGGACACCGGGGTCTTAGGCCCAGAACCGCCGTTTTGCGGTGACTCCTTCACGCCCTGAAGAGTCATCACCACAAAGCGCCGATTCTGCCGGCCATTTCGATCACATAAAAGTAGCAAAATAATGAAGTAAATGTAAACTGTCTGTCCACAGAGAATCACATGTCATAATAAATATAACTCCACGAAGGGAGTGTCCACAGAAAATAACATCAGAGTAGCAAAACGGGCTTATGCCCGGTACATCAAATCCTCACTACAAGATCTCTCATGCTGAAACAAAAGTAGAAAACTGCTCAGGGTCGAGACTCACGGTCCCGGCTGTGTGAACTCCGGAGCTAGACTGCCCCATCTCCAAGCGCATCGGTCTCTGGGGCTGCTCCTCCATGCTGGTCTCCGCGATCCCCTAAATGATACGGTTCGAAAATCGTTAGTCTAAAAGACTAAGTCCTATCATCCCCCACCCCTTCCCCCACGGCTCCTAGGCACCGAGCGGAGAGGAAGAACGGGGAGGACTTGAAGGTGGAGAATATCAAAAGCAGATGGCAGCGGTCCTATTCTAGCAAGTTCTATAGTATATAAAGACAATAAACTGTAATATGAAAGGTAACCTTCACTTATGTGAAAAACACATAAGCCAAGGGGTCTTTTGCAAGGCTCCCATCGTATAAATAGTCCCATACCGATTTATACGCTAGGGTGTCGGTGGTCAAACAGCAGTAACTAAATATATCCAAATTAACCTTAATTTATAAACTTGCCCACACAAGCTTATAGACTAAGGGGTCGTTTTGCAGGTCCTAAGGTATAAGCGTCCCATTCCACTTATACTTTAGGTGTCAAGGTTAAAGGTAACGATTATGCCATGACATGCAAGTGGGTATGATGGACATGCAAGTGCAACACACACACCCGACTCTATGCACACAGACCTTTAGTTCCCCCTTTCTGGAGCCGTAACCTCCCAGGATACCTCCGTAGTGGCAGACGGAAGCGGTGGGTTGGGCCTCGCCCACCTCTAAACCAGTAAAGCACTACCGGTCAGACCTATCGTACGCCTCAACACTTGGTGCACGAAGCGGACTCCTACGTACTCTTGCCGGCTGGCGCACCGGACTTCTGTTGGCGAAGTGCTAACCACACTTGCCGAGTCAACGTATTGGCGTCGGTGCATCGACCCTCCAATACCGAAGACCCACCACCTTAATTTCCTTTCCTGTTATGCACATGCAAATTAGCGTAATCAAGAATCGAGCCGAAGCTCCCCGGACCAACACGTCCGACTCAAGCAATCGAGCCGAAGCTCCCCGGACCCAAAGTCCGCCTTTTAACCATCCGAGCTGAAGCTCCTATCCAACCTCTGGTGCCATCAGTGTTGTGGAATGTGCAACCCTAATTACTAAGTTACTCTTTTCAGCTTGTTAAACAGTTTACGTTAACCCAGGACTGCCCCCGGTATTCCCTGTGAAGGGCTCTCAAGGGGCACTAGGAACTATGTTGGGATTACGCCCAACGTTCCCTTTCACAAGGTACTTATTTATTATTGGTTGATTCCCTTACCCTTTATTTTCTCATATTTCGATATGCTAATCCTAGGGTAATTTGACTCCAACTCTCCTTGGGTAGGACGATCTTTCGTCGGACCCGAACGCTTATAACCCTAGACAGAACCACACCTTACTCACTCATCTTCCCAAGACGTAGCCCATTTCACTTGTACTTGCAACAATCCATCAGGACCCATCATACTTGCCCTAATTCACATCCATATGAAATCCTGCAGTTTTGCTATATGCAGACCACTTAAGCTACATGACCCGTAAAAATGGAAGTACATGAAATACTCATCCAGTACCCTTATGATAATTATTAGAGGTCTAAAAGGACATTTGAAACATAAATCCAGAAATTCATAATTTTCCTAATTTGTCTGATAATTAATTTATTTATTCTAATGTCCCAAAAGGCCCAGGTTTGAACATGAAGTACCATAATCAGACAAGATATTATTCCACTAAATTTATGATAATTACAAAATGCCTAATTAACTGTAAATCCTAAGTATCCCAATTTTTCAGCAAGGTTTAGGCCTTTAAATTTAATTTCAAAGATGCCCCATAAAAAGTCATATTAAAAGATTCTATAGTAATAACACCTCCACAAATTCAGAGAAATTTCAGGGATGATTATGATGGACTACAAGTACCCTAGAAAAAGTTTCATAATTTTTCATTTGGAAATAAAGCTATATTTGATTTTCTTATGAACTCTCTAATTTAAGGGTTAATGAACAAAGTATGCTAATCAGTCATCAAATAATTCCACAAAAATTTACATATGATAACATTGAGCTAAAAACACGTTGCAGGAAGTTTCATGATTTTTCAGTAAGTAATGGCCTCTGACAAGAATTATAAATATGTAATCAAAATAAAGCACTTGTGAAGTAGATGCCCTAAATAGATACCCAAAAATTCTAACAAAATTCAAACAAGCTTGTTATAACCTAAAACCAACTCTGCTCATGTTTCATACCCTCTCTATGGGCAGTGAGACCACAATAGCCAAAATAATTATTAGGGCATTACTATTGATTACAAATGAAGTGCTATAACCATTGTCCAAAATTCCTCAAGTAAATTGTCAGAGGCTCAAAATACCCTAGCCCCTTCACTACCCAAATTTGGTTAAGGTTCAAGATGTTTAGCTAACCTAAACCTACACTACAAGTTTTAGGTCCTAAGCTAGGGTTAGCGTTTTGGGGGCTCTACCATTTTCAAAGTTAGCTAATATTTTTAACAGAGGGTTATATATGTCCTAGGAACCTTCTTGCAAAAATTGAAGTTCATCCAAGGTGTTTAGGACTCATACCCTTCACAAGGCCAAAAGGTCCCTCCTTAGGGTTTGACCTAGGAACTTAGGGCAAATCTATTCCTCCCTATCCCATATTCCATGGGGAGGTGATGAGTGCCCTAACAAGTCAGTGGCTCAAATTTCAGCCTCTGTTGAGGTGATTTGGTCACTCAAAATCAAAAGTGCAACTTTTGACCAAAATGCCATTTTTAAGGTATAGCTAGGGTTGGGTCAATACCTATTCAAAACACAGTCAAATTGAATGCAATTTTATACAGATACCTAATTGGAACCCATGGACAACTCACCAAAATTTGGGAGGGTTTGGAGGTGTTTAGGGCACCTATTTAATTTATCTAATAATTATTAAATGTTTACAAAAACTATAGAAATATTTTCTCCAAAAATTCTCATTTTTGGACAGGCCCTAGGTATGTCTAAGATAGACTCTCTGCCAAAATTTCAGCTAATTTGGGCTAGGGGTGAAGAGTGGGCACTCAATTTAGTGACTGCCTAGTCCTAAGGGTATGTCCCACCAAAATGGGTGCCCTGGTCAAACCAGAAGCCTAAATGGGTTCAAACCAATTTTAAAATAAAGTAGACAGGAAGGGCTACAATTCATGTGTTGATAATTTTCTCATACAGAGCCTCTAGCGATTTTTAAAAAATTAAAACATTAAATGCCAAAAGTGTGACAGAATGAAATAAATAACATTTATTTTCCTAAAGTTTAATACTGATGCAGCACGAATCTTGGCGCAAGGATCAACGGCATCTGGTCATCGTCTTCCTTGAGCCGACGGCTGAGATTCGTCCCACCTGGAGCGATTTCCAAGTCCTGCCGCCGGCGATCCAGCCCCTTCCCCGGCCGGCCACCGCCACCAACACCTCCGTTGAGGTGGTGGCTATCGTCAGGCGGCGGCTCCGCCGCCGGAGAGGCGTTTTCCGGCGGATAAAGCAAGAGATTTTCTTGCCGAAACTAGGAAAAATCCCGGATTGAATCGGGATCAATTGAGCCCGAAACTCAAGCCTAATGATTCCTAGGATCTACCCGCGGGTTAAGGAGAGGAGGAGGACCTTCCTGGCGGCCTGGATGCGAGAGGAGCGGCGGGATGCCATTGACGATGGCGGCGGCGCTCGGCTTCTGCAACTGCACAGTGGAATGGCTCGTCTCCTCCAGGTAAACGCTCTAAAATGATCCCCTCGGCTCCCTGAAGGTGTTTAAATGGCAAATGGGGGAGAGGAGAGGCTAGTTCTTCAATGGCCATTAACACCATTAAAGGTGTGGCTCGGGTTGTGTGGAGGGGGGCTGAACCCACCCCTTGGTGGCCGGGAAACGACTGGAATCAACTCCTCTCTCCTAGAGGAGTTGATTGCAGCCATAATGGGTGGCTGTTAGTCTCCCTTGGCCGGCCTCTCACTTCCCCCTTCTTCTTCCTCATTTTCTCTCTCCTCCATTATCATGGAGAGGAGCTCCTTTCTCTCTCCTAGTCACCTCTGGTTGACTAGTCAGCCCTACAAACTAAATGCAGCCCACTTGATTATGATGGTCATGGGAATGGGTTTAGCCTAAGGGAGAAGTAGCTTGGGCTTGGGTTAGCCCTTTTTGGGCTAAGTTTGACTTAACCCAAATGAGGGTTGACTTGGTCAATTTGACCATCTAGGTTGACCCCATTGTGTCCTGGGTGACCCATTGGCTTCCCTTAGGGTCTAGGTAGGGTTATGTAGGGTTACCCTGTACCTTGGAGGTCACATACCCTTAGTAAGGGTACTTTGACCAGGTTAGGGCTTGAGTTGACTTGGGTCAACCTGGCCTCTAGGGCTGACCCCAATGTGTCCTTAGTGACCATTTGACTTCACTTTAGGGTTAGGAGGGCATAGGAGGGGTCCTTTAGGTTAGGAGTAGGTCAGTTGGCCCTAAGTAGGCTAGTTTGACCCATTTAGGGCTAGGGTTGACCTTGGTCAACTGGGCCTCTTGGGTTGACCCTAATGGGTCCTTTTGGCTCTAATGGGTCTCCCAAAATGTTTGGGAGTGTTGTGGTAGGGTCTTGGGGCCATGGTGAAGCCCCATTGTCATCCTAAACTATTGTTCAAAATTCTACTATTTGCAGACCATGGTGATCCTTACCTTGGCCTCCTATCCCTTGGCCCATTTCTGGCTTTCTAGGGTTTTGTCATGACCTAGTCATGGCCAAAACCACTCTTAGGGGTCTAGTTGGAAATGGGATGTTACAGCAATGCAATGACCCACCCATGATCACGCACATGCAGCTGCTATATAGACATAGACTTGTAGTTCACACTTTTCGAGCAGGTAGCTAACCTCTCAGGCGTCATTCATCATGGCCAGATGGTGACAATAAAGCAGGCTTCTCCACTACTAGGATGACATCCACATTACCTGGCCTAGGCCTCCGCATGCCTCAACGCTAAGAACATAACAACGGTGCTCACATACGTACTACGGCTCAGCAGGAGTCTTGTGTAGATGTGCACCGAGAACCAAGCCCTGAACTGGCCTATGTTGTGATCCGGAAGGAACCTTAGAAAAAGTATGAGGACCAAGCCAAACCGACCACTTAGCATTGAAGGAGCCTCGGGGATGAGCACCGAGAACCAAGCCCAACCACCCAAAGTCTATCTATTAACTCCTGTCAGTGTGACGACTGGAGAGCCTATAGACCTACCACAGTATCCTTAACCCGGGATTACGACACCGCGTTTCGACTCACACCACATGCATTTCACATACGGGCTCCACATTGAGCCCCCTTTTCATTATTCACATTCTGTGCTCAAAAGCACGCAAGAGCTCCAACCGAGTCTCTTACAAATTCATAATTCCAGTGCGGCAACACTCACGCACTTTCAACCCTTCCATGTTTTCGTGCATTCGAGCACACCATGGGTTCACCGGATTTTTTGTTGAGCCCTGCCCGTACCTGAAGTGAGTTTGAGAGACTCTTGATATAGCCCTTTCATCGAGCCCTGCTCGACGATTTTTGTCGAGCCCTGCCCGATGATTTTCGTTGAGCCCTGCCCGACGATTTTCGTCGAGCCCTGTCCGACGATTTTCGTCAAACTCTGGTGACTACCCATGTCACGGGTAGTCTTGTATTGGGCACATGTGGGTAGGGACACGCCTGTGTCACTAGTTGCATCCTTCTCTAGAAAAATCACAAGGAAGGCGTAAAATCTACAAGAGTGACAAACGGGTAGGGACATGCCAGTGTCACTACCCATGTCCTTCTCTGAGTTTGACGACATTACCTTAACTATAGCCGGAAACATTCTAAGTCATATGGCGTCGATAGAGTTGAGTCCACTCAATACTCTCAATACCTCAACCCATCCAGAATGAACCAAGTTATATGGCGTCGAGAGCGTTAAGTCCACTCAACACCTCAAACACCAGAAGCTGTTATATGACATCGAGAATGTTGAGTTCACCCAACGCTCTCAATGACTTAACCTCCAGAGAATAAACCAAGTTATATGGAGTCGAGAGCTTTGAGTTCACTCAATGAACACGAAGCCCCCAAACCTGAGTCAATCTTCTTGACTCAGAACACGTGCGGGGGGGGGGGGGGGGGGGGGGGGGGGTCTGGCACGAATTGGGACGTTACAAATCCCATAAACAAAATAAAAGATTTCATCCCCGAAATTAGGCTTAGGTTGCCGGGACAGAAAAACATGAAATGAAATGAAATATGCTTTTAAAATTTACCTTGAGGAACCAACTCTGGGTAGTGCTTCCGCATCAATTCCACCGGCTCCCAAGTGAATTTTTCTTTCCCATGATTTGACCACAACACCTTTACCAAAGGAATACTCTTGCGAAGCAGACTCCTTGTCTCGGTGTCCACTGTCCGCACCGACTCAAGTCGAACAGATCTATCGGTTTCCACCGCCCCATCTGTGGTGAGGACATGTTGATCAGACCGTAATAGTGCCATCCGAAGAGACGACATATGGAACACGTTGTGTAAATTCTCTAACTCTAGTGGTAGCTCCAACCGATAGTCCAAAGAGCCATCCTTTTCAATATAGCATAAGGTCCCACGTATCTTGTACTGAGCTTCTTCATACCACGCACCCGTGACACTCCATGCATCGGCTGGATCTTCAAAAACACTTTATCACCCTCTTGAAATTCTACCATCCGGTGCTTTGCAATATAATATTTAGCCTGCCGACCTTGAGCCTCAAGTATACAGTCCCGTATCAATCTAACCACCGCATTGGTGTCATCAATATATTCCGTAAGACCCCCCTCCCGGAACACAAACACAGCACGAGGGGAGTATTATACCCAGAACATCCGCCTTGCAGTGGCACCAACGCACGTGTTGGTCTGCACCACAAGCCGCCTATTATGCTGGCCATAAACAATATCATCCAATGCCAACCAAACCAAAAATATTAAATAGAAGTCAATCCACACATATGTAAAATAGTCCAAAATTACATCTAGAAGAGAAGCTACAGCAAGCTTCTAAAATATCAGAGTACGGGTAAAGCTTGCCCAAAAGGGCTACATCAAAAGTCTCTCAAACTCACTTCGGTCACTGACGGTAGCGACGACACCGTCCCTTCAGGACCTGTCGTCCTAGCCTGGCTATCCTACTGCAAAATTTATGGCTGCTCCGACTGCGGGGTTTCCTCCTAAAAGGAAGACATAGCAACCGTTAGTCATAAATACTAAGTGGCTATCACATCCGCTCCCTCGGCGACTCCTCGGCATCGGGCGGAGAAAGGAACAAGGGTACAATATATATAAGTAGAACATATGTACAAACATGTGGTACAAAGTGAATAACATCAATGTACATAAGCATCACAATAAATGAGTAAACCATCAACTCTAACAGTTCTACAATCTACAGTAGTATAAAAATATTGAGGTACAACAGAAAGTAACTCAACTTATATGAATGTCCATACAGAAATATAAGTTGAGTATCGGCTCAGCAGAATAGTAACTCATCGTATAAGAGTGCACATAAAAACTTATACGATAAGGATCTTGTGTATGCCATGTAATATAATGATATGAATGCAATGCAATGACTCACCCATGATCGCGCACATGAAATTGCTATGTCGACACAGACTTGTAGTTCCCACTTCTCAAGCAGGTAGCTAACCTATCAGGCGTCAACCGTCGTGGCCAGGCGGTGATAGTGGAGCGGGCTTCACCACTACTAGGCGAGCATCCACACTACCAAGCCTAGGCCTCCGTATGCCTCAATGCTAAGAACACAACAGCGGAGCTCGCCTGCGTACTACGTCTCAGTGGGAGTCTCGGGTAGATGTGCACCAAGAACCAAGCCCCGAACTGGCCTATATTGTGACCCGGAAGGAGCCTCGGAAAAAGCACGAGGACCAAGCCCAACCGTCCACTTGGTACGGAAGGAGCCCCGGGAACGAGCACCGAGGACCAAGCCCGACCGTTCAATGTCAATCTGTCAACTCCTGTTGGTATGACGACTGGCGAGCCCGTAGACCTGCCACACTATCCCTAACCCAGGATTACGACACCACGTGTCGACTCACACCGCATGCAATTTCACATTATCGTGGCACGGAAGGAGCCTCGGGAATGAACACTGAGGAATAAGCCCAACCGTCCACTTATATCTCTTCTCAACATTACCAAACCACTGCGGTCAAACCCCCGCACTTACACCCTTTTGCAACCCCGTGCCCCAAGGTGCTTATGGGTTCATTATCAGTGTATGGCTATTTCACTCATTCATCATCTAAGACCACAACCATTTGTTCATAACAGTCATTACCAATGATAGTCAACATGTTCAGTCCAAAATCATCATTATTCAACACATTTCCACTGTCAAGTACCTCCTCATTATTTCACATATTTAAATCATTCCCACCATGCCAACTCATGAATCCATTTGTTCTCTACCTCCACCACATCACCTCGATCAAGTACACTTTCCACATCATTTGTTCATTAGAGATCTATCCAACAAATGTCATTAACACGATTTATCACAACCTCCTTTGTACTACATTTCAACAAAACATTAACGTTAATGTACTACTGTAACACCCCAAATCCCAAGATTGGGAAAGAGTTGGGTGATACGGCCTGGGACACGAGCGTGTCCCAGGGCGTGTCCTGCTCGGGTGAGCAGCCGGCGAGTGGGCGACGAAAATTCATTTCTACGAAAAATGAGGGAACACGCCATCTGACACGGGCGTGTCAGAGGCCGTGTCCTCCTCTGGTCGATGAAGTCGGTTCTATGAAGTGGAGCTAGGCCGTGTCTGCTGCTGTGTATGGGCACACGACCTGGGATACGGGCATGTCACAGGCCGTGTCCTTTGCTGGATGTGACCAAGGCATTGAGGCTGGGTGAACGCGAGCACGACACCGGTGTGTCTTAGGGTACACAGTCTGTGACACAGGGGTGTTACTGGCCGTGTCTCGATCAGGTTGAAGTTGGTTTGGTGAAGCCTGATGTACACAGCCATAAACACGGGCGTGTCTGATGGCATGTCATGTGATACGGCCCGTGATACGGGCATGTCACATGGGAATGTACTGGTCTGGATGAGTCGGTTGTGTACCGGTTATGATACACAGCCTATGACACGGGCGTGTCACAGGCCGTGTCAGGCAAGATTTATCCTTTTGTGGCAAAATCATGGCCGTCCATTTCCTCAGCTGAGATCTGATGCCTAAGAGCCCACCCTATTTCCTTAAGGCTGAAAAATGAGAAGGAAATTCTCATTTGAGTTAGGCCATACTCTTTCTAAAAGCTAGAGAGAGAGAGGAAGAAGGAGAAGGAGGGAAGGAGCCGACCACCGGTGGAGCTGCAGCGTTCATGTTCACAATCTGAGGCTAGCATTGTGGAGGCAAGGCCACTGCGGTGCTGTCCAGCCGACTTGGAGTTCATGGGGCCAAAATGATCGTCAAGGGTAATGATCTTTCTTCCTAGCCATGTGAAGGCTTTTGTTTTGGCATATTCATGGGATTCTCCCACCAGAGGGTGGCTTGTGAAGGGTTCCCTTGGGTTGATTCTTAGAATCCCCACTAATTTGGCATATAGATCCGAAAATGGAATACGGAATATGCATGCTGTGTGAAGCCCATCTGGACAGGTTGGTCTGGATTAGTGATGTTGCATATACGCACCGGAGAAGACTCCGCGATGAAACATGTAGTTTAGGAGTCGATGGGTTAAACCTGTAAAGGGCAATAGCAGGAAGTACTGGAGTGGTAGTCCAGGAAAATACCCGTATAATTCTTGTGCTAAATGGGTTGTATCTGTGAAGGGTAGTAATAGGAAGTACTGGATTGGAAGTCCAAGAAATACCCTTGTCATGCTTGATGTTCATGGGTGGATTGGAGATCCAGGAAAATACCCTTGATCTTTGTAATGCTTGGTGGGTTGTGCCTGTGAAGGGTAGTAGCAGGATGTACTGGTGTGAACGCCCCGGAAATACCCACAAATGCTGGTTCGAGCTAGGGATGGAAAATGAGTTCTGTCGCTACCGCTGAGCATGACACCTAGCTAACCTGTGATTGTGAAGCCAGTCCTACGAGGACATGATGGCTATGTATGAGCTGGAAGAGCTCTAACAGCTTGATGCCAAACAGATAAGGTGAAACCGACCCGCGCCTTTTTCTTAGCCGCGAGTACGCTGTACTCGGTGATGGCAAGGTGACTTAAGCAACGGGGGGTGGATGATCCGACCTGTGTTATGTCCGTCCGACGTGAGACCTGAAGTTGCGGTATGTTAGAGCGTATAGCGAGAGTCTTAGGCCTGCGCGCCACGACACCATGGGGGGCTACGGGCCAATCCCGGGTCATTAAGACTAAAATCTCCGGCTGCACGCCATGGAGTAAATGCTCAACTTTTGCCGTTGGGTTTCAGCCCTGCTACGGTGGTGGGACCCTGATTCGCCGGTACACCAAGAATGTTCCCTGAGTGCACGGATTGTCGGGCCGCGTGACTGGCGATTGTGATGGAATGTTTGTGCGTGAGTGCACAATATGTGATTAATATATATATATATATATATATATATATATATATATATATATATATATATATATATATATATATATATATATATATATATATATATATATATATATATGCCTGTGAATTGCTATGCCTGCAGGGAGGGAATACCACTGCCCCGGGAAAAGGGATAGGGTCGTTATAATTTGGTCAGCTGAATGCTGACCGCTACCTTATTTGCCACCGTTGGGGGGGGGGGGCTGTCCCTGTGCAGGTGCTGGAGAACCAAGCGAGACACAGAAAGGTTGAAGTCTCTGCTGTTGTTGTTGTTGCTGCTGCTAGCCCTTGAAGGCTAAGTTTAAAATACTGTGTTTTGTATATTTGTGGCCGGCCTGCGTGCCAATGTTTGGGAGCCACTATTGTCAAAGGACTTGTAAGGCCATAAGTCCAACTGACTTTGTATTTGCTGAACATTCCTGTTTACATATCAATGTGGATATTTATGCGGTGGACATTCATGTTTAGAGTTCTGTTGTGTGTTATAGGCTTCCGCTAGAATGAAATGAGTTAGGATGCTCAACTCTGGTATCACTCCGTGACTTCACCACCTGTTTTGTGGCATATGCTGTGGGGCCCCAGTTGGACCTTCTAGTATATACTATATGAACGGATGGAGTCATTACATTTGTGGTATCAACTGTCTAGGTCTTTCCCTTTCGAATTCGTGATCGAATTCTTTTGTGGGGTGGCGAGCACGTGTACGTGCGAACCGCGTGAACACTAAGGAACTCTTGAATGTCCACTTTAAGAATGCAAATACATGTGTTTGAGGAACCTGTGCGTTCCTATTTTGTTGTGAGTGCTTGTGTGCGATCGCTAATGTGCATGTCTTGTTCACCTATATGTGACGCGGAGTGGTGCTGGGCAATCAAAGCCCCAACATTCTGATGAAAGTACGACACCAGCTGCGGTGCCTACACCTCCGCCTTCTGCGGAAACTGTGCGATTTGTTGCTGAGGCCTTGTTTGCAATGATTCAAGCACAGCTGATTGGGCAAGCGCAGCCGGCAGTGGTGGCAGAACAGGTTGCGGCGAGGCCACAACCTGTTGGGCCTGTGGCACTTCGAGCAGCTGAGAGGCAGTTGAAGCAGTTCATGAGCTTTAACCCACCTACATTTTCGGGAGTAGGATCTCCTACGCAGGCTGAAGATTGGTTGTCGCTTGTCAAGCGGATAATGACCGCGATTGGGACAGAGGAAGATCAGAAGGTCACTTTTGCCACCTTCTTACTGGAGGGAGAGGCGCGTTTATGGTGGGACGAGATGGAACTACATCACTTAGCTGGGAGGCCGTTAACACAAGTGTCGATTGAGGAATTCTCCCGACTCTTCCTGGTAAAGCACCTCCTGGCGACACAGCACATTGCCATGGAAAATGAGTTCCAAAGGCTGATGCAAGGAGAAGGCAGTGTTGACACTTACCTGCATGAGTTCACGAGGTTGGGATGGTATGCGGTTCAATCTTCGCCGATGAGCAGCGGAAAACGAACAGGTTCTACGAAGGATTGCGGGATGAGTTGCGATTCCTGCTTTCAAGTTCAGTGAACCAAGGATTCCACGCATTGGTTGACACTGCGTGCGTGCTGGAAAAGGACATGAAGAGGGTGCAAGGGAAGAGGGCCTTAGCTGTGACACAGCTGGAGTTCAAAGTGCCCCGACCTGGGAAGTCATATTACAAAAAGAAATGGGGGCAAGAGGTCCAAGTCGGTAGGACAAGCTCCTTCTACGGTTGTATTAGGTGCAACGTTGGGGGCCTCTTCAAGGCCGGAGACTCGTACGTGCTTTACTTGTGGACGAGTGGGGCATATAGCCCGTGGCTATAGGGTTGTTCCGCCGAAAGGAGAAAAGAAGGCGGGAGCGTCCTATGCTGAGAAGGGAAACGCAGCGGTGGAGTCCTCTACATTCCAAGCGCATCCCCGAGTCTACAACCTTGGCCTGCAAGAGGCCATTAAGCAGAGTGACGTCGTCACAGGTACGAGTTAAGTTATTGCATTGTTTTGCTTATTACATGCTTTGTTTATTGCATATTTGTCTGCAGCGTGTGTGTGTGATATGATTGTCACAGGCTTTGTAATGATTCAGAACACGCTAGTGCGAGCACTATTTGATACGGGTGCTTTGCATTCTTTTCTGTCTAAAGATTTCATAGCTCGACTTGGGATACCTAGTCGTGTGAAGATAGATAGCGTCAGGGTGGTGTTACCGAATGGTTGTTTGATTCTTGCTGATAAGTCTTGCGATGTTGCGGTGCAAATAGGAAGTCGAGATTTCTGTCTGACTACATCTGTATTGCCGATATCGAAATTCGACGTGATCTTTTGTATGGATTGGCTCGCGGAGCAGCATGCCTTGATTGATTGTAATGCCAAAGATATCACCTTGGGCCAGAATACCGAGCATGAGACTAAATTCGCAAGGATGGGAGGAGTGGGCGGGACGTTGATGTCTGCACTCCAAGTCGTCAAGGCTGTTCAGAATGGCGCGGAGGTATACTTTACGCTGATTTAGGCTGTTGAGCCCAAGGCCAGTGTGAGCGATGTTCCAGTTGTATCGGAGTTTACATATATGTTTCCCAAGGATCTGCCTAGGCTAGCACCCCAGCGAGAGATTGACTTCACGATCGAGTTGGTGCCAGGTGCGAAACCTGTGGCCCTCTCGCCATATCGCGTTGCGCCAAAGGAACTAGCGGAGTTGAAAGTCCAACTGCAAGAGTTGCTGGAGCAGGGTTATATTTGCCCAAGTATGTCACCTTGGAGTGCGCCTATTCTGTTTGTGAAAAAGAAAGACGGTGGTTTGCGATTGACTACCGTGAACTGAACAAGGTGACAGAAAAGAATAAGTATTCGATTCCACGGATTGATGAGTTGTTCGATCAGCTGGTGGGATCAACCGTCTACTCGAAATTGGATTTGAAGCCTGGTTATTACCAGTTGAGGATTCGGGAAGGTGACATTCCCAAGACCGCATTTGGAACACGTTACGGGCATTTTGAGTTAACAGTAATGCCGTTTGGGCTGCGTAATGTGCCATCGGTATTCATGGATCTGATGCACCAAACGTTCCGAGAGTACCTAGAATTGTTCGTGATTGTGTTCATTGATGATATCCTGGTGTACTCGCAATCGGAAGCCGATCACAAAAACCACTTGCGGTTGGTGTTGCATACTTTGAGGAAGCATAAGCTCTATGCCAAGTTCTCGAAGTGCGAGTTTTGGCTATCGTCGGTGGCTTTTCTTGGCCATGTGGTAAGCGGAGAGGGCATCACACTGGATTCGTCGAAGATAAGGGCCATACAGGAATGACCGGAGTTGTCTTCGGTGGCCGAAGTCAGGAGCTTCCTTGGACTGGCGGGCTACTATCGACGGTTTGTTGAAAACTTCTCGCGGATTGCTTTTCCTTTGACCACACTGACGAGAAAGGATCAGAAGTTCATTTGGACGCCAGAGTGTGCACGAGCTTTTGAAGAGCTAAAGAGTCAGTTGACCACGGCGCCTTTGTTGACATCGTCATGTGGTACTGACGGAATTGAAATTTACAGTGATGCTTCAGGGAGCGGCTTAGGTTGCATTCTTCTGCAAAATGGGAAAGTAATTGCTTATGACTCATGCCAGTTGAAGATGCATGAAAGAAATTATCTCGTCCACAACTTAGAGTTGGAGACGGTGATCTTTGCACTCAAGTTATGGCGGTATTATCTTAATGGCGTGAAAGTGGATATCTATACAGACCACAAGAGCCTAAAGTATTTATTGGAGCAGAAGGACCTAAATATACGACAACGAAGGTGGCTGGAGTTCCTTGGGGACTACACCTTTGTGATTCATTATACTCCCGGGAAGGGAAACGTGGTCGCTGATGCCTTGAGTCAGAGGGCTCCGGCAAGGGCAACTTGGTTGCAGAGGCACGATGAACGTCTAATCCAGGAGCTGGAAGCATTGGAGATTTCTTATGTTGACAAGAATTCCATGGCTGATGCATGTTTGAACTTGACAGAGGTGCAATATGACCTTGCAGACAGGATTCGACGAGCAACGGAGCTGGATGAGAGTCTCCAACACTATGCATAGGACAGGCCAGAGGGATAATTCTCCTGGGATGACGACCTTTTGCAGAAAGAGGGCCGGTTGTGCGTCCCGAGTATGGGTAAATTACGAGAAGAGTTGATGTACGAAGCGCACTATACGAAGTACTCAATTCACCCTGGGAGCACAAAGATGTTCAGGGACATGAAGAAGCTATTCTGGTGGCCGGGACTGAAGAATGACATCGCTCATTACGTAGCCAAATGCTAGAATTGTGCTTTGGTAAAGGCGGAATGCCAGAAGCCTGACGATTTCTTGAAGTCGTTGCCGATTCCGGAATGGAAGTTCGATGATATTTCAATGGATTTCATGCACGGGTTGCCGAGATCTCAGCGCGGGAATGATTCAATCTGGGTGATTGTAGACCGGTTGACAAAAGCGGCGCACTTCCTTCCGAACAAACGAGATGATTAAGTGGAGAGTTTGGCAAAGCTCTATGTGGAGCAGATTGTGCGGCTACATGGTGTTCCTCATAGCATTGTGAGCGATCGTGATGGGCGCTTTACTTCGAATGATTGGCGGCTAATCCATCAGCTGTTGGGCACTAAATTGACATCCAGTATGGCCTTTCACCCCCAAACAGATGGCCAGATTGAGAGGACCAACAGGACAATGTAGGATATGCTTCGAATGTACGCGCTGCACTTTGGGAAGAGATGGGAAGATCATCTCTATCTGGTGGAGTTTGCCTACAATAACAGCTACCAAGCGAGCATCGGTATGGTACCGTTTGAAGCTCTGTATGGTCGGAAGTGATGTACGCCATTAGCTTGGGCAGAAGCAGGCGAATCTAAAGTGTGTAAGCGTAGCGAAGTCGAGGAAGTGAACTCGACGATACGCACTATCCGAGAAAGGCTACCGATAGCCCAGGATCGTCAAGCGAAATACTACAATACCAAGCACCAGAATGTGAAGTTCGCGGTGGGCGATTGGTTATACTTGAAGATCAAACCCTTCAAAGGCATATCAAGGATTCGACGTCTAAAAAAGTTGAGTGCACGATACCTTGGTCCGTTTGAAGTGGTAAAGCGAGTTGGGGAAGCTGCATATCGGCTAGATCTTTCGGCAGACTTGGGTGGATTACATGATGTGTTTCATATCTCTATACTTTGGAAAGTCGTCAAAGATCCATCTCAAGTGATCGAGAATGATCGTGTGCCGGTGGAGTATAGGCTAACGACGAAGGTTAGGCCTATTCGGATCGAGGATTGTGCCGAGAAATAGTTGCGGAACAAGACAATCGGGATGGTCAAAGTCCGGTGGGACAATTGCGGCCGTGAAGAGCTAACATGGGAGCCAGAGTAGACCATGCGAGTTGAATTTCCCGAGCTCTTTGTGTAACTGTTATGCAGTACGGGGCAAGTTGTATGAAACGTTTATGGAATATATTGTATGTTGTTTACTTTCCTTCCTGTATGCAAATTTCGGGGACAAAATTTTTGTAAGGAGGGGAGGGTTGTAACATCCCAAATCCTAGGATTGGGAAAGAGTTGGGTGACACGGCCTGTGATACGGGCATGTCCCAGGGCGTGTCCTGCTCGGGTGAGCAGCCGGCGAGTGGGCGATGAAAATTCATTTCTACAAAAAATGAGGGAACACGCCATCTGTTGGATCCCTAGTTGATTTGGGCTAGGTTCACTAGCTTAGGATGTGACCTAACATGTATAGCCAGGCTCAAATTTGTGTCCTAGAGTCTAGGGCAAGTCCTTAAAGTTAACATCAGATGGACCAGCTATCATCAAGACTATCAGAGACTCAAGAATTAGAAGATTTCCAGACTAAGTAAAATGAGTTCGACGTTCGTTGAACTCTGGTAGACGAAAGGCGTTCTAAGCTCGTCGATCTTGAGATATTTCTCTATGCTGAGCTCGACGATCTTTGTTCTCTGTTCGACGAAGACTGAGATACTTCAACAGGCTAAAGTCAGGGTAACTCCAGATTTTTCTAAGTCCAGCTTCAGGCTTTGGGCGACAAAAAAGATTCCGAGCTCGACGAACTTGGACCTCAAGTTCACAACTTCTCAGGTCGACAAAGTCAACTTCTCAGGTCGACGAACTCAGTACTCTACTCGATGATTTTTGGTCTACGATTTGAATCCTTCTCAGTCAGAGACTTCTCAGATTCCAAGTCCACAATCATTCTTCGGTCGATGAATTTGGATCTCAGCTCGACGAATGAAGATTGTCAGTTCGACGAATATTGTAGCAGAATTGACAGGTTTCCCTTAAAGACAAATTGCTATTATCTGATCGACGAACTCATCAGCTCAGCTCGACGAACTGTGAACTCAGCTCGACGATTCATGTTCTTCATTCAATGATTCCAGATAAGGTCTTCTCCAGTTTTCTGTCCCTTTTCTTGGCGATGAATCCTGAGTAATTAATGCTCAATCTTCTCGAAATGTTACCGTTGGAACGAGCATTGATCATGGATTATTACATGCCATTTTTCCATGGGACAGTTAGGGAAATCATTGATTGCCGCTTCCTTCCCAGTCCGACTACATTTACTGCTCAAGGTTTCAAATTTTGAATGTTCTTCAGTCAGTCTTCAGTCAGAAAAGAAAAAATTAAGCTGTTACAGACACATAGACAGACATTGTACTCAAGAACAATCTTATAGAAATCTAAAGTTCTTTTCTGCAATCAGCCTATGCCAGAGAACATCATCTTCAAAAAGAAGAAGAACATTCAATCACTATCAAGAGTCTTCTTCTTTTAATCCTACAGGACAACTTCAGAAGGACAACAATCTCTATCTGTCAAAGAAGTTCCTGAAGTAATCTCTGCTCAAGGCAATCAAGCTTTGAAGACCTGTCACCCTGAAGCAGTGCTCCAGTATTCCTGATCTATTCAAGATCACAGGCAGAGCAATCTGCTGAAATCAATCCACAAGTCTTCTCAGTTGTTATTGAGAAAGAGAAGACACCATCACCCCTTTTTTCATCTTCTGTACAGGGTTTTAATTTCTTTCAAAATTATTCCTGGTTGCAAGTCTCCTACCAAAAGACTTGAGGTGTTGGTTTTTGAGCACCTGAACAAAAGCTCATTGGTGTCAGGCAGCTGATCAAAAATCTGAGTGGATTCCTACCAGGGTGGTAGAAGAGTGGATGTACCCAGGTGGGGGAACCACTATAATTTCTTATGTCGTCTGCTTGCACTTTTTCTTTTGTTTTGGCTACGTTCTGTGATTTGTTAGGTTGCTGTGCCTTTTACTTTATTTGCTAATCTGTTCACTTAGGATAACAACAAAAGTTGTAAAATGTTTGTAGAGAGCACAATACTCTATTCACCCCCCTCTAGAGTATTTCAGATCTAACGTGCACTTTCAATTGATATCAGAGCCAGATTGGTTAATCTACCACACCTTAAGAGGTTAATTGGTTGTACAGGCTAACACCTGAACCATAAAGATCCCTCTTGTTAGATCTGATTGTTTTGTTTTTGTTATTAGATTTATTTCTTCACAGAAATGGCTCAAAACAAAGATTATGCAAGCATCAGACCTACAGTATGCAATCTTAACAGATTTGCCATCTGGTAGGCAAGAATCAAACTGTACATGAATTCTATTGATGAAGATATTGTTTTTCTTCCATCTTGACAGGAGTACCTCCAGCACCTGTAGCTTCTACAAGCACCTCTAGAAACATGACTGCAGTACCTCCTCCAGAGAATAATGATGCTTACAAGAAATCCAAAATTGCAGATGCAAAAGCAATGAATATCTTGGCTCAGACTATGTCAGATGATATATTTCAGAAGGTGGCTGAGTGCACCTCAGCCAAGGCCATTTGGGACTCCCTCAACCAAATGGCAGCTGGTTCAGCTGATGAAAGGAAAGACAGGAGATCAAATCTCATATCCCTGTATGAAAATTTTAAGAAGGATGAGGCTGAATCAGTGGCTGAAATGTACAACAGGTTGAGCTCAATCATCAATGAGCTTAAAACCTTGGATAAAGACATCACCCTGACAGAGGTGAATGACAAAATCTTGATGTGCTTCCCTAGCTCTTGGGACTCAAGAATCTGGCCTATCAAAGAAGCCAGAAGCCTAAATGAGATATCAACTGAATCTCTGCTAGGCAAATTAAAGTCTTATGAGCAGTTTATTAAACAAGAGAAGCAACTGAACAGAAGTATACAACTACAGTTAGAAAAGATCATAGTATAGCTTTCAAGGCATCAGAGGAAAGTGAGACCTCAACATCAAATGAAGAATTAATGAGCCTCTTTGTAAAAAGATTTTATAAGATGGCTAGAAAGTACTTCAGAACGATATCATCCAGGCAGGATGATAAGCCTAAGTATGACAAGACACCAACCAAGGAGGTTATGTGCTTTGGATGTAGAAAGCCTGGACATTACATCTCTGAATGTCCAGAAAAATAGAAGAAGGAGAAAAGCAGAGAAAAGGACTCCAGGAGAAAACACAGCAGCAGACCCTCCTCCAGCAAGTACAAAAAGAGAGACAAAGGCTTTGTTGCTAAAACATGGAGTGATATTGAAGAAGAATCATCCTCTTCCAGCTCAAGTTAAGAAGAGGAAGAAGCAAGATCCAAGGAGGTTTTCCTTATGGTAATTGATGCCTCCAGGAGCAGTTCAGGATCAGAAGAAGAATCTGAAGATGAGGCAGCCTTAGAGACAGAGGCAGATCAGGTTCTTTCAAGTTTTAATTTTAATTCTGATTCCTTTAAAATTGAATTCAAGGCTATGTGTTTAGATTTAATTAGCTCAGAGAAAGAAATAAAAACCCTTAGAGAAAAACTTAGAAATCTTGAATCTGTTAACTCAGAAAATTTTAAACTAAAAGATCAACTAACTTTAGCAAATGAGCAGATAATTAAATTAAAATCTGATTTATGTGAGGCCAAACAACTTGAGCAATCTCTCAATGGAAGAAGTCTCAAGCTGATGGACATAACAAGCACAGTAAATGCTAGATTAAATGGCAAGCTGGGCTTGGGTGCATCATCAGGTTTGCCCCCCATAATTAAGAAAAATATTCTTACCACACCCATTAAATTTGTCTCTGCCAAGGGAAAAGAAAAGATAATAAATAAACCAATGTCTGAAAATAATCCAAAACCCATAGACAAGAGCAATAGAAAGCAGAAAACAGCTAATAAAAACAAGGTTCAGCAGCATTCGTCGAACCCAGATCGACGAAATGTGGCCAGTTCGTCGAAACTAGATCGACGAACGCTGAACGCAAACTTCAGTTACAATAATTTGTCTAACTGCGATCGACGAACTCTGTATAGTTTGTCGAGCAGAGGTCGACGAACATGGGGCGCAGAAAATGACTATTGTCATTCTCTGAGCAGAGATCGACGATCTAAGCCCTATTCGTTGAACTCTGGTCGACGAACTTACAAGAATTCGTCGAACCCAGAAGGACCAAACATAAATCATTTCTCTTACATAAATTCTGAGCCAGCTAATAAACCATTCAATCCAGTAGCTGATTGGGTTATTCCACCTAGGAGATATCACCCCTTAGGTTATAAATCTCAACCTACTTTTTCAATTATCTCCAGCTTTTCATTTCAACCAAATAAAGGACCCAAGGTAACCTGGGTCATGAACAATTGAGCTTTGTTTTTCATTACAGGTACAGGTGAAGAGCTGTCCAAGGGTGAGTCAGACCTGGTACTTGGACAGTGGCCGCTCCAAGCATATGACAGGCAGCAAGGACAATCTATCTAATTACAAGCCCAAGCTAGGACCAAAGGTGATCTATGGTGATTCAAATAGTGGCCAGTCTAAAGGATATGGAGCAGTAAAGATTGGAACAGTTACTTTCAAGAGAATAACATATGTAAGAGGACTCAAACATAACCTAATATCCATAAGCCAATTATTTGATGAAGGTTATGAGGTACATTTTAACTCTACCTCCTGCTCTATTATTAATAATGAAAACAAAACTGTTTTAATTGAAATTAGACAAGGTAACATATATCTAGTAGATTTTATTTCTGCTAAAACTGATATTTGTTTACTCAATATCACTAGTAACCAAAATGAGTTGTGGCATAAAAGATTAGGTCATGTAAACCTTAAAAATATAGCTAGGTTATCTAAAGACAACCTTGTTAGAGGTTTGCCTTCTGGTCTCTACAAGAAGGAAAACCTATGCAGGGCTTGTCAATTAGGCAAGCAAACTAAAACTAGTTTCAAATCCATTAATAAGAGTGATTCACCTAGGATTTTGTATTTGCTTCATGTGGACCTATTTGGACCCATTGCAGTACAAAGCCTAGAAGGGAAGTCTTACACTTTAGTAATTGTTGATGACTTGTCCAGATTCAGTTGGGTGGCTTTTCTGAGAACTAAGTCAGATACATTCAAGGTTCTTACAGATTTTCTCAAGACCATACAGATGTAGTTCTCTACTCATGTTTCATTGATTAGAAGTGATCATGGCATAGAGTTTGAGTCTCTTCTTATGCATGAGTTCTGTGAGAAGGAAGGTATCAGACAGTGCTTCTCAGCTCCTAGAACTCCTCAACAAAATGGGGTAGCTGAAAGGAAAAATAGGACACTCATTGAAGCTGCAGACACATTATTGGCAGATGCTTACATGCCTCTATCCTTTTGGGTAGAAGCTATAAACACTGCTAACTATGTCCTGAATAGAAGCCTTATACATAAGCTGAAAAATAAGACCCCCTATGAATTACTTAAAGGGAAGAAACCTAAAATCACATATTTTAAAGTTTTTGGTTGCATATGTTATATTCACACAAACAACAAAAGATACATCAGAAAGTTTGAGGCTAAGGCTGAAGAAGGGATTTTTCTAGGATACTCCCAAGTAAGCAAGGCCTATAGGGTTTTTAATAAATCATCTCTTAAAATTGAAGAGTCAGTCCATGTATCTTTTGATGAAGCTAACATGTCTTATAATGAGAAAGAGATTTCTACCAATAGCTCTTTGCAGGTTCCACAACTGTGTGAGTCTATGGATGGACTAAACCTTACCCAAGAGGTGTCAACCCATCCTTCTCCACAGGTTGCTGAAGACAGTGAAGAAGAAATTCAAGTGGAAGTGGATGATCTTCCCTCAACAGCTAATAACATTCCTCAAGAGGAATTAATTATAGAAGCTGTTGCAGAACAAACTCCACCCACTGATCTTGTCACACTTAGAGATCACCCCAAATCTCAAGTGATTGGAGACATTTCAGCAGGTGTACAGACAAGACATCAACTCAAGCAAGACTTGATGCATGCCTATTTTCTCTCTCAGATTGAAGCTCTCTCCATCCATGAAGCTGAGCAAGATCCCCACTGGATCATTGCAATGCAAGAGGAACTAAATAAGTTTGAGAGATGTAGAGTTTGGGATTTGGTTCCAAGACCTCATAACTATCCAGTTATTGGAACCAAATGGGTCTATAGAAACAAGCTAGATACTCAAGGAAATATTGTGAGAAACAAGGCTAGGCTTGTTTCTCAGGGCTACAAGCAAGAGGAAGGAATTGACTATAACCAAACCTTTGCCCCTGTTGCAAGGTTAGAGGCCATAAGAGTATTCCTTACCTATGCAGGTCACAGGAGATTCAAAGTTTTCCAAATGGATGTCAAGAGTGCATTTTTGAATGGAGTGCTTCAAGAAGAGGTTTATGTGGAACAACCTCCAGGTTTTATCTCTCTAACTCAACCCTCTTTTGTGTTTAAATTGCATAAAGATCTCTATGGTTTAAAGCAAGCTCCAAGAGGTTGGTATGAGAACTTAGCAAGCTTTCTTTTAGAGCATAAATTTACAATAGGAACCATAGATAAAACTCTTTTCACTAGACATCTTAAGAAGCAAATTTTGTTAATACAAATATATGTGGATGACATCATCTTTGGGTCTACTGATCCCAAATTATGCAAGAGGTTTGCTGACCTCATGCATTCTAAATTTGAGATGAGTAGCATGGATGAGCTTTTCTACTTCCTTGGTCTCCAAGTGAAGCAGCTCTTTGATGGTATCTTCCTCTCCCAAGCTAAGTATGCTAAAGAGCTTATTAAGAAGTTTGAGATGGGTGATGCTTCAGGAATGAAAACACCTATGGCTACCAATGCTGTTGTGGATTCTGATGTAGCAGGGAAACCTGTAGATTAGAAGCATTATAGGGCAATTGTTGGATCCCTATTATACCTAACAGCTAGCAGGCCTGATATCATGTTTTCCACATGCCTTTGTGCTAGGTTCCAAGTGAACCCAAAAGAATCTCACCTAATTTTCTTAAAACGAATTTTGAGATATATAAAGAGTTGTCCAAATCTAGAACTCTGGTATCCTGTAGAGTCAGAGTTTGAGTTAACTGGATACTCAGATGCTGACTATGTTGGATGTAGAGTGGATAGGAAGAGTACCTCTGGAACTTGCCAGTTCTTGGGATTGAGACTTGTCTCTTGGTTTTGTAAAAAGCAAACATCTGTGTCTACATCAACTGCAAAAGTAGAATACATGGCTGCTGGTAGCTGCTGTTCACAAATGTTATGGATACAAAACCAACTCTTAGACTATGGTTTCAACTTAAATAATTCAACATTATTTTGTGATAATACTAGTGCTATTGCTATAACACAGAATCCAGTTCACCATAGTAGGACTAAACATATTGATATAAGGCACCATTTCATTAGAGATAATGTAGACAAAAAGAAAACTAACCTAATCCATATTCCTACTGATTTACAGAGAGCAGACATTTTCACCAAACCCTTGGATGAGAAAAATCATCTGTTCTTTATAAATCAACTGGGAATGATCAATGGAGAAGAGTTAAATTAATTTTTGTCTGCATTCGACGAATTTTCCAAAGTTCGTTGAACGGAGTTCGACGAATTAGGGAAAGTTTGAGAGATGGTCGTCGAACGAAGATCGACGAATTCTCTGTGTGGAAACAATTTTTGTCGACCGAAGATCGACGAACTTTGCTTCAGAAGATATTTCGTCGAATGGAGTTCGACGAACTGTTTTCGTTTCTTCAGGATGAGATCAACGAATTATCTATTTATAATTTATTTCGTCAAACTCAGTTCGAAGAACTGTTTCTTTTTTGTGGAACGGAGTTTGTCGATTCATATTCAGGAAAACCCTATATCTAGGTTTTCTTCGACCTCCGTCCCATGCTTTCAGTTCCTGTTGCACTTGATCGCTGTTGTTTCTCTTGCAGGTCATCAATGGTGATTCCAGCAAGCACCTTGGCTGCCATGAAATTTGACACAGGATTTGACATGGATTTTGATTCATTCCAGCATTCTGACCCTATATTTCTCTACATTCTGGAACTTCTAGAAGAGCAGGGTCTCAGGGATTTTATGACACGGAGAATCAAACTGCATTCAACTGAGATTAAAGAATGGGTATATACTTCGTCTGTTTCTGAGGATAATATATTGACAGGGACTATAGGGGGTAATGCTGTTTCTTTATCCCCCACCGTCCTTTCTGAAATTTTTGGATTGGTCAATGGAGAAGATGATTTGGATATAGATTCTGATGAATATAGTTCGATGCTGAAATTAATGGGGTTTACTGGGAGTAACCCTAACAAGTTGTTAAAGAAACAACTCCCTGCTGCCTACCAGTTCTTGGCGGATATTGTGGGAAAAGTGCTGATGGGCAAGCACTCCGCGCACGATTACATAACAAGACAACAATTCCTTGTCATGTGCCCAGTGGTCAACAAGCGTCCCATTGATTGGGACATGATCTTCTTTGAGTTGATCAAGAAGAAAAACAACAAGAAAGACGTTTGCTTTGGAAGAATCCTAGGGATTTTCCTTCAAGCAAAGGCTGGTGAATCCATGGTCTCCCCAACCATTTTCATCAATGCCAGCAAGCGCCTCACATGCGCTTTGTTTGGCAGATGGGAGAGGACGATCACCAAGCCATCCAAGGCTTCCTCCTCTTCCATCCCAGCTTCTGAGAGGACCAGGGCCGTGAAGGCCACTCCCACACTACAGAAGAGGCTATCCCATCTCCACACTTTCTTCCAGCAACCCATCTTCCATCTCCTCCAGCACCCCAATCACAACAACATTCTCATGTCCCTACTCCTCCTCCATCTCCACCTCTTGATATCACTGATAGTACATCTGCCCCCCTTCAAGATAATCCACACCAAACTCCTCCAACATCACCTCTTCCACCTCATCTGTCTAACATTCCACATTTTCATATACCATCCCCTTCTCCACCTCCACCAGACACCATCATGACAGATGTCATTCCTCCCATATCCCCTCCATCTGTTCCCCCTACTTCATCTACTTCTCTACCCTCACCAACCACCTCTCCATCTTTGGAACCCTCCACTATATCTACAATCATATCCCTACTCACTACCCTCATTAAATCCCTAATCACAGAGGCCATTACACCTCTTGTGAATTCCATCAATTATTTATCTGCCGAAGTATCTATTCTTTCTGCTGCCCCTCTTCATTCAGGGTCCTGGCTCCAGGTTCTCCTGAACCTAGGCAGGGGGAGATGCTCTATGATGAAGCAGCAACAGATGCAGATGCAACATCAGTTCCTTCTACAGCAGCAGCAGATGCAGATGAAGCAGCAGCAGTTTCAGATGCAGATGCAGAAATTTTGCCAGAATTTGATTCAGATGTGATTGAATTGATTCATTTTATGGATACTGACATTGATTTAGATGAGTCAGTTCCAGAGTAGATCAAAACTGTTGGTGATTTCCATTTGAATCCCACAGTTGATTTGGCTAGTTTGTTGAGAAATTTTGATACAGTTTATATGCAGTTCCCTTCCACTAAGCCATAGTTGGCTATTGTTCCTCATACTTCCCCTGTTAGTCCAGCAGTTGCTAAGCAACTCTGTGACAGTTTTGACATTCCAGTTTTTGCTCCAACGTCTGCAGCTATTCCATCTTCTCCAAAAGCTGTCTTAGCTCCAATTTTTGTTATGGATGACTCACCAATGCCAGATCTGAATGAGTTAATCTTAGTTGATATTAAAGAGGAAAATAAGGCAGCAGCTGAAAGCTCCGTCCCAATTACCTCTGATTCTTGTATAGTTTCCCAAACTCCAGCTTCTGAACCTTCTGCCCCTCCTCCAGAAAAGACTGTCATTGATGATAAAGCTTTGAAAGCATTGGATGCTTTATATAATAACCCTCATGGTTCTGACAGTGAAGATGATGAAGATGATTCAGATGAAGATGCTGCCAATAAGAAGAAATTGTTGCCAAAGAAAAGGAAGGCTCTTCCTCCTCCTGCTCCTAAGCCCAATCCAACAACTGACACTCCCTACTACATTCTGCATAATGTTACTCCTTATAAGGGAATGCCTGCTTGAATGTGGTTATCTAAGAACTAGCAAAAGGAAAGGAAAATAAGTAGGAGATATTCTCCTCCACTAGTCCATAGATATAGAAAAGACCCACCTCCTCCTCCTCATCCAGCAGCTGGTGCCACTGGCTCTAGCTCTCAGAGATCTGCCCCTATGCAAACTTATCAGAGACATCAAGGGAGTTCCTCTAGAAGTAGTCAACAAGGGCATCATTCCTCCGGGAATCAACAGCAATAGCAACAAATCTCTGCAGAATAGAAAGCTAAGAATCCTGAAAGGCCATATTCTCCTCCTATCCCTTTTGAAGATCCTGAAACAGCCAACACTGCTAAAATGGCAAGGTTCCAGGAACTTATTGGTCTTTCCCTGATCAATAAAGTAAAAGCTGAAGGTAAAGACATTTCAGGTTTTACAACTATGTCAAAGTACAGGAAGGAAGAACTAAAAAGGTTTGACAAAGGCAACAAACTTTTCAATGTTGATGATTACATGAAGCTCCATCCTGAAGCAGTTGTCCCCAAAGCTACATCACTGAAGATTATTGGGGCAGCTGACAAGATAATGACTCAGGCACAGGCTTTAGATCCAAACAGAGAAATTATCTTTAAAAAGCCAAGAGAGAAGACAAAAGAAGACAAGTATATGCAGAAGAAGCAGAATAAGTAATCTTTATTTTGTTTCAATTTCTTTCTTCATTTATTTTCAACTATGTTATTTATTTAAACAAAGCCTATATATATATATATATATATATATATATATATATATATATATATATATATATATATATATATATATATATATCTGCTGCATGTGTTAGTAATTCTGTGCCAGATATATCTTTTTTCTTGCTTTGTTTATCTGTTTTGAGTCTCTTAGTGACCTCACCGAAATAGGGGGAGATTGTTGGATCCGTAGTTGATTTGGGCTAGGTTCACTAGCTTAGGATGTGACCCAACATGTATAGCCAAGGTCAAATTTGTGTCCTAGAGTCTAGGCTAAGTCCTTAGAGTCAACATCAGATGGACCAACTATCATCAAGACTATCAGAGACTCAAGAATTAGAAGATTTCCAGACTAAGTAAAATGATTTCGACGTTCGTCGAACTCAGGTCGACGAAAGGCGTTCTGAGCTCAACGATCATGAGATATTTCTATGTGCTGAGCTCGACGATGTTTGTTCTCTGTTCGGCGAAGACTGAGATACTTCAACAAGCTAAAGTCAGGGTAACTCCAGATTTTTCTAAGTCCAGCTCAGGCTTTGGTCGACGAACAAGATTCTGAGCTCGACGAACTTGGACCTCAAGTTCAAAACTTCTCAGGTCGACGAAGTCAACTTCTCAGGTCGACGAACTCAGTACTCTACTCGACGATTTCTAGTCTGCGATTTGAATCCTTCTCAGTCAGAGACTTCTCAGATTCTAAGTCCACAATCATTCTTCGGTCGACGAATTTGGATCTCAGCTCGACGAATGAAGATTGTCAGTTTGTCGAATATTGTAGCAGAATTGATAGGTTTCCCTTGAAGACAAATTGCTATTATCTGGTCGACGAACTCATCAGCTCAGCTCGATGAACTGTGAACTCAGCTCGACGATTCCTGTTCTTCGTTCGACGATTTCAGATTAGGTCTTCTCCGGTTTTCCGTCCCTTTTCTTGGCGATGAATCCGGAGTAATTAATGCTCAATCTTCTCGAAATGTTACCGTTAGAACGAGCATTGATCATGGATTATTACATGCCATTTTTCCATGGGACAGTTAGGGAAATCATTGATTGCCGCTTCCTTCCCAGGCCGACTGTAATTACTGCTCAAGGTTTCAAATTTCGAATGTTCTTCAGTTAGTCTTTAGTCAGAAAAGAAAAGATTAAGCTATTACAGACACATAGACAGATACTGTACTCAAGAACAATCTTACAAAAATCTAAAGTTCTTTTCTGCAATCAGCCTAGGCCAGAGAACATCATCTTCAAGAAGAAGAAGCACATTCAATCACTATCAAGAGTCTTCTTCTTTTAATCCTATAGGACAACTTCAGAAGGACAATAATCTCTATCTGTCAAAGAAGTTCCTGAAGTAATCTTTGGTCAAGGCAATCAAGCTTTGAAGACCTGTCACCCTGAAGCAGTGCTCCAGTATTCCTGATCCGTTCAAGATCTCAGGGGGAGCAATCTGCTGAAATCAATCCACAAGTCTTCTCAGTTGTTATTGAGAAAGAGAAGACACCATCACCCCTTTTTTCCATCTTTTATACATGGTTTTAATTCCCTTCAAAATTATTCCTGGTTGCAAGTCTCCTACCAAAAGACTTGAGGTGTTTGTTTTTGAGCACCTGAACAAAAGCTCATTGGTGTCAGGCACATGATCAAAAATCTGAGTGGATTCCTACCAGGGTGGCAGAAGAGTGGATGTACCCAGGTTGGGGAACCACTATAATTTCTTGTGTCATCTGATTGCCCTTTTTCTTTTATTTTGGCTGTGTTCTGTGATTTGTTAGGTTGCTGTGCCTTTTACTTTATTTGCTAATCTGTTCACTTAGGATTACAGCAAAAGTTGTAAAAAGTTTGTAGAGAGCACAATACTCTATTCACCCCCCTCTAGAGTATTTCAGATCTAACCTGCACTTTCACCATCTGACACGGGCATGTCAGAGGCCGTGTCCTCCTATGGTCAACGAAGTCAGTTTGACGAAGTTGAGCTGGGGCGTGTATGCTGCCGTGTATGGGCACACGACCTGGGATACGAGCGTGTCACAGGCCATGTCCTTTGCTGGATGTACCTAAGACATTGAGGCCGAGTGAACACGGGCACGACATGGGTGTGTCTTATGGTACACGGCCTCTGACACGGGCGTGTCAATGATCGTGTCCTGATCTGGTTGAAGTTGGTTTTATGTAGCCTGATGTACATGGCCACAGACATAGGCGTGTCTGATGGCATGTCAGGTGACACGGCCCGTGACACGGGCTTGTACTGGTCTGGATTAGTCGGTTGTGTACCGCTTAAGGTACACGTCCTGTGACATGGGCATGTCACAGGCCGTGTCAGGCAAGATTTATTCTTTTGTGGCAAAATCATGGCCGTCCATTTCCTCAGCTGAGATCTGAAGGCTGAGAGCCCTCCCTGTTTCCTTAAGGCCGAAAAATGAGAAGGAAATTCTCATTTGAGTTAGGCCATACTCTTTCTAAAAGCTAGAGAGAGAGAGGAAGAAGGAGGAGGGAAGGAGCCGGCCACCGTTGGAGCTGCGACGTTCCTGTTCACGATCTGAGGGTAGCGTTGTGGAGGCAAGGCCGCAGCGGTGCTGTCCAGCCGACTCGGAGTTCATGGAGCCAAAACGATTGTCAAGGGTAACGATCTTTCTTCCTAGCCATGTGAAGGCTTCTGTTTTGGAATATACATGGGATTCCCCCACCAGAGGGTGGCTTGTGAAGGGTTCCCTTGGGTTGATTCTTGGAATCCCCACTAATTTGGCATATAGATCCGGAAATGGAGTACGAAATAGGAATGCTATGTGAAGCCCATCTGGACAGGTTGGTCTGGATTGGTGATGTTGCATATACGCACCAGAGAAGACTCCGTGATGAAACATGTAGTTTAGGAGGCGATGGGTTAAACCTGTGAAGGGCAGTAGCAGGAAGTACTGGAGTGGTAGTCCAGGAAAATACCCGTATAATGCTTGTGCTGAATGGGTTGTACCTGTGAAGGATAGTAACAGGAAGTACTGGATTGGAAGTCCAGGAAATACCCTTGTCATGCTTGATGTTCATGGGTGGATTGGAGATCCAGGAAAATACCCTTGATCTTTATAATGCTTGGTGGGTTGTGTCTGTGAAGGGTAGTAGCAGGAAGTACTGACGTGAACGCCCCGGAAATACCCGCAAATGATGGTTCGAGCTAGGGATGAAAAATGAGTTCTGTCGCTACCGCTGAGCGTAGCAGCTAGCTAACTTGTGATTGTGAAGCCAGTCATGTGAGGACATGATGGCTATGTATGAGCTGGAAGAGCTCCTATGGCTTGATGCCAAACAAGTAAGGTGAAACCGACCCGCACCTTTTTCTTAGCCGCGAGTACGCTGCACTCGGTGATGATAAGGGGACTTGAGCAACGGGGGGTGGATGATTCGACCTGCATTATGTCCGTCCGACGTGAGACCTGAAGGTGCGGTCTGTCGGAGCGCATAACGAGAGTCTTAGGCCTGCGCGCCACGACACCATGGGGGGCTATGTGCCAATCTTGGGTCATTAAGACTAAAATCTCCGGCTACACGCCATGGAAAAAATGCTCAACTTTTGTCGTTGGGTTTCATCCCTGATATGGTAGTGGGACCCTAGTTTGCCGGTACACCAAGAATGTGACCGGATTGTACGGATCGTCAGGCCGCGTGGCTGGCGATTGTGATGGAATGTTTGTGCATGAGTGCATAATATGTGATGAATATATATATATATATATATATATATATATATATATATATATATATATATATATATATATATATATATATATATATATATATATGCCTGTGAATTGCTATGCCTGCAGGGAAGGAATATCACTGCCCCGGGAAAAGGGGTAGGGTCATTATAATTTAGTCAGCTGAATACTGACCGTTGCCTTGTTTTCCACCGTTGGGGGGGGGGGGGGGCTGTCCCTGTGCAGGTGCTTGAGAACCAAGCGGGACACAGAAAGGTTGAAGTCCCTGTTGTTGCTGCTGCTGCTGCTGGTAGCCCTTGAAGGCTAAGTTTAAAATACTGTGTTTTGTATATTTGTGGCCGGCCTGCGCGCCAATGTTTGGGAGCCACTATTGTCAAAGGACTTGTAAGGCCATAAGGCCAACAGACTTTGTATTTGCTGAACATTCCTGTTTACATATCAATGTGGATATTTATGCGGTGGACATTCATGTTTAGAGTTTCGTTGTGTGTTATAGCCTTCCGCTAGAATGAAATGAGTTAGGATGCGCAACTCTGGTATCACTCCGTGACTTCGCCTCCTATTTTGTGTTATATGCTGTGGGGCCCCGACCGGACCTTCTTGTATATACTATATGAACGAATGGAGTCATTACAACTATGATCTTTCTACCAACCCAAAGCCGATACAAAACAAACACGAAAATTACATGAGCAAGAATGATTACTGTATAACAATTTCAAACAGGGATTCTCGAGGCTACAAGAATCCGGTGAAGGCACTTAGCCCCTCGTTGGAAAGTTGTTTCCAAGGGCTGCGACTTTCGTGTTTAGTAGAAAGCCCAAATCTGGCAGCATCATGTCTGAAAATGGCCTCGAAGGTTGCTGCGTGCAAAAAACAAATTTCTGCGCGCATCTTAAAGCAGATCGAACGACATCGGTTCGTCTTTTTCCTTCAACCAAACTTTTAAATAACGTCCATAATTTCTCCTCCATTATTCACCCTCATAAGGCCACTTCTCTTCACGAAACCAATCCACAAACTGCATCCAAAGTGAGGGAAAGGTTGAAGAATCTAAATCCTAGGACACCAGTCCTAGCATGGCCTTTTCCTAGAAACCTTCTTCTCACAAATCAAGACCCTTTTTAGTCGATATCTCTCCTAGAAATAACTAAAGATCTAGCACCAATGGAGAGGGTAGGAAGCTCACCTCATTTCTGGCATTTCCATCCATGGATCTTGTCACCCTTCTCGACAGCATCTTCTTCTCCTCGGTCGGTGTTAGTTATTCACGGAAAGAAGATCGGCTCCAACACCTTCCTCCTCTACAGTAGTTTCTTACAGCAATGTCTTGGAAGGAAGACTAGAAACGGCTAGGGTTTTCTCCCCTTTTCATGTGAGAAGTTTGGCAACTACATAGACACTTGTCGGCCTATCATTGGACTGCCAATCAAATCAGTAAATGAGTCCCATCGAAACGACGTGGACGAAAAATTCGCCAAAACACAAAATTGAGCTACACAGGTAGTGACATGCCCGTGTCACTACCCGTGTCCTGCTCGGGAAGAATGTGGTAGACGATTCGTCGAGCTCTGCTCGATGAATCGTCGAGTTGTTGCTTGGACATAGACGGGTAGGGACACGCCCGTGTCACTACCCGTGTCCTACTCAGGAGGAACACGGTCGAGGATTCATCGATCTCCGCGTGACGAATCGTCGAGCTGCTGCAGGGACACACACTGGTAAGGACACACACGTGTCCCAACCCGTGTCCTGCTCGGGAGGAACACGGTCGGTGATTTGTCGATCTCCGCACGACGAATTGTCGAGCTGCTGTATGGACACACACGTGTAGGGACATGCCCGTATCACTACCCGTGTCCTGCTCGGGAGGAACACGGTCGACGATTCGTCGATCTCTGCTCTATGAATCGTCGAGCTGTTCTATGGACACACACACAAGTAGGGACACGCCCGTGGAACTACATGTGTCCTGCTCGGGAGGAACACGGTCGAGGGTGTTAGTCAGGCTTTGCTCGATGAATACATACATACGGGTTGGGACACGCCCGTGTCACTACCCGTATCCTTCTCTAGAAATTTCACAAAGACGCAAAGACACTAGAGAACCACACGGGTATGGACACGCCCGTGTCACTACCTGTGTCCTACTCTGGACCAACTTCACCTCCCTTACTCAAGTGTAAGCCTAACTTCCAGCACTCCCCGAGCCCAAGTCAGCTCTCCTGGCTTAAAAGTGCGCACAAGGGGCCTAGCGCGAATTGGGACATTACAAATCCTATATACAAAATAAAAGATTTCGTCCCCGAAATCAGGATAAGGCTATGGGGAGGGAAAAACCTGAAATAAAATCAATTATGCTTTTTAAAGTTACCTTGAGGAAACAACTCTGGGTAGCGCTTTTGCATCAAGTCCACCGGCTCCCATGTATACTCCTCCTTCCCATGGTTAGACCACAACACCTTTACCAAATGAACACTCTTGTGGCGCAAGCTCCTTGTCTCGTTGTCTACTATCCGCACCGGCTCTAATTGTACAGATCTATCGGTTGCTACTGCTCTATCAATGGTGGGAATATGTTGATCGGGCCGCAACAATACCTTCCAGAGAGATAACACATGGAATACGTCATGAAGGTTCTCCAGCTGTAACGACCCCATGCCCAAGCTCAGAGGACCATGGGCTTGTCTCGTTCTGGACATCACTACCGGGCTGCAGCCCAAGCACCCCAAAGCCTCTTCGCGCCTGTTTCTCGGCCGCGGTGCATTGTTGAGGCCAGGTCTCGAACCCGCAACCCCCTTGATAGACAACCTTCAATAGTTCCTATCACCAACTGAGCTAGTTGTAACGCCCCGAAACTCAAAAGAGCGAAGGGAGGCATTCTGGGCCAAATTTGGAATTTGGTAGGGGGCACACGGCCTGGGACACGGGCGTGTCCCAGGGCATGTAGTGTTTGGGTCGACGTTTTGGCCGAGAGGTCGACGAATTCTGGAGTTGACGATCGTCGAGCAGCGAACACGGCCTGAGACACGGGTGTGTCTTAGGGCGTGTCGAGCTCGTGTCGACGATCTGCTAGGGAAGTCGATGATTTTCGCTCGACGATGTGTCGAGAGAGGGAACACGGCCTAGAACACGGGCATGTCTAAGGCCGTGTTGGGTGGTCGACGAACTGCGCTCGACGAAATGTCGAGATAGTGAACATGGCCTGGAGCCCAGGCGTGTTCGTGTTTGACACAGGCGTATCAGATAGGACACGGGCGTGTCCAAGACCCGTGTGAGTCTTGGGTTTGTCTTGGTCCTGTGTGGATGGAGGAACACACCCGGGAACACGGGCGTGTAATGGCTGACAGGGGCATGTCAGGTCGAACACCGTCGTGTCGGATGCCTGTGTATTTTTTGAGATGTGTCGATTTTGACGGCGAATGGGGGACACGACCCTGGACACGGGCGTGTCGCAGGCTGAGTTCGGCCCAGGTTTTGCATTTCAGGCCCGAATCGTGGCCGTTCATTTCTTTACATTGGGATCCGACGGTCGGGGGTTGTTCCTGATGGGATATACCTGGGATTAGACTTGGAAAACCCTCATTTCACTTGGGTATTCTCTTTCTAAAGCCTAGAGAGAGGGGAGAGCAAAAGATGAAGAAGGAGCTTAGATCCGGTCACCGGCGGAGCTTCGGAGCTCCAAATCGTGAACCGACTTCGGATCTACGGAGACAAGGAGAATGCGGTGCTTTTCAACCGCTTACATTTCCATGGTGCCAAGGAAAAACACTAGGGTAACAATTCTCTACTTTAGCATGTGAAGCTCTACTTCTTTTGCATAGGGAAGCCCGCTCTCGCGAGAGTGCGGTGAGTTTGAGGCGTTCCTTCGGGTAGACATGAATAGTCCCCGTTGTGTACATGTAGAGTCTATAATCGAGAGAAGATATAGGCATGATGTGTGAAGCCTACCCGGACAAGTTGGTTTGGATCGATGATGTTGCATTGCATGAAAGGCCGGAGACAACTCTGTGCGAATGTTTGTTTTTCGGGTTTTCTACGTGGTAGATTACAATAGGGGGCCTTGGGGATTAACTCCAAGGTGCACCCGGAAAACTGGGCGGATGCATGGTTCTGCCATCTTGTGGGCCTGGGAGCCAACTTGAACATAGCTGGGTTATGTGATGTATGTAAACGATTTGGGACTCGGGAAAGTTTGACCCGCACATATGTTTTAAAGTAACGTTGCGGTGTGAGCAACGGGTCAGGAGGAACCGTACCCGCTTTATGTCATTCGGTTAAAGAGACCTAAAGTTACTTGACACTTACCGTTGACATAGATAGAGGGTCTTAGGAAGTGGCCAAAAAGACCAAATGCTCACGAGATATTGCCGTCCAAGGGGCGGTGGTGAGTCGGCGGACTTAGACCGTGATCACCGAGAATGTGCCCTGAGAGCATGGGGCGTGTGGCCATGCATGTCTGCGCCTGTGATGTAGTGTTATTACTCTACTGCTTGATTATGCTAATAAAGTGCAGGGAAGGAGCATCGCTGTACCGAGTTCGGGGGCGGGATTGTTATAATTTGGTCAGCATAGCTGACCGTTGCTTTTGTTTGCCATCTTGCGGTGGATTGTTGTTTGCAGGTGCTGCGGAGTCGAGCGGTAAATAGCAGGCTAGAACCCAAGTTGCTTAGCCGGCCGTCGAAGGCCTAATTTTGTGTGTTTTTGTTTATTCATGTATGGCCGGCCTGCGTGCCGAGGTTTGAAAAACATGTAATTTGAGGAAAACAATTTTAAGGCCTTAAGGCCAGTACTTGTGTATTTGTACTTCATTCCTTTTGGTTCTGTTTAGTGGACATTCATGCTAGTGTTGTGTTCTTATTATTGCAACTATTATAATTTCTTCAGCTAGAATGCTCTGTGTAGGACGTTGTTATTAGTTGGACGGTTTCCATTGAGTGACCACCCGGTCTATCTGTGGTATATGGTGCCGGGCCCCTGATGTAGGCTATGTCTTAGGGATTCTACACGAAAGGCGTGACTACGACCTTTTACAATGTTAACGCTCCCTAACCCGCACACAAACGAAACGCAGCGACCACAATGAATTTTATTTATCGTTCATGCTAACATACGGGTAGCCGATCCGCAAGTGGAATGGAGAATGGCTATAGGCCAAAATCCTTTCCGGCTAAATGGAATAATATTGATTCCGGTCGAGCTTGGAGTTGTACCAAAATAGATCCACCCAAAAATAAATCACGATTCGAAGAGTAGTAGGATCTATCCCAACAAAACAAAAGCGAGGAGCGTCAATCCTCTCGTTAGATCTTTCGGAAAAACCAAATGAAAATCCAGATCTACTATTAGAAACACCGCGAAAGTTAACGATTCGAGAAAATCACGCAAAAGTCGTCCACCAAAAGAACTAGTCAAGAGGGAAAATCTCTTGTGTAGGAATTTTCGTTACCCCGCTCGGAAGTGTAGATCCGAGATGTTTGGATCCACCAAGATGACCGCTCTTCCTTTGGTCCCACGGGAAACGCACCACGGATGAAGACCTTGCTCGTCTCCTCCGCTTTCTCGCCGTGTATGAGTTTCCCCAAAACTTTGTTTCTTCTTAGAATTATTCGAGGCTAGTTGAGCGTGAGGAAGAATAAGGTACCATGCACCCTTATGATCACCTACTAAGCAACGAAGTAACCCACCCAAACTCTGGTTAACAACTTCCGTTTTCCCATCCGTTTGTGGATGATAGGCCGACGAAAACATAAGTCGAGTGCCCAACAGCTTCCAAAGTGTTTTCCAAAAGTAGGTAGTAAACTTAACATCCCTATCGGTCACGATGGTTTTGGGGACACCCCGATGTGCCACGACCTCCTTAAAGTACAACTTAGCGACCTGTGAAGCATCGTTGGTGCTATGACAAGCGATAAAATAAGCCATTTTTGAGAATCGGTCCACTACGACCAAGATGGAATCGTGACGCCTAAATGTCGGTGGAAGGCCCAAAATGAAGTCCATGCTAACATCCACCCATGGGGCAGACGGAATCGAAAGGGGTGTGTAAAGACCGGCATTGGTCTTGTTACCCTTGGCTAATTGACAAACGCGGCAGCTCCCGACGATTTTATTGACCATTGGCTTGAGACCCGACCAAAAGAATTTATCCTCTACAAGTGTGATCGTTTTATCGCGACCGAAGTGTCCTCCTAGTCCTCCACTATGTAACTCCCATATAATAAAATGGCGTAGCGAAGAGCGGGGATTGCATAGTTGCGTATGCTTAAATAGGTACCCATCACGGATGTAGTACGCCGAAAAAGTGGAAGGGGAATTGTCCTGAGCGGCGAAATATATCTCCTTAAAATCCGGACACTGTATATACTCATCTTTGATTCTTTCAAATCCTATGACCGACACCTCCATGGTAGATAGTAATAGAGTGACGCGACTAAGGGCGTCCGCCACACGATTTAACGTACCCTTGAGGTGCTTGATAATGAATGTATACTCTTGAAGGTATGAGACCCATTTGGCGTGCCGAGGACTGATCTTACTTTGGGAGTTTACAAATCTTAATGCCTCATGATCGGACAAGATTACAAATTCCTTTGAGATAAGATAGTGTCGCCAATGTTGGAGACAACAGATCACGACATAGACCTCACGATCATAATTGGAATAATTTAACTTTGGACCGGCAAGTTTTTCGCTAAAATATCCTATCAGATGTCCATCTTGACTTAAGACTCCTCCAATCCCTATTCCCGATGCGTCGTATGATAATTCAAACACTTTACTAAAATCCGGCAAGCATAATAATGGGGCTTCAGACATCCGGTCCATAATCATTTGAAATGCGCGAGTGGCTGCTTTAGTCCAATGAAATTCTCCTTTCTTCATGCATTCGGTGATCGGTGAAATGATACTACTAAAGTTTTGGATGAACCTTCGATAAAATGTGGCCAAGCCGTGAAAACATCTAACTTCCCGAATATTTGTTGGTTCTGGCCATTCTTTAATCACTTAGACCTTCTTTGGGTCAACATGAATGCCTTCGGAACTCACTATGTAGCCGAGAAACTCTACGGATGTCACACCAAAGGAGCATTTTTTTAGATTGATATATAGCTTTTCTTGGCGCAAGGTTGATAGGATTGTCCTTAGATGTGTGTCATGATCCTTTTGTGAACGGCTGAATACTAAGATATCATCAAAGTATATGACTACGAATTTACCCATGTATGACTTAAAAACTTGGGTCATCAATCGAGAGAAAGTACTCTGTCCGTTAGTGAGCCCTTCCCCAAGCACCAACCACTCGTAGAGCCCATCCTCAGATTTAAAAGTCGTCTTCCATTCATCTCCTTCCCGTATCCGTATTTGATGATAACCACTTTTGAGATCCAATTTTGAAAACATGGCGGCGCCCGATAACATATCTAATAAATCGTCCAAACGGGGAATGGGGAACCTATATTTGACCGTAATTTTATTTATGGCCCGGTAGTCTACACACAATCGCCAAGACTTATCTTTCTTTGGAACCAAGAGGGCCGGTACGGCGCATGGGCTCTTACTATGGCGTATAAAACCCTTTGCTAGCAAATCCGAAATTAAAGCTTGTAGATCCTCATGTGCGGAGGGGTTGAGCCGATAATGTGGATGGTTAGGCAATGAAGAGCCCGGGACGAAATCTATCTCATGCTGAATATCTCTCATGGGTGGCAACTTAGATGGCAAGTCCTCCGGATAGACGTCTTTATACTCTTCCAATATAGTGCGCAGAGATAACGGTATATTCTCTAAAATGGGTGAGTCTTCCTTAGCTTGTAGGCATACTAACGCATACAGGACGCCGTCCAAGAAGGTCTCGCGTTCCAACTCCTTCTTACTTATCAAACTTATAATTTTTCTTTCCGCAGACACAATTGTGTCTTTGGGGGCAACCGAAGGATCCTTGGGTGGTGTGGGTTTCAGTACAATGGTCTTACCATTATACTTGAACTCGTAAGTGTTGGCTCGCCCGAAATGGGTCACGTCATAATCATAGAGCCACGAGCGCCCTAGAAGTACATGACACACATCCATGGGGATGACGTCGCCCCACACTTTATCGACATAGCTCTTCAACGTAAGTGGCACTAAACAATGCTTAGAAATCGCGATAGACTTTTTGTTCACCCACGCTATTTTATATGGCTGGGGGTGTGGTTCGGGGACTAGGTGCATACGAGTGACGACGTTTTCCGAAATGACATTCATGCAACTTCCGCTGTCTATTATTAACTTGCACCACTTTTCACCACATTTAAAATTCAAAGAAAATATGTTCGTCCGATTGTGCTTATCCGGTGCATGCGGTGTGGCCAAGATACACCTCATAGCCATCATATAAGACTCATCTTTGATATCACTCGGCTCGTCGTCTGATTCACTGCCAGCTTCATAGACGAGCTCGGCAGTCTCAGACGTGGACTCTAATAGTGCTAGTGGCTTACTCTTAGTGGGACACTCACTAGAGTAGTGTCCTTGTATTCCGCACGAATAACATGTAGCATTAGTCTTATTAATTCATCCTATTGGAACTCTCTCTCCATTGGGATTTTTTTTGTTCCTAGCGGTAATTACTATGGAACTTGAGTCAGTCGTTCGGAACTTTCCTTTGTCTCGCATGGATGACGAAGGTGGGGGTCCTAAGATGGATTTTCCTTTCTGGAATGCTCGACCCTTGGACTTGTAGGCATTGTGCTTTTCTATATCCAATGCCGCATTGAATGTTGTGTTAAGGTCAGTGTGACCATAACGCAAAAGCTTGCCTTGGATGTCCGCATTAAGGCCCTTACGGAAACGGGATAGTGTGACCTCGGGCATTTCTCGAATATCACAACGCACCATCATATCCTTGAGTCGTCCCATGTACTCCGCTACCGATTGGCCCCCTTGACGAAGGGTGGCTAGCTCGTCGAACATTTGGGTTCGGTGATACGCCGGGACATATTGGTCATGCAGGAGTGCCTTCATGGCAGCCCACCCAATTGGGGGTGCTCCATTCACGGTGCCTAGACGCCTCTCTTCGTTCAACCAGAACGTTTTGGCTCTACCCAGAAGTTTCATTCGTGCTACTCGTACCTTCTCAACATCCGTCAGGTTGTGCCACTCAAAATAGCACTCAATATCCATGATCCAGTTCAGAAAGAGTTGGGGTTCACCCATGCCATCGTAGGATGGGGATTCCATTTTAACGGCCCTAGTTAAGTCGAACTCATAAGGGGCTCGGGGTGCGTACTCATAATCCGGATCACGAGGGAGATTTTGTCGCTCTTCTCATTGTTTGGCGGGATGGGGTGGCTGCCCCGGTCGATTTATCCCGAAGCCGGGATTTCGAGGCACCGCCTAATTTACAGACAACCCTTGTATTAACTGAGTGAGGGCATCGAACCTGGTGTTAAACTCTTCCCTAAGCGCCGCAATTGTTGCAGGAGCGGGCTCACCATCATCATGATGGTCGGCCATGTGTGATGTGGATGGAGGATACTCCGTGCCAAGTCTCGTGCGCATGAACAACACTAATACAGGGTGCCTCAACTAGATAAGAGACTGTTTGGACAAGAATTTTATAAATCAGGATTTTTATACGCTTAATGTCTTGGAGAATGAAAATAATTTTTTTGCCTTTTATGCTTAGAAAAAAAGTAGAAAATTCAGAATTTTTTTGGCAATTTTTTTTTGCAGAAATTTTTTTGACTTTTGTTATATGCAGACCAGATGGTGAAAAACAATTTTCATATTTTGTGTCTACGAAACGTGCACGACCAAGTGTGGGTCGTCATCCTAAGACCGGAAGCGTTAGGACGGTGTCGATTGAGAAATCAACACAAACCTCGCTCTGATACCAAATTTGATGTAGACTATGCCTTAGGGATCCTACACGAAAGGTGTGACTACGACCTTTTACAACGTTAACGCTCCCTAACCCGCACACAAACGAAACGCAGTGACCACAATGAATTTTATTTATCGTTCGCGCTAACATATGGGTAGCCGATCCGCAAGTGGAACGGAGAATGGCTATATGCCAAAATCCTTTCCGGCTAAATGGAATAATATTGATTCCGGTCGAGCTTGGAGTTGTACCAAAATAGATCCACCCAAAAATAAATCACGATTTGAAGAGTGGTAGGATCTATCCAAACAAAACAAAAGCGAGGAGCGCCAATCCTCTTGTTAGATCTTTCGGAAAAACCAAATGAAAATCCAGATCTACTATTAGAAACACCGAGAAAATTTACGATTCGAGAAAATCACGCAAAAGTCGTCCACCAAAAGAACTAGTCAAGAGGGAAAATCTCTTGTGTAGGAATTTTCGTTACCCCGCTCGGAAGTGTAGATCCGAGATGTTTGGATCCACCAAGATGACCGCTCTTCCTTTGGTCCCACGGGAAACACACCACGGATGAAGATCTTGCTCGTCTCCTTCGCTTTCTCGCCGTGTATGAGTTTCCCCAAAACTTGGTTCTTCCTTGCACACGATCCCCGTCCTCCAAGGTGGTAGAGAAATTCCAATGGTTGAATACGGTGTTGGTGGAGAGAGGGTAGAGAGGTGGGAGAACGAGAGGTGATTAGAGGGAATGAGGAGTAGAAGGGGGCGGCCAAGCAAGGGAGGTGAAGGGTGGCCGAACTCCTTGAGAGGGAAGCTTAGAGGGGGCGGCGGCTAAGAGGAGAAGGAAGGGGAGAATGAGATTAGGGCAAATAATTTTTCTTGATATCAATAATAGTCTCATAACAAATGAAAATTTGGCCTTATATAAGACTTACAACCATGTGGCTATTAGCGGCCCAAAATAAAATATTGTTCCGAAATGAAATGATAGAAAACAATATAGTTTCAATAGCACATATAAAAGATAAATGCAGATCACTAGTAAAATAAATTTAACTCTTAATTTTTGTTGCGTGGGCGAAGATTGTAGCCGTGCCCACTACGACGCCGCAAGTCTTTTGTTGGAGGAGCATCGTCGTCATCTTCTGCCACAACAACACCGCCATGGACGTCGTCATCTTCTGCCACAGCAACACCGCCATGGACGTCATCTTCATCACCCAGTTGGCCATCGTGGTGGCCGTCGCCATCAGCCCCGGCTAGACCTACTGCTATATGCTATGCGATGGATGGAGGGTGTTACAATTTAGTGTCATACTACTGGTTTTGGTCAGGCTTAAATGAATTTGTGGGCGAATTCTTTTAAGGGGTGGTGAGCACATGTGTGTGTGTGTCATTGTTATAACAGCAAAAGAACCCTTGAATGTCCACTTAGGAATGAAAATACACGTATTTGAGGAACCTGCGCATTCCTAAAATTGCGTTTTGCAATTTTGTTTGGTCGCTTAACGGTGTTTTGTACAACTATATGTGACCAAAAGCGGTGCTGGGCCGTCAGAACGCCGAGTTTCTGAGGCTAGTAGTGCACCAAACGATTCTCCTGCAACACCTCCATCGACTGAAACCATACGATTGGTTGCCGAAGCAGTGTTTGCCATGATTAATGCGCAGCCTGTAAGGCAAATGTAGCAGCCCGCTCCTGCGATGGAGCAGGTACCTCTTCCAGAGGTTGAGCCGAGAAGAGTGGAGCAGGTAGTAGTGGAGCCGTTGGTGCCGAGGAGGGTAACCGAGAGATAGCTCAAGCACGTTATGAGCTTTAATCCTCCAGTGTTCTCGGGGTTGGGAACCCCATCGCAAGCTGAAGATTGGCTCTCCCGAGTGAAGAGAGTCTTGATAGCAACTGAGACAGAGGAGTGGAAGATGACCACTATAGCTACATTCCTGTTGGATGGAGACGCTAGGCTGTGGTGGGAGGGTTTGGAGATGCATCTATTGAGAGGAAGGCAACTTACAGACGTATCGATGGAGGAGTTCTCGAGACTGTTCTTGGCAAGGTACCTCCCTTCGGCGTAGAGGATAGATTTGGAGAATGAGTTCCAAAGGTTGTTACAAGGAGAGAGTAGCGTGGATGAGTATCTCCACGAGTTTACTCGGTTGGGTCGATATGCTAGATCTACGTTCGCGGATGAGGAGCGTAAGACCAACCGTTTCTACGAGGGTCTAAGAGATGACTTAAGGCTACTGCTCGCGGGGCCTATGACGCAGGGTTTCTTGACCCTGGTCAACACGACCCGCTCTTTGGAAAAGGATATGAAGAATGTACAAGCGAAGAAAAGCTTTGGTGATAAGAAGTCTGAGTTCAAGGTGCCGACTACCTCAAAGTCTGGGAACCGTAAGTTCTTTAAGAAGGCTAGGACTTCGGGTCCAGCTCCTTCTTCTGGTGCTTCTGGGACAACTATGGGTCGGACCCCGGGTGCATGGTTTACTTGTGGGAAGCCGGGGCACTTTGCTCGTGACTGTTGGAGCGGACGTCACAAGTCCGAAAGGAAGCCGGGAGCAACTTATGAAGAGAAGGGCAAGGCAGTGGAGTCAACCACGTCCCATTATGCTCCGGCTCAACCGAGAGTTTATAATCTTGGCCAACAGGAGGCCATCAAACAAGTGGATGTGGTGACAGGTACGATTTAAATTTATAGCAAGTTAAATTTTAAATACTTGTTATGCGTGTATTACCTTACCAATGCTTGTTTAGGATTTGTTTTGATTTGTGAGTATCCGGCGAGAGCACTCTTTGATACGGCAGCTTCGCACTCCTTTTTGTCTGAAAGCTTCATATCACGCATCAGAGTACCTTCTTCGATGGCGAAGGACAAACTGGATGTGTTGTTGCTCAATGGGTGTTCGAAGTGCGCGGAGAGAATCTGTGGCATTCAGATTTGGATTGGGAGTCAGGAGTTCCATTTGCTAGCGTCGCTACTGCCGCTTGTGGAGTTCGACGTAATATTTGGCATGGACTGACTCTCGGAGCAGCAAGCTTATATCGATTGCGGTCGCAAGGAACTCAAGTTGGGAACAGGTCGTGAGATGACCTTCACGGGCTTGAAAGGATCGAGCAAGACGTTGATGTCTGCCCTTCAGGTGGTGAAGGCGGTTCGTGCTGGTGCAAAGCTGTTCTTTACACTAGTGGAGGTTACAAAGCCGAAACCTACGTTCAATAGTATTTTAGTGGTAGCTGAGTACCCTGATGTGTTCCCAGCCGATGTTCCTGGAGCCCCACCTCAACGAGAGATAGATTTCACGATTGAGCTAGTGCCAGGTGCGAAACCTATGTCACGATCCCTGTATCGGCTAGCGCCTAAAGAAATGGCGGAGCTGAAGGTGAAAATTCAAGAGTTGTTGGAGTAAGGGTTTGTGCGTCCAAGTTATTTGTCGTGGAGCGCACCAGTCCTCTTTGTTAAGAAGAAGGACGGGGCTAGAGACTTTGTATTGATTATCGAGAGTTAAACAAGCTGATAGAAAAGAACAAGTACCCGATCCCGAGGATTGATGGTCTATTTGATCAGTTAGTCGGATCGATGGTGTACTCAAAGTTAGATCTCAAATCTGGATACTATCAGCTGAGGATAAGGGAGAGTGATATCCCAAAAATAGCTTTTAGTACGAGATACGGGCATTACGAGTTTACGGTCATGCAGTTTGGGCTGACGAATACGCCGTCGGTGTTCATGGATTTGATGAACATGACTTTCAGGGAGTACTTGGACCATTTTATGATCATCTTCATCGATAACATTTTGGTGTAGTCGCAGAGTGAGGAAGATCACTTCAGGCATCTTCATTTGGTTTTGGAGACGCTAAGGAAGAATCAATTGTACGCCAAGTTCTCAAAATGCGATTTTCGGTTGTCCTCAGTGGCGTTCCTCGGTCATATAGTCAGTGGAGATGGCATTGCGGTGGATCCGGCGTAGATTGTTACGATACGAGAGTGGCCTGTGCATGCTATGGTAGCAGAAGTCCAGAGCTTTTTGGGGCTTGCCGGCTATTATAGGCGCTTCGTGGAGAACTTCTCGTGGATAGCGTTACCTCTCACTACCTTGACGAGGAAGGAGCAGAAGTTCGTTTGGACGCCCGAGTGCGCGCGAGCATTTGAGGAGTTGAAATGTCGATTGACCACGACGCCTGTGCTGAGTTCGCCGAGTGGGATCGAAGGTTTTGAAATCTACAGCGATGCTTCGGGCAATGGTTTGGGTTGTGTGTTACTGTAGCACGGAAGCGTTATAGCGTATGTCTCGAGACAGCTGAAAGTACATGAGAGGAATTATTCGGTCCATGACTTGGAGCTAGCAGCCATGATTTTTTCCTTGAAGCTGTGGAGGTACTACTTGCATGGAGTAAGGGTCGATATCTATACCAACCACAAGAGCCTGAAATATTTGTTGGATCAGAAAGATCTGAACATGCGGCAGCGTAGATGGATGTAGTTCCTGGGGGACTATACATTCAAGATCCACTACGTGCCTGGTAAAGGAAATGCGGTTGCGGACGAATTGAGTCACTGGTCCCCAGCTTAAGCCAATTGGCTGTCGCTCCATGACGAGCGGTTGGCTCAGGAGTTGGAGGCGTTGGAGATCTCTTGCGTAGACAAGCAGTCGAGTGCTGAAGCGCTATTAAACTGGACGGAAGTTAAGTATGACCTTGCTGATCGGGTTCGGCAGGCTTTGGATGTGGATAGCAGCATGAAGAAGCTCATGATAGAGGCTCTGGATGGGTCAAATTCGCAATATGAGGTTGTGGATGGTTTGCTTTGGAAAGACGGTCGTATGTGCGTCCCAAGCGTGGGAAATTTGCGGGTGGATTTGTTGTACGAGGCGCATCATACCAAGTACTCGATTCACCCGGGGAGCACGAAGATGTACCGTGATGTTAAGAAATTGTTCTGGTGGCCAGGACTGAAGAAGGATGTGGCACTGTACATGGCGAAGTGCCAAACTTGTGCCTTGGTGAAGGCGGAGTGTCAAAATCCGGGAGGATTCTTGAGGTCCTTGCCTATTCCGGAGTGGAAGTTTGACGACATTACTATGGAATTTGTGCATGGGCTGCCAAGGTCGCAAAAAGGGAACGACGCCATTTGGGTGGTCGTAGATCGTCTAACGAAGGTGTCGCACTTCATTCCGCATAGGAAGGATGATCCCGTGGAGAAACTGGCGAAGTTATATGTGGATAACATAGTACAGCTTCATGGTGTGCCGCGCAGCATCGTGAGTGACCATGATGGGCGGTTCACGTCCAATGATTGGAGGCTGGTGTAGCAGGTGTTGGGAAAAATGCTGAGTTTCAGCACAGCCTCTCATCCGCAGACGGATGGGCAAACAGAGAGAGTTAACAGGACAATGGAAGACATGCTTCACATGAATGTCCTGGACTTTGGAAAGCAGTGGGAAGATCATCTATACTTGGTGGAGTTCGCGTACAATAATAACTACCAGGCGAGTATACAAATGGCGCCCTTTGAGGCCCTTTATGGTAGAAGATGTCGCACGTCATTGTCTTGGTTGGAAACGGGTGAGTCAAAGTTGTACAAGCGCCAATAGGTGGATGATGCTACGTCTTTCGTTCAAACGATTCAAGAGAGGTTGCTTATCGCTCAGGACCGGCAGGCGAAGTACTATAATGCCAAGCACAAGAATGTGGAGTTCGCTGTCGGCGATTGGGTGTACTTGACAATCAAGCCGTTCAAGGGTGTCTCACGGGTGCGGCGCTTGAAGAAGCTAAGCCCGAGGTACCTTGCACCATTTGAGGTTCTGGAGCGGATTGGTGAAGCAGCTTATCGTTTAAAGCTATCAGTGGAGCTTAACGGACTACATGATGTATTCCATATATCGGTACTATGGAAGGTGGTGCAAGAGCCTTCGCATGTGATCGCGGTGGATCAAGTGCCGGTCGACAATGGGTTGATGATGAAGGTCAAGCCCGTACATATTAAGAACTCGGAAGTCAAGCAGCTACACAATAAAGAGATCAGGATGGTCAAGGTCCGTTGGGACAATTGCGGTCGGGAGGAGCTATCTTGGGAGCGAGAGCAGACTATGCTTGAAGAGTACCTGGAGTTGTTTCACTCAGGTACTGTTTAAGATTTATGTTTATTTCCTTTATGTAATTTCGTGGACGAAATTCTTTTAAGAGGGGAGAGTTGTAATGCCCTAAAACGCAAAAGAACGACGGGAGGCGTTCTGGGCCAAATTTGGAATTTGCCAGGGGGCACACGGCCTGGGATACGGGCTTGTCCCAGGGAGTGTCGTGTTTGGGCCGACGTTTTGGCCGAGAGGTCGACGAATTCTGGAGTCGACGATCGTCGAACAGCGAACACGGCCTGAGACATGGGCGTGTCTCAGGGCGTGTCGAGCTTGTGTCGACGATCTTCAAGGGAAGTCGACGATTTTTGCTCGACGATGTGTCGAGAGAGGGAACACGGCCTAGGACACGGGCGTGTCCAAGGCCGTGTCGGGTGGTCGACGAACTGTGCTCGATGAAATGTCGAGACAGTGAACACGGCCTGGAGCCCAGGCGTGTTCGTGTTTGACATGGGCGTGTCAGATAGGACACGAGCGTGTCAAAGACCCGTGTGAGTCTCGGGTTGGTGTTGGTCCTGTATGGATGGAGGAACATGCCCGGGAACACGAGCGTGTACTGGCTGACACAGGCGTGTCAGGTCGAACACGGGCATGTCGGATGCCCGTGTGTTTTTCAATACGTGTCGATTTTGACGGCGAATGGGGGACACAACCCTGGACATGGGCGTGTCGCAGGCCGTGTTCGGCCCAGGTTTTGCATTTAAGGCCCGAAACATGGCCGTTCGTTTCTTTACTTTGGGATCCGACGGCTGGGGGTTGTTCCTGATGGGATATACCCGGGATTAGACTTGGAAAACCCTCATTTCACTTAGGTATTCTCTTTCTAAAGCCTAGAGAGAGGGGAGAGCAAAAGAGGAAGAAGAGCTTAGATCCGGTCACCGACGGAGCTTCAGAGCTCCAAATCGCGAACCGACTTCGGATCTACGGAGGCAAGGAGAGTGCAGTTCTTTTCATCAGCTTACATTTCTATGGCGGCAAGGAAAAATTCTAGGGTATCGATTCTCTACTTGAGCATGTGAAGCTCTACTTCTTTTGCATAGGGAAACCCGGTCTCACGAGTTTGCGGTGAGTTTGAGGCTTTCTTTCGGGTAGACATGAATAGTCCCCGTTGTGTACATGTAGAGTCCGTAATCGAGAACAGATATAGACATGATGTGTGAAGCCTACCCTGACAAGTTGATCTGGATTGGTGATGTTGTATTGCATGAAAGGCCGGAGAAGACTCCTTGCGAATGTTTATTTTTCGGGTTTTCTACGTGGTAGATTGCAACAAGGGGGCCTTGGGGATTAACTCCAAGGTGCACCCGGAAAAATGGGCAGACGCGTGGCTCTGCCATCTTATGGGCCTGGGAGCAAACTTGAATATAACTGAGTTATGTGATATATGCAAATGATTTGGGACTCGGGAAAGTTTGACCCGCACATATGTTTTAAATTAACGTTGTGGTGTGAGCAACGGGTCATGCAGAACCGTACCAGCTCTATGTCGTTCGGTTAAAGAGACCTAAACTTACTTGGCACTTACCGTTGGCATAGATAGAGGGTCTTAGGCAGTGGCCAGAATGAGCAAATGCTCACGAGATATTGCCGTCTAAGGGGCGGTGGTGAGTCGGCGGACTTAGACCGTGATCACCGAGAATGTGCCCTGAGAGCACGGGGCATGTGGCCATGCGTGCCTACGCCTGTGATGTAGTGTTATTACTCTACTGCTTGATTATTCTATTAAATTGTAGGGAAGGAGCATCGCCGCCCCGAGTTCAGGGGCGGGATCGTTATAATTTGGTCAGCATAGCTGACCGTTGCTTTTGTTTGCCACCATGCGGTGGATTGTTGCTTGCAGGTGCTGCGGAGCCGAGCGGTAAATAGCGGGCTAAAGCCCAAGTTGCTGAGCCGGCCCTCAAAGGCCTAATTTTGTGTGTTTTCTTTTATTCATGTATGGACGGCCTGCGTGTCGAGGTTTGAAAAACATGTAATTTGAGGAAAACGATTGTAAGGCCTTAAGGCCCGTACTTGTGTATTTGTACTTCATTCCTTTTGGTTCTGTTTATTGGACATTCATGCTAGTGTTGTGTTCTTGTTATTGCAACTATTATAATTGCTTCCGCTATAATGCTCTGTGTAGGACGTTGTTATTAGTTGGATGGTTTCGATTGAGTGACCACCTGGTCTGTCTGTGGTATATAGCGTCGGGCCCCGACCGGACCTATTGCTATATGTTATGCGACGGATAGGGGGTGTTACACCAGCTCTGGTAGTAACTCCAACTGGTAGGCCAAAGGGCCAATTCTTTCCAATATTGTGTAAGGCCCATCGTACCTTGGGCTGAGCTTTTTCACACCACGTACCCGTGACATTCCATGCATTGGGCGGATTTTCACGCTTTGTTACCCACCTGAAGTTCTACCATCCGTTGCTTTGCATTAAAATATTTAGCCTGCCGATTTTGAGCCTCAAGCATGCGGTCCCGTATTAGTCTAACAACCGCATCAGTATCATCGATGTACTCAATTCCTAAAACCATAGGGTATTCATCTTGTACCCATGACATGGGGGTTCTACACCTTCTTCCGTAAAGGGCTTCATGGGGTGCCATAACAATGCTGGTATGATGATTGTTGTTATAGGAGAATTCCACGAGGGGTAAGAGTCTTTCCCACAGTTCTCCTCTATCCAACTCACATTCTCAATAGGTCCTCCAACGTTCTGATTGTCCTCTCAGACTGCCCATCCATCTGGGGGTGGAATGTTGTGCTAAATCTAAGGCGTGAGCCAAAATACGCCTGTACGACCTTCCACTCCTTTGAGGTAAACCATCCATCTCGGTCAGAAACAATTGTCTTTGCCACGCCATGATACCGTACAAACTGTTCCACAAAGAGGTGTACCAAAACATCCACATGAGCTTCTTTCTTCATAGGAATAAACATGGCTACCTTTGTCAGACGGTCAACTATTACCCACACTGAATCATTCCCTAAGCGTGAGCAAGGAAATCCGTGGACAAAGTCCATGGAGACATCCTCGAACTTCCACTCGGGGATGGGCAAAAACTGTAATAATCCACCGGGGCTCTTGCATTCCGCCTTCACCCTTTGACAGGCCTCACAGTGCGTAAAAAAATATCTGACTTCCCTCTTCATTCTTGGCCAACACATGGTTTTCCACAAGTTGGCGTACATCTTGGCAATCCCGGGATACACAGAATATTGAGTGTATTTGTAACGCCCTCATTCGTCACATGGAATATAACGGTGGGTCCGGCCGGAACCCCACGCCATATGTCACAGACAAGTAGTGGAATTACTTGTGGAAATCAAATTCTATTCGCATCCTTAACTCAATCCATTCTAGTGCAACATTCTTAACGGTCAGCATTCGCTGACCCATTTATAACGACCCTACCCCCTACCCGGGGCAGTGGTTCCTTCCCTGTATGCATTGCCAGCATCTATCATCAAGCATCATCAAGAATCATAAAGCATCATCAAGCATCATATGTATCATTCTCTTTATCAACCTATCAATCACATTCACATCACAAATGCCAGTATCCACCAAACGCTCCGTGCACTTAGGGCACCTTCTTGGCGTACCGGGCATCTCAGTCGTACACCGCCTATTATAGGTACTTCACTTGTTGGTTGGACGACTCAAACCTAGTCCACTAGTCTCGCAAGCTGGCGATATCCCGTCCATACCACTCAGAGGTACAACCTCCCCAACATCATAAATAACTAGAGCAGATCGACCAACCATTGTGGTGTAGCAGGCTGGGTTATCGTTGCTCCCCAGGCATACCACCAATTGACCCCTCACCATTTCCTAATCGACCCACCATTGTGGTACAACAAGTCGGGTGCTCTCTTCCCGTATCATGCCACCAATAGATCCCTTCTAACCAAACAAACCAGATCAACCCACCCTAGTGGTGTAGTCGGCCGGGTACTCGCTTACCGGGCGCACTACCAATTGATCTCTCTTCAACCAGGAGCTTAACCAAATCTTCCTCACATCCATCATCACATCCATACATTCATCACAACATAAATCTCTTTGCATATCATCAAATCCACAGAGTCTTCTCCGGTTTACCCATGAACATCACCGATCAAGACTACCCATCAAGATGGGCTTCACACAGCATGACTATGTCGTACTCCACACTTCCGGCTCTAGATGCAGACTCAACAAAGGAATCACTTCCGAGATCCACCTCTTGGTGGCGGATTCCAAGCACATGCATAAAGAAAGGACTTCGATGTCCAAGAAGGAGATCAGTACCCTCAAAGATCACTTCGGTGCCATGAAGTAGCCGGATTGAAGTCACCGCCTCGGCTCTGCCTTCACGAATCCGCTCTCGGATCTTCGCTCCGCACTCCGCAGCTCCTCCAACAGCTGGCTATACTTTCCTCCTTCCTTCCTTTGATCTCTCCTTCTCTTTCTCTCTCTTGAAATGAGATGAAGAATAAGAAGAAGAAGGGATTAAAAACCTCAGATCTCGGCCAGAAATCCACCTTGCTAAAGCCTAATCCCTTGGATCCAGGACAAAAAATCAACAGCCAGAAAAACACTGAAAAATCATGTTTCGGCCCTGACACGCCCGTGTCACAGGCCGTGTCCCCTAAAAACGGTGCACAAACTGACTTATCCAAACTTATCCACGCCAAGATGACACGTCCATGTCACGCCCGTGTCAGACTAGTCACGCCCGTGACACAGGGCGTGAGACCCACTCGACAATCTTCGCTCGACGATCAGGCAGTGATCGTCGAGCTCGCCAGCGATCGTCGATCTCCGCTCGACGATCCTGTGTTCGACGATCTCGACGATCTCCGCTCGACGATCTCCACTCGACGATCGACGCTCGACGATCTTCGCTCGACGATCGACAAGCAAATCGTCGAACTGATGGGACACGCCCCCTGTCACGCCCGTGTTACAGGGCGTGACCACCCAAACACTTCGTCGACCGAAAAATCGTCGACCTCGCGCCTCACGACACAACTCGAGCGGGACACGCCCTGGGACATGCCCGTGTCCCGGGCCGTGTCACCCAATTTTTGCCAATTTCAGAATTTGGGCTATTACAACCCTCCGCTCCTTCAAGAAATTTCGTCCACCAAATTCGTACATAGGCAGGAAAACAGCAACCAAATTGTTACAACAACCAAAATCATAGGTTACAACCACCTTTGTTCTGTACACTTTTGCATATTCATCCAGCACTTCAGCAAATGAACAAACATTTTCTCCCCTTAAACAGCATATATCTATATCATAACACCAAGTATGCACCAACATTACACATATTGTCCACTTGATCAGATATATACAATATTCAATACACATATTGTCCAAGTGATACAAATCACGATTCACTTTCGCTCAGCCTCCTTATTTTGCATTTCTCGCGAAAGAGCCAAATTAAACACTCGAGGCTGAATTTCGCTAATAGAACTCTGCGGCTCTTGCACTTCCAAATTATGTAATCGAGGCTGCGTCCGGGATGCAGATGACTCGACCACTGCTTTTCCCTTTTCTTCATATGACGCACCTGTCTTTTGCTCACTTCTTGCGGGAGCATTCCAACAAAATCTCGCTATGTGCCCTTGCTTTCCGCACTTATAACAGATACGTGTATCAACACGTCCTTGCCCATAGGTCGCCCCCGAAGAAACAGTCGACGGAGCTGAATCATCAGGCATAAACCTTTTCTTCTCTCGTCTTCTCAACTCCTGCTCCGACTGTGGCACTTTGAACTCTGGCTTCTCCACTGCTAGTTTCTTCTTTTCTTGTACCCGCTTCAAATCCTTTTCTAGGGCACGAGCCATATCTACCAATGCTTGTAAGCCTTGGTTTATCGAAATAGGGAGTAATAATCTCAACTCATCCCGCAATCCCTCATAAAAGCGATTTGTCTTTCACGCTTCCTCCGCGAAGGTAGACCCCGCATAACGACCAAGTCTGGTAAACTCATGCAGGTATGTATCAATATCCATAGCGCCCTGCACCAGACGTTGAAACTCGTTCTCCATTGCAATCCGCTGCGACACTGGCAAATATTTGGCAAGAAATAATCGGGAGAATTCCTCCATTGAAACCTCCGCTAAACCTCGACCTGCCAAATGATGCACTTCTATCTCATATCACCACAATCTTGAATCCCCTTCCAGCAGAAAAGTGGCTAAGGTCACTTTCTTCTCTTCTGTCGTCCTGATTGCAGTCAGGATCCTCTTCACTCTAGCCAACCAATCTTCCACCTGCGTTGGGGAAATCGCCCCACCAAACATAGGTGGATGAAATTCCATAAAGCTTTTCAATGACTCATTGATTGCTTACGACTCCACCATAACTGCAGCACACTCTTATCTTGCACTAGGACTTGCCTGTCCAGTAGGCTGTGCATGTAATACCGCAAGCACTGTCTCCATCACCACCCGTATAGTCTCCACCGATGGAGGCGTAGGCGCTTCAACGGGTGCTGCACTCTCATCAGACCGCTGGGGCTCAGACTGCCCAGCTCCACTCCTTGCCACCTATAGTCAATGTACAAAACACGATTAATCATCCATGGCATAACGGGAATTATACATTGACTCCACACACATGTACCACACATACATGCAATACATTCCTAGTGGACATTCGTGAGTTCAATAATGTTCTCTCCCTCCCAAACAATCTCAACCGGGCTGTGATACCACTTTATAACGCCCTCATTCGTCACATGACATATAACGGTGGGTCCGTACGGGGCCCCACGCCATATGTCACAGACAAGTAGTGGAATTACTTGTGGAAATCAAATTCTATTCGCATCCTTAACTCAATACATTCTAGCGCATCATTTTTAAGTTAAAGAACTCAGCTCAGAGAATGTCCACGTCTATATAAACTCCACATTTATATAACAACACCAGGAATGTATACAACACACATACGCTGGCCTTAAGGCCTTACAAGTTTCTCTTTCCACTATTACATTTTCATACATCGGCACGCAGGCCGGTCACACATGAAATCCGAACACACTTCTTCGCATGGCCTTCAAGGGCCTTTAGCAACAAGCCATCCATTCCACTTGTTCATTCTACCTGCAAGTTGCCATCCAAGCCAAAACAGAAAACAAAGTAACGGTCAGCATTCGCTGACCCATTTATAACGACCCTACCCCCTACCCGGGGCAGTGGTTCCTTCCCTGTATGCATTGCCATCATCTATCATCAAGCATCATCAAGCATCATCAAGCATCATATGTATCATTCTCTTTATCAACCTATCAAGCACATTCACATCACAAACGCCGGTATCCACCAGAAGCTCCGTGCACTCAGGGTACCTTCTTGGCGTACCGGGCATCCCAGTCGTACACCGCCGATTAGAGGTACTTCACTTGTTGGTTGGATGGCTCAAGCCTAGTCCACCAGTCTCGCAAGCTGGCGACATCCCATCCATACCACTCAGAGGTACAACCTCCCTAGCATCACAAATAACTAGAGCAGATCGACCCACCATTGTGGTGTACCAGGCTGTTTTATCGTTGCTCCCCATGCATACCACCAATTGACCCCTCACCATTTCCTGATCTACCCACCATTATGGTGAAGCAAGTCGGGTGCTCGCTTCCCGGATCATGCCACCAATCGAACCCTTCTAACCAAACCAACCAGATCAACCCACCCCTAGTGGTGTAGTCGGCCGGGTACTCGCTTCCCGGGCACACTACCAATTCATCTCTCTTCAACCAGGAGCTTAACCAAAGCCTCCTCACATCCATACATTCATCACAACATAAATCTCTTTGCATATCATCAAATCCACGGAGTCTTCTCCGGTTTACCCATGAACATCACCAATCCAGACTACCCTTCCAGATAGGCTTCACACAGCATGCCTATGCCGTACTCCACACTTCTATCTCTAGATGCAGACTCAACAAAGGAATCACTTCCGAGATCCACCTCTTCGTGGAGGATTCCAAGCACATGCATAAAGAAAGGACTTCAATGTCCAAGAAGGAGATCGTTACCCTCGAAGATCGCTTTAGTGCCATGAAGTAGCCGGATGGAAGTCACCGCCTCGGCTCTGCCTTCAGGAATCCGCTTTTGGATCTTCGCTCCGCACTCTGCAGCTCCTCCAGCAGCTGGCTATACTTTCCTCCTTCCTTCCTTTGCTCTCTCCTTCTCTTTCTCTCTCTTGAAATGAGATGAAGAAGAAGAAGAAGAAGAATAAGGGATTAAAAACCTCAGATCTCGGCCAGAAATCCACCTGGCTAAAGCCTAATCCCTTGGATCCAGGACAAAGAAGTCAACGGCCAGAAAAACACTGAAAAATCATGTTTTGGCCCTGATACGCCCTGTGACATGCCCGTGTCACAGGTCGTGTCCCCCAAAAACGGTGTACAAACTGACTTATCCAAACTTATCAATGCCAAGATGACATGTCCATGTCACGCCCGTGTCAGACTAGTCACGCCTGTGACACAGGGCATGACACCCACTCGACAATCTTCGCTCGATGATCAGGAAGCGATCATCGAGCTCGCCAGCGATCATCGATCTCCGCTCGACGATCCTGCGTTCGACGATCTCGACGATCTTCGCTCGACGATCTCCACTCGACGTTCGACGATCTCCGCTCGATGATCGACAAGCAAATCATCGAATCGATGGGACACACCTCTTGTCACGCCCGTATTACAGGGCATGACCACCCAAACACTTCGTCGACTGAAAAATCGTCGACCTCGCGCCTCACGACGCAACCCGAGCGGTACACGCCCTGGGACACGCCCGTGTCCCAGGCCGTGTCACCCAATTTTTGCCAATTTCAGAATTTGGGCTGTTACAGTAATGTGCCTCTCTCAAGATATCTTCCCGAATTTACCGCCCTTGGGATTGTAGAGCCGACCATGAAAATAAATGAGGCTGTCTTTTAGTGTGTATACTTCGGTGGATCCACCCTCAATTGACTTAATCACGAGGGCTAGAGAAACATCTTTTCCTTGCTCCGCCCGGATTTGGTCCCGAATATCACAGACTATACTCATGGTGGTAAAGTACTCTGTATACTTTTCCGAAGGAACTTTATATACAAAAGTGATCTCCATTTTCTCGAGCATTCGAGCTTATTCCATCATCATCAACTGAGTCTCAGGGCCCGAGTTCGGTACTTTTCTGCTCAATACATCAGCTACAGAATTTACTTTTCTGGGGTGGTAGTTCAAGGTGAACTCATAATCGCACAAAAACTCCAACCAGCGCCTCTGCCTCAAATTCAGTTCCTTCTGAGTGTGAACATACTTTAGATTTTTGTGGTCCGAAAATATCTCGCATTGGAGTCCTTATAGGTAGTGTCTACAAACTTTCAGGGCGAAAACCACTGCCCCCAATTCTAAATCGTGAACTGGATAGCTGTGTTCATGCTTCTTTAGTTGCCTCGAGGCATAAGCAATTACATGACCGTGCTGCATCACTACCTCTCCCATCCCTTGATAAGATGCATCTGTGTAAACTTGAAATCCTTCCTTCCCAGTCGGAAGTGCTAGGATGGGGGCGGAGGGCAAGTCTATCTTTCAGTTCTTGGAAAGAAGCTTTACACTGGGGTATCCACTCGTATGTCAGACCTTTCTTCGTCAGGGTAGTAAAGGGAAGGGCAATATTTGAGAACCCTTTTATGAACTTGTGATAATACCTAACAAGTCCAAGGAGGCTCCGCACATCGACTGCTGACTTCAAGGGCGACCATTTCTTCACGGCACGTACCTTGGCCGGATCCATAGCTAGTCCAGCCCCACTGATCACATGGACCAAGAAGGCAACTTCTTGGAGCCAGAATTCGCACTTGCTGAACTTAACAAACATGGCATGCTCTTTTAGCTTCCCCAGTACCAAGGTCAGATGTTTGACAAGATCTTCCTCAGTCTTTAAGTAGACCAAGATGTCATCGATGAAAATGATGACGAAGATATCTAGAAAAGGCTCTAACACTTTGTTCATCAAACTCATGAAATCTGAAGGGACATTTGTGAGCCCAAACGATATCACGGTGAACTCGACAAACCGTACCTTGAGCTAAAAGTTGTTTTTTGAATGTTCTCCTCTTATTTCCACAACTAATAGTACCCCGAGCCCAAATCCAGCTTAGAAAACCAATGCGCTCCTACCAATTGGTCAAACAACTCGTCGATCCGGGTAGCGGATAAGTGTTCCTCACGGTCAGTCGATTGAGCTCCCGACAGTCTATGCATAATCGCAATCCTTCTTCTTAACGAACAGAACAGGGGCTCCCCAAGGTGATGAGCTGGGGCAAACAAACCCTGATTCCACCAATTTTTGCAACCGAACTCTAAACTCGGTGAGTTCCTTCGGGGCCATTCGGTAAGGGGTCCTGTAGACGGGCTTGACACCCGGTACTAGCTTAATTTGAAAATCCACCTCTCTATGTGGGGTTAATCCTGACAATTTCTCAGGAAATACCTGGGAAAGTCCTGCACTACTCGCACATCCTTCATATCTATTTTCATCTCCTTCAGTTCAAAACATATTATGCAGACTTCTTCTCCCCTCATGTGAGCTTTCAAGGCCTGAATCGAAGATAATAACAAACGAGGTGTGAATTTTATACCTTGAACGATGACATCAGTGTCCCCATGTCTCAAGTAAATTCGCTTCTCCGCGCAGTCAATTCTTTCATAGTGCCAATCCAACCACGCCATTCCTAGAATGAGATCGAATTCTGGCATTCTCAAAACTGTGGCAGGGGTATCAAAGGTCTTTCCCCCAATGCCTATCTCCAATTCGCACTTGGCAGTTGCGGTCACCTCAGAGCCGTCTGGGAGGCATACTCGTCGAGGAAAACCAGTGAAGTATTGCACTCCTTCTAGGTCTTTAATGAAGTCCGCAGACACAAACGAGTGCGAGGCACCAGTATCAAATAACATATAGGCCAGTTTCCCGCCGACCACCACGGTGCCTAAGTCCTAATAGCAATACTCAAAACTAGATCTCTAGTACATCCTAAGCAACTTAAGGTTAATAATGAAGATGTGATAACTAACTGTAATATACCTACAATCACCTCCTGAGGGTTCCGCTCCTATGTCATGTCTAGCGCGAACACCTGATTCCGAGCAGGATCAGGGTTTCCTCCTCATGGTCCTCGTCCTCGACCATGCATATATACCTGCCCTCGAGGTGCTACCAGAGGGAGAGAAAGAGGAGCATTCCCAAACAGCTACGAGCAGTAACATCGGATGTGGCCCGTTTGGTTGCATTGGAAGCACACTCGCTCATTCCGCCACTCGGGTTGCTGAAACTATTGAAACTGCGGGGGTGGAGGAAATGTGGGCGGCTGTGGAACCGGGTGCTCTATTCTAAAATTTTTGTGGAAACGCCCGCCACCTCTCTGATGTCCTCTTCCTCCTCTGTAGTCATGTCTCCTTCTATTGCTAGGGCTAGCTTCCATCACACCCTCAGCAAGTGTCTTACCACTTCCCAAGTGGTCCGCTTCTAGCCACTTTGCCATGTCAATTATTTCCGCCAAGCTGAAGTCCTCTATAAACAAAAGGGCCGGCCATCGGGGGTCCCGCAGCCCTTTGTAGACGCGCTTAGCATATCCTCTATCATCCAAGTCATATGAGTGAGCAAATCTTGCGAAATGTTGGAACTCTCGTTGATACTCCATAACCGACTTCAATCCTTACTTCAACTGTAAAAATCTCTCTTCGAGTTCATCTCGAGCAGACGAGGGAATGAAGTTCTCTAAAAAGGCTCCTAAGAACTCGCTCCATCTAATCTCCGTATAAACTCGCCCTTGAAAGGTGGAGCCCATGAGGGAATTCCACCACCTCTTGGCGTGCAGTTCTAGGAGTGTCACTACCAGGGTCACAGCCATATTGATCAGACATCTAATACCCGCCAGCAGTTCTTGCACGGTGTCGAGCCATTCCTACATACACACTGCCGACTCTGTCCCAAGGTACGCAGGAGGGGAGAGAGCTCGAAAACTGCTCAACAAATTGGAGCTCGGAGCTTGTTGTTGTACGAGGGCTTGTTGGGATCTAAAGGCATCCAAAATAGCTGCGAGCGTCTGCCCTATCTCCAATTACTGAAACTGTATGGGTACGGAGGGGGCGGGGGTGGCCCCCACTGGCTCAACGTGTACTGGGATCTACACGTAGAGTACAATCCTAAGGTCAAGTTGGCTAATCTTAAGGTCAAAGTTGGACAAGCTTAGTGTGAATTACATATGAGCACACCACTGCTTCCGCTAAGTCAGTTTGTCCCCAAACTAACTAATCGAACGGGGGTGGCACCATTGTTGAATGACTTCTTTAGTTCAGGATCAGAGAAAGCTGATACCATTTATAAGACCCCCTCTCGGAACACAAACACGACACGAGGGAAGTCTTATGCCCAGAACAGTCGCCTTGCAGTGGCACCAACACACGTGTTGGTCTGCACCACATAGCCTTCTATTCTGCCAGCCATAAACAATATCATCCAATGCCAACCCAACCAAAAATATTAAATAGAAGTCAATCCACACATAAGTAAAATAGTTCAAAAGTACATCAAGAAGAGAAGCTACAACAAGCTTCTAAAATATCTGAGTACGGGTAAAACTTGCCCAAAAGGGCTACATCAAAAGCCTCTCAAACTCACTTCGGTTACTGACGGTAGCGACACCGTCCCTTCAGGTCTTGTCGTCCTGGCCTGGCTATCCAGCTATAAAATCTGCGGCTGCTCCGACTGCGGGGTTTCCTCCTAAAAGGAAGACGTAGCAACCGTTAGTCATAAAGATTAAGTGGCTATCACATCCACTCCCCCGACGACTCCTCGACACCGGGCCGAGAAAGGAACAAGGGTATAATATATATAAGTAGAACAGATATACAAACAGGTGGTACAAAGTGAATAATATCAATGTACATAAGCATTATAATAAATGAGTAAACCATCTACTCTAACAGTTCTACCATCTACAGTAGTATAAAAATATTGAGGTACAACAGAAAGTAACTCAACTTATATGAATGCCCATACAGACATATAAGTTGAGTATCGGCTCAGCAAAATAGTAACTCATCGTGTAAGAGTGCCCATACAAACTTATACAATAAGGATCTTGTGTATACCATGTAATGTAATGATATGAATGCAATGTAATGACTCACCCATGATCACGCACATGCAATTGCTATGTCGACACAGACTTGTAGTTTCGACTTTTCGAGCAGGTAGCTAACCTCTCAGGCATCAACTGTCGTGGCCATGCGGTGACAGTGGAGCGGGCTTCTCCATTACTAGGCGGGCATCCACAATACCAAGCCTAGGCCTCCGTACGCCTCAACTCTAAGAACACAGCAGCGGAGCTCACATGCGTACTACAGCTCAGCAGGAGTCTCGGGTAGATGTGCACCAAGAACCAAGCCCCGAACTGGCCTATGTTGTGACCCGGAAGAAGCCTCGGGAAAATCATGAGGACCAAGCCCAACCATCCACTTGGCACGGAAGGAGCCCCGAGAATGAGCACCGAGGACCAAGCCCAACCGTCCAATGTCTATCTGTCAACTCCCGTCGGTGTGAAGACTGGTGAGCCCGTAGACCTGCAACACTGTCCCTAACCCAGGATTACGACACCGCATATCGACTCACCCCGCATGCATTTTCACATCATCGTGGCACAGAAGGAGCATTGGGAATGAACACCGAGGACCAAGCCCAACCGTCCACTTACATCTATTCTCAACATTACCAAACCAGTGCAGTCAAACCCCCACACTTACACCCTTTTGCAACCCCGTGCCCCAAGGTGCTTATGGGTTCGTTATTAGTGTAAGGCTATATCACTCATTCATCATCTAAGACCACAACCATTTGTTCGTAACAGTCATTACCAATGATATTCAACATGTTCAAGCCAAAATCATCATTATTCAACACATTTCCACTCTCAAGTACCTCCTCATTATTTTATATATTTAAATCATTCCCACTATGCCAACTCGTCAATCCATTCGTTCTCTGCCTCCACCACATTACCTCGATCAAGTACACTTTCCACATCATTTGTTCATTAGGGATCTATCCAACAAATGTTATTAACACAATTTATCACAACCTCCTTTGGACTACATTTCAACAAAACATTAACGTTAATGTACTACAATCTTTCTACCAACACAAAGCCGATACAAAACAAACACGAAAATTACATGAGCAGGAATGACTACTGTACAACAATTTCAAACGGGGATTCCCGAGGCTATATGAATCTGATGAAGGCGTTTAACCCATCGTTGGAAAGGTGTCTCCAAGGGTTGTGACTTTCGTGTTTAGTCGAAAGCCCAGATCTTGCCTCATCATGTCTTTAAACGGCCTCGAAGGTTGCTGCACGCAGAAAATAGATGTCTGCGCTCATCTTAAAGCAGATCGAACAACATCGATTTGTCTTCTTCCTTCAACCAAACTTTCAAATACCATCCAAAATTTCTCCTCCCTTATTTACCCTCATAAGGACACTTCTCTTCACGAAACCAATCCATAAACTGCATCCGAAGTGAGGGAGAGGTTGAAGATTCTAAATCCTAGGACACTATTCCTAGCATGGCATTTTCCTAGAAACCTTCTTCTCACAAATCAAGACCCTTTTGAGTCGATATCTCTCCTAGAAATAACTAAAGATCTAGCACCAAGGGAGAGGGTAGGAAGCTCACCTCGTTTCCAGCATTTCCGTCCATGGATCTTGTCACCCTTCTCGACGGCATCTTCTTCCCTCTGTCGGTGTTAGTTCTTCACGAAAAAGAAGATCGGCTCCAACACCTTCTTCCTTTACAACAGTTTCTTACAGCAATGGCTTGGAAGGAAGACTAGAAACAGCTAGGGTTTTCTCCCCTTTCCATGTGAGAAGTTTGATGACTTCATAGAAACGTGTCGGCCTATCATTGGACAGCCAATCAACTCAGTAAATGAGTCCCTTCGAAATGACGCGCTCGAAAAATTCGCCAAAACCCAAAATTGAGCTACATGGGTAGGGAAACACCCGTGTTACTACCCGTGTCCTGCTCGGGAAGAATGTGGTCGATGATTCGTCAAGCTGATGCTTGGACACACACGGGTAGGGACACGCCCGTGTCACTACCCATGTCCTACTCGGGAGGAACACGGTTGACGATTCGTCGATCTCTGTGCGACGAATCATTGAGCTACTGCAAGGACACACACGGGTAGGGACAGTGTCCCTACCTGTGTCCTGCTCGGGAGGAACACGGTCGACGATTCGTCGATCTCCACGCGACGAATCATCGAGCTGCTGCATGGACACACACGGGTAGGGACACGCCCATGTCACTACCCATGTCCTGCTCGGGAGGAACATGGTCGATGATTCGTTGATCTCCGCTCGACGAATCATCGAGCTGCTACATGGACACACACAGGGGTAGGGACACACCCGTGTCACTACCCGTGTCCTGCTTGGGAGGAACACGGTCAACGGTGTTAGTTGGGTTATGCTCGATGAATACATACACACGGGTAGGGACACGCCCATGTCACTACCAGTTTCTTTCTCTAGAAATTTCACAAAGAAGATGCAAAGACACCAGAGAACCACACGGGGATGGACACGACCATGTCACTACCCGTGTCCTACTCTGGACTAACTTTACCTCCCTTACTCTAGTGCAAACCTAACTTCCAGCACTCCCTGAGCCCAAGTCAGTTCTCCTAGCTTAAAAGTGCGTACAAGGGGCCTAGCGCGAATTGGGATGTTATATATTCAACTCCGAAAACCTTCGAGTCTTCATCCTGCACCCATGATAATGGAGTCCTGCACCTTCTCCCGTAAAGTGCTTCATGGTGTGCCATCCCGATGCTAGCTTGATGGCTATTGTTATATGAAAATTCCACCATAGGCAAGAGCCTTTCCCATGGTTGTCCTCTATCCAACACACACAACCTCAATAGATCTTCCAAAGTTCTGATGGTCCTCTCAGACTGCTCATCTGTTTGAGGATGAAAGGTTGTGCTGAAGGTAAGGCATGAACCCAAATATGCTTGTACGACCTTCCATTCTTTAGAGGTAAAATGACCATCCCGATCAGAAATAATTGCCTTTGGTACGCCATGGTACCGTAAAAACTGCTGCACAAAGAGGCGTACGAAGACATCCACATGAGCCTCTTTCTTCATGGGAATAAACCTGGCTAAATTTGTCAGGCGATCCATGATTACCCAAACCGAATCATTCCCGGAGCATCTGCGAGGCAAACCGTGAACGAAGTCCTTGGAGATATCCTTGAACTTTCACTCGGGGATGGGCAATGACTGTAATAATCCACCGGGGCTCTTGCATTTTGTCTTCACTCTTTGACAGGCCTCGCAGTGTGTAACAAAATACCTGACGTCTCTCTTCATTCCGGCCAACACAAGGTCTTCCGCAAGTCGGCGTACATCTTGGCAATCCCAGGGTGCACTGAATACTGAGAGCAATGTGCCTCTCTCAAGATATCGTTCCGAATTTTGCCGCCTTTGAGAATGTAAAGCCGACCACGGAGATGAACGAGGCCGTCTTTTAGGTAATACCCGTCAACAATCCCATCTTCAATTGATTTAAGCACCGGGGCTAGAGCAACATCCTTTCCTTGCTCTGCCCGAAATCGGTCGTGAATATCACAGACTATACTTATAGTTGCCAAGAACTCCGTATACTTTTCCGAATAACCATTATACACTAAAGTGTTCTCCATTTCCTCCAGCATCCGAGCTAATTCCATACTCATCAATTGAGACTCCAAGCTTGACTCTGGTACTATTCTGCTCAACGCATCAGCCACAAAGTTTACTTTCCCCGGGGGGTAATTCAAGGTAAATTCATAATCGCATAAAAACTCCAACCACCGCCGCCTCAAAATCAGCTCCTTTTGTGTATGGACATACTTTAATTTCTTGTGATCCAAAAAGATCTCGCAATGGACGCTGATGAGTACCGTTTATATAGGGTTTTGCAGACTCATCTGGGCTGGTTTTCATGACTTTGCACTTCACTTTCGGTTGTTTTCATTGATATTTTTTTCCTACTGCGTTTCACGCTTAGTGCACTTTTCTAGCCCGTGGGTGCGCAATTGCGCATTCGATTGCTGGGGGTATGCACTTGTTGCTCCCCAGGGCTCGTTCCACTTTTCAGCGATGCATGACAATAATTTTTGGTGAAATGGTTGGAGATTTCTTAGAAGTGTTCATGGATGACGTTTCCCTATTTAGTGATAGCTTTGATGGAGCATTGCGCAACCTCTCGTTTGTCTTGCAGCGCAGCGAGGATACCAATTTAGTGCTCAACTAGGAGAAGTGCCATTTCATGGTGCGTGAGGGGATTGTTCTGGGGCACAAAGTCTCTCAGCTAGGGCTTGAAGTAGATCCTGCAAAGGTTGAGGTGATTAAAAACCTGCCCCCTCCTTCGTCACTTCATTGCATTTGCAGTTTCTTGGGGCATGTTGGGTTCTATTGGAACTTCATTCGGGATTTCTCGGCTATAACTAAGCCCTTATCCAATCTTTTGGTGAAGGATTCTACGTTTGAGTTTAATGATGACTGTCATCGGTCGTTTAACTGCTTGAAAGATCGCTTGGTTACTGCCCCAATTCTCTCATCCCCTGATTGGACAGTGTTGAAACCAAAATCTTGGTCTCTTGCGGAGTTCACCCTTGGGGAAGGGGTGATCGCGCGCCTACATCACTCTTGCAAGCAAAATAACAAAGGAAAACAAAGACAAGAACCGACCCAAGGGCTCGGCGGGGAGGACCGACGACACACCCGCAAGATCTGAGAGCGCTTCCCCTCCTTAGTCAAAGGCCGAGCTAAGGTATCCTTAGAAAGCACTTAAAAACTGGAGCAAAGAGGCACATGAAGCATGCCTTCTGGGGTACCCCTTGGGTCCTATTTATAGTTTTCAGGATATGAACTGCCAATAACCAAACTGAACTGACCTGAGATTCCAAAAATGCCCTTTGTTGGGTCTGCCAACAACCAAACTCCGCTATTTTGAAGGGCTATGGGCAGACCAACGGGGGCAAAATAGTAAAAAGTACCTCATAGATCTGGGCGAGCTAGGGAGCCTGGCCACCTCGGCGGATCCTGCTCGCCTGCTATTGCCGAGCTCCTGTGCGCGAGTGCGAGTTGGGACGACGAGCTCGCGTACCGGTCAGCCTCCGTTAGTCAACCTCAGCTCGACAAATCTTGGCTTAGCTCGGCGAATGCCGAGCTCGCGGTCGACGAATGCCGAGCTCGGGTTCGGCTTCTCCCTGCCGAGCTCGCCCACGATCTTCAGAGTCCTCTGCTGGGCTTGCCTGTTGCTTGGACGATCTGAATCTCCCGGTCTGGTTCCTGGAGACCTCACTCGCCGGACACAGGGTTGTACATAATCTCCACTCTTTTTGAGCTTGGCAAAGCTTGGAAAGAAACATCCAACCCCAAGTGTTCGGTGAGTGCGCGGTGGACTGGAGGGAATCTTCGGGTGTGGTCCACCTGTGGCTATATATATGCACCTGCATACCTGCCCGACTTTTGCCATTCCCTTTGTCATCGCCTTGCCGAGATGCCGATCCCAAAGGAGATTCAAGAGCGACTCATGCGCGCCCGCCAGACCTCAGCTGCTCGCGTGGCCGCCCTAACAGTGGTTTCCTCCGCCGTTCCGCAGGGTGGATACGCCGAGCCCAGCTCTAAGTGGGTGAAGCCGTTTCCTCAAGAGGCCGAGCCCATTTATGACGACCTGAGGACCACCTTGGAGCACGGGACCACCTCCTCCACTTTGCCTGCCCCCAAGGGCTCGAATATTGTCGAAATCTGCGACAGCCCGGATAGCCCGCTCGATGGCGTAGGGGGCATCGCGCCGCGAGACACCACCCCGAGAGCCAAGACTACTCTTGGGGACTCGCAATTCATGACTCCGGAGAACCATCCTAGGGACACGTATCCTCCCTTTGGGACCCTGGGGATGAGCTCGCAGAAGCCAAGCTCCCCCGTGCATGCCCCCTCCCCTCAGCGAGCTGTTGTGACCACAAGGGCGGCCATGGAGACCATTCCCATCCCGTAATTCGAGCTTCTCTCACCGGGAGTGCGCGGCCCAGGGCGCGGGAAGGACTTGAGGTTTGTCCCTCCCCGCATCTCCTTTGAGCTGCCGATCTAGTTAGGTAAATCTGGCCTTGCATTCTTATCACGCGATCTTCCAGCGCATCTCCCTTGCTGATGTTTATGTTTCCACAGCTCCCCCTAGCCAATCCGCTGCCGAGGAGTCTTCGCGGGCAGCCCATTGCTCTCCTCTCCCCTCCCCAAGCTCGCTGGACTCTTACTTTGGCCCTGAAGTGGAGAACGATGAGCTGACGAGGGGGGGAATCAAGCTCTTTAAGAAGCTCGTGTGCGGGTTCCGCGAGGTGCAGGAGGTCAACGAGGCATTGGAACGCGACTATGCGCGTCTCACTGATGAGGTGCGGAGCGGCCAGGCTGGCGAGCTGACGTCCCCTTCCAGGCTTCTGGATGAGATAGACGACGGCCTCTCAGTGGCGCAAAGTAATTTGGAGAGGATACACAAGCTGCTCCGCGCACGGCAGTCTGGGGGACGGGAGGTGCGAGGCCGGGGTAGATAAGGGGTGGCTCGTTTGCCGAGCCGACTGGTACTCGCCTCCTGGTTTTCCCCCTGCCTGCGCGCCCCGCTTTCTTATTCCTACACTTGGTCTTTGTAATAAATAACTTTAAACATTCTAAGACATGCGGTATTCAAATAATGTATTGCTTTTATTTGACTTAGCCTTGGTTGGAACGCGCCGGAAGTCGGCGAGCTGAGGGTTGGCGAGCTGGGCCGATTGGACAGCTTTGGCGGTTGGAACGCGCCGAAAGCCGACGAGCTGGCGGTTGGCGAGCTGGGATGGTGAGCTGGGCCGATTGGACAGCTTGGCCACCCAATTACTTTTTCTATAAATAGCCCCACCCCCACCAACCCCCCGTACTACCGCCTTAACTGCTTGCTTCACTCTCTCTTCCTGTGCTTTTTCCCTTTTCTGCTAGCGGTCCATCCCTTCTTCTGTGAGTATGGGAAAGACCAGCCCTGACGCCGACGGCCGCACCAAGTGCGCCCAACACTTCACCGATTACTGCTTCTTTGAGGGGAATACCACCGAGGAGGAGCTCGCGGAATTTGTTGGCGGCCACGTTCCGCCGGGCTTCGAGGCACGCCGGCCGAGGCGGGGGGAGGCCATCAATACCTTTTATGATGACGAGCTCGCCTTCCACATTTCTCACTTTGAGGTGGGGTTACACCTTCCCCTCTAGCCGGAGATCCAGTAGATTCTGAAATATTATGGCGCGGTGACCGCGCAGCTGAACTCCAATGCCATCGCCATGATGGTGGCATTCGCGAGCTATCTCCTGCAAGAGAGAATTGAGTTCAACCTGACAGTATTCAGGAAACTCTTCTCCTATAAGGTGACGCCGGATGGGGTTGCCTACTTCAGCGGCTCGCTGATCAAAGTTCGCGAAATCGCGAACAAGCACCACAACTGGATGACCAAGATCGCCTTTATCAAGGGCGATCTAGGCAACATCCCGTACTCGCCGCAGCAGAAGGGCGAGGGGGTCTACCGCCCCCCGGCCATGTCCGGCAACTATGCCGACCTCCATAAGTCTTTCCTCCACAAGGACTTCGAGGTCGCCTTCTAGCGAAGGGGCCTCGACGCGCTTCTCCCCGTCCTACCCGGCGAAGGTATTGTTCTCTCCACATCGCCGAGCTCGCCAGGTTGCCGAGCTTGCCATATTGCTGTCGAAAATCTTCTAACTTTTTCCAAGTTTTTTCTTGCAGGGGAGCGACTAATTCCTGTGAACCCGCCATTTGCGGACTCGGGGTTGTACCCGGACCCCCTTGCTCGTGAGAAGGCGGCGGCGGCGACCTGCCAAGATGAGGCGGCCTTCTCCCAACCCTCTTCCAGCAAGAGGCGTTCTAAGGATGCGGGATCGAAACTTCCACACCGCCAACAATTACCAAAAAATATGAAGAAAGTCGTGCTCGCTCCGCGGGGGAAACAACATCAACAACATCAATCCAGCCCCAAGTACATAAGCTCGCCCAAGACAATTCCCAACGCATCGCAAGAGAGCCCGCTGAAGGAGATCATTAGCAAGGGGCGAAAGGGCAGCGAGGCTCCTGCTCCCCCTGCGGCGATATCTCCACCTCCTTCGGCGAAGAGGGCAGCTCGCGAGCGTAGGGCGCCGAAACTTCACCCCCTCTTCAGCTTTGGGGGGCAGCGGAAAGACTCGGCGGGCGAGCCCATAGTGTAGTGGGATGAGCTGGCCCATCGGGTTTCCATCTCCACCTTGCACCCTTCCTGGAATGACCGTGAGCCTGGCACCGGTCACGCTTATGCCCTCGGCTTCGGCCTTTATGGCCGGGAGGACACTGAGGCCTACAAGAATATGACCCTGCGGCAGGTCGGCCATGAGGGCCTGCAGGCCCACCTGCGGGCCATGGAGCTTCACGACATGCTGACCCGCCGCAGCTTTGGCCTCAGCAACCAACTCCAAAAAGCCGATCAAGCCCGCGACGTCGTCAAAGACAAGGTCGCTGATCAGGCGAGGCGGCTCGGCATCGTGGAGGGTCTTCTCGCCCAGGCCGACGGCGGGTTGGTGAGTATCGGGCTTCCTCTTCCCTCTTTTACTTGAAATATTTTGCACTGTGACTAATGAACTTTTCTTCTGTCAGGATGCCAAGGCCGCCGGGGAGCTACGGGCTCGCAATTCCGAGCAGTAGGAGGAGATCGGCCAGCTTCGCGCCCAGCTTTCCGAGATGGAGGGGGCGAATGAGAAGCTGAAGGATGAGAACCAGAACCTTACCCGCGAGGTCCGCCGTCAGGCGGAGATCTTCTTCCCGGCCAGTGACGCCGATCCTACCCTCCCCTACAAGAGTCCGAGGATCTTTAGCGAGGCAGACCTCGCCGAGAGGTTGTGGATCAACTCCATCCAGGCCACCGAGTGTACCCTCCAGATGATGAAGGACACTGTGGTGCTGGTGGAGGGGTGCGAGGAGATTTCCGCCAAGGACCTGATGCCGAGTTTGTTCCCGGCACCGCCGCCCAGGGAGAAGGAAGACAGTCTGGACGTGCTGTTTGGGAAGGGCTTCCAGGATCTATCAGGCGAAGGAGGGGAAGACCACCAATATGGCGGGGGGGGGGGGGGGGGCAAGGTCTAAATGTATATAACCTGTAGTCTCGCTAAGGCGAGCTCAACCTGTAAATACTTTTACTTAATGAAAGAATATTTTTGATACCTTTTGTCCATTATAACAATGTCATTATACATATACTTTCTTTTGTTGGATTTCGCTGTCGTGCCTTGTTTGTCTGCGAGCACTCTCCCCAACGACCTCGCATAAATAGGTACTGTGAGTAGGATAGTCATTAGGATTCATCCCTGGGAGCATGTCTTAAGAGCTCGCCAATTCTTAGGACTCGCTCTTGCTCGCACGCGAGCAACCCATAACATTATCAATATGAGACCAAATTCTTTAAAATTTTCCAAGTAAAACTTAGCGGGGGGCGAGGTGTCCTGGCGGGATTCGCCTCCCTTCGACGAGGTTCAAGGGCCTGGCTCGTCACCCTTCTGCCGAGGACGAGCTGAATTAGCGAGCCCGAGCTCGCCCCCGCCGAGCTCTCCCCTTAATCTCAGAAGGGCCAAGTTTGTTAGGCACTGCCTAGGGGGTGCATGACTTTCTTGGGTGACCTCCAGCCCTGTTAGCTAGATGAGAGTCCGACAGCGGGATCTTGTCGAGTTCCAGGACTGATACCATCGAGTGACTTCCAGCCCTGCCAGCTAGTTGAGAGCCTGACAGTGGGATCTGCTCGAGGTCTAAGGATGACACCGAGTGACTTCCAGCCCTGCCAGCTAGGTGAGAGCCTAGCAGCGGGATCTGCTCGGGGTCCAGGGCTGATACCATCGAGTGACTTCCAGCCCTGCCAGCTAGGTAAGAACCTGACAGTGGGATCTGCTCGAGGTCTAAAGATGACACCAAGTGACTTCCAGCCCTGCCAGCTAAGAGAGACCCTAGGAGCGGGATCTGCTCGGGGTCCAGGGATGATAACATCGAGTGACTTCCAGCACTGCCACCTAGGTGAGAGCCTGACAGCGGTATTTGTTCGAGGTCTAAGGATGACACCGAGTGACTTCCAGCCCTGCCAGCTAGGTGAGAGTCTGACAGTGGGATCTGCTCGGGATCTAGGGCTGATAACATCGAGTGACTTCCAGCCCTGCCAGCTAGGTGAGAGCCTGACAGCGGGATCTGCTCGAGGTCTAAGGATGACACCGAGTGACTTCCAGCCCTGCCAGCTAGGTGAGAGCCTGGCAGCGGGATCTGCTCAGGGTCTAGGGCTGATACCATCGAGTGAATTCCAGCCCTGCCAGCTAGGTGAGAGCCTGGCAGTGGGATCTGCTCGGGGTCTAGGGCTGATACCATCGAGTGACTTCCAGCCCTGCCAGCTAGGTGAGAGCCTGAAAGCGGGATCTACTCGAGGTCTAAAGATGACACCGAGTGACTTCCTGCCCTGCCAGCTAGGTGAGAGCATGGCAGCGGGATCTACTCGAGGTCTAAGGATGACACTGAGTGACTTCCAGCCCTGCCAGCTAGGTGAGAGCCTGGCAGCGAGATCTGCTCGGGGTCCAGGACTGATACCATCGAGTTACTTCCAGCCCTGTCAGCTAGGTGAGATCCTGACAGCGGTATCTGCTCGAGGTCTAAGGATAACACCGAGTGACTTACAACACTACAAGCTAGGTGAGAGCCTGGTAGAGGGATCTGCTCGGGGTCTAGGGCTGATACCATCGAGTGACTTCCAGCCCTGCCAGCTAGGTGAGAGCCTAACAACAGGATCTGCTCGAGGTCTAAGGATGACACCGAGTGAATTCCATCCCTGCTAGCTAGGTGAGAGCCTGACAGCAGGATTTATTCGGGGTCTACATACACTTTAATTCATGCAAACTCATTGTGGCATCATAGATGTGTTAAAAGAACTTCTATTAAAGATCAAAGCATCACTTACATGTTTCAAGGGAAAAAATGTTTCAAGTCGTCAGCACTCCAGGTGAGACTCAGGGTCTCGCCCTCCACATTTTGGAGTGGATACCCCCTGATCTTAAAGCCTTTTTAAAATAAAGGGACCTTCTCAGCTGGGGTTGAGCTTCCCCACAGTCGCCGACCTCCCTGCTGCATCCACCTTCTTCAGCACCAAGTCCCCCTCCATAAATTGCTTGACTCTGACGTGCTTGTCATAGTACTTGGCCATCCTCCTCTTCACCTCTTCTTGTCGGACGTCGGAAAGGTCCCGCAGTTCTTCTACCCTGTCAAGGGAGAGCCGCAGCTATCCCTCATTCTCATCCTGCCATTCCTCCCTGCCTTCCCCAGCCGTGACGACTCGAGTTGTTTGAACTTCAAATTCCATGTGGAGCACTGCCTCGCACCCATGAGAGATATTTAAGGGGGTCTCTCCTATAGCTGTGTTGGGGGCGGTCCTCAGGGCCCAGAGAACCGCGGGAAGCTGCTCCACCAAGCTCCCCTTCAGATTTTCCACTTTCTTCTTTAGGAGGTTGACAATGATCTTGTTCGCAGACTCCACCTTCCCGTTGCTCCGGGGGTGATGGACCGATGCGAACCTGAGGTCGATCCCAAGTTGCTCGCAGAAACTGGTAAACTCCGCGCTGGCGTACTGAGGCCCATTGTCCGTGACAATGGCCTGGGGCAACCAGTGACGGCAGATAATCTCCCCCAAAATGAAGTTCCTGATGACCTGGGAAGTTACCTTGGACAGCGCCTTCACCTCCAACCACTTGGAGAAATAATCGATCATTACTAGTAGGAACCGTCTCTGCCCGCTGGCCTGGGGGAATGGTCCGACCGAATCCATCCCCCAAATGGCAAAGGGCTAGGGGGCGGTGATACTTTTGAGTTGCTGAGCCGGCTATAGCTGGAGGGTGGCAAACAGCTGGCATTTGTGGCACCTTCCTGCGAACTCCGTCGCATCGCGGCCCAGGGTGGGCAAGAAATACCCTTTACTGACGATCCGGCCTTCCAGGGTCTGACTCCCGGAGTGACTCCTACACTCCCTTGAGTGGACTTCTTCCAAGATTCTTTGTACCTCCCCCTCGGCTACGCAACGAGACAACATCCCTGAGAGAGTCTTCCTGTATAGCTGCCCGTCTCGGAGGAGTTAGTAAGCTGATTTGTAACTGAGCTTCTTCTTTTCTACTCCCTCCAGGTACTATCCCGTGGAAAGAAAGGCTATGACTGGGTCATCCACGAGGACCTCTGATCTATCTCCATGAGCTCTCATTATTCAATGGGGGGCGTAATAGATCGGTGATAGCCCCCCCCCCATCCGGGGGCCATGCATTGCTAGTTGGTTAACCCGCTCATTCTCCTCTCGGGGCATATGCTGGATGGAAAAAGTTTGGAATGTGACGATGACCCCCTTTACTTTGGCTAAGTATAGCCGCAGGGTAGACTCTCTTGCCTCGAACTCCCCGTTGATCTGGGAAGCTGTTGGATCCCTAGGTGATTTGGGCTAGGTTCACTGACTTAGGTTGTGACCCATCATGTATAACCAGGGTCAATTTGTGTCCTAGAGTCTAGGTTAAGTCCTTATGCTCAACTCCAGATGGACCAGCTTTCAACAAGACCCTCAGAGACTCCAGACTCACAAGTTTTCAAGACTAAGTAAAGTGAGTTCGACGTTCGTCGAACTCAGCTCGAAGAAAGGAGTTCTGCACTCGATGATCGTGAGACAATTCTTAGTGCTGAGCTCGACGATCTATGTTCTCTGTTCGACGAAAACTCAGTTTCAACATCAAGCCATAATCAGGAGAACTTCAAATTTTCTAAGTCCAGCCTCAAGCTTCGGTCGACGAATTATATTCTGAGCTCGACGAACTTGGACCTCAAGTTCACAGCTTTTCAGGTCGACGAATGCAATTCTCTACTCGACGATTTCTGGACTCAGAGAATCTGTGTCGACACTTAGGGTTTGTGTCGACACCAGATAATTTGTGTCAACACCAGGATTTAAGTCGACACCAGCTTATGTCGACACCAGAGGATTTGTGTCGACACCAAGATCAATTTGTCGACACCAATTTATGTCGTCACAACATTTCAGCAGATGTAGAGTATTTTTTCTAAGTCCAGAACTTTTCTCAGCTCGACGAATTTGATTCTCAGCTCGACGAATGAAGACTATCTATCAGATGAATGAAGATTGTCTGGTCGACGAACTCTATCAAGCTCAGCTCGACGAACACAAGCTCAGCTGGACGAACACAAGTTCAGCTCGACGAATTGTGTTCTTCGTTCGATGAATCCGGATTAGGTTTTATTCAAGGTTACCGTCCCGTTTCTTGGCGCTGATTCCTGAACATTTAATGCCAGATCTTCTCGGAATGTTACCGTTAGAACGTGCATTGACTATGGATGATTACATGCCGTTTTTCCATTGGACAGTTAGGAAAGTCATTGATTGCTGATTCTTTCCAAGGCCGACTGTAATTACTACTCGACATTAAAAAGTTTGAATATTCCTCAGTCAGTGTGAGACACATAGATACACAAAAAATAGAGACATAGTAAGAGAACAGAATCAAGCAGTGATAGAGTTCAAGAATTACAACACAGCAATCAATCTGATAGACACTCTTTAGTTGCAGAGAAGAATAATCATTCACAAATCACAAGTTCTTGACTGCAATCAGCCTGACCAGAGAATATTTTCAAGAAGAAGAAGAACAACCAAATTCAATCAAGCGTCTTCTTCTCTTTATTCACAGGATAACTTCAAAGGATAACATTCAATCAATCTGTCAAACGAGTTCCTGAAACATATTCTGGTCCAGGCATTCTAGGTCTTTGAAGACCTATCACCCTAAAGCAGTGCTCTAGTCTTCCTGATACATTCAAGAACTCAGGGGGAGCAAGCTGCTAACATCATTCCACTTGAATCTTCTCTATGATTGTTGACAGAGAAGATACCATCACTCTCTCACCACCTCCTGTATAAAGGGTTGTCATCTCCCTTCAAAAGTGATTCCTGGTTCACAAGTCTCCATCCAAAAGACTTGAGGTTTGGTTTTTGGGGACCTGATCAAAACCCATTGGTGCCCAGGACACCTGATCAACTCATCCTGCAGTGGATTCCTACCTAGGGTGGTAGAAGAGTGGATGTACCCAGATTGGTTGGGGAACCACTATAGCTCCTTGTATCTTCTTGTTGCTCTTCTCTTTTGTTTTCTGGCTGTGGTCTGTGATTGCTCTGTGTTTAGTTAGTTGCTGTGTTTACTTTATGTTATTTGTTTCCCTGTTCACTTAGGTATACAACAACAGTTGTAAAATGTTTTTAGTAAGCACCATACTCTATTCACCCCCCTCTAGAGTATATCAGATCTAACTTGTACTTTCAATTGGTATCAAAGCGAGGTTGGTTAAAATACCACACCTTAGTGGTTGCACAGGCTAACACCTGAACCACAAAGATCTCTCTAGTTAGATCTGTTTTAAGTTCGTTGTTAGATTTATTTCTTCACAGAACATGGCCGAAAATAAAGATTATGCTAGCACCAGACCTCCAGTGTGCAATCTATCTAAGTTTGTAGTTTGGAAGGCAAGAATTAGATTGTACATGAACTCTATTGATGAAGACATTTTTAATTCTGTTTTGACAGTGTGTCCAAGACCCCCAGAAAATACAAGTACAAGTACTGTTCCACCTCCATCAGGAACAGATGTAGAAATCAAGAAATGGAAAGTGGCAGATGCTAAGACAATGAATATTTTACCCCAGACTATGTCTGATGAAATATTCCAAAAAGTAGCTGACTGCAACTCAGCAAAGGACATCTGGGACAAGTTATCTGTGGTAGTCTCAGGATCTGCTGATGAGAGAAATGATAGAAGATCTCACCTCATAACCCAATATGAGAACTTCAAGAAAGGAGAAGCTGAGTCAGTAGCAGATATGTATAATAGACTCAGTTTCATAGTCAATGAGCTAAAAACATTCGACAAAGAGATCTCATTGACGGAGCTCAATGATAAAATCCTAATGTGCTTCCCTAGCACTTGAGACTCAAGGACCTGACCAATCAAGGATGCCAGAAGCCTAAATGAGATCACAACTGAAGCTCTCTTGGGCAAGCTCAAGTCTTATGAGCTGCTCATCAAGAATAGAGAAGAAGAGCAGAAGGCTGCTTCACCAGGAGTTAGAAAAGAGAAGTCAATAGCTTTCAACGCCATTGAAGATCAACCTGAAGACAAGGTCACAGACAATGAAGAGCTGCTAAGCCTACTGGCCAAAAGGTTTTACAAAATGGCCAGGAAGGACTTCAGGAAAAAGTCTTCTAGAGGGCATGACAAGCTAAGGTATGACAAATCAAATAACAAAGGGATTTTTTATATTGGATGCAGGAAAACATGCCACTTTGTGTCTGACTGTCCAAAAAGTCAGAATAAGGACAAGAAGGACAGAAAATAAAGGAGAAGAGACAAAGACTTCAAGAAAAACAGCAATGCCAAACCCTCCTCCAGCAAGAACGAACATACCAGGAAGGGGTTTGTAGCTGAAACCTGGAGTGAAATAGAAGAAGAATCTGAAGCTTCATCCAGCTCAAGTGATGATGAAGATGATGCTGAAGAAAAGGAGTTCTGCATGATGGCTATCAATGCCTCTCAAAAAAATTCTAATGCAGAAGAGTCAGAATCTGAATTAGAGACTCAATCTGAAGAGGACCAGGTAATAGACTCATTTGATTTTAATTCAGAGGACTTTAAATGTGAATATAAGGCACTTTGTTTAGATCTATTGAAATCTGAAAAAGAAATTATTTCTCTCAGAAATCAACAATCTGAAAAAAGCACCTTAAAATCAGATAACCTCAAACTCTCTGAGGAGTTGGAATACTGTAGGGAGCAGATAGCCTCACTGGAAAGTGAACTATCAAAGGCCAAGAAGTTTGAAGAATCCCTCAATGGGAGAAGTGTCAAACTAATGGACATCACAAGCACATTGAACTCAAGATTCAATAGTACACAAGGCTTGGGTGCTTCATCCCTATAGTATTAACAACCCCAATCAAATTTATCTCTGATAAAGGTAAGGGAGTTGTAGAGGTGGCTAGGAAAAATTTTGATTTACCTAAGAAAACGAAAGTTCAACAGAATTCGTCGAACGGAGCTCGACGATCGCCGTGTGGAGCTCAACAATCTCAGGCTAAATCGTCGAACTCAGGTCGACGAACTCTGAACCCTGAACTCTGGCATGGTTGATCTTCGAACGGAGCTCGACGATCTGACCCAAGATCATCGAACTCAGCTCAGAGATAGTAGAACAGAGCTCAGAGTTTTGAAAAATATTTCAAAGGAAAATCAACTTCAATCCTAGAGGTCCTACATCTCAATGGTTTAACCCTTATACTGAATGGATAATACCTCCTAGGAGATATCATCCTGAAGGCTATAAGAGTCAACCAGAGATGTCTTTTATTTTAGAATTCAAAGGTTATCAACCTATGCCCAAGGTAAACTGGGTCAAAAACAAGTAAATTGCTTTATGTACATGGGAAGACCTATTCAACATCAAACCAGCAATGGTATCTGGATAGTGGGTGCTCAAAGCACATGACAGGAAACAAGGACAATTTCACATCTTTCAAAGCCAAGCTTGGACCCAAAGTAATATTTGGTGATTCAAACTTTGGACTAACAAAAGGATATGGTGCAGTCCAGATTGGCTCAGTCACTTTCAAGAAAGTAGCCTATGTGGAAGGACTGAAGTACAACTTAATCAGTATCAGTCAACTATGTGATGAAGGCTATCAAGTGACTTTCAGCAAATCCTCATGCAAGATCAAATCAGAGGACACCACCACTGTGTTGACAGGTAAAAGGAAAGGTAACATCTATCTTGTAGATTTTCTTTCAACTAAGGTAGGTATATGCTTGTTTAATTCCATTTGTAGACCTAATAAATTGTGGCATAAGAGACTAGGGCATATAAACCTTAGAACCATTGCTAGGCTATCCAAGGACAACCTTGTTAGAGGACTACCTTCTGGCCCCTACAAGAAGGAAGGACTTTGCAGGGCTTGTCAATTAGGCAAGCAAACCAAAAATAGTTTCAAGTCACTTAATAAGAGTGATTCACCTAGGATTTTGTATCTGTTACACATGGATCTCTTTGGACCCATTATAGTACAAAGCTTAGGAGGGAAATCTTATACTTTAGTAGTTGTAGATGAGTTCTCTAGATTCACATGGGTGTTCTTTTTGAGGAAGAAGTCTGATAACTTTAAGTGTTTGACAGAGTTTCTCAAATGCATACAGACTGAGTTCAACACTCACATTGCCCTGATCAGAAGTGATCATGGGATAGAGTTTGATTCTCTTCTTATGCAAGAGTTCTGTCAGAGTGAAGGGATCAGGCACACTTTCTCAGCTCCTAGAACTCCTCAACAAAATGGGGTAGATAAAAGGAAAAATAGAACCCTTATTGAATCTGCTACTACATTGTTGTCAGATGCTCACCTTCCTCTATCCTTTTGGGCAGAGGCAGTGAACACCTCTAACTATGTGTTGAATAAAAGCTTGATACATAAGCTGAAGGGCAAGACTCCCTATGAATTACTCAAAGGAAAGAAACCTAAAGTAGATTACTTCAAAATCTTTGGTTGTATTTGCTACATTCATAATAATAACAAGAACTACTTTGCAAAATTTCAAGCTAAAGCTGATGAAGGAGTGTTTCTGGGATACTCCATGATCAGTAAAGCTTATAGGGTATATAATAAATCTACTCTCAAAATTGAAGAATTTGTTCATGTATCTTTTGATGAGACTAACATGTCATACAAGGAGAAAGAAATTTCTACCATAAGCTCTTTGCAGGTTCCACGATTGTGTGAGTCTATGGATGGAAAGAACCTTACCCAAGAGGTACCAAACCATCCTACTCCACAGGTTGCTGAAGATAGTGAAGACGAAAGTCAAGAGGAAGTGGCTGAACTTCCCCCAACAGCTAGTATCATTCCCCAAGAGGAATTAAATACTGAAGCTGTTGCTCAACCAACTCCACCAACTGATCTTGTCACACTTAGAGAACACCCCAGATCTCAAGTGATTGGAGACATCTCAGTAGGTGTACAGACAAGGCATTAACTCAACCAAGACTTGATGCGTGCCTGTTTTCTCTCTCAAATTGAACCTCTCACCATTCATGAGGCATAGCAAGATCCCCACAGGATCATTGTAATGCAAGAGGAACTCAATCAGTTTGAGAGATGTAGAGTTTGGGATTTGGTTCCAAGACCCCATAACTGCTAAGTTATTGGAACCAAATGGGTCTACAGGAACAAGTTGGATGCTCAAGGAAAAATAGTGAGGAACAAGGCTAGTCTTGTTGCTCAAGGCTACAGACAAGAGAAAGGAATAGACTTTGACCAAACCTTTGCCCCTGTTGCAAGGTTAGAGGCCATTAGGATATTCCTTGCCTATGTAGCTTACAAGAGATTCAAGGTCTATCAGATGGATGTCAAAAGTGCATTTCTGAATGGAGTACTTCAAGAAGAGGTTTATGTAGAACAACCTCCAGGTTTTATCTCTCCAACTCAACCCCCTTTTGTTTTTAAATTGCATAAAGCTCTTTATGGTTTAAAGCAAGCTCCAAGAGCTTGGTATGAGACCCTAGCAAGCTTTATTTTAGAGTATGAATTTACAAGAGGAACCATAGATAAAACACTTTTCACTAGACATCATAAGGACCAAATATTGTTAGTACAAATATATGTGGATGACATTATTTTTGGGTCTACTGATCCCAAATTGTGCAAGAGGTTTGCTGACCTCATGCATTCAAAATATGAGATGAGTAGCATGAGTGAGCTTTCCTACTTCCTTGGTCTCCAAGTGAAGCAGCTCCCAGATGGTATCTTCCTCTCCCAAGCTAAGTATGCTAAAGAGCTTATCAAAAAGTTTGGGATGGGTGATGCTTCAGGGATGAAAACCCCTATAGCTACAAATGCTGTTGTGGATTCTGATGTAGCAGGGAAACCTGTGGATCAGAAAAGGTATAGGGCAATTGTTGGATCCCTATTATACCTAACAACTAGCATACATGATATAATATTTGCCACATGCCTTTGTGCTAGGTTCCAAGTGAACCCTAAAGAATCTCATCTTATTTTCCTAAAAAGAATTTTGAGATATATAAAGAGTTACCCTAGTCTAGGACTCTAGTATCCTGTAGAGTTAGAGTTTGAGTTAACTGGATACTCAGATGCTGACTATACTGGATGTAGAGTGGACAAGAAAAGTACCTCTGGAATATGTCAGTTCCTTGGTATGAGACTTGTCTCCTGGTTTTGTAAAAAGTAGACATTTGTGTCTACATCAACTGCAGAAGCAGAATACATGGCTGCTGGTAGTTGCTGTTCACAAATGTTATGGATACAAAACCAACTCTTATTTTTTGGTGTCAACTTTATTAATTCAACATTATTTTGTGATAATACTAGTGCTATTGCTATATCACAGAATCCTGTTCATCATTCTAGGACAAAACATATTGAAATAAGACATCATTTCATTAGAGATAATGTGGACAAAAAAAAATTAACTTGATCCATATTCCTACTGATCTACAAAGAGCATACATTTTCACCAAGCCATTGGATGAGAAAACCCATCTGTTCTTTATAAATCAACTGGGAATGATTAATGGAGAAGAGTTAACCTAGTTTCTATCTGCATTTGACGAATTTTCAAAAGTTCGCCAAACGGAGTTCGACGAATTAGGGAAAGTTTGAGAGATTCTCGTCGAACGGAGATCGACGAATTCTCTGTGTGACGAAACAATCTTCATCGACCGGAGATCGACGAACTTTGCTTCAGAAGATGCTTCGTCGAATGGAGTTCAACGAACCGTTTTCGATTCTTCTGGATGAGATCGACGAATTATCTGTCTATAATTTATTTCGTCGAGCTCAGTTCGAAGAATTTTTCTTTTTCATGGACCGGAGTTTGTCGATTCATATTCTGAAAATCTTATGTCTAGGTTTTCTTCGACCTCCGTCCCGCGCTTTCAGTTCCCTTGCTCTTGATCGCCGTTTCTCTCTGTGGTTTTCTTGCAGGACATCAATGGCGATTCCCTTAGGTTCTTTGGTTGCAATGAAGTTTGACACTGGATTCGACATGGACTTTGAGTCGTTTCAACATTCTGACCCCATCTTTCTATACATCTTAGAACTACTGGAAGAACTCAGTTTAAAGGATTTCATGACCATGCGCATTAAACTTCATGGAACAGAAATACGAGAGTGGGTATATACATCTACAGTTTCTGAAGAAGATGTTTTGACCGGCAATATAGGGAACACTGCTGTCTTCCTCTCTCCCGCAGTTCTCTCTGAGATATTTGGATTAGTGAACGGAGAAGACAATCTGGAAATAGATACTGAGGAATTCAATGATATGCTGAAACTGATGGGTTTCTCTGGTAACAACCCTAATAAGTTGTTGAAAAATCAACTATCCACCGCCTACCAATTTCTGGCAGATATTATGGGAAAGATACTGATGGCCAAGCACTCTGCTCATGACTATATTACGCGTCACCAATTTCTCATAATGTGTGCAGTAGTGAATAAGCGACAAGTTGATTGTAGTTAAGGTGTTCTTTGAATTGATCAAGAAGAAGAACAGCAAGAAGGAAGTCGCTTTGGCAGAATATTGGGAATATTTCTCAAAGAGAAGGCTGCTGAATGTATGGTCTCCCCGACCATCTCCATAAACGCCAGCAAGCGCCTCACTTGCGCTCTATTTGGCAGATGGGAGAGGACCATATCCAAGCCCTCAAAGGCTTCTTCCTCCTCCCTCCAAACTTCTGAGAGTACAAGGGCTGTAAAGGCCGCTCCCCACCCTGTTGAAGAGGTTCCTCCATCTCAACCATCTATTCCAGCACCTCTTCCTCCAAAGAAGCCTCCTCGTGTACCTATCCCTTCTTCATCTCCACCACTTGACCTTACAAACATTCCATCTTCACCTCCATCTTCCCCTCTGCAAGTTAATCAACAACCCACTCCTCCAGATTCCCCTTATGAGACAATACTTCCTACACCTCCACAGTCTCCTTTTCCCCCACACCTCTCCACCATTCCATCTTACATCATACCGTCAGACTCAATCATGCTAGATGCCCCCACTTCATCTGTTATTCCTCCTCCCATTCCATCCCCTTCCCCTTCCCCATTTGATCCATCTGCCCTCATTTCTTTGCTCACACCTCTCATCCAATCTTTGATCCAAGAGGCCATTACACCTCTTGTGACCTCCATCAATTCTTTATCTGCCCAAATCTCTCTTCTATCTGCTATCCCCTCTTCATCTATGGGCCTGGCTCTAGGTATTCCTGAACCCAGGTAGGGGGAGATGCTCTGTGATGAAGTTGCAGCAGATGCATATATAGCAGCAGCAGTCACAGCAGTTCTCTCTTCAGCTAATACAGATTCAGATGAGGATACAACAATTTTGACAGATTTTGATTCTGAAATGTTTGAGTTAATTCAATTTATGGATACTGATATTGATTTGGATGAGTCAGTTGCACAAATAACTCATGTTGGTGATTTCTATTTAAATCCCACAGTAAATTTATCTGTTTTGTTGAATAATTTGATACTGATGTGTAAAAATCGTCTCACGGACTACAATCCGAATAGGCAAGTGTACCTATCGTTTTATAGTATAGTGATAAAAATATATCAATGTCGTATAAAAACTCGGGGCAGGCAGGTACTATTACTCACAACGATTCTATTATCCTACCGAACAATTGATGGGTTTGAAAGTTAAAATGAACTAAGCTTAATTAAAAGAGAAATAAAAATATTGCGAAAGAGTGCTCGATCGACGATTCACTTTGAAATAAAATAACGAAATAAATTAGTTTAGCATTTGTAATACTATTAAGACCGTGACGGATCCGATATTAGGAAGTAATCTCGCTAGAGCATTAAATCCCCTTACTTATAGACGTTTTGACCGAAATCTCTTTACAAGTCAAAAAAGCCTAAAGTCGCATTACCGAAGTAACCCGCACTATTGGATTTGACTCCAATCCGGAGGATTTACGTCATCCTATCTCTAGGGTTGCGTTCAACTCCTTCCTTCTTTGAGTGATCTTTCAAATCAATGAGTCTCTCGACTTCTATGAAATGAGATCAATTGCCTACTACCGTATACCGGAATATGGAGTCGACACGATAAAAATCAAAGAAGGATCAAAATAGGGAAAATACAAATGCAAACATAAAGTTAAAGATGCGTTATTTTGTCGCAAAGCTCATCGCGATCGGGCGCAAAATATTATTAGCTAAGCATAATAGAGGAAGAAAACAAAATAGAAGAAAGAGAAGTCATTTGCATTGCTTAAGAAAAGGAAATACACAAAAATGAAAATAGGACAATGTTATTCTACTACAAAAAGGAAATTACAATAAAAACTACAACAAGGAAAAAAACTCTCTTGAACTAGCTATCTCACTTGCTCTCTAAAATCCTCCTCTCAAAAGCATGAGACATTGGTTCCTTTTATATGAGAGGAGGAAGATTCTAGAAAGTGGTGGAAATGAAATGGGAGAAGGATGTGGCCGGCCATGCATGTTTGAGGAGGTGCATGAATGTCATTAATGGGGGAGAGAGGGAAGAGGCTACATGCATGCATTTTCATTTAGGAAAATAAAAAGAACAAAATAAATAAAAGAGGGGGGATGGATGGGTTTAAATGAGAATGAGAGAAAGGGAAAGAGGGGTGAATGAGAAATAAATAAGAGAGAAGGAGTGAGTAGGGAGATGCATGAGGAATAAAGAGAAGAGAAAATAATAAAGGGGAGAGAGAGGGGAGAGGCTACATGCATGAATGGGGAGAGAAGGAGGTGTCCATGCATGTTGGGCTTCATTATGTGGGCTGAAATATTATTTGTGGGCTGAAATATTATTTGTGGGCTGCATCATAGGCTCGGGTAGCACCAAATGGAAGGGCTCGGGTTGTCTTGCATGGTGGGCTGCACTTGGACCGCAACAAAGGCCTTGAACCTACAAATAAAACAAAACAAATAAACAAAATGTTAGATATATTTTATAACATAACATAACATATATTTTATAACATAATAAAAAACTAACCATAATAATATAATAATAGTTATATTTCATAACAAAACACAACTAGACATAGAACATAAAATTAAACATAAAAAAACATAAAACACATAATTAAACTAGGAATTAATATATTATAAAAAAGACATTAAGACATGAAATAAAAACATAACAAGCAAAAAATATAAATAAACTTAGGCATTTTGCATACTAAACTACCCCCAAAAATGATGACTAAAAGTAGTCATCAAATACCCCCATGCTTGGGCTTTTGCTATTCTAGAGCAAAAGTATGAGAAATATTTATAAGACATTTATAAAGTTTTCAATTAAACTAAAAATTTATTTACACCAAAGTCAAGTCAAAAATAAAATTTAGGGATTTACGAATTAAGTCCTAAATTATGGAATTAAAGTGAAAAGAGAGAAATATTTAGCCAAAAATTCTCTAATAAATTAACTAGCACTCAAAATTGAGTAAATTGCAAACAAGGTTTGATTAAAATTATTAAAACCATAACTTAAAAGAAACTTAAGGAAGAATGCAACCTACTACTTATGCTCTCCCAATATTTTAATTTAAAATCTAAGATAATAATATTGGCTAAGGGGTTTGGGGAGGAAAATCAACATGAAGAGGTCTTTGATTGGAGGTGATCATCATTATTTTTTTCACACCCCACCAATTTTTTTTTTAAATATATATGTAATACCAGAAAATGATAGACTAACATCCTATCACTTCCCACGACATATATGAACTTTTAAATATATATGTAATACCAGAAAATGATAGACTAACATCCTATCACTTCCCATGACATATATGAACTTTTAATTCCTCTATTCATCTGGGTTGCATATGTTTACCAGAGAATAAGGAACTAACATCTCCTTATTCCCATGACATATGATCTAACAATAAAAAGAAAAAGGAAGGAGTTAAACAAAATTTTAGAAAATAAACAAAAAAACTAGAGAGCAACTACTAGTAGATTGAGATTTCCTAAGAATCTAAAAGCATGAGGTAATAATAATTGGAATCCAAAATTGTTAAGCAAAATTACTACAAAATTGAAACTATCTAAAATAAAAGAGAAAAAGTGCTAAATAAATTACTCTAAGAAAATTAAAACCATAAGATAATTCTCAAAACGAAATCACTAAATATTAGATTTAACTAAACATGATTAAACAAAAGATTAGCAAATCAAAAATAGTAAAAATGCTTATAAACAAACTCAAACAAAATTTCTGAAAACAACAAAAAGACTAAGGGAGAGGTTTATTATATTTTTTTGATTTTGATTTTTTGATTTTTGTGGGTTTTTTTTTCTAGTTTTTTTTTTGATAAAGCTAAATTACTTAAAAACAAACATTTTTTTGAAAAACATAAAAAGAAAAGATATTTTTTTAAAAAGGAGAAATTAAAAAGAAAAGAAAAGGAAAAAGAGCGAAGCTCTCCCCCATGCTTAGATTTTGCATTGTCCTGAATGAAAAACAAAAAAAAAGGAAGAAGAAGAGGGGGGCAATAAAGTAAAGACTTAAAAAGAAAACGACTTCCCCTGATTCGTAAGGTCGAATGCTGATTTCGTTCCCCCATGCTTAAGCTGGACACCGGCTCAGGCCTAAGGAAGAGAAAAAAAATGATGGAGCCAAACGAACCGCCGAAGGTCTTATTCCTGCAAAACACAATAAGCAAACAAAAAAGGAATAACAAAAAGTGATAAGCAAGGGGTGCCTCCCAAGAGCGCTCTTTGTTTAACATCGTCTGAGCTCGACGTTATTGGTTAGCTAAATGGAAAATAAAAACTAAAGTGAAGAGGTAACTCACTAAGTATGCGCTTAGGAGAGTACATCAAAAAAGAGAAAAATTGAATAATCGCACCGACATGGTGTGGAATCTTCAATGGAATGATGCCCGAAAATGAACGGACGGAGTTATAGAAGAACTCCGCCGTATGAAAAATGGGAAAGAATGGGTCGTCAAAAGAAATGGAATGACATTGGTTCCTTTTATAGGAGAGGAGGAAGATTCTAGAAAGTGGTGGAAATGAAATGGGAGAAGGATGTGGCCGGCCATGCATGTATGAGGTGGTGCATGAATGTCATTAATGGGGGAGAGAGGGAAGAGGCTACATGCATGCATTTTCATTTAGGAAAATAAAAAGAACAAAATAAATAAAAGAGGGGGGATGGATGGGTTTAAATGAGAATGAGAGAAAGGGAAAGAGGGGTGAATGAGAAATAAATAAGAGAGAAGGAGTGAGTAGGGAGATGCATGAGGAATAAAGAGAAGAGAAAATAATAAAGGGGAGAGAGAGGGGAGAGGCTACATGCATGAATGGGGAGAGAAGGAGGTGTCCATGCATGTTGGGCTTCATTATGTGGGCTGAAATATTATTTGTGGGCTGAAATATTATTTGTGGCCTGCATCATAGGCTCGGGTAGCACCAAATGGAAGGGCTCGGGTTGTCTTGCATGGTGGGCTGCACTTGGACCGCAACAAAGGCCTTGAACCTACAAATAAAACAAAACAAATAAACAAAATGTTAGATATATTTTCTAACATAACATAACATATATTTTATAACATAATAAAAAACTAACCATAATAATATAATAATAGTTATATTTCATAACAAAACACAACTAGACATAGAACATAAAATTAAACACAAAAAAACATAAAACACATAATTAAACTAGGAATTAATATATTATAAAAAAGACATTAAGACATGAAATAAAAACATAACAAGCATAAAATATAAATAAACTTAGGCATTTTGCATACTAAACTACCCCCAAAAATGATGACTAAAAGTAGTCATCAAATACCCCCATGCTTGGGCTTTTGCTATTCTAGAGCAAAAGTATGAGAAATATTTATAAGACATTTATAAAGTTTTCAATTAAACTAAAAATTTATTTACACCAAAGTCAAGTCAAAAATAAAATTTAGGGATTTACGAATTAAGTCCTAAATTATGGAATTAAAGTGAAAAGAGAGAAATATTTAGCCAAAAATTCTCTAATAAATTAACTAGCACTCAAAATTGAGTAAATTGCAAACAAGGTTTGATTAAAATTATTAAAACCATAACTTAAAAGAAACTTAAGGAAGAATGCAACCTACTACTTATGCTCTCCCAATATTTTAATTTAAAATCTAAGACAATAATATTGGCTAAGGGGTTTGGGGAGGAAAATCAACATGAAGAGGTATTTGATTGGAGGTGATCATCATTATTTTTTTCACACCCCACCAAATTTTTTTTTAAATATATATGTAATACCAGAAAATGATAGACTAACATCCTATCACTTCCCACGACATATATGAACTTTTAAATATATATGTAATACCAGAAAATGATAGACTAACATCCTATCACTTCCTACGACATATATGAACTTTTAATTCCTCTCTTCATCTGGGTTGCATATGTTTACCAGAGAATAAGGAACTAACATCTCCTTATTCCCATGACATATGATCTAACAATAAAAAGAAAAAGGAAGGAGTTAAACAAAATTTTAGAAAATAAACAAAAATACTAGAGAGCAACTACTAGTAGATTGAGATTTACTAAGAATCTAAAAGCATGAGGTAATAATAATTGGAATCCAAAATTGTTAAGCAAAATTACTACAAAATTGAAACTATTTAAAATAAAAGAGAAAAAGTGCTAAATAAATTACTCTAAGAAAATTAAAACCATAAGATAATTCTCAAAACGAAATCACTAAATATTAGATTTAACTAAACATGATGAAATAAAAGATTAGCAAATCAAAAATAGTAAAAATGCTTATAAACAAACTCAAACAAAATTTCTGAAAACAACAAAAAGACTAAGGGAGAGGTTTATTATATTTTTTTGATTTTGATTTTTTGATTTTTGTGGGGTTTTTTTTCTAGTTTTTTTTTATTTTTGATAAAGCTAAATTACTTAAAAACAAACATTTTTTTGAAAAACATAAAAAGAAAAGATATTTTTTTTCAAGGAGAAATTAAAAAGAAAAGAAAAGGAAAAAGAGCGAAGCCCTCCCCCATGCTTGGATTTTGCATTGTCCTCAATGAAAAACAAAAAAAAAGGAAGAAGAAGAGGGGGACAATAAAGTAAAGACTTAAAAAGAAAACGACTTCCCCTGATTCATAAGGCCGAATGCTGATTTCGTTCCCCCATGCTTAAGCTGGACACCGGCTCAGGCCTAAGGAAGAGAAAAAAAATGATGGAGCCAAACGAACCGCCGAAGGTCTTATTCCTGCAAAACACAATAAGCAAACAAAAAAGGAATAACAAAAAGTGATAAGCAAGGGGTGCCTCCCAAGAGCGCTCTTTGTTTAACGTCGTCTGAGCTCGATGTTATTGGTTAGCTAAATGGAAAATAAAAACTAAAGTGAAGAGGTAACTCCCTAAGTATGCGCTTAGGAGAGTACATCAAAAAAGAGAAAAATTGAATAATCCCACCGACATGGTGTGGAATCTTCAATGGAATGACGCCCGACAATGAACGGACGGAGTTATAGAAGAACTCCGCCGTATGAAAAATGGGAAAGAATGGGTCGTCAAAAGAAATGGAATGACATTGGTTCCTTTTATAGGAGAGGAGGAAGATTCTAGAAAGTGGTGGAAATGAAATGGGAGAAGGATGTGGCCGGCCATGCATGTATGAGGAGGTGCATGAATGTCATTAATGGGGGAGAGAGGGAAGAGGCTACATGCATGCATTTTCATTTAGGAAAATAAAAAGAACAAAATAAATAAAAGAGGGGGATGGATGGGTTTAAATGAGAATGAGAGAAAGGGAAAGAGGGGTGAATGAGAAATAAATAAGAGAGAAGGAGTGAGTAGGGAGATGCATGAGGAATAAAGAGAAGAGAAAATAATAAAGGGGAGAGAGAGGGGAGAGGCTACATGCATGAATGGGGAGAGAAGGAGGTGTCCATGCATGTTGGGCTTCATTATGTGGGCTGAAATATTATTTGTGGGCTGAAATATTATTTGTGGCCTGCATCATAGGCTCGGGTAGCACCAAATGGAAGGGCTCGGGTTGTCTTGCATGGTGGGCTGCACTTGGACCGCAACAAAGGCCTTGAACCTACAAATAAAACAAAACAAATAAACAAAATGTTAGATATATTTTATAACATAACATAACATATATTTTATAACATAATAAAAAACTAACCATAATAATATAATAATAGTTATATTTCATAACAAAACACAACTAGACATAGAACATAAAATTAAACACAAAAAAACATAAAACACATAATTAAACTAGGAATTAATATATTATAAAAAAGACATTAAGACATGAAATAAAAACATAACAAGCATAAAATATAAATAAACTTAGCATTTTGCATACTAAACTACCCCCAAAAATGATGACTAAAAGTAGTCATCAAATACCCCCATGCTTGGGCTTTTGCTATTCTAGAGCAAAAGTATGAGAAATATTTATAAGACATTTATAAAGTTTTCAATTAAACTAAAAATTTATTTACACCAAAGTCAAGTCAAAAATAAAATTTAGGGATTTACGAATTAAGTCCTAAATTATGGAATTAAAGTGAAAAGAGAGAAATATTTAGCCAAAAATTCTCTAATAAATTAACTAGCACTCAAAATTGAGTAAATTGCAAACAAGGTTTGATTAAAATTATTAAAACCATAACTTAAAAGAAACTTAAGGAAGAATGCAACCTACTACTTATGCTCTCCCATTATTTTAATTTAAAATCTAAGACAATAATATTGGCTAAGGGGTTTGGGGAGGAAAATCAACATGAAGAGGTATTTGATTGGAGGTGATCATCATTATTTTTTTCACACCCCACCAAATTTTTTTTTAAATATATATGTAATACCAGAAAATGATAGACTAACATCCTATCACTTCCCACGACATATATGAACTTTTAAATATATATGTAATACCAGAAAATGATAGACTAACATCCTATCACTTCCCACGACATATATGAACTTTTAATTCCTCTCTTCATCTGGGTTGCATATGTTTACCAGAGAATAAGGAACTAACATCTCCTTATTCCCATGACATATGATCTAACAATAAAAAGAAAAAGGAAGGAGTTAAACAAAATTTTAGAAAATAAACAAAAATACTAGAGAGCAACTACTAGTAGATTGAGATTTACTAAGAATCTAAAAGCATGAGGTAATAATAATTGGAATCCAAAATTGTTAAGCAAAATTACTACAAAATTGAAACTATTTAAAATAAAAGAGAAAAAGTGCTAAATAAATTACTCTAAGAAAATTAAAACCATAAGATAATTCTCAAAACGAAATCACTAAATATTAGATTTAACTAAACATGATGAAATAAAAGATTAGCAAATCAAAAATAGTAAAAATGCTTATAAACAAACTCAAACAAAATTTCTGAAAACAACAAAAAGACTAAGGGAGAGGTTTATTATATTTTTTTGATTTTGATTTTTTGATTTTTGTGGGGTTTTTTTTCTAGTTTTTTTTTTTATTTTTGATAAAGCTAAATTACTTAAAAACAAACATTTTTTTGAAAAACATAAAAAGAAAAGATATTTTTTTTCAAGGAGAAATTAAAAAGAAAAGAAAAGGAAAAAGAGCGAAGCCCTCCCCCATGCTTGGATTTTGCATTGTCCTCAATGAAAAACAAAAAAAAAGGAAGAAGAAGAGGGGGACAATAAAGTAAAGACTTAAAAAGAAAACGACTTCCCCTGATTCATAAGGCCGAATGCTGATTTCGTTCCCCCATGCTTAAGCTGGGCACCGGCTCAGGCCTAAGGAAGAGAAAAAAAAATGATGGAGCCAAACGAACCGCCGAAGGTCTTATTCCTGCAAAACACAATAAGCAAACAAAAAAGGAATAACAAAAAGTGATAAGCAAGGGGTGCCTCCCAAGAGCGCTCTTTGTTTAACGTCGTCTGAGCTCGATGTTATTGGTTAGCTAAATGGAAAATAAAAACTAAAGTGAAGAGGTAACTCCCTAAGTATGCGCTTAGGAGAGTACATCAAAAAAGAGAAAAATTGAATAATCCCACCGACATGGTGTGGAATCTTCAATGGAATGACGCCCGAAAATGAACGGACGGAGTTATAGAAGAACTCCGCCGTATGAAAAATGGGAAAGAATGGGTCGTCAAAAGAAATGGAATGACATTGGTTCCTTTTATAGGAGAGGAGGAAGATTCTAGAAAGTGGTGGAAATGAAATGGGAGAAGGATGTGGCCGGCCATGCATGTATGAGGAGGTGCATGAATGTCATTAATGGGGGAGAGAGGGAAGAGGATACATGCATGTATTTTCATTTAGGAAAATAAAAAGAACAAAATAAATAAAAGAGGGGGGATGGATGGGTTTAAATGAGAATGGGAGAAAGGGAAAGAGGGGTGAATGAGAAATAAATAAGAGAGAAGGAGTGAGTAGGGAGATGCATGAGGAGTAAAGAGAAGAGAAAATAATAAAGGGGAGAGAGAGGGGAGAGGCTACATGCATGAATGGGGAGAGAAGGAGGTGTCCATGCATGTTGGGCTTCATTATGTGGGCTGAAATATTATTTGTGGGCTGAAATATTATTTGTGGGCTGCATCATAGGCTCGGGTAGCACCAAATGGAAGGGCTCGGGTTGTCTTGCATGGTGGGCTGCACTTGGACCGCAACAAAGGCCTTGAACCTACAAATAAAACAAAACAAATAAACAAAATGTTAGATATATTTTATAACATAACATAACATATATTTTATAACATAATAAAAAATTAACCATAATAATATAATAATAGTTATATTTCATAACAAAACACAACTAGACATAGAACATAAAATTAAACATAAAAAAAACATAAAACACATAAATAAACTAGGAATTAATATATTATAAAAAAGACATTAAGACATGAAATAAAAACATAACAAGCATAAAATATAAATAAACTTAGGCATTTTGCATACTAAACTACCCCCAAAAATGATGACTAAAAGTAGTCATCAAATACCCCCATGCTTGGGCTTTTGCTATTCCAGAGCAAAAGTATGAGAAATATTTATAAGACATTTATAAAGTTTTCAATTAAACTAAAATTTTATTTACACCGAAGTCAAGTCAAAAATAAAATTTAGAGATTTACGAATTAAGTCCTAAATTATGGAATTAAAGTGAAAAGAGAGAAATATTTAGCCAAAAATTCTCTAATAAATTAACTAGCACTCAAAATTGAGTAAATTGCAAACAAAGTTTGATTAAAATTATAAAAACCATAACTTAAAAGAAACTTAAGGAAGAATGCAACCTACTACTTATGCTCTCCCAATATTTTAATTTAAAATCTAAGACAATAATATTGGATAAGGGGTTTGGGGAGGAAAATCAACATGAAGAGGTCTTTGATTGGAGGTGATCATCATTATTTTTTTCACACCCCACCAAATTTTTTTTTAAAATATATATGTAATACCAGAAAATGATAGACTAACATCCTATCACTTCCCACGACATATATGAACTTTTAAATATATATGTAATACCAGAAAATGATAGACTAACATCCTATCACTTTCCACGACATATATGAACTTTTAATTCCTCTCTTCATCTGGGTTGTATATGTTTACCAGAGAATAAGGAACTAGCATCTCCTTATTCCCATGACATATGATCTAACAATAAAAAGAAAAAGGAAGGAGTTAAACAAAATTTTAGAAAATAAACAAAAAAACTAGAGAGCAACTACTAGTAGATTGAGATTTCCTAAGAATCTAAAAGCATGAGGTAATAATAATTGGAATTTAAAATTGTTAAGCAAAATTACTATAAAATTGAAACTATCTAAAATAAAAGAGAAAAAGTGCTAAATAAATTACTCTAAGAAAATTAAAACCATAAGATAATTCTCAAAACGAAATCACTAAATATTAGATTTAACTAAACATGATGAAACAAAAGATTAGCAAATCAAAAATAGTAAAAATGCTTATAAACAAACTCAAACAAAATTTCTGAAAACAACAAAAAGACTAAGGGAGAGGTTTATTATATTTTTTTGATTTTGATTTTTTGATTTTTGTGGGTTTTTTTTCTAGTTTTTTTTTATTTTTGATAAAGCTAAATTACTTAAAAACAAACATTTTTTTGAAAAACATAAAAAGAAAAGATATTTTTTTAAAAGGAGAAATTAAAAAGAAAAGAAAAGGAAAAAGAGCGAAGCCCTCCCCCATGCTTGGATTTTGCATTGTCCTCAATGAAAAACAAAAAAAAGGAAGAAGAAGAGGGGGGCAATAAAGTAAAGACTTAAAAAGAAAACTACTTCCCCTGATTCGTAAGGCCGAATGCTGATTTCGTTCCCCCATGCTTAAGCTGGACACCGGCTCAGGCCTAAGGAAGAGAAAAAAAATGATGGAGCCAAACGAACCGCCGAAGTTCTTATTCCTGCAAAACACAATAAGCAAACAAAAAAGGAATAACAAAAAGTGATAAGCAAGGGGTGCCTCCCAAGAGCGCTCTTTGTTTAACATCGTCTGAGCTCGACGTTATTGGTTAGCTAAATGGAAAATAAAAACTAAAGTGAAGAGGTAACTCCCTAAGTATGCGCTTAGGAGAGTACATCAAAAAAGAGAAAAATTGAAGAATCGCACCGACATGGTGTGGAATCTTTAATGGAATGACGCCCGAAAATGAACGGACGGAGTTATAGAAGAACTCCGACGTATGAAAAATGGGAAAGAATGGGTCGTCAAAAGAAATGGAATGACATTGGTTCCTTTTATAGGAGAGGAGGAAGATTCTAGAAAGTGGTGGAAATGAAATGGGAGAAGGATGTGGCCGGCCATGCATGTATGAGGAGATGCATGAATGTCATTAATGGGGGAGAGAGGGAAGAGGCTACATGCATGCATTTTCATTTAGGAAAATAAAAAGAACAAAATAAATAAAAGAGGGGGGATGGATGGGTTTAAATGAGAATGAGAGAAAGGGAAAGAGGGGTGAATGAGAAATAAATAAGAGAGAAGGAGTGAGTAGGGAGATGCATGAGGAATAAAGAGAAGAGAAAATAATAAAGAGGAGAGAGAGGGGAGAGGCTACATGCATGAATGGGGAGAGAAGGAGGTGTCCATGCATGTTGGGCTTCATTATGTGGGCTGAAATATTATTTGTGGGCTGAAATATTATTTGTGGCCTGCATCATAGGCTCTGGTAGCACCAAATGGAAGGGCTCGGGTTGTCTTGCATGGTGGGCTGCACTTGGACCGCAACAAAGGCCTTGAACCTACAAATAAAACAAAACAAATAAACAAAATGTTAGATATATTTTATAACATAACATAACATATATTTTATAACATAATAAAAAACTAACCATAATAATATAATAATAGTTATATTTCATAACAAAACACAACTAGACATAGAACATAAAATTAAACATAAAAAAACATAAAACACATAATTAAACTAGGAATTAATATATTATAAAAAAGACATTAAGACATGAAATAAAAACATAACAAGCATAAAATATAAATAAACTTAGGCATTTTGCATACTAAACTACCCCCAAAAATGATGACTAAAAGTAGTCATCAAATACCCCCATGCTTGGGCTTTTGCTATTCCAGAGCAAAAGTATGAGAAATATTTATAAGACATTTATAAAGTTTTCAATTAAACTAAAAATTTATTTACACCAAAGTCAAGTCAAAAATAAAATTTAGGGATTTACGAATTAAGTCCTAAATTATGGAATTAAAGTGAAAAGAGAGAAATATTTAGCCAAAAATTCTCTAATAAATTAACTAGCACTCAAAATTGAGTAAATTGCAAACAAGGTTTGATTAAAATTATAAAAACCATAACTTAAAAGAAATTTAAGGAAGAATGCAACCTACTACTTATGCTCTCCCAATATTTTAATTTAAAATCTAAGACAATAATATTGGCTAAGGGGTTTGGGGAGGAAAATCAACATGAAGAGGTCTTTGATTGGAGGTGATCATCATTATTTTTTTCACACCCCACCAAATTTTTTTTTAAAATATATATGTAATACCAGAAAATGATAGACTAACATCCTATCACTTCCCACGACATATATGAACTTTTAAATATATATGTAATACCAGAAAATGATAGACTAACATCCTATCACTTCCCACGACATATATGAAATTTTAATTCCTCTCTTCATCTGGGTTGCATATGTTTACCAGAGAATAAGGAACTAACATCTCCTTATTCCCATGACATATGATCTAACAATAAAAAGAAAAAGGAAGGAGTTAAACAAAATTTTAGAAAATAAACAAAAATACTAGAGAGCAACTACTAGTAGATTGAGATTTCCTAAGAATCTAAAAGCATGAGGTAATAATAATTGTAATCCAAAATTGTTAAGCAAAATTACTACAAAATTGAAACTATTTAAAATAAAAGAGAAAAAGTGCTAAATAAATTACTCTAAGAAAATTAAAATCATAAGATAATTCTCAAAACGAAATCACTAAATATTAGATTTAACTAAACATGATGAACAAAAGATTAGCAAATCAAAAATAGTAAAAATGCTTATAAACAAACTCAAACAAAATTTCTGAAAACAACAAAAAGACTAAGGGAGAGGTTTATTATATTTTTTTGATTTTGATTTTTTGATTTTTGTGGGGTTTTTTTTCTAGTTTTTTTTTTATTTTTGATAAAGCTAAATTACTTAAAAACAAACATTTTTTTGAAAAACATAAAAAGAAAAGATATTTTTTTCAAGGAGAAATTAAAAAGAGAAGAAAAGGAAAAAGAGCGAAGCCCTCCCCCATGCTTGGATTTTGCATTGTCCTCAATGAAAAACAAAAAAAAGGAAGAAGAAGAGGGGGGCAATAAAGTAAAGACTTAAAAAGAAAACGACTTCCCCTAATTCGTAAGGCCGAATGCTGATTTCGTTCCCCCATGCTTAAGCTGGACACCAGCTCAGGCCTAAGGAAGAGAAAAAAAAATGATGGAGCCAAACGAACCGCCGAAGGTCTTATTCCTGCAAAACACAATAAGCAAACAAAAAAGGAATAACAAAAAGTGATAAGCAAGGGGTGCCTCCCAAGAGCGCTCTTTGTTTAACGTCGTATGAGCTCGACATTATTGGTTAGCTAAATGGAAAATAAAAACTAAAGTGAAGAGGTAACTCCCTAAGTATGCGCTTAGGAGAGTACATCAAAAAAGAGAAAAATTGAATAATCCCACCGACATGGTGTGGAATCTTCAATGGAATGACGCCCGAAAATGAACGGACGGAGTTATAGAAGAACTCCGCCGTATGAAAAATGGGAAAGAATGGGTCGTCAAAAGAAATGGAATGACATTGGTTCCTTTTATAGAAGAGGAGGAAGATTCTAGAAAGTGGTGGAAATGAAATGGGAGAAGGATGTGGCCGGCCATGCATGTATGAGGAGGTGCATGAATGTCATTAATGGGGGAGAGAGGGAAGAGGCTACATGCATGCATTTTCATTTAGGAAAATAAAAAGAACAAAATAAATAAAAGAGGGGGATGGATGGGTTTAAATGAGAATGAGAGAAAGGGAAAGAGGGGTGAATGAGAAATAAATAAGAGAGAAGGAGTGAGTAGGGAGATGCATGAGGAATAAAGAGAAGAGAAAATAATAAAGGGGAGAGAGAGGGGAGAGGCTACATGCATGAATGGGGAGAGAAGGAGGTGTCCATGCATGTTGGGCTTCATTATGTGGGCTGAAATATTATTTGTGGGCTGAAATATTATTTGTGGGCTGCATCATAGGCTCGAGTAGCACCAAATGGAAGGGCTCGGGTTGTCTTGCATGGTGGGCTGCACTTGGACCCCAACAAAGGCCTTGAACCTATAAATAAAACAAAACAAATAAACAAAATGTTAGATATATTTTATAACATAACATAACATATATTTTATAAAATAATAAAAAACTAACCATAATAATATAATAATAGTTATATTTCATAACAAAACACAACTAGACATAGAACATAAAATTAAACATAAAAAAAACATAAAACACATAATTAAACTAGGAATTAATATATTATAAAAAAGACATTAAGACATGAAATAAAAACATAACAAGCATAAAATATAAATAAACTTAGGCATTTTGCATACTAAACTACCCCCAAAAATGATGACTAAAAGTAGTCATCAGATACTGTATATATGCAATCGCTTCCATCTGATTTCACTAAGCCATGTTTGGCTATTGTACCTTATACCTCTCCAGCTAGTCTAGCAGTTGCTAAGCAACTCTGTGAAAATTTTGCTCTCTCAGCTTCAGCCTCCATCTCAGCTTCCAGCCCAGAGGTCATTCTAGAAGATACTCTAGTGCCAGTTTCAGCACCAGACTTTGCTATAGATGACTCTCCTATGTCTACTTTAGATGAGCTTATTCAGGCTGACATTGAAGAAGAGAGTAAGGCAGTAGCTGATAGCTCTATCTCTTTTGTTTCTGATTCTTGTACAGTTACTTCTTCTTTTGTTGATGAAACCCCTATTCCTGAACCTTCTGCCCCTCCTCCAGAACAGGCTGTTGTTTCTGATAAAGCTTTAAAAGCTTTGGATGCTCTTTATGACATCCCTCAAGGTTTCGAGTCAGAATAAGATAATGATGATGATTCTAATGAAGATGCAGCTAGTAAGAAAAAGAGATTGTTGGCAAAGAAGAGAAAGGCTGCTCCTCCTCCAGCTCCCAAGCCAAATCCCAATGCAGACACTCCCTATTATATTCTGCACAATGTTGCTTCATATAAGGGAATGCCAGCATGGATGTGGCTCTCCAAAAACCAGCAGAAAGATAGAAAGAGAAGCATGATATATTCCCCTCCTCCAGTGTACAGATACAGGAAGGATCCTCCTCCTCCTCCTCCAGCAGCTGGTGCCAATGGCTCTAGCTCCCAGAGATCAGCCCCAATGCAAACTTATCAGAGATAATCATGGAGATCTTCTGGAAGCAGCCAGTAGAGGACATCCTCCTCAGGTAGTCAACAATATAAGCAGCAGCAACAACAACAAAGTCCTGAAGTACAAAACGCTGAAAGCCCAAAGAAGCCAGACTCCCCTCCAATTCCTTTTGAAGATCCAAAGACTGCTAATACTGCAAGAATGACCAGATATAAAGAGCTGATTGGTCTATCATTGATAAATAAAGCCAAAGCAGAAGGAAAAGATATCTCTGGTCTTTCAACCATGTCAAAGTATAGAAAGGAAGAGCTGAAAAGATTTAACAAAGGCAACAAACTGTTTAATGTTGATGATTATATGAAACTTCATCCAAAAGCAGTTGTCCCCAGGGCTACATCATTAAAAATTATTGGGGCAGCTGATATGACCATGACAGTGGCTCAAGATCAAGATCCTAACAGAGAAATCATTTTCAAGAAGTCTGGAGAAAAGAAAGCAGAAGACAAACCTCAATAGAAGAAGCCAAAGAAGTAATTTTCTTGTTATTTCATTTTCTGTCTGTTTTTGTTTTTCAAACTATGCTATATGTTAAACAAAGCTGTGTGTATATATATATCTGTTGCATGTGCTATAATTCTCTACCAAATTGTTGTCAAGGTCAATATTAGGTTAGATTTAACTCCCTAAAATTTTTATGTCTCTATTTGAAGAATTTTGATATGAGTTATGTAGAAATTACCATTTTACTCTCATTCTACTTAATTAGCAAATTGGTGAAAATACTCAGTAGAAAATTTTGGAAAATTTCTTGATGATATATTTGAGTATGAATAACCTATTATAATTTTCTCAGCATTTTTGTATTACCCAATAATGTTTAAAACCTTATAATGGCATTTTGGTAAATTATTAAGAATTGAAATTTGTAGGACATTACATTGTAGATGTTGATGAAACTCTGCCATTAGCCTTAAATTCATGATATTTATGCTCTGTAAGTTTCCTAGAATTTGTAGTGATGTATTCATTATACTACATTTGGAAAATAACAATTGTGTGAATTTTGTATAAATTAAGGAATAAATAGAAATAATTAAAGGAAAATTATAAATTTTGGTAGACAGCAATATTTTACCAAGTTATAACTTAGGTAAAATTCCTTAGGTCAGTGGATTATAAATTGTCATACTTCATGTATTAAATGACCTAGGGGATTAATTAAATGATTTAATTAGAGGAATTAATGACTTAGGAAAATTATGAAAATCAATAGGCTCACTTCACTAGTCCATACCATCCTAGGATAAATAATTAGGGGCAGGTGGCCCAAGGGATTGGAAGTTCCATTTTGGGGTGGTATTAGGTCATGGGTTGCACATAGTGTAAGTAGGTCATGTTGTAAGGACCACCGGAGGATAGATCAATAAATGAGCTAGAGACTTCAATTGGAGTATGACCCTGGTGGATAGAGTTGTCTTAGTGACGAGAGTAAAGTGCAAACTTCGATAGCATCTGGAGTGGAGGCCGGCGGAAGACCGTCGCCCTTCTGAGAACATCTTAAGTCATTAGGATCACACAAGAGTAATAACGAGAGTTGAGGGTGAATATTGGGTAGCCATCAACTAAAGTAAATATCCTTGAGAAGGTGAGCTTTGGGCATAATCCCATCGTAGTTCCTAGTGCCCCCGAGAGCCCTTCACCGAGTATACCTGGGCAATCCTGGGATTAACCTTAAATCGCTAAGTATAATAATCCGTAGACAAGAGTAGTCTAATAGGTTAGGACATTGTGATTCATTCTCGCGCATGACGGGTTTGAGGTATTTGGAATAGAGGCACTATTGTGCGTTCTCACCTGTGTAGGGTTGGAGGGATTGTGATAAATGCTCACCCGTGTAGGGTTTGAGGGATTCAGGACAGGTTGGTCCTGCGAGCTGGAGGCTCGGGATGAAATACTTGCATGAGCATAAATTTAGTGGCGGGGCATGCGGTACTGGCCATTCATCACACCGATGGCAGTATGGTGCACCAGGCGGGTGTGAGGGTTAGAGCGACCAGTGGTTTGTTTTACACTACGGTCTGGAGGACGATCCCCGAAAACGCGCACCCGACCCAACAAGACTGATGGGTTGTCAGCAAAGTACGTACGCATAGACTATAGAGTGCACCTTGGACGTGCACAGAGGCGTATGAGAGGGGTCTAAGGTTTGGTAGTGTGCATACCAGCCTAGAAGTGGAGATGCCCGCTCCGCTGCTGCCGTAGCCACAGCGGTGGTACCCGAGAGTGAAGCTAGCTCTCAAAAAAAGTGGGAACTAAAGGTCTGTGATCACAGAGTCGTTGTGTGTGATTTGTACTTGCATGTGCATAATTTGCATCATAAACATTCATTCATAGATCCTTATCATATAAATTAGTATGAGCTCTTTTATATGATAAGTTACATTTCCTGGAAACCTGAACTTATAAATTTGTATGGGCATTTTTATAAGTTAAGGTACGATTTGTGATGATAGAGTAGTGGTAGTTTAGTTTTACTTTCCTGCTCTTACTTTCTGTTCCTTTACTTACTTTACCGTACTGCACTTGTTCTACTTACTCAGTTTTATACCTTAATTATTGTACTTGTTCTTCTTACATAGAACTGCTAGAGTAGAACTAGTATTACTCCTCATTTACTTGTTAGCATAGTGCCACTGCCACCTGTTTATACTTGATACCCCTTGTTTTCCTTCGCTTCGTCCTCCCGCACGGTGCCTAGGAGTTGAGGGGCGAGGTGTGGAGGAAACGACTTAGTCTTTTTGACTAATGGTCAGTGACCAAACTATTTTTAGGAGCTCGAGGAGATGGAGCGCTAGCACGACCAGCAGGACGAGATGGCCGGACGTGAGGAGCTGATACCACCGACTACTACTACTACTACTACTACTGCAGAGTTGCCTCAGGTGGGATGACTTGGTGATGATAGATATTTTCCGCTGTTTAGAGCTGAGAGAGAGAGATTTGATTTGATGTACTGGGCATAAGCCCTTATTACTCTCCATTTTATTTCTGTACTCATTTGGATTGATATTTTCCTTTCATATATTATATATATGTGATGTGACTGTGGACTAGTTATGGTTTTCCTTTACCGCTATACTTCTTTTCTTATATTAGCATACATGTTTATGATCGTACTAGCCAGTAGAATCGGCGTGTTGTGGTGTCGACTAACCCGTGCATTAGTGATACCGTAAGACGGCGGTTCAGGGCATAAGACCTGGTAGCCTCCTTGGTAAAAGGGAGGGGGGGCTTACAAACTGGTATCACTTGACCGAACGATCATATGAGAAAGAAGTCCACAACACTGGACCACCCCGCGCGAGCATTAGTTTGCAGACAAACTATGCAGCGGAAGCAGTGGTGTGCCCATGTGTAAAAAAGTCACATAAACAGTCCATTAAGTACAATGTGTTAGGCCAGTTTTGTTTTAACCTTACCTTTATGCAACCTCCACAGGTCTCCGCGCCACAAAATATAGTTCCTCCCCCTCCAGCTGCCACTCCATTTCTACATATGGAGATGGGGCAGACTTTGACGGCAATCCTGGATGCCTTCAAAGCCCAGCAAGTCCCGACCCCGCAGCCAAATCCAGGGTCAAGCTGGCTAAGTGCCTTCAAGAGCTTGTCCCCACCGATGTACCGTGGGACAGAGGATGCTGTGAAGATGGAGGAGTGGCTGGAGGCCATACACGAGATTTTAGCAGGCATCAGCTGCCCGGTCGGCCAGGCAGTACCTCTAGCCACCTCTGCACTAGAGGCTCATGCGAAGAGATGGTGGAAGTTGGTACGAGAGTCTACATATGCTGATTGGGAGCTGTTAAACATTTCTTGGGAGGAGTTCGGCGATGCATTTTTGGATCACTTCGTACCTACTACGAACAGAGATGCTTTGGAGGAGAGGTTTCTGAACCTCCGACAGGGGAGCTGATCGGTGATTGAGTGCTAGAGGGAGTTTTCCCACCTTGCCAGGTTCACAAGGATACATGATACAGATGATAGGAGGTATGCCAAGAGGTTTTACCGGGGCCTCAGGGACACTTTGAGGTAGGATTTGTTGTTCATTTCTCATGGCACGTGTACCCAGATTATCGAGATGGCAAAGAAGCTGGAAGCTGGCCAGCTGATGGTGCAAGACAGAGGAAAGAGACCGTATGATGGGTCGACATTAGGAGAGAGCAGCAGGGCCTCTCAGAGAGGCAGGACTATTGGATACAAGAGGGGTGGGGGACGTCGTCATCCTAACTTCAGGCAGGAGCAGGGGACTCCTCCAGCATTAGCTCCCCCACCTCTATAGGTGCATGCTCCGAGGATACAGGATGGACATGGACATCGGCTAGTAGTTTATTACGGATGCCGCCAGCCCGGGCACATTAGATCGGAGTGTCCGCATAGATTCCATCCACCTCCTCCTCTTCCACCTCCAGTGGCCCCAGTACAGTATGGTCGAGGCCGAGGCCGAGGACGAGGTCGAGGTTAAGGCCGAGGATATCACGGCAGAGGACTCAACTAGGAGCAGATGTATGCCTTTCACCTCACGGAGCAGAGGAACCCCGAGGAGGTGATTACAGGTACTTAAGTTGTTGTAATTTAGAAATTTCAACCTTAGTAGTGCCTTGTAAACCATAGAAATAACATCTATTATACCTCAAATAAATCTCAGACATAGTTATGATCAGCGGCAAGCCCACACATACCCTCTTCGACACGGTTGTTTCCCACTCATTCGTGTCAGACACTTTCATTGAAGGACTAGAGGGTGTGGAGAGATTCCCTGGCACAGATATGAGGGTGAGTCTTCCTAATGGCTCGGAGTTATGGACCACAGATAGCTGCAACATGGAGGCCGAGATAGGAGGCAAGACATTCGAAGCTCCGGCGGCGATCTTGAGATTACCGGACTTTGATTTGATTTTGGGCATGACCTGGCTTCATTGGAACTATTCCCAGATCGACTGCCCCTCTAAGAGGATCACGCTCAGGCATGGAGACTCCTACATTACTATTAAAGGTATCCGACGTATTCCCTATCTATCATTATCTTCTATACAGGTTGTCAAGGCCTATGAGCAGGGGGAAGAGGTGTACCTCATCTGCTTCGAGATGATGGCAGCGGAGAGTTCTATAGCCGATATCCCGGTGGTTCGGGATTTCTCCGATGTATTCCAGGAGAAATTGCCCGGACTACCACCAGCTCGGGACTTGTATTTCAGGATTCAGTTGGTGTCGGGGGTGAGCCCAGTGTCCCGGGCACCTTACAAGATGGCTCCCAGAGAGTTGGCAGAGTTCAGGACTCAGCTTCAGGAGCTCGTTGACCCAGGATTTGTGCGGCCGAGTTCGTCACCGTGGGGAGCACCAGTTCTCTTTGTAAAGAATAAAGAGGGATCTTTGCGGCTGTGCATAGATTACCGGGGGCTGAACTGGTTGACGGTCTGTAATACCTATCCACTGCTTCGGATAGACAAATTATTTGATCAGCTTCAGGGGGCCTTCTAGTTTTCTAAGCTGGATTTGAGATCCGGTCGCTATCAGCTGCGCATAAGAGAGGAAGACATCCCGAAGATGGCTTTCAGCTCACGTTATGGGTTATACGAGTTCACGGTGATGCCTTTTATGCTCACGAATGCCCCTACTGCATTCATGAGTCTAATGAACCATGTATTCGAGCACTTCTTGGACCGCTTCGTGATTGTATTCATCGACAACATTTTGATCTACTCCCGGACTTAGGAGGAGCATAAAGAGTATCTGACACATGTTTTACTGAGGCTGAGGGAGTCCCAGATGTATGCAAAGTTTTCAAAATGCCAGTTCTGGCTACAGGAGGTGGCTTTCTTGGGGCACACGATCAGTGGAGCTGGATTGGCAGTGGATCCAGCCAAGATAGAGACAGTGAGGCATTGGCCACGGCCGAAGGCAGCATCCGACATTCGCAGTTTCTTGGGATTAGCAGGGTACTATCGTAAGTTCGTGGAGGGGTTCTCGAGGATATCACTTCCCATCACCACCTTGATGAGGAAGGATGCAGAGTGTACATGGACAAAGTAGTGTGAGACAACATTTCAGGAGTTGAAGGACCGACTTACCTCATCCCCTATCCTTGCACTCCCATCTGGGAGTGAGGGATTTCAAATTTACACGGATGCCTCATACAAAGGGATGGGTGTTGTACTAATGCAGCACGGACATGTTATTGCTTATGCTTCGAGACAGTTGAAGAAGCACGAGCATAACTATCCGGTACACGATTTATAGCTCGGGGCAGTAGTATTTTCACTAAAGATATGGCGACACTATCTGTATGGGATTCATTATGATATTTTCTCAGATCACAAGAATCTCAAGTACATCGATATGTAGAAGGACCTAAACATGCGACAGAGGAGGTGGCTAGAGTTTCTCTGTGACTATGATTACCAGATTCATTACCACCCGGGGAAGGCAAACACAGTAGCAGATGCATTGAGTAGGAGGGCCGACACCTCTAGACCGGAGCCTCAGATGATGGCTATGGAGCTGATACAGGTGATGGACGACGTGCATATTACTATGGTTTTTGAGGCCGAACCAGTTGGATACCGAGAGTACCTGAGCTCTATGAAAGTGCAGGTTAGATCTGATATATTCTAGAGGGGGGGGGGGGTGAATAGAGTATGGTGCTCAATAAAAACTTTTTACAACTTTTGTTGTATTCCTAAGTGAACTGGGAAGCAAATAAAATAAAGTAAGCACAGCAACTATCTAAACACAGAACAATACAGAACAATCACAGAGCACAACCAAAAAATAAAAGAAAATAGCAACATTTACATCCATTTGATATACTTTGAATCCTTTGTGTGCTGCATAAGCTAAGAAAATTCTTATGGCCTCTAACCTTACAACTGGTGCAAAGGTCTGGTCATAGTCTATCCCTTCTTCTTGAGAGTATCCTTGAGCAACTAGCCTTGTCTTATTCCTTACAATGATTCCTTGATCATCCAATTTATTTCTAAACACCCATTTTGTTCAAACAATGGAGTGATCCTTTGGCCTTGGCACTAGTTACCAAACTTTGGTCCTTTCAAATTGTTGTAATTCCTCTTGCATTTCAATGATCCAGTGTGGATCTTGTTCTGCATCTTGAATGGATTGAGGCTCAATTTGAGAAAGAAAGCAGGTGTACATTAGGTTTTGGTTGACCTGATTTTTGGTTTGCACACCAGCTGAGATGTCTTCAAGAAGATTCTCTCCAAGATGTTGAATATCTTCTTCATCTTCACTGCTTTCATCCTTTTGTATAATATGTAACCTGTCCAAATTTTCAGCAAGAGAGTGTACCTGCAAAGATTCTATTTTAGAAGCATTCTTCTCCTTAAAAGACATGTTAGATTCATCAAAGGATACATGAACAGATTCTTCAATTTTAAGAGTAGATTTGTTATACACCCTATAAACTTTACTGATCATGGAGTATCCCAGAAACACTCCTTCATCAGCTTTATCTTGAAATTTTGCTATGTATTTCTTGTCATTATTGTGAATGTAACAAATGCAACCAAAAATTTTAAAATAATCTACTTTAGGTTTCTTCCCTTTGAGTAATTCATAGGGAGTCTTGCCCTTCAGCTTATGTATCAAACTTCTATTCAACACATAGTTGGAGGTGTTCACTGCCTTTGCCCAAAAGGATAGAGGAAGGTGAGCATCTGACAATAATATAGTAGCAGATTCAATAAGGGTTCTATTTTTCCTTTCCACTATCCCATTTTGTTGAGGAGTTCTAGGAGCTGAGAAAGTGTGCCTGATCCCTTCATTCTGACAGAACCCTTGCATAAGAAGAGAATCAAACTCTGTCCCATGATCACTTCTGATCAGGGCAATGTGAGTATTGAACTCACTCTGTATGCATTTGAGAAGCTCTGTCAAACACTTAAAGTTATCAGACTTCATCCTCAGAAAGAACACCCATGAGAATCTAGAGAAGTCATCTACAACTACTAAAGTATAAGATTTCCCTCCTAAGTTTTGTACTGTAATGGGTCCAAAGAGATCCATATGTAACAGATACAAAATCCTAGGTGAATCACTCTTATTAAGTGACTTGAAGCTATTTGTGGTTTGCTTGCCTAATTGACAAGCCCTACAAAGTCCTTCCTTCTTGTAGGGGCCAGAAGGTAGTACTCTAACAAGATTGTACTTGGATAGCCTAGCAATGGTTATAAGGTTTATATGTCCTAATCTTTTATGCCATAGTTTATTAGGTCTACAAATGGAATTGAACAAGCATATATCTACCTTGGTTGAAAGAAAATCTACAAGATAAATGTTACCTTTCCTTTTACATGTCAACACAGTTGTGTTGTCCTCTGATTTGATTTTGCATGAGGATTTGTTGAAAGTCACTTGGTAGCCTTCATCACACAGTTGACTGATGCTGATTAAGTTGTGCTTCAGTCCTTCCACATAAGCTACTTCCTTGAATGTGACTGAGCCAATCTGGACTGCACCAAATCCTTTTGTTAGTCCAAGGTTTGAATCACCAAATATTACTTTGGGTCCAGGTTTGGCTTTGAAGGATGTGAAATTCTCCTTGTTTCCTGTCATGTGCTTTGAGCACCCACTATCCAGATACCATTGTTGGTTTAATGTTGGATAGGTCTTCACCTGTACCTGCAAGGAAAAAATAAGGTTCAATTGTTCTTGACCCAGGTTAATTTGGGTCCTTTGTTTGATTGGAATGAAAAACTAGATATAACTGATAAAGCAGGTTGTGATTTATACCCTAAGGGGTGATATCTCCTAGGTGGAATTACCCAATCAGCTACTGGATTAAATGTCTTATTAATTGGCTTAAGATTTCTGTAAGAGAAATGATTTGAGTTTGGACTTTCTGGGTTCGACGAATTGTTGTAAGTTCTTCGACCAGAGTTCTAGCTGTGAGCCCAGCATAATATCTGCTTATATAAATTCTTTCAAGACTGTGGACAGTGCTCCTTCAGTTTCTGTTATTCCTGCTGCTGCTGCTGATAATGTTTTAGTTTCTGCTGATGTGCTTATGACAGAGGCTAATAACTCTGAGCCTGCTGTTTTTATTATTTCTGAATCTGTTATTCCAGTTACTGCTGCTGCTGCTGTTGTTTCTTCTGTTCCTTCCCGACAACAAAGAGATTCCATCAAAAGGCTTGATGAACTATATGACAATCCTCAGAGCTCAGATAGTGATCAATTTAGAACTGATTCTGATGATTCCTCTGCAACCATTGTAAGGAAGAGGAAAGCTAGAAGCAAGGCCCTAAAAAGAGTTCCCTAGGAGAAAATTAAAGATACAAATGATATTCCATACTATATCTTGCATGACTGTCCAATTACAGAACCATGGATGCAGTTTTCCAGGAATCAACTAAAGGCAATGAAGAAAAAGAGGAAATATGATAAAGGATCATCTCACTTCAATCCTCCTCCTCCTCCACCTTCACCAGATGCAGGTACTGGTGGAAGTTCTGCTTTTCAGTCATCTGCTGCTAAAAGTCAAAGCACCTCTCAATTTCAAGGAAGATCTCAATCAAGAGAATATCAATCAAGAGGCTACCAGTCCAGAAGAGGACAGTATAGGGGAAATCAAAGAGATTTCAAAGTTTATTCTAAAGGTTATTCTAGGCAGGATCCTTATCATAGGGAAGGACAAGGTCCCATTGACACCACATCTGGTCCTTTCCCTTATAAGCTAAGAGATCCAGTTTCTTCTAGAGCTACTCCTGATGACTCTTCAAACAGATATGAACCTCCTGTTCCATTTGAAGACCCAGAGAACAATCCTAATTCCTGGACAACAAGATCGAAAGAGTTGGCTGCTCTAGATCAAATTAAAAAGGCAAAAGAACAAGGAAGAGATACATCACAATTCACCACTCTATCAGAACAGAGAAAGAAAGAACTTGAAAGATACTCTTCCAGTAAATTCTTTGACTCAGAAAGTTATATGAAGCTGCACCCAGAAGCTATAGTCCCCAGGGCAAAACTTCAAACTTTTCTAGGTACAAATGATGACAGAAGATCCAAGAAAGAAGCTCTTAACCCTAACAGAGAAATAGTTCTCAAAAAGGGCAAGGAAAAGGAATGATACTGTAAGCTGATAATGTTATCTATTCTGAATTTCTGATGTGATTCTATTTGTGTTTCTGCAATGTTGTTTTTGACTTTATATCTGCATTGTATGCTTTTATTTCCTATGTCATGTAAATAGTAATCCTAACCCAAATAGGGGGAGATTGTTGGAACACCCTATTACTGATTTGGGCAAGGATCACTATGTCCTTAGGAAAAATGTTTTGACCTCCTTGTATAGTTTTTGAGGTCAATTAGATTGAGTCTAAGGGTTAGATTTTAGGCCTGAAAGCTGCCCCCATGACCCTCAGATCAGATATTCAAGACTCAGGAGACTAAGTCATTTTCGTCGAGCTCAGGTCGACGAATCGTCGAACTCAGTTCGACGATCTCTGAGCTCAGTTCAACGAGTCGTTGAACTCCGTTCGACGATCTTCGAGCTCAGATCGACGTTTCTTTCTCTAGCTATTTTTCCAATCTCTGAGCTCAGGTCGACGATAGTTGAGCTCAGATCGACAATTTCTGTTTCCAGTCTAGTTCTAGTCTCTGAGCTCAGGTCGACGATAGTTGAGCTCAGGTCAACGATTTTCTGGAGAGGTCGACGATTCTTGTTGGGTATTGTATCCACAACGTACCTGATTTGAAGAAGCCCCTGAACAAACTAAGGTAAATAGACAATGTATTTGATAAAATATTTCAAGTTGTGCTTGCAGTTATTCCACGCTAAGTGCACACCAATGTCAGGGTGCAGTAGGTCAATATACACGGGTCTGCACGACGTAATCCCTCGTTGAGCAAATCAGTGTGTTGGCCTACGTGTACTCTCTCTATTGGAGTGTACTTATTTTCAAGTACAGGACTGTGATATTGCAAGAGCAGACAAAGAGCAAGGATGGGTCAAAGAGCAGCCCATGGGCGGATAGACGAAAAATCGTCTAAGTGTTAATCGACGAGAATCACCAAGTGATTCTCGCCGATTCGGGGAGAATCACTAGTGATTCTCGCCGAATCGTCGATAATCAATAGCTGATTCTCGCCATCTCTTTCCGGCTAAAAACAGTGCGTGCAAACAAGTCAACTTCGACGAGAATTGCCTTTGATTCTCGCCGAATCGTCTAGAATCACCTTTGATTCTCGACGATTCGACGAGAATCACCTTCGATTCTCGCCGATTTTGCCTTGGGCGATTTCTGGATCCCGTTGGACCGGACTCAGTCGCTGGCGCTGTTTTGACCCGGGCTTAGGGTTTCTTCAGGTGGGACCCTTAACGACTATAATGGAGTAGTTCTACCGTATAAATATACGCGTACTTTTGAACAGAAACGACACTGAAAAAGACGAAGCCGAGCCGCCGACGTGACCTAAATCGCGAAACCTGCTCCGCCGCCGTCGCCGCTCGTGCAAGTTGTTCGCCGACCTTGATCGTGGTTTCTTCCAGATCTTCCGACGACAGAAGCTCTGCCAAGCACAGCGTCTCACGCGTCTAACCAGAGATCCTTTGTCTCTTGATTCGTTCATCGGGAAAACCTTCCCCTTCCGAATCGATCGAGACGATCAATCCTAGTGTGACCGTTGGTAGACCTTGCTGGCTTTGCTACGTAGTTTGAATCTCCAAAGTACTGCAGCAGCACACCGTTGTCGCCGCCGATCCCGAGAACTGAGACGCCGCCCTTCTTGCCGCCGCCGGTTTCGGGGAGATTCTCTCCAAGAGAGATCTAGGGTTGTGGACTTTTCTTTGACCGTCATCGAACGAAGAAGCACATCTTAGTCTCCAAAAGCAGTTTGTATTTCTTGTACATTCTAGTTTCATTGTTGCTGTAAAGGAACGTTAGTTCCTAGTTGTAAGGGTTGGGTGCAACCCGTGTTGTGGGAGTGTTGTCTCCTACGTGTGGAAGGGTTCCTTCCGATAGTGCAGGGATTGGATTTCAATCCTGTTGGTGAAGTGACCGAGTCGTCCCTTGTTGGGAGATAGGTCGAAGGGGGAAAGTGGATGTACACAAATCGGGGAACCACTATAAATTGCTTGTGTACTTTCTTTGCTGTGCTGTTTTGTTTTCTTGTGCAGGTACAATTTTAAATTCCGCAAAAACGTTGCACGTGTAAAACTCCCCCTACCCGGATCCCAAAACACGGCACGAAGGGGGAGTCTTATGCCCAGAACAGCCGCCTTGCGGTAGCATTAGCACACGGGCTAACCTGTACCACAAGACGCCTATTCCGCCGGCTACAACAATATCAATATAACATGCCAACCCAACCAAATAAATAAACAACCAGAAGTCAAATCCACACTAAGTTATAATGTCCAAATACATCAATAAATAGAAGCTAAAACATGCTTCTACCATATATCAGAGTACAGCTAAACATTGCCCAAACGGGCTACAACAGAGTAATAGAACTAACATCGGTAACCGACGGTATCGATGGCACCGTCCCTTCAGGCCCTGTCGTCCTGGCCCGGCTGTCCTGCTGCGTAGTCTGCGGCTGCTCTACCTGCGGCGTGACCTCCTAAAAAGGAAGACGTAGCAACCGTTAGTCGAAACGACTAAGGGTTTCACATCCGCTACCCCGACGACTCCTCGGCACCGGGCGGAGAAAAGGAACAAGAGTATAGTATATAACAAGTATGCAAGTAAAGGAAGTACAAGCAGGTGGCAGTAGTGTAAGAGTAACAGTATCATAATCAGCATTTATGTAAGAGCTCACTAAAATAGCAAGTATAAGTAATAACAGGAAAGTAACTTAACTTATAAGAATGCCCATACAAACTTATAAGTTAAGGATCGGGTTACATAAAAGTAACTCATCGTATAAGAGTGCTCATACAAACTTATACGATGAGGATCTTGTTGTGCAATGTTATGAAATGCTATGAATGCTATGCAATGACTCACCCATGTAATTGCTATGTCGACACAGACTATAGTTCCCACTTTTCGAGCAGGTAGCTAACCTCTCAGGCATCAGCCGCCGTGGCCAGGCGGTGACAGTAGAACGTGCACTTCTACTACTAGGCGGATATCACACTACTTCACCTAGGCCTCCGTACGCCTCAATGCTAAGAACACAACAGCGGAGCCCATGCGTACTATGGCCCAGCGGGGTCTTGGGTAGATGAGCACCAAGAACACAGCCCGAACTGGCCTTGCGTGACCCGGAAGGGGCCTCGGAAGAAAGCACGAGGACACAGCCCAACCGTTCACATGGCCGGAGGGGCCTCGGGACGTGAACACCGAGGACACAGCCCAAACCGACCAAGTCTAACTGCCAACTCCCGTCGGTGTGACGACTGGCGAGCCCGTAGACCTGCCACACTATCCTTAACCCGGGATTGCGACACCGCGTGTCGACTCATACCACATGCAAATTCCACATCAACATATCATGGAAGGGGCCTCGGAGTGAGCACGAGGGCACATCCCTACCATCCATCCACACCTTATCTCAACACAACCAAAACAAGTGGCGGTCAACACCGCACTTACAAACTTACACAATACTACCCATAGGAAGGCGACGCTCTAAGTATTGGACTACCAAATTCAATCCACTAATCAACATTCACATGGCCATGAGTTATCCTTCTATATGTCATATCAGGTGATTTCAACACAATATATCAAGATACACATGTATAAAAGTCTACTAACTTCTAACAAGTCAAATCATTCAAGTATACTATCTTACAATTCTATCACATGGAATCCGATTAATAATCTTCATCATTTATGCAACTGAATTAATTATTCATAAGAGTTTATCCAAGCCTCAGGGTTACCTGTAACATTAGTTTCTCCGAATCCAAATCCAAATATTATAAACCCAGATTTTTAAGTGCCGGAATAGTCTGGACAGCAACTTCAACCGGAGATTCCTGAGGCTACAGGAATCCAGTGAAGTCGTGTAACCCCTCGATGGAAAGGTATTTCCGAGGTCTACAACTCTCGTATTCAGACCTCAACCCAGATTTGACGTTATCCTATCTGAAATCGGGCTTGAAGTCTGCTGCGGACAGAACACAGTTTCTGCATACGGGATTTGTTGAACACCAATTTCGTTTAGACTTTCCCGTGGCTACCGACTTCGCCTGGAGTCGTGCAACCACTCGTTGGAAAGGTATTTCTAAGGGCTACAACGTTCGTGTTTAGCCTAAAGCCCAGATCTGGCCATATCCATCGGGAAAATGGCCTAGAAGATTGCTGCGCGCAGAATACAGATTCTGCGCGCATCTTAAAGGAAAATGAACGGTATCGGTTCGTCTTCCTCCTCAAGGCGATCGTTCCTAAATTTTCCAGAAATATTCTCCTCCCTTATTCAACCTCAAAGGCCATAAACTCCTCACGAGACCATCCACCCATCGTCATATTGAAGAAAAGGGGAAGGGTTGAAGAGATCTAAAGTCTAGAACACAAGTTCTAACATGGCCTAACCTAGAAATCTTCTCCTCTCCATCAAGACTCTCTTGAGTCGATGTCTCTCCTAAGACATAACTATAGATCTAGCACCAAGGGAGTGGGTAGGAAACTCACGTTGGCTCCAGCGGTACCACCATTTCCGGCCATGGATCGCGTAGTTCTCCTTGGCGGCATCTTCTCTTTCACGGCGATGGCGGATCCCCTTCGGTAGAACTTGCTCCTGCAGTTTCCTCTCACCAGGAGCTCTCACAGGAAATAGGGGAAGGAAATGAGAATGAAAAAACGGCTAGGGTTTTATCTCCCCCTTATAAACAAAATATGACACGGGTAGGGACACGGCCGTGTCCGTACCCGTGTCCTGCTTCCGCGAAACGGCCGTGGCGGTTTCCATGTCGGTTCAATGTTTGACACGGGTAGGGACACGCCCGTGTCCCGACCCGTGTTCACATGACCCGGCCGTGTGCCTGGCCGTGTCATTGGCCGTGTACTTCTCGGGTTGCATCTCGACACTTCTCGTCGAGCTCAACTCGACGCACACGGGTAGGGACACGCCCGTGTCACTACCCGTGTCCCCCGCTCGACTATCTCGACGCATCTCGACGATCTCGACACGCTTCGTCGAGATCATCTCGACGCACACGGGTAGGGACACGGCCGTGTCACTACCCGTGTCACCTGGTGTCGACACAGTTCGACGATCTCGACACGGCTCGTCGAGCTCAACTCGACGCACACGGGTAGGGACACGCCCGTGTCGCTACCCGTGTCGCTACCCATGTCTTTTTACACTGATTTCTCCATGTCACCACAAGTGCAGTCCAATTCCCGGCACTTCTCAGGACTCGAGTCAACCCTCCTGACTCAAAACACACACACTAGGGAACTAGAGCGATTCGGGACGTTACAAATCCTATAAACAAAATAAAAGATTTCGTCCCCGAAATCAGGCTTAGGCTGTGTGAAAAAAAAGCTTAACAGGAAATTTATCATACGTTTTTAAATAAGACTACCTTGGGCAAACAACTCCGGGTAGCGTTGCTGCATCAAATCCATTGGCTCCCAGGTGTACTCCTCCTTCCCATGATTCAACCATAGCACCTTCACTAAGGGGACACTTTTGCGGCGTAATGTTCTTGTCTCGCTGTCAACAATCCGCACCGGCTCTAGTCGCACAGATCTATCCGACGCCACTGTACCATCAGTAGTGGGAATAAATTGGTCGGGCCGCAATAGTGCTTTTCGAAGCGACGATACATGGAACACGTCGTGAAGATTTTCTAGTTCCGGTGGTAACTCCAACCGATAGGCCAACGGGCCAATTCTTTCCAATATAGTATAGGGCCCAACATACCTTGGGCTGAGCTTTTTCACTCCCCGCACCCGCGACACTCCATGCATCGGCCGAATCTTAAGGAACACTTTTTCGCCCACTTGGAACTCCACCATCCGGTGCTTTTTATTGTAATATTTTGCCTGTCGACTTTGAGCCTCCAACATGCGGTCTCTTATCAATCTGACAGTCACATCAGTATCACCTATAAATTCATTTCCCAATGCCTTCGGATCTTCATCCTGCACCCAAGACAAGGGGGTCCTACACCTTCTTCCGTAAAGGGCTCCATGGGGCGCCATACCGATGCTCGCTTGATGACTATTATTGTAGGAGAATTCCACCAGGGGCAGGAGTCTTTCCCACGGCTCTTCTCTGTCCAACACACATAACCTTAATAAATCCTCCAGTGTTCTGATGGTCCGCTCTGACTGTCCGTCAGTCTGAGGATGAAATGCGGTACTAAAGGTTAGGCGTGAGCCCAAATACGCCTGCACCGCCTTCCACTCATTGGATGTAAACCGACCATCCCGATCCGAAACAATTGTCTTGGGCACGCCATAATACCGTACAAATTGCTCCACAAAAAGGCGTACCAAAACATCCACGTGTGCTTCCTTCTTCATTGGAATGAACCGGGCCACCTTTGTCAGTCGATCCACAATAACCAACACCGAATCATTCCCGGAGCGTGAGCGAGGTAGCCCATGGACAAAGTCCATGGAGATATCCTCAAACTTCCATTCGGGAATAGGCAAAGACTGCAACAAACCACCGGGACTCTTGCATTCAGCCTTCACCCTTTGGCAGGCTTCGCAATGTGTAACATAGTAGCGAACATTCTTCTTCATTCCCGGCCAACACATGGTCTTCCGCAGTCCGGCGTACATCTTAGCAATACCCGGGTGCACTGAATATTGAGAGGAATGCGCCTCTCTCAATATATCCTCCCGAATTTTGCCGCCCTTGGGAATATAAAGTCGGCCTCGAAGATAAACGAGGCCGTCTTTTAGTGTGTACTCATCGGTGGTCCCATCTTCAATTGCCTTGATTGCCGGGGCCAAGGCCGCATCCATACCTTGCTCCACCCGAATCCGATCTCGGATATCACAAACTATGCTCATGTTGGCCAAATACTCCGCATACTCCGTCGAAGGAGCCTTGAATACTAGAGTAATTTCCATCTCCTCGATCACCCGAGCCAACTCCATACTCATCAACCGAGACTCTGGGCTAGAGCCTGGCGCTTTTCTACTCAAGGCATCGGCTACCGAGTTTGCTTTCCCGGGGTGGTAGTTCATGGTGAACTCATAGTCGCATAGAAATTCCAACCACCGTCGTTGTCTCATGTTCAACTCCTTCTGAGTGTGGACATACTTCAAGTTCTTGTGATCGGAAAAGATCTCGCAGTGTACGCCATATAGGTAATGCCTCCAGACCTTCAAAGCGAACACCACTGCTCCCAGCTCCAAATCATGAACCGGGTAATTAACTTCATGTCTCTTTAACTGCCTTGAAGCATAAGCGATTACATGCCCGTGCTGCATCAGCACCGCACCCATCCCTTGATATGATGCGTCCGTGTAAACCTGAAATCCTTCCTTCCCCGACGGAAGTGCAAGGATGGGGGCGGAGGTAAGCCTATCCTTCAACTCTTGAAATGCCGCTTCACATTGAGGTGTCCACTCAAATGGCACACCCTTCTTCGTCAAGGAGGTAAGAGGAAGGGCAATCTTGGAAAATCCTTTCACGAACTTGCGGTAGTAGCCAGCAAGTCCAAGAAAGCTTCGTACATCGGCCGCCGACTTCAAGGGCGACCACTCCTTCACGGCCCGCACCTTAGCTGGATCCACAGCTAACCCTGCTCCACTGATCACATGCCCCAAGAAGGCAACCTCCTTAACCCAGAATTCACACTTGCTAAACTTGGCATACAAGGCGTGCTCCTTCAATTTCTTTAAAACCAAGATCAGGTGCTCGACATGCTCCTCCTCCGTCTTTGAGTAGACTAAGATGTCGTCGATGAAAATGATGACGAAGATGTCCAAGTATGGTTCAAACACCTTGTTCATCAGGCTCATGAAGGCCGAAGGTGCATTTGTGAGCCCAAACGGCATTACTGTGAACTCATACAAACCATATCTCGAACTAAAGGTTGTTTTCTGAATATCCCCCTCTTGTATCCTCAACTGATAGTATCCAGAGCGCAAGTCTAGTTTAGAGAACCAATGTGCTCCCACTAATTGATCGAACAACTCGTCGATCCGAGGTAGCGGATAAGTATTCCGCACCGTTAATCGATTGAGTTCCCGATAATCTATGCACAATCGCAGGGTTCCATCCTTCTTCTTCACAAACAGCACAGGGGCACCCCATGGTGATGAACTGGGGCGAACGAACCCTGAATCTACTAGTTCTTGCAATTGAACTCTAAACTCCGCGAGTTCTTTCGGAGCCATTCTGTACGGAGCCTTGGATACAGGCTTGGCACCTGGTACTAGATTGATCTGGAAGTCAACCTCTCTATGCGGAGGTAATCCTGGTAGCTTCTCAGGAAATACCTCGGGAAAATCCCGCACAACCCGTACATCCTTTAATTCCAACGCTTCCTCCTTCAACTCGAACCAGATCATGAAGACCTCGTCCCCCTTCCTATGAGCTTTTACAACCTGGAAGGAAGATAACATCATGCGAGGTTCGAAGCCAATACCTTGGAAGATGACGTCAGAGTCTCCATGTCTCAAATAGATCCGCTTCTCCGCGCAGTCGATCCTCGCGATGTGCCAATCCAGCCATACCATGCCCAAAATGATGTCAAACTCCGGCATTCTCAGAACCGTGGCCGGCGTATCAAAGGCCTTCCCATCAATAAATAACTCAAACTCGCACTTGGCAGTTGCGATCATCTCCGAGCCATCCGGAAGGCGTACACGTCGGGCTATGCCAGTGAAGTACTGTACATCCTCCACGTCTTTTATGAAATCCTCGGACACAAATGAGTGTGAGGCACCGGTATCGAACAGCGCATAGGCTGTCTTCCCGCCAATAATCACGTTGCCTAAGTACCAACAACCAAAACTTATTGCTAGTGGCTAGTAAGTTCTAATCAATTCAAGTTAGACCATGCAAATATGTAAACTAATTAAATTATACCTGCAATCACCTCTTGGGGGTTCCGTTCCTGTGCCATGTCAAGTGCGTACACTTGATCCCTAGCAGGACCGGGGTTACCTCTTGGCGGTCCTCGTCCTCGACCACGCATATATCCCCGCCCTCGTGGAGCTGCTGGAGGGAGAGCAGGACGGAGAGCAGGAGGGAGAGCAGGAGGGGCGTTCCCATATAGTTGCGGGAAAAAACGCCGGATGTGGCCCGGCTGGTTGCATTCGAAGCACACCAGACCACGACGCCCTTCAGGTTGTTGAAATCGCTGAGGCTGTGGGGGTGGAGGCAACGCAGGTGGCTGCGGAACTGGATGCTCCACCCTATAGTTTCGGTGGACACGCCCTCCACCTCTTTGGTGTCCCCTTCCTCCTCTGAAGTCTCGCCTCCTTCTATTCCATGGGCCGGCTTCCATCACGTCCTCTGCGGGCCTCTTACTACATCCCATGTGGTCCGCCTCCAATCTTTTTGCCATATCAATGATCTCCGCCAAGCTACCATCCGCTATAAACAAAAGGGACTGCCTTAGGGGATCTCGCAGCCCCTTGTAGAAGCGCTTGGCATAGCCTCTGTCATCCAACTCGTAAGAATCCGCAAACCTTGCGAGATGCTGGAATTCCCGCTGGTATTCCGTAACCGTCTTTGATCCCTGCTTTAATAGAAGGAACCTCTGCTTAAGCTCATCTCGGGCCGACGTAGGGATAAAGTGCTCCAAGAAAACCTCCGAGAATTCACTCCAACTTATCTCTGTGTAGATCCGGCCTTGGAAGGTAGATCCCATGAGGGACTTCCACCACCTCTTCGCATGGAAGTCCAAGACGGACACTGCCAATGTCACTGCCATGTTGGCCGGGCAACGGATACCAGCCAACAACTCCTGTATCGTCTCTAGCCATTCCTCTGTACGTACAGCCGACTCCGCCCCAAGGTAGACGGGAGGGGAGAGAGCCCGGAAGGTGCTCAGCCAGTTGGAGCTCGGGGCCTGTTGTTGCACCGGAGCCTGCTGTGCCTTAAAAGCATCAAGAATGGCGGTGAGTGTTTGCCCCAACTCAGACTATTGGAACTGAGTGGGTATGGGAGGGGTAGGAGTACCCCCCATCGGCTCAACATGCAGTGGAACCTACACGTAGACGACAAATTTGTGGTCAGGTTGGCTAAACTCAAGGTCAAAGTTGGACAAACTCAATGTGAATTACATATGGGCACACCACTGCTTCCGCTAAGTCAGTTTGTCCACAAACCGACTAACCAAACGGGGGTGGCACCATTGTTGAATGACTTCCTTAGTTGAGGATCGTGGCAAACTGATACCAATTGTAAAACTCCCCCTACCCGGATCCCAAAACACGGCACGAAGGGGGAGTCTTATGCACAGAACAGCCGCCTTGCGGTAGCATTAGCACACGGGCTAACCTGTACCACAAGACGCCTATTCCGCCGGCTACAACAATATCAATATAACATGCCAACCTAACCAAATAAATAAACAACCAGAAGTCAAATCCACACTAAGTTATAATGTCCAAATACATCAATAAATAGAAGCTAAAACATGCTTCTACCATATATCAGAGTACAGCTAAACATTGCCCAAACGGGCTACAACAGAGTAATAGAACTAACATCGGTAACCGACGGTATCGATGGCACCGTCCCTTCAGGCCCTGTCGTCCTGGCCCGGCTGTCCTGCTGCGTAGTCTGCGGCTGCTCTACCTGCGGCGTGACCTCCTAAAAAGGAAGACGTAGCAACTGTTAGTCGAAACGACTAAGTGGTTTCACATCCGCTCCCCCGGCGACTCCTCGGCACCGGGCGGAGAAAAGGAACAAGAGTATAGTATATAACAAGTATGCAAGTAAAGGAAGTACAAGCAGGTGGCAGTAGTGTAAGAGTAACAGTATCATAATCAGCATTTATGTAAGAGCTACACTAAAATAGCAAGTATAAGTAATAACAGCAAAGTAACTTAACTTATAAGAATGCCCATACAAACTTATAAGTTAAGGATCGGGTTACAAAAAAGTAACTCATCGTATAAGAGTGCCCATACAAACTTATACGATGAGGATCTTGTTGTGCAATGTTATGAAATGCTATGAATGTTATGCAATGACTCACCCATGCAATTGCTATGTCGACACAGACTATAGTTCCCACTTTTCGAGCAGGTAGCTAACCTCTCAGGCATCAGCCGCCATGGCCAGGCGGTGACAGTAGAACGGGCACTTCTACTACTAGGCGGGTATCACACTACTTCACCTAGGCCTCCGTACGCCTCAACGCTATGAACACAACAGCGGAGCCCATGCGTACTATGGCCCAGCGGGGTCTTGGGTAGATGAGCACCAAGAACACAGCCCGAACTGGCCTTGCGTGACCCGGAAGGGGCCTCGGAATAAAGCACGAGGACACAGCCCAACCGTTCACATGGACGAAGGGGCCTCGGGACGTGAACACCGAGGACACAGCCCAAACCGACCAAGTCTAACTGCCAACTCCCGTCGGTGTGACGACTGGCGAGCCCGTAGACCTGCCACACTATCCTTAACCCGGGATTGCGACACCGCGTGTCGACTCATACCACATGCAAATTCCACATCAACATATCATGGAAGGGGCCTCGGAGTGAGCACGAGGGCACAGCCCTACCATCCATCCACACCTTATCTCAACACAACCAAAACAAGTGGCGGTCAACACCGCACTTACAAACTTACACAATACTACCCATAGGAAGGCGACGCTCTAAGTATTGGACTACCAAATTCAATCCACTAATCAACATTCACATGGCCATGAGTTATCCTTCTATATGTCATATTAGGTGATTTCAACACAATATATCAAGATGCACATGTATAAAAGTCTACTAACTTCTAACAAGTCAAATCATTCAAGTATACTATCTTACAATTCTATCACATGGAATCCGATTAATAATATTCATCATTTATGCAACTGAATTAATTATTCATAAGAGTTTATCCAAGCCTCAGGGTTACCTGTAACATTAGTTTCTCCGAATCCAAATCCAAATATTATAAACCCAGATTTTTAAGTGCCGGAATAGTCTGGACAGCAACGTCAACCGGAGATTCCCGAGGCTACAGGAATCTAGTGAAGTCGTGTAACCCCTTGATGGAAAGGTATTTCCGAGGTCTACAACACTCGTATTCAGACCTCAACCCAGATTTGACGTTATCCTATCTGAAATCGGGCTTGAAGTCTGCTGCGGACAGAACACAGTTTCTGCATACGGGATTTGTTGAACACCAATTTCATTTAGACTTTCCTGTGGCTACCGACTTCGCCTAGAGTCATGCAACCACTCGTTGGAAAGGTATTTCTAAGGGCTACAACGTTCGTGTTTAGCCTAAAGCCCAGATCTGGCCATATCCATCGGGAAAATGGCCTAGAAGATTGCTGCGCGCAGAATACAGATTCTGCACGCATCTTAAAGGAAAATGAACGGTATCGGTTCGTCTTCCTCCTCAAGGCGATCGTTCCTAAATTTTCCAGAAATATTCTCCTCCCTTATTCAACCTCAAAGGCCATAAACTCCTCACGAATCCATCCACCCATCGTCATATTGAAGAAAAGGGGAAGGGTTGAAGAGATCTAAAGTCTAGAACACAAGTTCTAACATGGCCTAACCTAGAAATCTTCTCCTCTCCATCAAGACTCTCTTGAGTCGATGTCTCTCCTAAGACATAACTATAGATCTAGCACCAAGGGAGAGGGTAGGAAACTCACGTTGGCTCCAGCGGTACCACCATTTCCGGCCATGGATCGCGTAGTTCTCCTTGGCGGCATCTTCTCTTTCACGGCGATGGCGGATCCCCTTCGGTAGAACTTGCTCCTGCAGTTTCCTCTCACCAGGAGCTCTCACAGGAAATAGGGGAAGGAAATGAGAATGAAAAAATGGCTAGGGTTTTATCTCCCCCTTATAAACAAAATATGACACGGGTAGGGACACGGCCGTGTCCGTACCCGTGTCCTGCTTCCGCGAAACGGCCGTGGCGGTTTCCATGTCGGTTCAATGTTTGACACGGGTAGGGACATGCCCGTGTCCCGACCCGTGTTCACATGACCCGGCCGTGTGCCTGGCCGTGTCATTGGCCGTGTACTTCTCAGGTTGCATCTCGACACTTCTCGTCGAGCTCAACTCGACGCACACGGGTAGGGACACGCCCGTGTCACTACCTGTGTCCCCCGCTCGACTATCTCGACGCATCTCGACGATCTCGACACACTTCGTCGAGATCATCTCGACGCACACGGGTAGGGACATGGCCGTGTCACTACCCGTGTCACCTGGTGTCGACACAGTTCGACGATCTCGACACGGCTCGTCGAGCTCAACTCGACGCACACGGGTAGGGACGCGCCCGTGTCGCTACCCGTGTCGCTACCCATGTCTTTTTACACTGATTTCTCCATGTCACCACAAGTGCAGTCCAATTCCCGGCACTTCTCAGGACTCGAGTCAACCCTCCTGACTCAAAACACACACACTAGGGGCCTAGAGCGATTCGGGGCGTTACAGCACGTCACTTATCCCCCCCCCATATGTGAAGATAGTTGACACTAGGTGGACTTTCAATTCTCAAGATTCAAATTCAGACAGTTATCGAATTCTATCTTATTTATTCCCAGCATTTATTTCAAGGATCTTGTAGCCGTTTCAATTAATCTGGAGCAAGTTTTAAGAGAATTTTAAAGGAATGTTTTCTAGGACTTTCCTCCAGAGACAAAATTCATTTAAGGAAGTCATTAATGAGTGGTTAACAGCTATCTTGGAGACGGAGAATCAATTCATTCTCTTCAGATCTCTTTTGATATTCATTCTGCTTCTTCCAACAATAATTACAACAGTTACAGACACACACAGACATAAATTTTTTTTTCAGAACACACATCACTGAAGGAGATCAACATACAGAGAATTTTCTAGATCTCTTTTGACTCAAGTGTTCAATGGCTTCATCCATCAAGACTCCACACACTACACATTTCAGCAACTGCTGGAATCATTCTTTGCTGGAGATCTCATCTACTGAAGGCCTATCACCCTAGTGCAAAGCTTCTTTTCCTGAACAACTTCCAGATCTCAGGGGGAGCTTTGACAACATCATCCACTAGTCTTCTCTCTGACTGTTGACAGAGAAGAACATCTCACCTCTTTCTTTTTCTGCTGTAAAAGGGTTTCTCAAAACTCCCTTCAAAAGTTTTGTGCTGTTTTCTGAGACCTTGTTAAAACTCAGTGGTGGAAAGACACCTGATTAAAAAAATCTGGTTTGGTTTTTAGCACCTTATCAAAAGCTCATTGGTGCCCAGGACACCTGATCAACTCATCCTACAGTGGATTCCTACCTAGGGTGGTAGAAGAGTGGATGTACCCAGATTGGTTGGGGAACCACTATAGCTCCTTGTCTCTTCTGGTTGCTCTTCTCTTTTGTTTTCTGGCTGTGGTCTGTGATTGCTCTGTGTTTAGTTAGTTGCTGTGTTTACTTTATGTTATTTTCTTCCCTGTTCACTTAGGTATACAACAACAGTTATAAAAAGTTTTTAGTAAGCACCATACTCTATTCACCCCCTCTAGAGTATATCAGATCTAACCTCCACTTTCAGAGGCTACCACCATGGAGTCAGTAAGGACCTCCATGTCTAAAACCCCCAGCTCCCTGTCCAAGCGTAGCCCTGCTATCATGGCCTCATACTCGGCCTAATTGTCGGTGATAGGGAAGTGTACCACCAACGTCTGCTCAATTCTAGTACCCTGGGGACTTTCCAAGATCACCCCACTCCTAGGGAATGCCTCCCTATGGCGCCATCTACCTTCCCCTTCCACGGAGTCGGATGAGTGAGCTCTTCCTCTGCTACCTCAATCACATAATCGGCTAGGAAGTCGGCCATCGCTTGAGCTTTGATCGAGAGGCAGGGAACGAAGGAGACGTCGAATTCACTCAACTCCACCGACCACCTGGCCAGCCTTCCAGAATGCTCCACCTCCTCAAAGATGTTGCGGAGGGGATGGTCAGTCACCACTCAGATTGAGTGTGCCTGGAAATAAGGCCGCAGCCTTCGGGCTGAGATGACCAGGGCGAAGGCCAGCTTCTCCAAAATTGGATATCGGAGCTCGGCCTTTCCCAGGATTCGGCACACATAATATATGGGTAGCTGCTTTTTCCCCTCTTCACGAACTAGGACATAGCTCAGGGCCTCCGCCCCGACACCTGAGATACAAAAACAGGTCCTCCCACTCCTTTGGCCCTTGGAGCAATGGGGCCCGAGTCAACTGCACTTTGAGGGCCTGGAATGCCTCCTCGCACTCCTTGGTCCACTCGAATTTTTGACCCGCCCTTAACGTTTTGAAGAAGGGGAGCACTTCTCCCCAGCTCGAGAGAGGAACCTACTTAGCCCTGCCAGCTTTCCCGTCAGCCGCTGCACCTCCTTAGTGTTCCGTGGGGATCCCAGCTCTAAGATGGCCTTGATATAACACCCCGGATTTGTGATTGCGTACGCATGATGGGCGTTATGTTGGCTTTGAACGTTGTTCGCGCATGGTTTTTCCCGCAGGCTTGCGAGTGGCTGTTTTGGTTGCCGAGTTGCACGATTCCCCAGCAAACCGGAGTCCAAATTGGGGACTCGGTGAGGCCTCTTAGGGAATGTTTGCACATTTTCGCGCCCGGGAAATGTTGCTGAAAGTGAGTTGCTGGTACAGGAAACAAAAAAGGGTAAAAAGTTCTTAAGGAAAAAATGGTCTAGGACGACACAGGAATATTTTTCAAAACAGGGAAAATTAGTCATTTTTTTGTGCGTGACACCCCCCCCCCCCCCCCCCGACAGGGGTGTGTCGGGGCGTGACCCAGGGCGTGACCTGGGCGTGACCTCCTTGACTCGATGATTATCTGGTGTCGAGTTAAGCTCGACGAATGGGGTACACGCCCCGTGACACGGGCGTGTCATGGGCCGTGTCCCGCAGTGTCGAGTGTCGAGTGTTGAGTGTCGAGTGTCGAGTGTTGAGTGTCGAGTGTCGGGTGTCGAGAGAGCGGACACGGCCTGTGACACGGGCGTGTCACAGGGCGTGTCCAGCTGTGTCGACAAGGTGTCGAGACACGGGCTACACGCCCTAGGTCACGGGCGTGACTGACCCGTCACGGGCGTGTACCCGACTGTGTACCGAGTGGATAAACTTGGATTTGCTGACTTTCTGCGCCGCTTATGGTACACGCCCTGCGTCACGGGCGTGACACAGGGCGTGACCGGCCCGAAAATTGAGTTTTTCCAGTTTTTTTGTGCCGTTCATTTCCTTGATTCTGCATCTAACGGTCCAGCTCTATTCTGGAGGAAATAAGGCCGAAACAGAGTTTCTTCTCCTCATTTCACCTTCTCTTCATCTTCTTCTTCATTCTCAAAGAGAAAGCAAGAGAGCAAGGGCTCAAGCAAGGCAAGGAAAGAGAGGAGCAGCCGTCGCGGCATCGTCTCGGTTCAGGCAAGCGGTGTTCTTCACCCTTGCCAATCTTCTTTCTTGATTTGGATTGTGCCAACTTAGCTAGTTGTTTCTCTTTCACTTTTCCTAGCTTGTCCTTCTTGTTTTGGGTTTTTCCTCACTAGCCTTTATGATGCCTTTGAATTTCCCTATGCTCCATGACTATGATTTCCATGCTTAGTTTTAGTTAGCAAGTCCATGTTAGATTGCTTCATGTTGTTTATCTTGTTCATGTGACTCATGTAGCTCTATTTATTCATGTTCATGTAGCCTTTTTCTTGCCTAATCATGTGATTTGTTCTTGTTCCTCATCATACAATTCATGTGGATCATAGCTTAATTAAATTTCTATCAACTTGTCGTCATGCGTGAGGACGATGAAAGGAACGAGTTTAGCTTGGGTTATGGGGCGTTTTGCGAGGCGAATTGTGAACCATGGCAGGAGCGTTTGTGTGAGAATTCGGCAAGGGGTGGTGTGGTTTTAGTCTTGGTGGCCACCGGGTTTTGGTTTATGGTATGAGAGACCATTTTGGCCCCAATTTGGGCTGGTTTTGATTGGTGCGTTCCACTTTAGGGCCACCACCGAAAGACCCTTGCGGAATTGAACTTAACCGCTGCTTATGTTTCACTAGTTTGGTTGTTTCTTGTTCGTAAGATGCTGAGTTTGGGCATGTGTATTGCCCTTTTTCTCCTGCGGGTGGAGCAGAACTTGTTGAACTTGTACGCACTTGGTGTGTTTTACATTTTGGAATTTACAGTGTTTAACACTTGTTTTCCACCTGTTCTTTTCATTCAGTACATGGCTACGGGGTTGGTAAGCCCCTTCTTTATCGATTATGCAATTCATGCTCTCTTTTGTATAGCTTGGTTGATTGCTGAGGTATTCTTTCTTGAATGCCTCAGGTGCAGGTTGTAGCCGGTTGAGCGGCTAGGTTGGTTGGTGGCGTTTCTTGGGAGCTAGCCGAGCATACTTAGCGAGATAGTTCTTTTCTTTGTTGTACAGACATACATGTGCCCCAATGGGTTCGTGTCAGCTTGTTGGCGCCCATTGGTGGTTTTCTTTACTTGTGATGTATGAATAATAGATTGCTATGTGACTCATTTGGATGATGTCTTCTTGCTCTTGGGAAGGATTTATGGTAGGTTGCATTAGGTATTTTTAAGCTACACAAAACCTATTATTGTATATCATGCATACATGTTTTGATCAACTAAGACGTATTTTCCAAATGACGTAAACAAAGAGGATTTCTTATAGTAGTATCACTATAGACTGCATATAGGAGCTCATCATAAATAAACAAAGTATTTCCGCCGCGTACAAATACAGTTTTTGATACCTTAGGCCGAGGGATACGGCCATTCAATCCAAAGGTTTTCACTGTTGAATTTCAACTCATAAAGTAAGCGTCAAGAGTTGCCTGAGCGTGTGCAGTTATCCCCTGCATGACGTGGCATCATAACCCGTAGTTCCTCTTGCTCTGATACGATGTACTCGTTGAGGAAATGCGGGTTGTGACAGTTGATATCAGAGGGAGGTTTACTTGACAATTGGTCGGGCACACGTTTTTTTTGGTTGTAAGCATCATATCATACACACACCGAGGTGCCATCAGTATGTCTTGGCCGAAGCACGCACACTACACTCATGGCATGACAAGAAGTATACGGGGCATATTATGTAGTATGGGATGCATAATATGTGGTTGTATATGGATCCACCATAGGGGCAACATGTGCGGGTTATGTAGTATGGGATGCATAACCTTACCACATGGATGCGACTAGCACATTTTTTTTTTCTTCGTTGCATGCAATGCTATGTAGTATGGGATGCATAGCATTGTGATGCGTATGACCGCTCATGGCATACATTAAGGCCTTTGCTAGAATGCATAGCACAGCATGCATAACATCACATTGCATGAGCACAACGTGCCAAGCTAAGATTTACATGATGACACCTGTACACTCATGGTTTTGGGTCAAATAAAGTCTTGCATTTATCGGTTAGGCACAAGTTAGTGGGATGACGGTGAGTCATCTATAGGTTAGGCATACCATCATTCTCAAACTCCCAGAGCAAGTTAGCAGTTGATGTTCATATTTCTATATGTATGGTCTATACATAGCCGTTGTGTGTTTTTTGGGTTTGAGTTTGACAAGAGTGAACGTGTTTATAGGATGTCGAAGCGTCCAGTGACAAGGCAAACTCGCCAATCCGAGGGCGAGTCTTCGGGCGTGCAGAATAATGCCCTGATGGATAGTCTTCGCCAAAGTAATGAGGCTTTGACGAGGCAGGTGCAGGAAGTGCAGTCCCAGCTCCAAGCTATGTCATCAGCGATGTCGGGGCTGGCACCAAGAGGGCAAGAGACTGTCAGAGGGCCCACGATTTCTACTCCTTCAGTGGCAGTGATACCCACAGTTGTGGTTCCTCCTGCGATGACTTTCATCTCACAGTTTCAGCGACTTGGACCACCGACTTATGATGGAAAAGCAGACTTTGTGATCTTGGATGATTGGGTAATCACATTGGAAGAGATGTTTGTGTATTCTGGTGTTACCGAGGACCAGAAGGTGATGCTTGCCGCCTATCAACTCAAAGGGTTGGCGAAAGGTTGGTGGTTGCGAGAAAAGGAAGGCCTAGGGGAGGGCTGTTCGTGGGAAGCGTTCAAAGAAATGTTACGGCGCAAGTTTCTACCGGCAGTGGAAAGGGACCGCCTGATGAATGACTTCTTGTACTTGAAGCAGAGGAAACTCACAGTGAGTGAGTATGAAATTGAGTTTAGCAAGTTAAGTCAGTTCGCTCCGAGCTTGGTGACTACGGAAGCTGACCGAGTAAAGAGATTTCTTGGCGGACTCCGCAGCGACGTGCAGCAATTCACAAGTGCTTATGGAGCGACAAGTTACACCACTGCGGTTGAGGCTGCGTTGAAGGTGGAAGCGATAGAAAATGCCAAACAAAGAGGGCAGCATATGAGGCAGGGCAAGAGACAGCTGGTGGGAGAGAAAATGTCCCACGAGTCAGACGTAAAGAAGAAGGAAATATGTAGCTTCTGTGGCCGAACCGGTCACCCGTTTGAGAAATGTTTCAAGCGGTTGGGGATGCAAAAGGAGCAGGTGCACGCCATTCAGGGTGCGCCAACCAGAGACTTGGAGTGTACATTTTGTGGCAGAAGAGGTCATGATGTGGGCCGCTGCTGGGCCAAAGACAAGGTGTGCTTCCAGTGTGGCAGACAAGGACATCTTCGCGCAAGGTGCCCGCAGATCCAACCTGTTTTGCAACCCGCACCACTCCAGGCTTTGCCTCCGCCTCCGCGTTTAGACAAAGGAAAAGAGAAGTTGAATGTGGTCTCTTCAGAGGAAGCTCAGACGTCACCTCAGGTTATCTCAGGTTCGATTCATTCCTCTGGTTCCTGTTTTGTTTCTGCCTTTTACGTGTAGTTCTTAGCATATATACCCTTATAGAAAACTTTAAGGTAAAGAACCGTTGGGCGCGTGTTCTCTTTGATTCTGGTGCGACCCATTCATTTGTGGCTCGAACCTTTCTGGATCGGTATCATTTGACACCAGATCGAGTGGGGAATGCCTTTTTGGTGAAGTTCCCTTCCGGTGCTTCGGTGGTGGCAGACTGGGGTCTTCTTGATTGTCCCATTTTGTTGGGCGATTTCTTAGCGAAGGCTGATTTCAAGGTGATCGATTTGGAGGATTTTGACGTCATTCTGGCCATGTACTGGTTATCCCGCTATGACGCCGTCATCCAGTGCAAAGGGAAGCGCTTGGATTTTATCAAGGACAATGGTCAGTCGGGAAGTGTTTATGGTGATTCATGCCAGGATACTCCAGGGTTCTCGACGGTATGTGTTCGGACGTTGTTTGTTTCCGACTGTTTTGCTTGTCTAGTCTCAGTTGTGGGGACTAGTGCTATTTTGCCGCGTTTGGAGGAGATTCCTGTTGTGCGTGAATTTCCAGATGTTTTTCCTATGGATCTTCCTGGTCTTCCCCCTGATCGTGATGTCGAGTTCGTTATTGATTTGGAACCGGGTACGCGGCCTATTGCGAAAGCGCCGTACAGAATGGCCCCGCGTGAGCTATCAGAGTTGCGTACTCAGTTGGATGACTTATTGGCAAAAAGGTTTATCAGGCCGAGTTCATCACCTTGGGGTGCACCAGTGTTATTTGTGAAGAAGAAAGATGGGTCGATGCGGCTTTGCATCGATTACTGGGAATTGAACAAGGTGACGATTAAAAACAAGTACCCACTGCCAAGAATCGATGATTTGTTTGATCAACTGCGTGGCAGTTCCGTCTTTTCGAAGATTGATCTCCACTCGGGCTATCATCAGCTCAAAGTCCGGGAGTCTGATATTCCGCGGACTGCATTTCGATCAAGGCATGGTCATTTTGAATTTCTGGTGATGTCGTTTGGTTTAACCAACGCACCATCAGCCTTCATGGATATGATGAATCGGGTGTTCAAGGACTACTTGGATAAGTTTGTGGTGGTTTTTATTGATGACGTACTTGTCTACTCCCGCAGTGCTGAGGAGCATGAACAGCATCTGCGATTGGTATTGGCCACTTTGCGAGACCAACAGTTATTCGCCAAACTAAGCAAATGCGAGTTTTGGTTGCCTCAAGTTGCTTTTCTGGGTCATGTCATTAATCACCATGGAATTTCAGTGGATCCCGAAAAGATTGCTACAGTCATGGAGTGGAGAAGACCGGAGACACCCAAGGAGATTGGAAGCTTCTTGGGATTGGCCGGCTATTATCGCAGATTTGTAGAAGGTTTTGCTACGTTGGCCGCACCTTTGACTCGCTTAACCCAGAATAATGTGGCGTTTGAGTGGAATGACAAGTGTGAGGCCTCATTCCTGGAACTCAAGAACCGGTTATGTACCGCTCCTGTGTTGATCTTGCCGACAGAAGGGATAGATTATGACGTTTTTGTGGATGCGTCGCACGTTGGACTTGGATGTGTATTAATGCAAGACAAAAAGGTAATTGCGTATGGGTCTCGGCAGTTGAAAAGTCATGAAAAGAACTACCCAACGCATGATTTGGAGTTCGCAGCGGTGATATTTGCATTGAAGTTGTGGAGACACTTACTGTATGATGCACAGTGTAAAATCTTTACAGATCATAAAAGTTTAAAGTATGTCTTCACACAGAAGGAACTGAATCTGCGCCAACGGCGATGGCTGGAATATGTAGCTGATTATGATGTGGACATTCAGTATCACCCGGGGAAAGCGAATGTTGTGGCCGATGCTTTGAGTCGGAAGACGGGGAAATTATTTCATCTTTCAGTCGACCGTCTTGTGGAGGAATTTCTATTGATGGATATTGTCGTGGGAAAATATGACCTGCAGAGTCATTCGATGGTAGAAGAACCTCATGGCTGGTGCTTGCAAGACAACATCAAAAGGATGATCCTTATCTTTTACATTTGTTTCGTCGAACTGAACAGAGTGAATTACCGGATTTTTCTATTGATGAAGGGGGCACGTTAAAGTATCGTGGTCGATTTTGTATTCCCGTAGTTGGAGATATTCGCAAGATGGTGTGTAGGGAAGCACATGGCTCAAGTATGGCCTACCATCCAGGCTCAACAAAAATGTACCGTGATCTGAAACAAATTGTCTGGTGGTATGGAATGAAAAGAGATATAGCGCAATTTGTCTCTAAATGTCATACCTACAAGCGGGTGAAAGCTGATCATGGGAGGCCTGGTGGCAAGTTGACACCATTGGAGATTCCAACATGGAAGTGGGAAAGCATCTCAATGGATTTTATTACAGGTTTACCAAGATCTCCACGAGGACATGACTCCGTGTGGGTAGTCGTGGATAGATTGACCAAGTGTGCTCATTTCATACCATTTAAGGTGAACTACCCGATGAAGACAATAGCGGAGCTCTATTTGAATGAAATCATCCGACTGCATGGTGTGCCAGTCAATATCATATCAGACAGGGATTCCCGATTTACTTCTCGTTTCTGGAAGAGTCTACAAGAGGGTTTGGGGATGGATTTGCGGTATTCCACTGCTTACCACCCTCAGACGAATGGCCAAACAGAACGAGTAAACCAAATTGTAGAAGATATGATTCGAGGCTATATTCTTGAGTATGGCGGAGCATGGGATGAACGTTTGCGGCTTATGGAATTCGCATATAATAACAGCTATCAAGAAAGCTTGCAAATGGCTCCGTTCGAAGCTTTATATGGGCGTCGATGTCGGACTCCCCTCTTTTGGGCTGAGGTTGGCGAGCGGCTTTTGTTGGTCCCAGAGGCGCTCGAGGACATGGAAGTTGTCGTACGATGTATCCGAGAGAAACTCCGAATCGCCCAAGAGCGATATGAAAAGTATGCCAATCGACAACGGTCGGAATTAGAGTTTGCGGTGGGAGATTCCATTTTCTTGAAAGTCTCCCCAATGGTTAGGATTAAAAGGTTTGGTAAAGAGCGCAAATTAGACCCAAGATATGTGGGTCCCTTCAAGATTCTTGCGCGAGTTGGTGCATCCGCTTACAAGGTAGAATTACCCGTGAACTTTCCTGGTGTTCACGATGTGTTTCATGTTAGCCAACTTCGCAAGTGTGTGCGACATGACACGCAAGTGTTGGACGTGGTGCCGCTATTGGCGCCAAACCTTTCTTATGTGGAGATGCCCATCCGAATATTGGACTCCCAAGATCGCGTGTTGCGGAGAAAGACGATTCCTATGGTCAAGGTGCTATGAAAAAATCAAAATGTGGAAAGCGCGACGTGGGAGCTCGAGTTAACGATGAGGGCGGCTCACCCTCATTTGTTCCCGTAAATAAGCTGGTATGTGGATTGGTGTTTTGTTGCATTGCTATTTTTAGTTTGTTACCTTATTTTGATTGAGATCAAAATGATTGAAAAGTTTCGAGACGAAACTTTTTGTTAGGGGGAGTGACTGTAACACCCCGGATTTATGATTGCGTACGCATGATGGGCGTTACGTTGGCTTTGAACGTTGTTCGCGCATGGTTTTTCCCGCGGGCTTGCGAGTGGCTGTTTTGGTTGCCGAGTTGCACGATTCCCCAGCAAACCGGAGTCCAAATTGGGGACTCGGTGAGGCCTCTTAGGGAATGTTTGCACTTTTTCGCGCCCGAGAAATGTTGCTTAAAGTGAGTTGCTGGTACAGGAAACAAAAAAGGGTAAAAAGTTCTTAAGGCAAAAATGGTCTAGGACGACACAGGAACATTTTTCAAAACAGGAAAAATTAGTCATTTTTTTGTGCGTGACACGCCCCCCGACACGGGCGTGTCGGGGCGTGACACAGGGCGTGACCTGGGCGTGACCTCCTTGACTCGACGATTTTCTGGTGTCGAGTTAAGCTCGACGAATGGGGTACACGCCCCGTGACACGGGCGTGTCATTGGCCATGTCCCGCAGTATCGAGTGTCGAGTGTTGAGTGTCGAGTGTCGAGTGTTGAGTGTCGAGTGTCAGGTGTCGAGAGAGGGGACACGGCCTGTGATACGGGAGTGTCACAGGGCGTGTCCACCTGTGTCGAGTGTCGACACTTTGTGTCGACAAGGTGTCGAGACACGGGCTACACGCCCTAGGTCACGGGCGTGACCGACCCGTCACGGGCGTGTACCCGGCCGTGTACCGTGTGGATAAACTTGGATTTGCCGACTTTCTGCGCCGCTTATGGTACACGCCCTGCGTCACAGGCGTGACACAGGGCGTGACCGGCCCGAAAATCGAGTTTTTCCAGTTTTTTTGTGCCGTTCATTTCCTTGATTCTGCATCTAACGGTCCAGCTCTGTTCTGGAGGAAATAAGGCCGAAACAGAGTTTCTTCTCCTCATTTCACCTTCTCTTCATCATCTTCTTCATTCTCAAAGAGAAAGCAAGAGAGCAAGGGCTCAAGCAAGGAAAGGAAAGAGAGGAGCAGCCGTCACGACATCGTCTCGGTTCAGGCAAGCGGTGTTCTTCACCCTTGCCAATCTTCTTTCTTGATTTGGATTGTGCTAACTTAGCTAGTTGTTTCTCTTTCACTTTTCCTAGTTTGTCCTTCTTGTTTTGGGTTTTTCCTCACTAGCCTTTATGATGCCTTTGAATTTCGCTATGCTCCATGACTATGATTTCCATGCTTAGTTTTAGTTAGCAAGTCCATGTTAGATTGCTTCATGTCGTTTATCTTGTTCATGTGACTCATGTAGCTCTATTTATTCATGTTCATGTAGCCTTTTTCTTGCCTAATCATGTGATTTGTTCTTGTTCCTCATCATACAATTCATGTGGATCATAGTTTAATTAAATTTCTATCAACTTGTCGTCATGCGTGAGGACGATGAAAGGAACGTGTTTAGCTTGGGTTATGGGGCGTTTGCGAGGCGAATTGTGAACCATGGCAGGAGCGTTTGTGTGAGAATTCGGCAAGGGGTGGTGTGGTTTTAGTCTTGGTGGCCACCGGGTTTTGGTTTATGGTATGAGAGACCATTTTGGCCCCAATTTGGGCTGGTTTTGATTGGTGCGTTCCACTTTAGGGCCACCACCGAAAGACCCTTGCGGAATTGAACTTAACCGCTGCTTATGTTTCACTAGTTTGGTTGTTTCTTGTTCGTAAGATGCTGAGTTTGGGCATGTGTATTGCCCTTTTTCTCATGCTGGTGGAGCAGAACTTGTTGAACTTGTATGCACTTGGTGTGTTTTACATTTTGGAATTTACAGTGTTTAACACTTGGTTTCCACCTGTTCTTTTCATTCAGTACATGGCTACGGGGTCGGTAAGCCCCTTCTTTATCGATTATGCAATTCATGCTCTCTTTTGTAAAGCTTGGTTGATTGCTGAGGTATTCTTTCTTGAATGCCTCAGGTGCAGGTTGTAGCCGGTTGAGCGGCTAGGTTGGTTGGTGGCGTTTCTTGGGAGCTAGCCGAGCATATTTAGCGAGGTAGTTCTTTTCTTTGTTGTACAGACATACATGTGCCCCAATGGGTTCGTGTTAGCTTGTTGGCGCCCATTGGTGGTCTTCTTTACTTGTGATGTATGAATAATAGATTGCTATGTGACTCATTTGGATGATGTCTTCTTGCTCTTGGGAATGATTTATGGTAGGTTGCATTAGGTATTTTTAAGCTACACAAAACCTATTATTGTATATCATGCATACATGTTTTGATCAACTAAGACGTATTTTCCAAATGACGTAAACAAAGAGGATTTCTTATAGTAGTATCACTATAGACTGCATATAGGAGCTCATCATAAATAAACAAAGTATTTTCGCCGCGTACAAATACAGTTTTTGATACCTAAGGCCGAGGGATACAGCCATTCAATCCAAAGGTTTTCACTATTGAATTTCAACTCATAAAGTAAGCGTCAAGAGTTGCCTGAGCGTGTGCAGTTATCCCCTGCACGACGTGGCATCATAACCCGTAGTTCCTCTTGCTCTGATACGATGTACTCGTTGAGGAAATGCGGGTTGTGACACTTGACCTTATTGTGATTCGGCTCGAACCCTACAGGGGTGAGGAGGTGTCCCAAGAACTTTCCCCTGCTAGCCCCGAAGAGACACTTCTGGGGATTCAACCGCATCTTGTACTTGCATAGGGTAGAAAAGGTCTCCTCCAGGTCCTGGAGGTGAGAGTCCACATCCTGACTCTTGACCATGAGGTCATCTACATATACTTCCAGATTCCTCCCCTTCTGCTCTTTGAAGACCCTGTCCATCATCTTCTAATAAGTCGCCCCTGCATTCTTTAGACCGAAGGGCATCATCTTGTAACAGTAGCATCCATCCCCCGTGATGAACGAGACATCCTTGACATCCGGGGGATGAATTCTGATTTGATGATAACCTGAAAATGCATCTAGAAAACTCATTATAGAAAAACCAACGGCTGAGTCAACCAGTGCGTCGATCCGAGGTATGGGATAATAGTCCTTAGGACAAGATTTATTAAGCGAGGAGAAGTCGATAAACATACGCCACCAGACGTCCCTTTTTTTCACCATGACTACATTTGAGACCCAGTCGGGGTATTGGATCTCGGAAATGAAGCCAACCTTGAGAATCTTTGCCACCTCCTCTCTAATGGGCTCCGCCAGCTTGTCCGCAGTGGACCTCTTCTTTTGTTGGACGGGGCGTGTTCCCGGGTCCAAGTTGAGGCGGTGGCAAGCCACATAAGCGTCAACCCCCAACATATCTGCGGCGCTCCATGCGAAGATGTCCACGTTCCTATGGATGCACTCCAGCATCCTGCACTGAGCCTCCGGGGTCAGCCCTCCGCTGACGCGGACTTTCTCCACCCTGCCTTCTCGGGTGAGGAACTCCAGCTCCACCACCTATTCCGCAGCCTCCAACCTGGACTGCTCTCCCCATTCTTCAACATCCATCTCTCCTAGGATGAGGACCTCCGCATCAACCTCTTCTTCCATGGACATCGCCTCGGCCAACTCCTCCCGATCTCCTCCTGCTGCCTCTACCCCGATGCAGCTCTCCGCTTCCAGCTCCTCCCTTCCAGCTTCCTGCTCCGCCCTATCCATCCATCGCTCCATCTTATCGGCTCCCTCTTGCCAAGAAATGGAGTTTATGACTGTGACGTAGCATTCCCGCGCCACTTTGGAGTCCCCCTGACCCTGACTCGAATCCCCTCTGCATTGAACTTCAAGCATTGATGGAACAATGAGGGGACGCAGTGGAAGGCACTGATGAGGGGCCTCCCGAAGATGGCGTTGTAGCTACTGGGTGCATCCACGATGACGAACCTGCAGTTCATGTACTTCCCCCCGGGTGACATGGAGGCCTACTCCTCCCTCCACTTCCTTCCTTTCCCCAGAAAATCCGAACAGGGGCCCATCCGAGGCCAACACCCTCTTAGACTCCACCTTCATCGCATCAAACGCCTTCTTAAAGACGTCGTTGACGGAGCTTCTATTGTCGACGAGGATCCTGGAGACGGTAAAAGTTTTGATGGCTGTCTGGATGACCAACGCATCGCAAAAAGGATCCTCATGATCCGCCATATCGCTCCTAGAGAATGTGATCCTCTCTTCTGGGGGTGGGGTTTGGGATGTGGAGCCAACGCTCTGGCGATCCATGGTGTGGAGGCTCGCCTTTCGGGATGCCTCGACCCCCCCCCCCCCCCCCCCCCCCCCCCCCGTGGATCACTCTGATCCCCCCTCGGGTCCCGACATCCACCTAGTCTTCGCAACGGTCCCCTCTGCCAGAGGAAGGACCTCCACGATCCTTACTTCCTTACGCCCCTACTGCTGCTGCTGCCGCTCCCTATTTTCCATTATTTCGAGGAACTCCGGGCACGTGGCAATGGCTTGCCCTTCCTTCAGATGGAAGTCTCAGTAGGGACCCTCCACCCTAACTTCTCTCCTCCTCCTTCTGGCTGCTGTCCTCCTCTCCCCTAGGGCTATGTCCATAGCCTCTTCTTGGTTGAGGAGTCGAGGCCTCTGCTCCCGCCTCCAAACCGGGTTGTGGAATTGATCTTTCTCCCTGGTGGCGGTCCCTTTCTTGGTACCCTCTATGTGGCCCCTGCCCTTGCCACTCGGGCCTCCAGGCCAGCCGACGATCAGGCTCCTGACGCCGCCACCTGTGCTACTGCTGCCCCTGGAGCTGTCTCTACTCCCTCTGTCGGGGCTCTCCTCTCTTCTCCTCCTGTCCTCTTCCTCCTTTTGGCTCCTTCTCCTCTTCTGTGGCCCACCTGGCCAGCTTCCGGGCAAACTCTGAGTTTGACGCCTCCCCGTCAACTTCTCTTGCCTCCCTCTCCATCAACTCCTTGTAGGAGAGGGGGGGATCCTCTTTAACTCCATCCTAAAGAAACCCTGCTGCAGGCCCAGGGTAAAAGCCATCATCAAACTATGGCACGACATCTCCTGGACCTGGGTGACCTCCTCCTGGAACTGGTCTACGTAGCTCGCCAGTGTCTCGTTCACTCCCTGCTTGATGTGGAATAGGGACTCCAACTCCTTCTTCCGCATCTTCGAGGCAGTGAACCTCAGCATGAACCCCCGTCGCAGGTCCTCAAAATAGTAGATTGAGCTGGCCGGTAGCTGATGTAACCACTCCCTCGCCTTCTTCTTGATGGTGATGGCAAAGAGTCAGCATTTGAAGCCGTCCGACATCTGTCGGATCGAGACCACATCCTCGAACCATTGGACGTGTTGGACCGGGTCTCCCTTCCCGGTGTAGTAGGACATCTCGGGTTCCCTGAATGCTTCTGGAACTGGAGCTGAAGAGACCAACTCGCTGAAGGGGTTGCCTCCCCTACTGGGCGAGCTGGTGAGTCTCGCGAGCCCAGCTCGACGAACCGGCCTCGGTCTGCCGAGCCGGTGAAGAGCTCGCGCTCGGGGAGATCGCATCCCCGACCCTCCTCGGCAATTTCCTTCCCAGCTCGCCGGTCGGGGGCATCCTCGCCCAAAGAGGGGGCGTGAAAGTCCACCTAGTGTCAACTAGCTTCACCTATGGGGGGGGGTGTGAATAGGTGACGTGCAGCGTTTTTGCGGAATTAAAATTGTACCTGCACACGAAAATAAAATAGCACAGCAAAAAGAGTACACAAGCTATTTATAGTGGTTCCCCGATTTGGGTACATCCACTTTCCCCCTTCGACCTATCTCCCAACGAGGGACGACTCGGTCTCTTCACCAACAGGATTGAAATCCAATCCTTGCACTATCGGAAGGAACCCTTCCACACGTAGGAGACAACACTCCCACAACACGGGTTGCACCCAACCCTTACAACTAGGAACCAAAGCTCCTTTACAACAAAAATAAACTAGAATGTACAAAAAATACAAACTACTTTTGGAGGCTAAGGTGTCCCTCTTCGTTCGATGAAAGTCACGAAGAGTCCACAACCCTAGATCTCACTTGGAGAGAATCTCCCCGGAACCGGCGGCGGCAAAGAAGGCGGCGGCTTGGTTCTGGATCGGCGGCGACAACGGTGTGCGGCTGCTGTACTTTGGAGATCCAAACTTCATAGCAAAGCTAGCTAGGTCTTCCAACGGTCAAACTAGGATCGATCGTCTCAATCAATTCGGATGGGGAAGGTTTTCCCGATCAACAAATCAAGAGACAAGGGATCTCTGGTTAGACGCGTGAGACGCTATGCTTGGCTATGCTTCTATCGCCGGGAGATCTGGAGGAAACCACGATCAAATGGCCGGCGATCGACTTGCACGAGCGGCGACGGCGACGGAGCAATTTCGCGATTTTAGGTCAAGATCGTCGCCCGGCTTCTTTCTGTGTGTGGTCACTGTTCAAAAATACGCGTGTATTTATACACAAGTATACTCCTAAATGACCGTTGTGGGTCCCACCAGAAGAAACCCTAAATCCGGTTCAAAACAGTGCGAGCGGCAGAATCCGGTCCAGCTGTTTCCAGAAAATCGCCCAAGTCAAAATCGGAGAGAATCAAGGGTGATTCACGTCGAATCGTCGAGAATCAAGGGTGATTCTCGACGATTCGGCGAGAATCACAAAGTGATTCTCGTCGAAGTTGACTTGTTTGCACTCACTGTTTTAGCCGGATAGAGACGGCGAGAATCAGCCAGTGATTCTCGACGATTCGGCGAGAATCACTTCTCGTCGAATCGGCGAGAATCACTTGGTGATTCTCGTCGAATATGACTTGGATGAAGCCGGATCGAGACGGCGAGAATCAGCCAGTGATTCTCGACGATTCGGCGAGAATCACTTGGTGATTCTCGTCGATTTACACTTAGACGATTTTTCGTCTTTCCACCCATGAGCTACTCTTTGACCCATCCTTGCTCCTTGTCTGCTCTTGCAAGACCACATCCCTGTACTTTAAAGTAAGTGCACTACAATAGAGAGAGTACACGTAGGCCAACACACTGATCTGCTCAATGAGGGATTACGTCGTGCAGACCCGTGTATATTGACCTACTCTACCCTGACATTGGTGTGCACTTAGTGTGGAATAACTGCAAGCACAACTTGAAATATTTTATCAAGTACATTGTCTATTTACCTTAGCTTGTCCAGGGGCTTCTTCAAATCAGGTACGTTGTGGATACAATACCCAACAATCTCCCCCTATTTGAAGAAGCCTAAACCCTACAAGCTAAGGTGAATAGAGCGTATGGGAATGAAAAACATAAACTTGAAATTGAGTTGAGAGAGTTATGCATTACCAATACCAATTTCTTGAGAGCAAACTTGGAGCCACCTTAGCCTTAGCCGAGAGGGTAATCTCCCCCTTTTCGGCTTCTACAAATCTGGGTCTGTTGCATTTGACTCCTCGCTCCCCCTCAGTTCTTGCACCTATGCTCTCACTTGAGTTCCGGACAGAGGCTCCTCCTAGATACACGAGCCTGGAGCTTCGGTAGTCTTCATTCCTCATAGTTTAGCATCCCCAATTCAATTTTGAAAAGACTGAACTTGGCTTCGTCTAAGGGCTTTGTGAATATATCCGCAATCTGCTTGTCCGTGGGGACATAACAGAGAGAGATGTCCTTGTTCTCCACGTGCTCCCGAATGAAGTGGTAGCGCACTTCAATATGCTTCGTTCTGCTGTGCGAAACCGGATTGTTGGCAATTGCAATTGCACTGGAGGAGTCGCAGTATATTGGTACTTCCTTGAACTGAAGGTCGTAGTCGGCTAACTGGTTTCTGATCCATAGGAGTTGTGCGCAACAGCTGCCTGCCGAGATATACTCAGACTCTGCTGTGGAGGTTGCAACACAATTCTGTTTCTTGCTATTCCATGAAATAAGCCTTCGTCCGAGGAATTGACACGTCCCGGAGGTGCTTTTCCTGTCATCCCTACTCCCTGCAAAATCAGCATCTGAAAAACCTATTAGCTCGACATTATTGTTTCTCGGGTACCACAAGCCAAGATTGGGAGTACCTTTAAGGTATCTTAGAATTCGCTTTGCAGCGACATAGTGAGATTCCTTAGTGTTCACCTGATATCTGGCACAGACACATGTGGAGAACATGATATCCGGTCTACTGACAGTAAGGTAGAGCAGGGATCCAATGATGCTTCTGTATTTGGTTTCATCGAAAGGTTTACCTTTCTCATCCTTATCCAGAGACATAGTGGATCCCATTGGAGTCCTCATAGAGGTTGCATTCTCCATACCGAATTTCTTGAGGAGTTCATTTGTGAACTTCGTCTGAGAGATGAAGATTCCATCCTCAGACTGTTTCACTTGAAGTCCCAAGAAATACTTTAGCTCTCCTATACTGCTCATTTCAAACTTTCCTTGCATAAGTTTGGAAAACGTTTTGCAAAGATTGTTGTCCGTTGAGCCGAATATTATGTTATCAACATAGATTTGCACCAGCAAAATCTTGCCTTTGACTTCCCTGAGAAACAATGTCTTATCTATTTTACCTCTAGAGAACTTGTTCTCAAGAAGAAAACTAGATAAAGTCTCATACCAAGCTCGTAGAGCTTGTTTTAAACCATATAAAGCTTTATTAAGAAAATATACATGATTGGGATAAGTAGGATTGACAAAACCTGGGGGTTGAGCGACGTATACTTCCGCTTTCAGGTCTCCGTTCAAGAATGCTGATTTCACATCCATTTGATAGACTGTGAATCCTTTGTGCGAAGCATACGCCAGGAACAATCTGATTGCCTCGAGCCTTGCCACTGGTGCGAAGGTCTGGTCGAAGTCAATCCCCTCCTCCTGTCTGTAACCTTGAGCCACCAGCCTTGCCTTGTTCTTTATGATGACACCATGTTCATCCAGTTTGTTTCTGAAGATCCACTTGGTGCCAATCACATTCTGCTTGTGTGGTCTGGGAACCAGCGTCCAAATGTTGCATCTTTCGAATTGATGTAGTTCATCTTGCATGGCCAAAATCCATGCCGCATCTTTGTTCGTCTCGTCGAACTTCTTTGGCTCAACCCGTGACATGAAGCTAAGATGCAAAATTTCGTTAATAGTACCTCTTCGAGTTCTGACACCGACACGAGGATCTCCGATGATCTGATCTCTAGGATGATCCCTCACGTGCCGGAGCTCTAGAAGTCTGGCGTCTGGAGCTTCGACTACTTCTTAGGCTTCTCCACCTTCTAGGAGATTTGTTCCATTTTGATCTTCAACATTTCCAGATGACGTGGAGGTGGAAACTTTGACGTACTTAGGAGTGTCATCTTTAGCGGTCTCATCGAGACTCAGCTGTTCAAGTCGTGCACCTGCATCTTCAACAATACCACTGGAAGAATTGCTGTTAAGCAAACTTCCTTCATCAAATACAACATTAATTGATTCTTCTACCACTAGGGTTTTCTTATTAAAGACCCTATATGCCCGACTGTGGGAACTATAGCCCATGAATATGCCTTCGAAGCATTTTTCACCAAATTTAGTACGCGGGTACTTGTCATTATTCAGTACATAGCATCGGCAACCAAAGATCCTCAAGTAGGACATGGTTGGTTTCCTGCCTCTCAGTAGCTCATAAGGCGTCTTACGATGATGCTTGTTGATCAATGCTCGGTTTTGTACATGACAAGCTGTATTGACAGCCTCTGCCCAGAAGTATTTTGGGAGAGAAGCGTCTTTCAACATTGTCGTGCAGGCTTCAATGAGAGTTCTATTTCTCCTCTCCGCAACTCCATTTTGCTGAGGAGTGCGCGGGGAGGAAAACTCATGAAAGATACCTTGTTCTTCACAAAACTCTGTCATAGCACCAGATTTGAATTCTGTTCCATGATCACTTCTGATTTTGACCACTAAGCAGTTAAATTCGTTCTGAACCTGCTTGACAAAACTAGTGAAGATGTCAAACGTATCTGACTTTCGTTTTAAGAAGAACACCCAAGTAAACCGAGAATGATCATCAACTATCATGAGTGTATAGGACTTGCCTCCCAAGCTATGAACTTGCATTGGACCAAATAAGTCCATATGTAGAAGATAAAGGCACCGGGAAGAGTCTTTGTCTGCAATGCTCTTAAAGGTAGCCCGAGTCTGTTTGCCCATCTGGCATGCAGGACAGGGGCTATCTTTGATGCACTTGATAATGGGAGCATCCCTTACTAAGTTTTTAGAAAACAGCATACTAATTGTCTTGAATTAATATGTGCCAATCTCTTGTGCCATTGATCACAAAGAGATGCACTGCCAGCTACCACTAGGCATATGGGGGTAGATGAATCTAAACTAAGAAAATTTAAGCAGAAAATATTTCGGCTCCTAATGCCTATTAATATCGTCTCAGAAGAGGCGCATGAAATTATCAGGCATTTATTCTTGCAGAACTTAACGTCATGATCTTTATCACATAACTGACTTACACTGATCAGGTTATGATTTAACCCTTCAACATAAGCCACATCGGTGATAGAGATTATACCGTTGGAAATCATACCGTAACCTCTGGTGACTCCTAGATCTGACCCTCCAAAGATGACTTTGGGTCCATTCTCGACTGGAGTGTAATCACGCGGCAGGCTTCTTGTCCCAGTCATATGCCGGGAGCATCCACTGTCCAAGTACCATATTGACGTTTTGGTGGCCTTTGGACATTCCTGCAAAACAAAATTAATTTTCCTTAGGAACCCAATCGAACTTGGGTCCTAGATTCCTGGTTAGCATACTCCCCCTCGGTTGGTTAACCTTACGAGTGGTCGGCCTCGCAGTGCTAACATAGGGAGTCTCGTTATACCTCGGATTAAACCAACAATCCACGACAAAGTGACCGACTTTGCCACAACACCAACAGTCGAATCTGTTGTACCTCTTCCTAGGCTCCTGCCTTACCCTGGGAATGGTGGGTACAGCCGGGGCCTTGGATCTGGAGGTGGAGGCCTCATGGTGATAGCAGTCACATGACTTCTTCACCTTCTGTTCCTTCAGTATAACAGGCTTGGCTCTTGGTGGCTGCTTTCCATTATGGCCGCTGGAGAATTGACCATAATTTCTCATGTGGATTTCCTCATAAGGTGCCTTGAAGGCACTCTCACCGAAGTTGCGGGGAAAAGTCCAACCATCATATCGACTCTTTGGCTTTGCAACCGAGGGCCGGAAATGATGACCAAAGGTTGATTCAAAGTCATGTTGGTTGCAAGGAAAGCTAGGCTTTCTGAACGCAACAGGACTGAGCGGAGCCTTTCCCTTTTCAGCAGCTGAGGCCTTCTTGGCAGCCTTATTCTTCCTCTGGTTCCTGTATCTCCTGGATGAGGAACCAGATACCCCAACATGCCCCAAGCCAGCTCCTTTGGCCTGAGCAGAGAAGGTATCAACTACTGGAAGAACTGTTTTTGGCATAGAGAATCTCTTGACGATCTTCCTTTCTGCCGCAAGTTGTTCTTCCAACTTGTCGACTTCCTCCTGCTTAAGATCGAGGAGCTTGAGAGACTCTGAATGCTTTGAAGTCAGGTCTAGGTGCTCCTGTCGGAGAGAGATCAAATTGGTGATCTCTTCCCTTAGGGAGACACTCTCACCCTTAAGGAATTTCACTTCCTTTTTCTCAGCCTTCAATCTCTTACGGCACTCCTCGAAAGTGTTGAGCAGAAGCTCATACTTCTCGAGGAGTTCCGCTTCACGGGCCGAAAGGCTATCCTCAGGGTCATCATCCTGAGACTCAGGATCAGAGTCGGAGTCGGAGAGAGGGGTGTGAGCTTTTACCTTCCCAGTAAATGGGGGGCATTCTCCTTCTGAGTCGGAGCGACCCACCAGCCCGAAGTAGGCTTCCTCATCATCACTGGAGTCTGAGAAATCAGACTCACTCAGTGTCTTTGGCCTTTTGGCGATGTAGCTCCTCTCTTTCTTCTTATCTCTCGAGGATTTGTGATCCTCTCCTTTCCCTTTTTCTCTCTTGCCTTGGTACAGTCGGCCACGACGTGTCCTGGCTTATTGCATCCAAAACAAATAATGTCAGAGGAGCGATGTTTGTTCGGTTTAGAAGCATACCGGTCAGAAGAATAATTTTTCTTCTGATGCCTGGAGGAGGAGCCCTCTCTCTTTCTTTGATTCCTCACCTTGAGGAACTTCTTGAATTCTCGGGTGATGAGGGAGAAATCCTCCTCAGACAGCTCTGAGCTGGAGGAGCATGGCTCGGAGTCCTCCTCCTCATCCTTTTTCCTGGCACGGTATGAAACCGCACCCTTGCCTTTTCTGGAGTGAATGGCTTTTAGAGCCACAGTCTTTTCTTTGGCTAACCTTCTCTGCTTCTTCTTCTGCTTTCCGGGTGTTCAGTTGAAGCTCATAGGACATCAGCTTTCCAAACAGAATTTGAGGGTCTGTTTCAGCTAGTCTCCCAAACTCGCGGATGGCGCAGATCTTTGTGTCCCATTCTTTAGTAAGGGACCTAAGGAATTTATCATTAAGTTCACCATTAGTGAACACTCTTCCGTATCCTTTGAGGGCATTGACAATCTTGAGGAAGTTCTCGAAGGTGACTCCGATCTCTTCCTTAGGCCCTTGCCTGAAGGCCTCATATTTCTGGTTCAGGAGGGATCTACGATCATCCCTCACTTCATCAGTGCCCTCCATTAGGATGATCAGGCAATCCCAGATCTCCTTTGCTGTCCTGCAGTTGCAGAAGTTCTGCATCATTGAGTCATCAACCGCGCTGACCAGAATGTTCTGCGCCTTCTTGTCAAGTCCCACTAGCACCATCTCATTCTTGTCCATTTCTGAAAGTTTCTTCGGCACTTTCTTGGTAGGATCAATGGTGGAGACCTTAGTGGGGACATAAGGTCCCTCCTACACAATCATAAAGAGTCGAGGATCAACTGCTTCCATGTAGAACCGGATCCTTTCCTTCCAGATAGGAAAGTTGATCCTGATGCACACTGAGATCTTGCCTGTGTACTTGAGCCCGTCCATGGTAGATGTTTGCCTTCTTCTTGACACTAGCGGCAGGATTCAACTCAAGGTGTTAACCTTTTTGATGAGCAACCTCCCTCTGATACCACTTGAAAGTCCACCTAGTGTCAACTAGCTTCACCTATGGGGGGGGGGGGGAATAGGTGACGCGCATCGTTTTTGCGGAATTAAAATTGTACCTGCACACGAAAATAAAACAGCAGAACAAAAAGAGTACACAAGCTATTTATAGTGGTTCCCCGATTTGGGTACATCCACTTTCCCCCTTCGACCTATCTCCCAACGAGGGACGACTCGGTCTCTTCACCAACAGGATTGAAATCCAATCCTTGCACTATCGGAAGGAACCCTTCCACACGTAGGAGACAACACTCCCACAACACGGGTTTCACCCAATCCTTACAACTGGAACCAAAGCTCCTTTACAACAAAAAATAAACTAGAATGTACAAAAAAAATACAAACTACTTTTGGAGGCTAAGGTGTCCCTCTTCGTTCGATGAAAGTCACGAAGAGTCCACAACCCTAGATCTCACTTGGAGAGAATTTCCCCGGAACCGGCGGCGGCAAAGAGGGCGGCGGCTTGGTTCGGGATCGGCGGCGACAATGGTGTGCGGCTGCTGTACTTTGGAGATCCAAACTTCGTAGCAAAGCTAGCTAGGTCTTCCAACGGTCACACTAGGATCGATCGTCTCAATCGATTCGGACGGGGAAAGTTTTCCCGATCAACAAATCAAGAGGCAAGGGATCTCTGGTTAGACGCGTGAGACGCTATGCTTGGCTATGCTTCTATCGTCGGGAGATCTGGAGGAAACCACGATCAAATGGCCGGCGATCGACTTGCACGAGCGGCGACGGCGGCGGAGCAGTTTCGCGATTTTAGGTCAAGATAGTCGCCCGGCTTCTTTCTCTGTGTGGTCACTGTTCAAAAATACGCGTGTATTTATACACAAGTATACTCCTAAATGACTGTTGTGGGTCCCACCACAAGAAACCCTAAATCCGGTTCAAAACAGTGCCAACGGCAGAATTCGGTCCAGCTGTTTCCAGAAAATCGCCCAAGTCAAAATCGGCGAGAATCAAGGGTGATTCACGTCGAATCGTCGAGAATCAAGGGTGATTCTCGACGATTCGGCGAGAATCACAAAGTGATTCTCGTCGAAGTTGACTTGTTTGCACTCACTGTTTTAGCCGGATAGAGACGACGAGAATCAGCCAGTGATTCTCGACGATTCGGCGAGAATCACTAGCGATTCTCGTCGAATCGGCGAGAATCACTTGGTGATTCTCGTCGAATATGACTTGGATGAAGCCGGATCGAGACGGCGAGAATCAGCCAGTGATTCTCGCCGAATCGGCGAGAATCACTTGGTGATTCTCGTCGATTTACACTTAGACGATTTTTTGTCTTTCCACCCATGAGCTACTCTTTGACCCATCCTTGCTCCTTGTCTGCTCTTGCAAGACCACAGCCCTGTACTTGAAAGTAAGTGCACTCTAATAGAGAGAGTACACGTAGGACAACACACTGCTCTGCTCAATGAGGGATTATGTCGTGCAGACCCGTGTATATTGACCTACTGTACCCTGACATTGGTGTGCACTTAGCGTGGAATAACTGCAAGCACAACTTGAAATATTTTATCAAATACATTGTCTATTTACATTAGCTTGTCCAGGGGCTTCTTCAAATCAGGTACGTTGTGGATACAATACCCAACAGGGCGGCTGCGATCTGGACGGCTGGAGTCGAGCACTCGGCTCGCGTGCCGACTGCGAACTTGATGATGCTTAGCATCTCGTTCCTGAAATCATCAAACATCCCCACCGTGGTAAGAGGCGAGGGGGGGGGGGCGAGTCCGGCCTGTCAAATCCCTGTCCTCCCGTCATCTAGCTCGCTGAAGCTTTTCTGTACTGACCACGCTCCATGCTCACTACACCAAAATGTTGAAACTGAAATCTCGGTCTCTTGTGTAGTTCACCCTTAGGGAAGGGGTGATCGCGTGCCTACTTCGCTCCTGCAAGCAAAATAACAAAGGAAAACAAAGACAAGAACCGACCCAAGGGCTCAGCGGGGAGGACCCACCATACACCCGGAAGATCTGAGAGCGCATTCCCTCCTTAGCCAAAGGCCGAGCTAAGGTACCCTCAGAAAGCACTTAAAAACTGGAGCAAATAGACACAGGAAGCATGCCTTCTGGGGTACCCCTTGGGTCCTATTTATAGTTTTCAGGATATGAACTGCCAATAACCAAACTGAACTGACCTGAGGTTACCAAAATGCCCTTGGTTGGGTCTGCCAACAACCAAGCTCCATTGTTTTGAAGGGCTATGGGCAGACCAGCGGGGGCAAAACAGTAAAAAGTACCTCATAGATCTGGGCGAGCTGGGGAGCCTGGCCACCTCGGCGGATCCAGCTCGCCTGCTGTTGCCGAGCTCCTGTGTGCAGTGCGAGTTGGGACGGCGAGCTCGCCTACCGGTCGGCCTCCGTTAGTCGACCTTAGCTCGAATAATCTTGGCTTAGCTCGGCGAATGCCGAGCTTGCGGTCGACGAATGTCGAGCTCGGGTTCGGCTTCTCCCTGCCGAGCTCGCCCACGATCTTCAGAGTCCTCTGCTGGGCTTTCCTGTTGCTTGGATGATCTGAACCGCCCGGTATGGTTCCTGGCAACCTCACTCGCCGGACACTGGGTTGTACAGACAGTGCCGTTTAAGTTAATGTGTGATGCTAGTGACATGGCAGTGGGGGCTATGTTGGGGCAGCGTAAAAATAAAATCTTCCATACGATTTCTTACGTGAGTCGGACATTGAACGATGCGCAGCTAAATTACACCATTACCGAGAAGGAGTTCTTGGTTGTTGTCTTTGCTTTTGAAAAGTTCCACTCCTATTTGGTCCTTTCCAAGGTGGTGGTGCATTATGACCACATGGCCATTCACTTCCTCATGCGCAAGAAAGAGGCCAAACCTCGGCTTATGCGTTGGATTTTATTACTGCAGGGGTATGTTATTGAAATTCGGGATCGCCGAGGAATTGATAATGTGATTGTCGATCATCTGTCAAGACTTGACGGGGGTGGATGCGAGGATTCGCGTGGAATTTCCATTTCTGATGCCTTTCCTGATGAAGGCCTCTTCGCACTTTCTTCTGCTACGCCTGCTCCGTGGTATGCTGATTTTGCCATTTTTTTGGTAAGCAAAGCGTTGCCTCCGCATTTAACGTATCAACAAAAGAAAAAGTTTTTCTCTGACATCAAATATTACCTTTGGGAGGATCCGCTCGTGTTCCGCACCTGCGCTGACGGTGTTATTCGATGTTGCATCCCAGAACTTGAGGTTAAAGACATTCTAAGGCAATGCCACGATTGTGAGGCAGGCAGACATTTTGGTGCCGCACGGACTGCTCACAAGGTCCTTCAGGGAGGATTATTTTGGCCTAAGTTGTTTCAGGATTCTTTTACATATGTCAAATAGTGCAAAGAATGTCAACGCACTGGAAACATCGCTCGTCGTGATGAGATTCCTGTGAACAACATGTTGGTCTGCGAGTTATTTGATGTTTGGGGAATTGACTTTATGGGTCCCTTCCCCGTGTCGCATGGGAAGCAGTACATCCTGGTCGCTGTTGATTATGTGTCCAAATGGGTGGAGGCAGAGGCGGTTGCATCGAATGATGCTTGCACCGTACTCCACTTCCTGCATAAAAATATCTTATCCAGCTTTGGTGCCTCGAGGACTATAATTAGCGACGTAGGTAGTCATTTTTGCAACCAACAATTCACTCAATTGCTGAAAAGGTTCAGTGTTCATCGCAAGGTTACATTGGCATATCATCCCCAGACTTGTGGTCAAGTGGAAGTTTCGAACAAAGAGCTGAAGCAAATTCTGGAAAAATCGATCCACTCTAACCGAAAGGAATGGGCAAAGCGAGTGAATAATGCTCTTTGGGTTTATCAAACGACATTTAAGACGCCCATTAGGATGTCGCCATTCCAACTGGTTTATGGGAAATCTTGCCACCTTCCGGTTGAATTGGAACACAAGGCACTGTGGGCCACTAAATTGCTCAACATGGACTTCAAGGAGGTGTCGCGTAAGAGGCATGAGCAGATTTGCGAGCTCGACGAATTCCGCTTGCGCGCGTATGAAAGCACGAGCATATATAAGGAAAAGGACCAAACACTGGCATGATAGTCATATCTTGCCCAAGGAATTCAAGTCGGACGACCAAGTTCTTATGTACAATTCACGCTTACGGTTGTTCCCTGGGAAGTTGAAATCCAGATGGAGTGGTCCTTATACTGCAGTGAGTGCTTCTCCCTACGGCTCAATTGAGACTCAAGATAATAAGGATAACACTTTCAAAGTGAATGGGCACCGCTTGAGGAAGTTTGATGGCGGCATTACTGAAAAGGACGTGCACTGCCTGTGGTTACAAGATCCCGATGATAGCTTGGCTTCTTGAGTTGTTTTACTTTCGCTGGTTTCTTAATTTACTTACTTGCTCGAGTGGTTACCTGAACATTGTTTAAAACTGTTAATACAGGTATTTGGTCCACCTTAAGGATGGTAAAGAAAAGGGCTTCTGGGAGACAACCCAATTTAACTGCGTTTAATTTGTTTGTTTAGATTTTTGAGTGTGCATGCCTATAATTTGTTTGGTTGGAGATGTGCTTCTTGCAGGTGATTTTGTCTGGGCCGTGGGCTTATTGATCAAGTTTAAAGCCAATCTTCTGGTATGCTCATCTTCTAAGCATTGGGTAACTTCTCCCCTTATCTCATTTTGATTTTAATTTCAACATATTTTGTTATGCTTCTTAGATTAAGTCCGGGGGAGAGCTTGTCGATGTTACCTTTGCACGTGCACTTCATTTGCATACCAGTAGCTGTTTTTAATTTATTTGTTTAGTTCATTGCATTACGCATTGTTGCACCCACATGAGCGCGTACTTAACTTTTTACGTACGACGAGTCAAACTTGTTTCTTTCGTTAGATTTAGGAAATTTACCTTGCTAACATAGGATTGTGAGACAGGGTAAAATGTTGACCATGTTGTACTCCTAGTCGAGTGCTCCCGTCTCGTGTAGAAATTAGAGTAGAATTAATTTTTCTGCATGCTTTTTGTTTTATATTTTTCTATTTGTGTAAATTATTTTTATTCTACTCAAAAATTGCTGAATCCGGTGTGAATCCAACAGTAGCTTAGAGATGTGTGTAGACAACCGTTAGATTCGTATTGCTCGAGTCGGGAGGATGGATAGTCTTTCTCGTTGGCTAAGAAATTGCCCCAAGCTACTCTCAAAACATTGGTGCATGGTTAGTTAAGCGTGAGCATGATGTAGGCCATCATTTTGGCCAGGTTGAGCTTTGTACCCGTTCCTAACAACTTATCCTCGCTAGCCCCGTTGTGCCTACCCCTCCTTTGATTCAGCTCCACTTTTATTTCACCAAAGCCTAGTAACCGATCCTAGTCGCACACCCAAGTCTAGCTTTACTGTTTTCTAATTTCAGGATGGGGGTGTTGATGCGGTGTTGTTCTTTGTGAAATTTGTGGTTGTGCTCCCATGAATTTACTTGGTGGAATTGTGTAAAAGAAAAAGAAGAATTAAGAAGAAAATTTATAAAAAGAAAATTTGTAAAAAGAAAATTTGAAAAAGAAAGAAAAAGAGAAAGGAAAAGTCTAACTGAAAATCTGATTTGTGTTAATATATTTTTTGGAGTAGGCGATACGCACACCCATATTTTAAAAATTAAGTCTGGGGGTGTGTTGTACCCCCGTGTTTTATGGGTAGAAGATAGACTCTTTTTGTGCTTGCTAAGTTGGGTTTTGTTCGTAGCCTTCGTTTTTATCCTTGATTACCTCTCCTTAACCCAAGCCCCATTACTACCTGAAGTCCTACAGACTCACGCTTAAAGTAAACTAGTTCCATGGAGAGAGTGCGAACGTGCAAGCATATGGTTACCGACATTGGTGGATTCCTTTGGAGGTTGTCCCGAATCCCGATCTTTGGCAATACTCGCCTTAACGGTTAGTCTATTTTCTCCATACGCGTGACCAGAGGATTCACCGCGATTCTGTTTTTGAGTAGTCATAGAATTTTTGTTATGCAGGATGAAAAGTATAAATTATATTGTATGCTTAGAAATTTTCTCTACTATATTTTTACGCCCGCGAGCGTGCGACTTCGTATGGTACTCTGGATCATAATTACTGTGTTAGTTAGTTCTTTTTCTAGTCTGCAAGGATCTTCTCTGCTCGGGACGCACAAATAGGTAAGTCTGGGGGTTTGATGAGTCCCGTTTATATAGGGTTTTGCAGATTCATCTGGGCTGGTTTTCAAGACTTTGCACTTCACTTTTCGGTTGTTTTCATTGATATTTCGTTCCTACTGCGTTTCACGTTTAGTGCACTTTTCTAGCCCGTGGGTGCGCAATTGCGCATTCGATTGCTGGGGGTATGCACTTGGTGCTCCCCATGGCTCGTTCCAGTAATTTTAATTGCATTTTGTTGAATGCTGGCGGGTCCTCCTTTATGAGTTTTTATTGTGTGCAAGTGGTCAGTTTTCCCACTTCTGAATTCTGATTTGTGAAAAACGTACGGTCGTGTATTTTCTTGGCGCACGGTTTGTTTCCGTCGTGCGTTTTCTACAGATTATTTTAGACGATTGACCAGCCTGTGTGTTTGCTTCATGCACTGTTTATTCGGAACCGAGTGCCAAGGCAACGCACGGTTTTCCTGTAGCTTCTTGGTTGTTTCTGTCTATGGCTAATCGTGCGTTGTGTTCACGCACGAGCGACAGCGCCCGTGCGCGAGTAAAACGCACGGTTCCACCGTTTCTCCCTGCTTTCCTTCTTTCTGTCGCTACCCGTGCAATTTCCTTCACGTACGCGCGGAATCACCCGTGCACGAAGGAAACGCACGGGTCTACGCTTCTTCTTCCTCAGGTGTTTTCTGGATATTAATATCGAACGGTTCACGCACGGTTGTGCGCCAGACCGTACGTGACCATTTTTTCCTGACTTTTACTATTTAAGCCGCAGATTTATTCTTGACCTGATCATCTCGATTTTTCCCCCGCCATTTCCGCCCCTTGGAGCGAGAACTCGTCCCTCCAGCCATCATTTTCTCTCTCCTCCTTGGAGGATTGATGCGGTCACCCATTCTCCTCCAAAGAGCTTGTTAAAGCTTTGTCTCCGACCGCCATCGCCATTTCCGACCTCCAAGCTACTGTTTGAGTTCTTAGTTGCAGAACTTGTGAAGCATTTTGCTCTGATCCGAATCAGTGACCACAACATGAAGAAGACAAGAGTGAAGAAGGAAGTGACAGCCCTTCGGGATCCCGGATACCTTCCAAAGACCAAGCTGGACGAAGCTTGACAACCTTCGCTTTGGGTCGTGAATCATGGAGAGACTTCGAGTGCTTGGTTGTGTTTCACCCCCTCTTTTCTTTGATTTGCTTTAACCTGAACTTGTGCAAGTATGCTTGAGGTTTAATAACCATGTTTTGCTCAAGGTCTTGCTATGGTTTTGTGTGGTGATTTCTTGATCATGATATGTGTTAATGACCTTCTTCTTTGTTAGAGAAAGTTATGTTTGAGCCATTCTAGCGACTGATAGAAGCGCGCGATGCGAAGAGGTGTTTACGACCCTCGATAGTTTGTTCATCTCCGTTATTACTCTTTGGAGTAATTCACCCGGGCGATGCGATGACGGCGACCAGCACTAGATTAATGCTGCTGAAAGTGAGGGTTAGACCTGATATACTCTAGGGGGGGTTGAATAGAGTATCTGAAAACTATTTGATGTTTACAAAATTATCAGAGTAAAGCAACTAATATACACACGAAGCAAAGGAGCAACCTAATATATCTTAAACTAACACAGCCATAACAAAACTAAACTAATCTATCACAGATATAACAAGAGCAAAAGAAAAAGGGCAACCAGACAACACAAGAACTTTATAGTGGTTCCTCAACCTGGGTACATCCACTCTTCTACCACCCTGGTAGGAATCCACTACAGGTTTTGATTAGGTGACTGCCACCAATGAGCTTTTGATCAGGTGATCAAAAAACCACCTCAAGTCTTTTGATCAGGTGACTTGCAACCAATGGAATAACTTTTGAAGGGTGTTAAAGAACCCTTTGTACAGTGAGGGGGTGAGAGATTTATGAAGTCTTCTCTTTCTAAAAACAACTGAGAAGATTAGTGGATCTTGATGTTGTCAAAGCTCCTCCTGAGATATTGAGTTGTTCAGGAAGATTGGAGCTTTGCTTCAGGGTGTAGGTGTTCTATCTTCAGCCCTGATTTGAATAGATCCAGGAACTTCTTGACTGATAGTGATTTGTTGTCCTTGAACAATCCTGGAGTGAAGGTTTAAGAAGACTCTTGATTTGGAATGAATGTCTTCTTCTTTTTCAGCAATGTCAAGGTGAAGACCAGATTAATTTTCTACACAAAGAAGGATTAGAATGTTGTTGCTGTTGATCTTCTCTGTGTGCCTAGTCTTTTCTTTCTGGTCTAGATTCTCTGTGTTGAAAAAAGAGAAAATCTCTTTTATATGATCAGTCGAATTTCTCCTTTGAATTTTTGAATTGTCTGCATTGATTGCTGACGGCCTGGAGAATATGATACAGCTGGATAAAATATATGCATTAATGGATTTCCCCAACTGTCCTATTGAAAAGCGGCAAGCAATAATCCTGATGAATACCATAATCAATGTTGCGTCTAATGGTTATATTCAAATAATATTAAGCATTGATTATTCAGGAATTACTGTAATAGAATAAGGACAAAAGAAGGAAAAATCCAAGTCTGGATCTGCACAGAATTCATCGAGCAAAGAACAGATTTCGTCGACCTGAGTCCAAAGTTCGTCGAGCTGAGAAATTATGTTCGTCGACCTGATAAATGTTATTCGTCGAGCTGAGATCCAAGTTCGTCTACCTGAGAACGACTAACTGCTTTCTGATAACACTTGCCAGTTTTGTGCTCTAAGTTCGTCGAGCTGATACTGCAAATTCGTCTACCTGAGTTTAGAGAAAGGATTTTGGACTTAATGTGTTGAAGTTGAGCTTCCAGAAATCGTTGACCTGAGCTCGAATATCGTCGAGCTCAACTCAGAGCATTTACTCTGAGTTCGTCGAGCGGAGCATGACTTTCGTCGAGCTGAGTTCGATGAACGTCGAACTCACTTTCCTGAACTTGATTTTCTTCTAAGTCTTGAGTCTTCTGCTGTCTTTTGTCGGCTGGTCCATGTGTGGTTATTTCTAAGGACTTAGCCTAAACTCTAAGACACAAAGACATGACCCTGACTATCCAAGGTGGGTCAAACATCCTAATTAATGAACCTAGCCCAAATCAAACTAGGGATCCAACAATCTCCCCCTATTTGGGTGAGGTCACTAATACAATCACAAACAATCACAAAGCATGAAAATATATCTGGCAGGAATATTCAAAAGATGCAACAGATATTTATACAATGTAGCTTTGTGAGAGAATGTAAATAAATAGTTTTTAAGACATACATAAAGTCTAAACAGTTTAAACTCATTTCTTCTTCTTTGACTCCTTTTGCTTATCCTCCTTAGCTTTATAACCAGGCTGAGTGAATTTGATTTCCCTTTTTGGATTAGCTGCTTGACTCTTTGATATAGTCATAACAACAACTCCAATGATGTTAAGGGAAGTAGCCCTTGGCATAATAGCCTCTGGATGCAATTTCATATAATCATCAACATTAAAGAATTTATTAGCTTTTGCAAACCTATTTAGCTCTTCTTTCCTGTACTTGGACATTGTTGAGTATTGCGAGGGATCCTTTCCTTCAGCTTTGGCCTTGTTTATCATGGATAATACAAACAGTTCTTGAAATCTGGTCATTCTAGCTGTGGTAGCTGTTTCAGGATCCTCAAAAGGAACAAGAGGAGATTCAGGTCTTTTTGAACTGTCAGCTTTTTGAGATTCATGAGCTTGCTATAGATGTTGCTTTTGCTGATATTGCTTGCCTGAGGAGTACTAGTGCTGGCTGCTTCTAGAATATGAAGAGGATCTACCCTGCTATCTCTGATAACTTTGATATTGGGTAGGTCTCTGAGAGGGAGTGCCTGAAGCACCAGCAACAGGTGGAGAAGGAGGAGTATCTTTCCTGTATCTCTGTGGTGGAGGAGGAGAGTATCTCCTTCTTTTCTTCCCATCTTTCTGCTGATTCTTGGACAACCACATCCAAGCTGACATGCCTTGTAAGGAGTAATATTTTGAAGAATGTAATAAGGGATATCATGAGTTGGGTTTGGTTTTGGAGCAGCTACTGGAGGGGCTTTTCTTTTCTTAGAGATTTTCTTTTTGGACTTTGGCTCATCATCAGAAGAATCATCTTCCTCATCTTCATCATCAGAAGATTCCTGAGGATTATCATATAAGGCATTAATTTATTTTAAGGCTTCTGCAGATATCAACAATTTTTCAGCTTGAGGAGGAGCTGGAGTTGGAGTTGGAGTTCGTGCTGGAGCTGGAGGACTATGTACAGTAACAGATTGGTTCTCTGCCTCTATATCTGCCATTATTAACTCATCTAGATCTGGCATAGGATTATCATCCATTATATATGTTGGAGCAGAAATAGCTTTGGGAGGGGATGGAATAATGAAAGATTCTTCTCTTGGTGGAGATGGAATAACTAGAGCCTCTATATTTACAAAACTAACCTTGCGTTGCATGAAATGTTTGGGGCTTATTAGAGAGGTGTAGGGAACTATAGCCATGGATGGCTTTATGCTATCTTCTGGAAGAAAGTTTAAATAAACTGTGTCAAAAGTGTTCAATAAACAGAATAGATCCACTGTGGGATTGATAATGTAAACGCCAACAGTGTTTATTTTAAATGTATTTGTCTCATCCAAATCCATATCAGATTCAATAAAATTAAGCAAATCAATCAAATCATCTGCTGCTTCTGCTTCTGCTACTTCTGCTACTGTTGCTGCTTCTATTGTTGCTATTGCTTCTGCTTCTTCTTCTGCTGAGACTGGAGCTACTTCTTCATGCAGTATCTCCCCCTGCCTGGTTTCAGTAGTCACTAGAGCCAGGCCCCTGGCTGAAGAAGGAGGGACAGAGAGGACAAAGATTTGAGAAGCTAGTGAGGAGATGGAGGTAGCAAGAGGGGAAATAGCCTCTGCTATGAGGTGTTTGAGGAGGGGAGTGAGAATTGCCAGAAGAGGTGGAATGAAGGAGGGGTCCAGTTGTAGGAATTCAGGGGGTGTCTTAGTGGAGACAGAAGGGTGAATGGAAGATGATGGTGGAGGAGGGGGTGGAGAATCTGGCATGTGCTCATCTGGGGAAGATGGGGTGTGAAGGGGGGATGACAGTAGATTGATTGATGGTAGGGATGATAGATTGGAAAGGGGAATGTTAGCTAAATGTGTGGTAGAGGAGATGAGGGTGGTGATGGAGTTGGTGTATGAGAGTGAATATGAGTTTGTGATCGAGTTGGTGTACCATGTTATGATGGAGTTGGTGTACCATGTTGTGATGGAGTCGGTGTACCATGGGGTGAGGGAGGTGGTGTATGAGAGTGAATATTAGTTTGAGATAGAGTTGGTGTGCCATGTTGTGATGGAGTTGGTATACCATGTTGTGATGGAGTTGGTGTACCATGGTGTGAGGGAGGTGGTGTATGAGAGTGAATATGAGTTTAAGGATGGTGCAATAGAGATGATGGAGGTGTGTGAGTAGGGACTGTGGTATGAACTGGTGAGGATCGATGAATTGGGGAGGCTGTAGGAGGTGGAGGTGGAACATCTTCAACAAGGTCGGGAGTGGCTAGAGCAGCCCTTGTACTCTCAGAAGGCCGGGAGAAAGAGGAGGAAGCCTTGGAGGGCTTGGTGATATTCCTCTCCAACCTGCCAAAGAGGGCACAAGTTATCCTCTTGGAGGCATTAATGAATATGGTTGGTGTGACCAGGGATTCAGCAGCCATTGCCTGAAGGAAGATTCCCAGAATCCTTCCGAAACACACCTATTTCTTGGTGTTTTTCTTCCGGATCATCTCAAACAGAATCCTGGCCCAGTTCACAGGCTTCTTATTCACAACAACAAACATCACCAGAAAATTGATGCCTAGTGATGTAGTCATGGGCTGTGTGTTTTCCCAGCAGTACCTTGCCAACGACATCTGCTAGAAACTTGTATTCAACAGACAAATGTTTCTTTAGCAGTTTATTGGGAGTGTCTCCAGAGTTGCCTATTTTATTCCACATCTCATTAAATTGATCGGTATCAATCTCTAAATCACCTTCACCATTAACTAATCCAAAAATTTCTGTTAAGACGGCGGGGGTAAGAGATATTTCATTATAAGATATGGTTCCCGTCATGGTATCATCATATGGGGAGGAGGAGGTGTAAACCCATTCTCTTATTTCTGTTCAAGCTATCTCTATTCTTGTGGTAATCAGATACTTTAACTGCTGATCTTCAAGCTATTTCAGAATTTCTAGGAAGATATAATCTGAGTGTTGAAACGACTCAAAGTCGATGTCAAAGACTGTATCAAATTTAATTGCTCCAAGACTGCCTGTTAGAATTGCTATGAGTTTGCCTACAATAAACACAAAGGAGATCAAGTGCAAGAGAACTGAAAGCACGGGACGGAGGTCGAAGAAAAACCTAGATATAAGGTGTTTCAGAATGTGAATCGACAAACTCTGTTCAGCGAAAAGTTAAAAAATTCTTCGACCTGAGGTCGACGAAGTATTCTATAGTTAAAAAATTCGTTGATCTCAGTCAGAAGATTTGAAAACATTTCGATGAGCTCCGTTCGACGAAAGTTTTCTGAAGCAAATTCGACAAACTCCGTTCGACGAAAAAAGCTTCACTCATAGAGAGTTCATTGAGCTCCGTTCGACGATTTCTCTCAAACCTTTCTCTATTCGTCGATCTCCATTCGACGAACTTTGAAAAATTCGTCGACCGTGGACAGAAATCAAACTAAGTCTTCTCCATTTATCATACCAAGCTGATTTATGAAAAACAGATGATACCTCTCATCCAAAGGTTTGGTGAAGATATCTGCCCTTTGTAAATCAGTGTAGATATAAACAAGATTAATTTTATTTTTGTCTACACACTCTCTTATGAAATGATGCCTAATGTCTATATGCTTGGTCCTACTGTGATGGACTGGATTTTGTGCTATGGATATAGCACTTGTGTTGTCACATAATAGAGTTGAATTATTTTAGTTGAAACCATAGTCTAGGAGTTGGTTTTGAATCCACAACATCTGGGAATAGCAACTGCCAGCAGCTATATATTCTGCTTCAGCAGTTGATGTAGACAAAGATGACTGTTTCTTGCTAAACCATGAGACTAATCTCATACCAAGGAACTGACATGTTCCTGAGGTACTCTTTCTGTCTACTCTGCATCCAACAAAGTCAGCATCTGAGTATCCAGTTAACTCAAACTCTGACTCAGTAGGATTCCAGAGTTCTGGACTAGGACAACTCTTTATATACCTCAAAATTCATTTTAAGAAAACTAGATGAGATTCTTTAGGGTTCCAATAATGCCCCTATATAATTTCTGATCAACAGGTTTCCCATGTTCATCAGAGTCTATTACAGCATTAGTATCCATGGGTGTTTTCTTTGCTGAGGCATCAGCCATCCCAAACTTTTTGAGAAACTCCTTAGCATACTTAGCTTGGGATATGAAGATGCCATCAGGTTGCTGCTTCACTTGGAGACCAATAAAGTAGGAGAGTTCACTCATGCTACTCATTTCAAACTTTGAATGCATGAGGTCAGAAAACCTCTTGCATAGTTTGGATTCTATAGACCCAAATATGATGTCATCTACATAGATTTGTACCAACAAAATTTGATCCTTATGGTTCCTAGTGAATAATGTCGTATCTACAATGCCTCTAGTAAATTTATGCTCTATCAGGAAGCTAGCTAAGGTCTCATACCAAGCTCTTGGAGCTTGCTTTAAACCATAAAGAGCTTTATACAATGAAAAGACATATGAAGGATAAGTTGGAGAGATAAAACCCGGAGGTTGTTCAACATAAACCTCTACTTTAAGTACTCCATTCAAAAAGGCACTCTTGACATCCATTTGATAGACTTGAAACTTCTTGTATGCAGCTTAAGCAAGGAAAATCCTGATAGCTTCTAGTCTTGCAACTGGTGCAAAAGTTTGGTCATAGTCAATTCCTTCCTCTTGCCTATAACCTTGAGCAACCAGCCTTGCTTTATTTCTGACTATAACACCTTGGGCATCTAGTTGTTTCTATACACCCATTTAGTTCCAATGACTGAGTAGTTTTTGGGACTTGGATCTAAATCCCAAACTCTGTATCTCTCAAATTGATTGAGTTCCTCTTACATTGTAATGATTTAGTGGGGATCTTGCTCAGCATCATTTATGGATTGAGGCTCAACTTGAGAGAGGAAACAGGCATGCATCACATCTTGGTTGAGTTGATGCCTTGTCTGTACACCTACTAACATGTCTCCAATCACTTGAGATCTAGGGTGATCCTTTAGTGTAACAAAGTCAGTGGGTGGAGTTGGTTCAACAACATCATTTGGAGTTAATTCCTTATGTGGAATAATGTCTGCTGTTGGAGTAGGTTCAACCACTTCCAAAAGTTCATCTTCACTGTCTTCATCAGCTTGTGGAGGAGAATGAGATATGACCTTTTGAGTAAGGTTTAATTCTTCCAATTTCTCACACAAGTGAGGTACTTGCAAAAGATCTGAGGTAGAAGAGTCCTTCTCCTTGTAATACATATTAGCTTCATCAAAAGAAATATGTAAAGACACGTCCATTTTTAATGATGATTTATTGAAAACCATATATGTTAACCGAGAAATCGGCAATCCTTCCCAAGGTCGCCAGCTCCCTAGTCGCGACCTTCATATTCTCCCTGGAGTTCGCGACAAGTCCGAAGTGTAGGCAGACAGATTCCTCTGTCTTCCCAGGTCGCGTAGCAACTGTATGCCCTGCGGGATGGCGGGCTGTCCCCATAGCTCAACCTCATAGGCCGCGCGGTTAGGCCTGCTAACCCCGCAGCATTTTTCCTTGCAGGAGGCAATATAAAGCAATAGGAAGTGATCTGCACGATTTATGCCTTCCGTCCGCCAGGTCGCCTAGCCGGCGTCAACCCTAGACCAACTCATACGTCGCGGACTCGGCGGACTCACTCTCTGGCTCACCAGAAGAGACGGGTTCTATCTTCCCTATAGGGGCGGCCTCCTGCCTTAAGCCGCCCATCAGGGGCGGCCTCCTGCCCCAGGCTGCCCACCAGGGGCGACCTCCTACCCCAGGCCGCCCACCAGGGGCGTCTTCTAGTCTCAGGCCTCCCACCAGGGGCGGCCTCCCATCCTAGGCTACCCACCAGGTGCGACCTCCTGCCCCAGGCCACCCACCGGGGGCGGCCTCCAGTCGCAGGCCGCCCACCAGGGGAGGCCTCCGGTCCCAGGCCGCCCACCAGGGGCGGCCTCCTGCCCCAGGCCGCCCACTAGGGGTGGCCTCCAGTCTCAGGCCGCCCACTAGGGGCGTCCTCCTACCCCAGGCCGCCCACTAGGGGCGGCCTCCTACTCCTCAGGCCTCCCCCTATGCCTCAGCAACCCAAAGGAGGCGGCCTGCCTTCTCCCAGTCCTCCCAGCCGGGCACCTTGCTCGCCGAGTCCACACAAAGCTCCATGATGGCGTCACTGTGCCCCGCTTCTAGAAGATCCTTCCCCGGGCCTATAAACAGCCCTTAATACCTCTCATGTGGAGGGAATGCGGAGGAGGGAAACTTTCACTGCCAGTAAGCCCTGCGGACTCAGTTTTCCAGTCCTCCACAGCTTGCGAGCAAGCCTTGTGGACTCTGTTTTCCAGTCCTCCATAGCTTGCCATCAAGCTGTGGGGCCTGCCAGCAGCCTCTTTTCCTTAGCCTCTGGCAACTCCTTCCTTAACGGCCAGCTTCCCCCATTGTACCCTTTATTTCTTTCTCATGTAAAGGTACTTTAGCAAGTAGTAATCTTGTTTCTTCATTAAAGGAAAGCCCGTCACAAGATTGACATTTAAGCCACGACAGGCGAAGTTTGTTGTTGCCGCTGCTAGCGGCCCCTCTCTTCTCCTCTATTCAACAGCTTCTCCTCTGCTCAGCAAGCTTCCCCTCTGCTCAACAAGCTTCTCCTCTACTCAGCAAGCTTCTCCTTTGCTCATCAAGCTTCTCCTCTCCTCAACAAGCTTCTCCTCTGGTCATCAAGCTTCTCCTCTGCTCAACAAGCTTCTCCTCTGCTCAGTAAGCTTCTCCTCTGCTCAGCAAGCTTCTCCTCTGCTCATCAGCCTTCTCCGCTGGTCAACCGTCTGCTCGATAGCTCCTGATCAACCTTCCCAACCATCTCCACACTCGGATGAATGCCCTTCTCTCCTCTATCCCCACAACCCTTGAACAAGCGTTTGCTCCACTCTCGAGCACTCAGAAGCTTCCTTCTCACCTCTATCCCCGCAAACTTATTCAATCGCCCTTTCCCGTGAGATCAAACACCCCCGTTAGCTGCTGGTGCCCGCGACAACCTGCCCCCTTCCGTTTCTGAGCATCAACAGTTAACATGCGACCTTCAGATCTCGAACAGACAGTAAAATCAACGGTTACTCATGACAGACCATCAACCAGCCGAGAACCTTGCTCCAAGTCCTAGTGAAGATCCTCTCTGGGAGGCCTTCGCGCAATCACGTCATGAAAATGCTCATTAGTTCCAAGCAATCAACCAAATTCTTGCTGCAATCACACAACGATTAGATGCTCATCCTGTAGCAGCTCCAGTTGCTCCAGCTGCTCCAATCAATCCAGCATCCGAGACTCCTCAAGCTTATCCTCCGGCTTACCCACCGTTCTATCCTCCTTACACTCCAACCTTTCAGCAAGGGCCTGCATCCCCTTTGCAACCTCAAGATGAAGAGTTTGCAGCTCGTCAAAACTTCTTCTGGAAAGCAGCCCGGAGAAGTCCTGCAAGATTTCTCAACTTTCAGGGAAGTCATCCTTACCCATCAGCTCATGCCTTCTCTCCTCATGCAACAACTGCTCCCTTCTATCATCCTCCTGCTTCTTTTGCGGCCACAACCTTTGCTCCCTTCTATCCTTATGCTGTAGGGGAGTAGGAAGAGCCTTCGCCATTTTCAGAGAATGTTCATCATGAACCCACTCCAGCTAACTTCAGAGAGCCACGATTACCAATATACACTGGAGAGGCTGATCCAGTGAAGCATCTTCAAGCTTTTGAGTCAGCCATTGCTCTCAAAACTCTCTCAAATTCCACAAAGTGCAAGCTCCTTGTAACAATGTTTTATGGGCAAGTGAGGGATTGGTTCTATGGCCTGTGCCCTCAGTCCATCACTTCCTTTGCTGATCTGCAAAGGGAGTTCTTGCTCAGATTTTCCACTTCAACAAAGAGAAAGGACGGACCAGAATCCCTCTTTGAGATCAAGCAAAGAGAGAATGAAACTTGGTCTCAATTTCTTGTTCGATTCCAGAGAGAAATCTTGGACATCGAAATTGTTGGTCGAGAGATGTACCGAGTGGCTCTTATCCACGGTCTCCATGAAGGGCCTCTCAAGTTTGAAGCCAATGTTCGTGCAGCAAGAACATACCAAGAGTTGATTGTCTTAGCCAACTCATACATCCATGGCGAAAATAGCAACCCAGGCTTCGTCTCTAGGCTTGTATCAGAGAAAGATCCTCCATCTCACAGGCATCCTCCGAGGTCTCCTCGGAAAGATTTCCCAAATCATACAAGGAGGGAAAGAAGATTTCAACGACATCGAGACCCCTTCCCAAGCCATGACCGTACTCAAGATCAACTGCTACTATCACCAGCTCCATCTTCACAAACAGCTGCAGTCCATCAGCAGCAAGACGATGACTTGCATGAGTCTGAACTAGATGAAGCCATGCAAGAAGTAAGCCAAATCATGAAGGATATGTGTAACTACAAGAGGCCTTATCGACCAGCTGATCAAAGATCAAAAGACTCAGATCCATTGTGAATTCCATAAAGAGCCAGGCCACCTGATTGAGAACTGCCGAGCACTCCGCCAACTAGTGAAAAAGATGCTACGACAGGGTAAGATGTGTGACCTATTTCCCATAGACGATTGCCCTAATCCAACAACCTAAAAGGGCAAAGAAGTTGCAGACATTCCTTGTTGCTCAAGAGGAATGAGCCTAGTTGAAGAACCCCCTCTCCTTATTGTTAACAAAACTATTGAATGCTTTGATGCTGATGACGAGGGCTCGCTTGGAAGACTATTCTAAGCCAACAAGGACTTCACAGTTCTTCGAAGTTTTTTCACAACCATTATGTGTTATCTCTACTCTTACTCTTTGAACATTTTCATTTCAAAACGCTTCTAAGTGTTCATGCTTTTCAATAAAGTTTTCTTCAGAGATCCTGTACTGACACATTTCCCTTTTTGGAGTGTTTCCTCCTCTACTTTTTTTCTTTGCCAAAGATATAGGCCCCCTCGAGATTGGATTCCGGCGTAAGGCCACAACCACCACATATCACGGGGAGTGTTTGCATATATGTAGTGGGAGCTATCCAACTCTCATGCAGTGGAATACGGGACTTCGGATCCTAGCCGGTATCTAACACAGATTGTGCGCCAGGGAGGCCCCATGTGTTAGCTCTGCTATGTTTCGTTAAGGATACATTATAGTTACGATGATCTTTGCATGACAAGCAATGGCGATCAAGCATAGCCTTGTCTCTTTGATCATCTCACAACTGTAATGGCCTAACACTCTATGGTACTATCAATCCGTGCCTTCGCGGGACAAACAACTCCGCTGATCTTTCCACAGACAAGCAATACTTTATTCCACTTGGTGCAACTAGTCTCATTGATCAGTGATGTTGTAACCCGAGGCATGAGAGCAGTGTATCTAGCGATCCTTCTTAGGATTTCCCGTTCTTTTCTATTTTGTGCCCTTCTAAAGGATGCCCGGCTAGCCCGCTCTTAGTAGAACTATACTCGTGATGACCTTTCTCAGGCAAGCAATGCATAAGGCCCACGGGTGATCTCCTATGGCAGCATCTAGTCTTTCTTGGTCATCTCCGAGTATAGACCTCTTTTTTATCAACTGCCACTTTCACAAGTGAACAGGTTAAATCCAACCTACCAAAAGGATTTGCAACAATCATTTTTGTTTATGCTCATCTTATACCCGTTGCCTGCATAATCTCTATCAGATGATGACTTACAAGCTCTCTACTTATATAAAGCTCCACTACTCTTATCAATTGTTAATGGCATCAAACATTGATCAAAGGATCTAACTCTCCATGATCATCAAGTCTTGCTATTGGAATCTAGTTAAGATTGACAAAATTCGTCAAGCTTCTTCTCTGCTAATATGATCATATCCATCCTATCACATCAACAGTCAACACCCCACTTATTGATCTAGATTTCGGGCTAAAGATGTCATCTCTGATATGGCAAGAAGATCACTATTCAATTTTGATCTTTATTCAATTATCGGCAGAGTTCATTAGACATTTCCTCTGCTATATGATCGCTTCTATCTTATCTCATCAACAGTTAACACACAACCTTCAGCTTAGTACTCGCAAGTTCCGTTCAGGTACTTGCAGCTTAGCTCATTATATTATGTCTGCTGCTCACTCTTCTCTTTGCAGTGATTAGCAGACACCTGCAAGTCTTATCCAGGTACTTGCAGCTAAGTCTTTTCATCATATCTGCTTCTAACTCTCCTCTTGTAGAGATCAGCAGATGCTTCCAAGTTTACTCATAGGTACTTGTAACCTTCTTTTGTATATCATTTCTGCCTCTAACTCTTTTCTTGCAGAGATTAGCAGATGCTTACTAAGTCCCCTTCAGGTACTTGTTGTTTACCCTTATATATATTATATCTGCTGCTCAATAGTCTCGTTGCAGTGATTAACAAGTGTTTGCAAGTTCCGTTCAGGTACTTGCACCTCTCTTAAATATATCATATCTGTATATAACCTCTCTTTTGCAGAGACTAGCAGACGCTTGCAAGTCTATTCCAGGTACTTGCAACTCATTTTTCTTTCTTGCATACTCCTCACTCTTCCTTTTGCAGGGGACAACAGGTGCTTGCAAGCATTCGCCAGGTATTTGCGAGTTATCTCCCTTCTATACTTTCCTCTCATCTTTATTTTGCAGAGATCAATGAAAGGCATTCACGTCTTCCTTATTCTGCAAAGGAAAACTCAGGTACACGCAATATATACCATCCATTTATGTCTTCACTAACTTTACCTTTGCAGGAAAAAGATAGGCATTTTCAAACCCCTAAGGGGAGACCTCAGGTTCTATCTCTCCTTATCTCCTCTTTTTTCTTTGGGGCGGATCACGATTTTCATGGGTCTCCAACTTTTTCGAAGTTCCCTTTGGAACTTAAAAAAGTGCGGGGATTATGTTAACCCAGAAATCGGCAATCCTTCCCAAGGTCGCCAGCTTGCTAGTCGCGACCTTCAGATTCTCCCTAGAGTTCTCGACAAGTCCGAAGTGTAGGCAAACAGATTCCTCTGTCCGCCCAGGTCGCGTAGCAACCACGTGCCCTACAGGACGGTCGGTTGTCCCCATAGCTCACCCACGCAAGCCACACGGTTCGGCTTGCTAACCGCGCAACATTGTTCCTTGTAGGAGGCAATCTAAAGCAACAGGAAGTGATCTGCACGATCTATTCCTTCAGTCCGCCAGGTCGCCCAGCCGACATCAACCCTATACAAACTCATCTATCGCAGACTTGGCGGACTCACTCTCCGGCTCTCCAGAAGAGACGGGTTTCATCTCCCCTATAGGGGCGGGCTCCTTCCTCAGGCCACCCACCAGGGGCGGCCTCCTGCCCCAGGCCGCCCACCAGGGGCGGCCTCCTGCCCCAGGCCGCCCACCAGGGGCGGCCTCTAGTCTCAGGCCGCCCACCAGGGGCGGCCTCCCGTCCCAGGCCACCCACCAGGGGTGGCCTCCTACCCCAGGCCGCCCACTAGGGGCGACCTCTAGTCCCAAGCGCCCACCAGGGGCGGCCTCCTATCCCAGGCCGCCCACCAGGGGCGGCCTACTGCCCCAGTCCGCCCACTAGGGGCGGCCTCTAGTCTCAGGCCGCCCACCAAGGGCAGCCTCCTTGCCTCAGGCCGCCCACCAGAGGCGGCATCCTGCTCCTCAGACCGCCCCCTATGCCTTAGCATCCCAAAGGAGGCGGCCTGCCTTCTCCCAGTCCACCCATCCCGGCAGCTTGCTCGCCAAGTCCACACAAAGCTCCATGATGACATCACTGGGCCTTGCTTTTTTAGATCCTTCCTCGGGCCTACAAATTGCCCCTGATACCTCTCATGGGGAGGGAATGCGGAGGAGGGAAACTTCCGCTGCCAGCAAGCTCTGCGGACTCAGTTTTCCAGTCCTCCACAGCTTGCCAGCAAGCCCTGCAGACTCAGTTTTCCAGTCCTCCACAGCTTGCCATCAAGGTGTGCGGCCTGCCAGCAACCTCTTTTCCTTAGCCTCTGGCAACTCCTTCCTTAACCGCCAGCTTCCCCCATTGTACCATTTATTTCTTTCTCATGTAGAGGTACTTTAGCAAGTAGTAATCTTGTTTCTTTATTAAAGGAAAGCCCGTCGTAAGAGTGGCATTTAAGCCGCGGCCGGCGAAGTATGTTGTTGCCGCTGCTAGCAGCCCCTCTCTTCTCCTCTGCTCAGCAAGCTTCTCCTCTGCTCAACAAGCTTCTCCTCTGCTCAGCAAGCTTCTCCTCTGTTCAGCAAGCTTCACCTCTGCTGAGCAAGCTTCTCCTCTGCTCAGCAAGCTTCTCCTCTGCTCAGCAAGCTTCTCCTCTACTCAACAAGCTTCTCCTCTGCTCAGCAAGCTTCTCCTCTGCTCATCAGCCTTCTCCGCGTCTGCTCGACAGCTCCTAATCAACCTTCCCAACCATCTCCACACTCGGATCAACACCCTTCTCTCCTCTATACTCACAACCCTTGAACAAACGTTTGCTCAACTCTCGAGCACTCAGAAGCTTCCTTCTCTCCTCTATCCCCTCAACCTTCTTCAATCACCCTTGCCCGTGAGATCGAAAACCCCCCGTTAGTTGCTGGTGCCCGTGACAATCTGCACCATTCCGTTTCCGAGCATCAACACTATAAGCCTTGCTAACTTGTGAATATCCTAGAAAAATTCCCTCTGTAACTTTGGCTTCAAATTTTCTAATGTGTTTCTTATCATTGTTGTGAGTGAAACATCTACACCCAAGGATTCTAAAGTAATCAATTTTCGGTTTCTTTCCTTTGAGTAATTCATAGGGGGTCTTACCCTTACGTTTATGTATCAAACTTCTATTCAGCACAAAGTTTGCTGTGCTCATAGCCTCTGCCCAAAAGGATAGGGGCATGTGTGCATATACAAGAAATGTTCCTGCAGATTCAATGAGGGTTCTATTTTTCCTTTTTGCTATCCCATTTTGTTGAGCAGTTCTAGGAGCAGAGAAACAATGCCTGATAGCTTCCTCCTCACAGAATCTTTGCATGGTAAGAGATTCAAACTCAGTACCATGATCACTTCTGATCAATGCAACCGGAGTAGAATACTTAATCCTTATTCCCTTAAGAAAATCTGTAAGGACTTTGAAGTTATCTGACTTGTGTCTCAAGAAGAACACCCAAGAGAATCTAGAGAAGTCATCTACAATGACTAGAGTGTAAGAATTCCCTACTAAGCTTTGTACATTAATGGGTCCAAAGAGATCCATATCTATCAAGTACAGAATCTTAGGTGAATCACTCTTATTAATTGACTTAAATCATTTTTTAGTTTGCTTGCCTTCTTGACAAGTCTTGCGTAGGCTTTCCTACTTGTAGGGGCCAGAAGGCAATCCTCTGACAAGGTTGTCCCTAGATAGCTTAGAGATGTTCTTAAGGTTAACATGACCTAGTCTCTTGTGCCAAAGAATATTGTTATTACTAACTTGGTTGAATAAACATATTTCTGAGCTAACAGAATTAAAGTTTTCTAAGTATATATTCCCTTGTCTACACCCTGTTAAAACAGTTTGGTTATTTGAAGAAATAATACATTTGGAATTAGTAAAGCAAACATGATAACCTGAATCACATAACTGACTTATGGATATCAGGTTATGTTGGAGACCATTTACATATGCCACTTTTCTGAATGTGACAGCTCCACTGTTGGAGTCTCCATAGCCTTCAGTTTGTCCAAAGCTGGAATCTCCAAAGATTACTTTTGGACCCAGCTTTGACTTGAAATTGATCAGGCAGTCCTTGCATCCAGTCATGTGCTTTGAGCACCCACTATCTAGATACCACTTATTTTGAGTGATTGGATAGTTCTTAACATGCAAGGAAATAAGTTAGAAGTTCTTGACCCGGTCACCTTGGGTCCTTGTCTCTTTTCATAAGAAAAGCTGGAAATATATGAACATTCAGGTTGTCTTTTATATCCTAAGGGGTGAAATCTTCTAGGTGGAATAATCCAATCGGTGAATGGGTTGATATTCTCCCAAAGTTGGTTAAGATCTTTATTAAAGTTTCTGTTAGAGTTAGAGTTTCTATAATAATGACCTGGGATCGACGAACTCTGGTATGTTCGTCGACCTACGTTCAACGAATTGGGATGAGTTCGTCGAACTCCATTCAGAGAATGAAAGAAGTAATTTTCTGAGCCCCAAAATCATCGATCTCTGGTCGACGAACCATACTGGTTTCATTCATCGTAGTTCAATGAATTATTATAGCTAATATTTGCGTTCATAGATCGTCGATCGGAGTTCGACGAACGAGACACATTTTGTCGACCTAAGTTCGACGAAATCTGTTGAACTTTGTTTTTACTTAGAGTTTTCAGGTTTCTGTTCTTTTGATTTTTAGAGTTAGGTAATTCTTCTGTGGATTGTTTATTATTTATTACCTATTTACCCTTAGCTGAAACAAATTTTATAGGGGTTGTTAATATGTTCTTCTTAAGTATGGGGGGTAAGCTTGATGATACACATAAGCCCAATTTGCCATTCAGTCTGGCATTGACTGTACTTGTGATGTTCATCATCTTAAGGCTTCTCCCATTGAGAGATTCCTCAAGTTGCTTAGCCTCACATAACTTTGTTTTTAAAGAAATAATTTGTTCATTAGCTAGGATTAGTTCATCTTTTAAATTAGTGTTTTCAGAAATCAAATTTTCTTGATTAGTGAGTCTTTCCCTAAGTATTTTGATTTCTATTTTAGAGTTAATTAAATCAATACACATGATTTTAAATTAAGTTTTGAAACTATCAGAATTATAATCAAATAAGGATAATACCTGATCAGCTTCTGATTCTGAAGCCTCTTCATTACCAGATACTTCTTCATCATCTGATGGGCTTCTAGAGGCATTGATGGCCATGAGGCAGACTTCTCTAGCCTTTGCCTCTTCTTCCTCTTAACTGGAACTAGAAGATGTGGATTCATCCTCTGTGTCACTCCAGGTATCAGCAACAAAGCCCTTCTCCTTCCTTTTCTGTTTGCTGGAGGAACGCATGCTGTATGATTTTCTCCTGGAGTCCTCTCTTCTTCTTTATTTCTTCTGATTCTCTGGACACTCTGAGATGAAGTGTTCAGGCTTCCTGCACCCAAAACGTACTACTTCTTTAGTAGGATTTTTATCATACCTGGGCTTATCATCCTGCCTGGATGATTTTCTCCTGAAGTCCTTTCTTGCCATTTTGTAAAATCTCTTGGCAAAGAGACTCATTAGTTCTTCATTTACTATTGAAGCTTCAGTCTCTTCACCATTCTTGAATGCTATGTTGTGCTCCTTTCTTGCTGGAGGAGGAGTCCTTTATTTTGCAGCTTCTCTAGACTTTATCAGCTGCTCATAGGATTTGAGTTTTCCCAATAGAGATTCTGTGGAAATCTCATTTAAACTCCTGGCCTCCTTGATTGGCCAGATCCTGGAATCCTATGAGCTTGGGAAGCAAATGAGGATCTTATTATTCACTTCAGTAAGAGTGATGTCCTTGTCTAAAGTCTTCATCTCATTGATTATTGAGATCAATCTATTGTACATGTCAGCAATAGATTCTACTCATCCTTCTTGAAGTTCTCATATTGGGAAATGAGAGTTGATCTTCTATCTTTCCTCTCATCAGCAGAACCATCTACCATTTGGTTAAGAGAGTCCCAAATGTCCTTGGCTGATGTGTATTCAGCCACCTTCTGGAAGATGTCATCAGACATATTCTGAGCCAGAATATTCATGGCCTTTGCATCAACAATCATGGCCTTCTTCGGAGCATCTGTCCACTCAGGTGGTGGAACAGCATGTGTGCTTGATGTTGAGGTAGATTCAATTGGTTGAGGAGGACATGTCAAAATGGAATTGTAGATGTTCTCATCAATGGAATTCATATAAATCTTAATTCTTGCCTTTCAGATGGCAAACTTATTCAAGTTGCACACTAGAGGACTGGTGCTTGCATAATCCTTGTTCTGTGCCATCCTGTGAAAATAAATATAAGAAAAATAAAAAATTAGATCTAACACTGGATCTTTTGGCTCAAGGGTTAGCTTGTACAGACAAAGGAACCTGCTCTGATACCAATTAAAAGTGAGGGTTAGACTTGATATACTCTAGAGGTGGGGGGGGGGGTGAATAGAGTATCTGAAAACTATTTGTTGTTTACAAAATTATCAGAATAAAGCAACTAGTATACAGAGTAAGCGAAGTAGAAACCTAATATATCTTAACCTAACACAGCCACAACAGAACTAAACTAATCGATCACAGACACAGCAAGAGCAAAAGAAAAAGGGCAACCAGACGACACAAGAACTTTATAGTGGTTCCCCAACCTGGGTACATCCAATCTTCTACCACCCTAGTAGGAATCCACTACAGGTTTTGACTAGGTGACTGCCACCAATGAGCTTTGATCAGGTGCTCAAAAACCACCTCAAGTTTTTTGATCAGGTGACTTGCAATCAAGGAATCACTTTTGAAGGGAGTTAAAGAAACCTTTGTACAATGAGGGGGTAAGAGAGTTATGGTGTCTTCTCCTTCTCAAATCAACTGAGAAGACTAGTGGATCTTTGATATTGACAATGCTCCCCCTGAGATATTGAACTCATGAAGACTTGAGCTTTGCTTCAGGGTGTAGGTCTTCTATCTTTAGCCTTGACTAGAAGAGATGCAGGAACTTCTTGAATGATAGAGATTTTGTTGTTCTTGAAGAATATGGGAGTGAAGGTTAAAGAAGACTCTTGATTTGTAATGAATGTTCTTCTTCTTCACCAATCATAACGTCCTACACAGAGCATTCTAGCGGAAGCAGATTAACAAGTTACAATAAAGAACCCAGCACAAAAGCATGAACGTCCACTAATACCAAATTAGGAATGTTGTACATACACCAGTACTGGCCTTAAGGCCTTACAAAATGGTTTACTTAATATTACATGATTTACAAACCACGGCACGCAGGCCGGTCATACATGAATAAAGCAGTAAACACTCCAAATAGGCCTTCGAGGGCCGGCTTTGCAATTTGGGCTTTAGCCTACTATTGACCGTTTGGTCCAGCAGCACCTGCAAGCAACATAACCACCGCACGGTGGCAAACAAAAAGGCAACGGTCAGCAATGCTGACCAAATTATAACGATCCCTCCCCCAACTCGGGGCGGCGATGCTCCTTCCCTGCAATTTTATTAGCACAAGCGAGAAATATAATAATACTCATTTTATCACAGGCGTAGGCTCACACGGCCACACACCCCGTGCACTCAGGGAACATTCTCGGTGAACACAGTCTAAGTCTGCCGACTCACCATCATCCCTTTGGACGGCCAAGCAATGAGCAGTTTGTCTTCCCGACATGGGTCACAGTAATTAAAACCATTGAATGTCGAAGACTCTCATCTATGCCAACGGCTCTAATCTGAACGACATAGAATGAGTACGGTTCCATCTAACCTGTGCTCACAACGCAACGGTAATTTAAACCATATGCACCCGCAACGGTAATTTAAACCATATACGCAGGTCAAACTTTTCCCGAGTCCCGTTTCCATCACAATTCACATAACTAGATTATGTTCGAGTTGGCTCTCAAGCAACCAAGTTGGCCAGATCACGCATCCACCCAGTTTTTTGGGTGCACCTTAGGGTTAATCCCCAAGGCTCCCTGTTGCAATCTACCACATAGAAAACCCAAAAAACAAACAATCGCACGGAGTCTTCTCCGGCATTTATGCAATGCAACATCAACGATCCAGACCAACATGTCCGGGTAGGCTTCACACATCATGCCTATGTCTGTTCTCGCTTACGGACTCTAAACAACGGGGACTTTACATATCTACCCAAAGGAACGCCTCCAACCCACCGCAAACTCGCGAGAGCGGGCTTCCTATGCAAAGAAGGAGAGCTACACATGCTCAAGGAGAGAATCATTACCCTTGCGTTCTTCTTTGGTGCCATGGAAAAGTAAGCGGATGAAAAGCACCGCACTAGCTTTGCCTTCGTGGATCCGGAGTCGGCTCGAGATTCGGAGCTTCGAAGCTACTCCAATGGCCGAATCTAGCTCCTTATTCCTTCCTTGGCTCTCCTCTCTCTGTAAGCTTTAGAAAGATAAGCACTCATGTAAAAGTGAGGTTTTCTAAGGCCCAATCCCGGTTATATCCCATCAGGAACAACCCCCAGTCGTTGGATCACCAATTAAAGAAATGAACGGCTTTGATTCGGGACTGAAATGTCCAATCTGGACCGAACACGGCTTGGCACACGCCCGTGTCCAGGGCCGTTGAAAGAAAACGGTTGTTAACCTAAATCACCTAGAGGGGGGTGAATAGGTGAGTTGTGCGTCTTTTGCGGAATAAAAGATAATTAGAGAATAGCACAGAACTATCTACCAATATCACAGACGACACAAGATTTATAGTGGTTCCCCAACCTTGGGTACATCCACTTTCCCTCACCGATCTAGCAATCAACTAGACTCGGCTACTCCACTATCTCGGATCAAAAATCGATCCTACCCTCGGAACAAAGTTCCTACAAACTCGATCCAAACAAGGGGATCTACACTTTGGAAGATAACACTTCCTACAAACTCGGAGTGAAAAACTCATACACTCGGAGAAACTTTCTACTACAAGATTAATAAAGTTTTGGAAAATTATACAAACAGTAAACCCAATCAGATCTGATGAAATGGCCAGAAAACTTCTTCTTATGGACTTTGCAGCACTATCAGAAATTGGTGAAGAGAGTCTCGGCCTAGATCTGGATCTTCTAGCTTTTACAGAATCAGAGAGAGAAGATGAACGGTGATGTCGATCTCGATCTGTAACTTTCTTCAGAATGAATCCTCTGACCTTAGAAGCAGTGGCCGGAGAAGATGGTGGCGGCGGCGGCTTCCATTTCGGGAAAATAGGGAGGAGTCGGCTGAAGAATTTTTCTCGAAATAAAATGACAAGAAAGCTTGGAGAATACTTAGGGTTTGTCATTTTCTGATAAGACCTTATATAGGAGAGACTAACGGTCATAATCGGTCATAATGGTGTACACGTGGACCAATCATGTCGCGTGATTTTAAAATCCCGTCAGAAAAAGGACTTAGACAAATTTCAGAAAAGGTTCAGCCAACTACACGAGTAAGTGAATAGCTACTCGAGTAGTTGAATAACTACTCGAGTACATGAAGGAGAACATACTCGGGTATATAAAGATAGGCTACTTGAGTGGATAGAAATCAATTACTTGAGTAAGCAGGAAGAACTACTCGAGTATGTAGAGTGACTTACTCGAGTTCATAAAGGATCTACTCGAGTACAGGAAAAACTACTCGAGTATATTATATAAACTACTCGAGTACATGAAGTACTACTCGAGTGGGATACTTAGAAAAATTCTGAAGATGTCAGCAAACAACTACTCGAGTAGTTGAACTAAACTACTCAAGAGGAAGTAATCTACTCGAGTAGGTGAAAGTTCTACTCGAGTAAAAGACTTAGAACATTCTGGAGAGGAAAAGTTCAAGGTACACGAGTGGAACACGATCTACTCGAATAGGTATAATGAACTACTCGAGTATGATTATGTCTACTCGAGTATGTGAGTATACTTACTCGAGTCCATGACTTAGAAAAATTTTGATGAGTGAAGCTTTTAATACTCTGGTATAATGAGTAATCTACTCGAGTTTATAAGCATGCTACTCGAGTATATGACTATGTCTACTCGAGTACATGACTTAGCTACACGAGAGATACTCTTAAGTACTCGAGTACAAGGTTTCTTTACTCGAGTAAATTATGCCCAAACTACTCGAGTAGTTATAGACCTACTCGAGAAAAAGACTTGGAGATTTTTTGATGCTGGAAAACTGTTTCTTCTAGAGTAGTCAACTTCCAATTCCTTTCCCAAGTCCAATAGCTTGAATATGAAGTGTATCCCAATAGAGAGACCACACATGAGTCAACACCTTGGAATATGCAATGAGGGATTACATTGCATAGTTCCTGTGTTTGGTGACCCACTGTGGACTGACATTGGTCTACACTTCCCAGTGAAATTCCTGCAAACATATAACTCAAACCAAGCATCAAATACAACTTAATTCATCTTAGTTCCAGGGTGACTTCATCAAATCTGGGTTAATGTGGATGTAATACCCAACAATCTCCTCATATTTGTTGAAGTCAGAACCCTTTACACTAAGGTGAATTATGGACATAAAAGAAACCAAGTAGAAAAACATGAGCAGGTAAGCAATGGACAATGAAGAGGATAATTAGACAGGAATGAAGAATTGTATATATGTAACTTTCCAAAAACATCAAGTCTACAACTTGTCATTTCAATCTCTCATCATCTTTTAGGTTTAGGCTTGGGATTGCTGCTTATCCATCTTTTCTTGCTGTCTTTTTAGATAGCTGAATGGCTTGGGGAGATATTTAGGAGGCCTTGGAGGAGCAGCAGGGTTATTTCTCCCAAACTCTCCGTCATGGATCTTCCTTTTTAGCATTGATTTCTCATATAACTACCACTCCTGGGAATTGTAGTGAATGCTCATGTTCTCATTGTGATCCATAACTAGGCTAAGTGTGTCCAAAATTAGAGACTTTGGGGTTGGAGACCAAGCTTCAGCATGTTCAGTGGCTTTGGAAGGAGCAGTCCTGCTAGCAGAGGGGCCTTCACCATACTTCCTTTTCTTCTTGTAGGTTCTAATCTCTAGAGGAGCTTGAAGGAATATATCAGCAGAATCTTCTTCCCAGCCTGGAACATAAGTGTCTGGAGGAGCAACTGAGTCTCCAGGCTTGGGAGAGAAGGTAGGTTGCAGAGGAACAGCTGGGGAAGTGACATCTGTAGCTAGAAAGTTGAGATGATGGGGAATGATGTTTGGGTCAACTGCAAGGTCTGGCAAGATCTGATTGTGCATCTAGACAGTAGTGTCATATGTGTGAAATTTGATACTCTGTATCTAGGCTAGCACATCAGCATGAATGGTCTTCACATGAGCTTCCCATTCATCTGTCTTCCGAGCAGCAGATTTTTCTACCTGTTCTTTGAGTTCTCTTTGAGTTCTTTTATCAAACCCTCCCCCTTTCTGATTTCAACAGAGAGCTGGGCTATAGCATCATCTTTGAAAATACCTACTTCTTCACAGATCTTCATCTTGTTGGCTTCATTCCTCTTGTCTAGTTCTATCTGATTGTTTGTCAGGGTGATACCTTGTTCCATAACATTTCCAACACTGGTGATAGTGTGGTCAAGGGCTTTGCCACCAAGTTGAAATAAGTACTTTAGTCTGTCAGTGTTATGCTAAATTTCAGTAATGCCTCTGCTCATATCAGTCTCAAGAGCAGTTACCTTGTCAGTGACTACCTTTAGAGAGGTGTCAAAATAATTTCTCTGTTCTTGAAGAAGAAGTGCAATACTTTGCAGCAAATCTGAGGAGGAAGAGATTGTAGCAGCAGTAGAGGGAGCAGCAGTAGGGATAGGATGAGTTACCCAAGGAGCTATTTCTTCAATGATGATAGAGCTGAGAGCTCTGGTGGTATGAATTATAGCATCCCTTTCTTCTGTATCATGGGGAAGGGAGAAATCTAGGTTTCGGAGAGGGGCCTCAGCAGGCTCTGGAGAGGTCTCATCAGAAATAAGAATGGTGTCTTGCCCGTCTTTTGGGGGATCTGGAGATGGTGTTGGAGTCCTGGCTAGAGAATGGGCAGGAGACTGTGCTGGAGTGGAGTCCTGGGGACATTCAGAGGTTGGAGCTGGAGGAGGTAGAGGAGGAATGGGCATCACTTCTTTATAAAGCTCTGCAATCATAGCATCTATGGCAGCAGCTGTGGACAGAAGAGTGTCTTGAGGTATTTGATCTGAAGGAGTGGCTGGACTCTGTGGAGTATGAGGTAGGGGAGGAATTTCTGGCTGAGGAGAGGGCTGCCTGACTTGGCTAGAAGGAGCATGCTCCCCCTCACTTGGTGCACCAGAGGAGCTGGCCACGTGATGAGGAGAGGGAGATGGAGTCCTGCCCTCTACAGCTGGAACTTCTGAAAGCTTGGCAGCTTGGGCAGAATTCTTTAGCTTGAGATCCCATCTCTGAATGGAAGAGATGGAGACCTTCTTCATGTGGTGAAGTGGGGTCCCTTTGGAGAAGTTGAAGACCTCAGGATTTGTTGCATGGAGGAGCAGAGAGATAATTCTGGCATAGTTGGGGGATTTCAAGCTGTCCTTGATTTTATCCAGAATCAGCATACCAAATTGATATTTCTTGCGGCAGACAATTGCTTGCATTATATCGAAGAAATATAAGGGAATGTATCTGATGGAGTGAGTCTTGCACAGTAGAATTTTGCCAATAATGTCAACTAGAAATTTTCCTTCAGCGTTCATGTCTGACCTTTTAATATACTGAGCGTCAGGAGAAATGCCACAGAAAAGGGCTGTTCAGTCAGAGTCTTCATCATCTAACTCATCTTCTTCATCGACAATCGGCATTCGGAGAAGCTGAGAGATAGAGGTCTTGGTGAACTTAAGTTTCAAACCCTTCACTTTGGATTTTAGGACTTTCCCATTCCTTCTTACCTTGAGATTGGAAAAGAATTCGGAAACTTCGGGGAATAAAACACGACAGGGTTACTGGAGAATGAAGGAGAGACCGGCGGTGTCGAGAAGGATGAGGAGGTTTTGGAAGTCATCGGAGAGCTCTGCAATACCTGCAGTGACTAGTTCTGAGCCCACGCCGATCTTGGAAGAAGCCGCCATGGATGCGATAGACTGGAAGAAGTGAGAGAGGCGGTTCTGCAACAGCGGCGGAGGAGAGTAGGCGAAGCGGCCGAGTAGACGAAGCGACAGAGGGTACTCGAGAGAAAGAAATAATGTTGTGTAGGTTTGGGTTTTCGGAATTCCATATAGATAATTCGTAAATTACCGCTAATTAATTTAAAGGAAGAGGCGGCATTTAGCCTTGGGTGGCGAATAGAACAAATTTCAAAAAATGGGAAACAGAACACGAGAAAGAGATACAATACTCAAGTAGGTAAGTGAGTTACTCGAGTAGGTCGTCAGGAGTTACTCGAGTTGGTCTGCAGAGAGTACTCGAGTAGGTGGAGAAAAATACTCGAGTAGATAGGTGACTTACTCGAGTAGGTAAGTGACTTACTCGAGTAGGTCAGTAGATACTCGAGTAGGCACATTATTATACTCGAGTAAGTAGAGAAGAGTACTCGAATTTGTTAGCTGTTACTCGAGTAGGTCTGCCTTGACTCGTGTAGGGAAGTCACATACTCTAGTATGTCTTATGCTTCTCGAGTTGAATTTTGAAAAAGTGGAGAAGAAGTAGATTTTGACTGACCCCTTGCAATTCCTTGCTTCTTAGTCATCCATCCTTCTTTAGTCCTCTTTGTTGAGCATCCTAAGCTCTATCTTGAAGAACGAGAACTTGGTCTCGTCCAGCGGCTTTGTGAAGATATCTGCAACTTCCTTATCTATAGGCAATATTTGAGATCTATGTCTCCATGCTCCACATGTTCCCGGATGAAGTGATACCTTAGCTCGATATGCTTTGTCTGGCTGTGGGAGACTGGATTGTTGGCTATTGCAATTGCGCTGGAGGAGTCACAGTACAAGGGAATATCCTTGAACTGCAGGTTGTATTCCACGAACTGATTCTTTGTCCATAGCAATTGTGCGCAACAACTGCCTGCAGAGATATACTCTGACTCGGCCGTTGAGATTGCGACACAGTTCTACTTCTTGCTACTCCAGGAGATTAGCCTTCTTTCGAAGAATTGGCAAGTCCCTGAGGTGCTTTTTCGGTCGTCTTTGCTACCTACAAAATCTGCATCTGAAAATTCAATTAGTTCGTTGTCATTACTTCTTGGGTACCATAAGCGAAGATTTGGTGTGCCTTTAAGGTATCTCAGGATCCGCTTTGCAGCATCGTAATGAGATTCCTTAGAGTTCACCTGAAATCTAGCACAGACACATGTTGAAAACATTATATCAGGCCTACTGGCAGTAAGGTAGAGCAAGGATCCAATTATGCTTCTGTACTTGATTTCATCAAAAGGTTTCCCTTTTTCATCCTTATCCAGAGACATAGTTGAGCCCATTGGAGCCCTCATGGAGGTTGCATTCTCCATTCTGAATTTCTTAATTAGCTCTTTGGTGAACTTGGTCTGTGAGATGAAAATTCCATCTTCAGATTGTTTCACCTGAAGCCGTAAAAAATACTTCAGCTCGCCCATACTGGTCATTTCAAACTTCCCTTGCATAAGTTTTGAGAACGTTTTGCAGAGGTTGTCATCTGTAGAGCCAAAAATAATATCGTCGACATAGATTTGCACTAGCAAAATCTTGCCTTTTATTTCCCTAAGAAATAATGTCTTGTCTATCTTTCCCCTTGTGAACTTGTTCTCGAGTAGAAATGTAGACAACGTTTCATACCAAGCTCTAGGAGCTTGTTTCAGACCATATAGGGCCTTGTGCGGAAAATAGACATGATCAGGAAAGTTAGGATCAACGAAACCTGGGGGTTGTTCCACATACACTTCCTCCTTTATGTTACCATTTAGGAAGGCCGACTTCAAGTCCATCTGATAGACGGTGAAGCCCTTGAAAGCAGCATATGCTAGGAACAACCATATTGCCTCCAGCCTCGCCACCGGAGCATATGTCTGGTCGAAGTCGATTCCTTCTTCTTGACGATAGACTTTCGCGACGAGTCTGGCCTTATTCTTTATGATCATCCCATCTTCATCCATCTTGTTTCTGTAGACCCATTTTGTTCCAATGATGTTCTTTCCTTTGGGTCTTGGAACCAGCATCCACACATTACAGCGCTTGAACTGATTTAGCTCTTCTTCCATTGCCATTATCCATGATGCGTCTGAGTTTGCTTCCTCAAATTTCTTTGGTTCAACCTGTGAGAGAAAACTCAAATGAAGATTCTCATTAGTTGTACCTCTCGGAGTTCTGACACCATCCCGGCGATCTCCTATGATCTGGTCCATGGGGTGATCCTTCAGATGTCTGAGCTCTAGAGTTCTTGCATCTGGATTATCTTCAAGCGCTGGAGTGATTTCTTCATCATGGATGACTTCTTCATTTTGATTATTAGCCTCTCCAATAGGAGTTGGAGTGGTGATCTTAATGAACTTCTCGCTTTTGTCTTCGGACGGATCATCCAAGCTAGCTTCTTTCAGCTTTTCACCTGCATTTTTAATGAGCACACTAGACGGATTGCTTTGCAGCAAGCTCGTCTCATCAAATACAACATGTATCGATTTTTCCACCACCAGGGTTTCTCTATTAAATATCCTATATGCCTTACTATGGCTACTATATCCTACAAAAATACCTTCAAAGCTCTTTTCACTGAACTTGGTGGTATGATACTTACCATTGTTAAGTACGAAGCATTTACAGCCAAAGATTCTAAAGTATGAGACTGTTGGTTTCCTGCCTTTCAGAAGTTCGTAAGGTGTCTTATTGTGGTCTTTGTTTATGAGTGCTCGATTTTGCACGTGGCACGCAGTGTTAACGGCCTTAGCCCAGAAGTACTCCGGTAGTGAAGCGTCACTCAACATGGTCCTGCAGGCCTCTATGAGTATTCTGTTCCTTCTCTCAGCCACTCCATTCTATTGTGGAGTACGAGGAGAGGAAAACTCATGAAAGATACTAAAGCTTTCACAGAATTCTGTCATGGCCTGAGATTTGAACTCTGTTCCGTTGTCACTTCTGATTTTGTCTATGGAGCAGTTGTATTCATTCTGGACTTGCCTGACAAAATTAGTAAAGATGTCGAAGGTATCAGACTTGTGTTTCAGAAAGAACACCCACGCAAAGCGCGAGTAGTCATCAACAATTACCAATGTATAGTCCTTACCTCCCAAACTTCTAATCTGCAGTGGACCAAACAAGTCCATGTGCAATAGATGGAGACATCTGTTTGAGTCTTTGCCAATAATGCTTTTAAAGGTAGCCCTTGTTTGCTTGCCTTTTACGCATGCATGACAAGGTTCGTCTTTGATGTATTTGACATTTGGGGCATCACGTACTAAGTTCATTGAAAATAGTTTATAAATGGTTTTGAAATTAATATGTTCTAGTCTCTTGTGCCATTGGTCACCAAGAGACGGACTATCTTTTGCTAAAAGACACACTGGTGTAGAGGAATCTATACAGATGAAATTTAAACAGAAAATATTCCTGCTTCGAGTGCCGGATAGAATCGTTTCCATATTGTCAACAGATTTTATCAAGCACTTATTAGCATGGAACTCAACTATGTATCCTTTATCACAGAGTTGGCTTATGCTAATGAGATTGTGTTCCAATCCTTCGACATAGGCCACATCCGAGAAGGATACATTGCCGTTAGTAATCATACCATAGCCTCTAGTAATTCCACGGTCTGAACCTCCAAAGATGACCTTTGGTCCGTTCATGACTGGAGTAAAGTTTTGAATGAGGCTTCTAGTACCGGTCATATGCCGAGAGCATCCGTTGTCCAAGTACCAGATAGGTGTTTTGTTGGCCTTTGGACATCCCTGCAATAATAATCAATTTGCCTTAGGAACCCAAACACGTTTGGGTCCTTGGCCTCGGTTTAGCGTGCTCCCCCTACGAGTGTTAGCATTATGAGCGGTCTTTCTCATATTGCTGACATGAGGGATTGCAGCGTTTCTGGAATTGAACCAGCAATCTATGGCGAAGTGACCAACCTTGCCACAGCACCAATAGTCAAATCGGTTGTACCTTTGCCTCAAGATCTCCTGCTTGACCTTTTGGAACTTTGGTCTAGCAGGGGTAGCATTCTTGGAGGGAGATGCCTCATGATTATGGCAATCGCATGGCTTCTTCTCCTTTATGGGCTTCTCTACAACCGGCTTTGCCTTTGGTGCCTTCTTGAAGTTATGCCCATGATTGAAAGGGCCATAGCTCTGAAGAATAACTTCTTCATAAGGTGCCTTAAAGACACTTTCGCGAAAGTTTCGGGGTCGAGCCCATCCTTGATAGTGGGACTTTGGCTCTACATAAGTAGGCCTAGCAAAGTGCCCGTATGATGAGTCAAAATCAAACTCATTTGATGGAAAGATGACCTTTTTGAATGTAGTTTGATTTTGAGGGGCTTTTCCCTTTTCTTCGGCTGAGGCCTTTTTGGCGGCCTTATTTTTCCTCTGATTCTTGTTTCTCCTAGAGGATTTACTAGGAGCTACTTCATGGCGTAGTCCACCTCCCTTGGCCTTTGCTGAGAATTCAGCAACGAATGGAAGATATGTCTTGGGCTTCGAGAAACTCTCAACAAGTTTCCTTTCAGCCGCAAGTTCGGCTTCCAATCCCTTGATGATCTTCTCCTTAAGGTCAAGGTGCTCAAGAGTCTTGTTGTATTTTTCAATAGCATTATTGAAGTTTTCTTCGAGGGAGTTAGTCTTTGCGACTTTCTCTCTCAAGATGTTCTCTTCGGCTTTTAGAGACTTGATCTCTTTAGCCTGGGTCTTCACGACTCGACGATATTTGTCGTAAGCCATGATTAACTCCTTGTACTGGGCCATTAATTCTGACTCATCGTCAGAGGAGCTACCCTCGCAATCATGTTCAGAGACTTCAGACTCTGAAAGAGGGGTATGAGAGTTTACCTTCCCAGTGAACTGGGGCTCTTGTTCATCATCTGTTTGAGCCATTAGCCCAAAGTAAGCTTCTTCTTCTTCGCTTGACTCAGACGAGTCGGAGTCGCTAAGAGTCTTGCTCCTTTCGGCTATGAGGCTCTTCTCTTTCCTTTTCTTGTTGTGTGAGGATTTCTTGTCTTCTCTTCTACCACCCTCCATCTTCTTGTGAGGGCAGTTAGCAATGACGTGACCTGGCTTATTACAGCAATAACAAATGATGTCAGTTGAAACGTATTTGTTCTGTTTAGTATTATAACTTTCGTGGCTGCTTGAGCCTTTTCTTTGTCGATCGTCATCGCCCCGCGATCTTCTGTATGAGGCATCCTTGCCTTTCCATTGTTTCTTTTTATTGAGAAACTTCTTGAATTGTCTTGAGAGTAAGGAGAACTCTCCTTCAGATAGTTCAGAGCCTGAGGTGCTAGGCTCTGATGTTTCTTCTTCTTCATCAACTTCTGGAGCTGGAGCGGGGGAGGCAGCCTTAGTCTTTCTGGAGGTGTCTGCCTTTAGAGCGACAAATTTCTCCTTTAGTGCACACGTGCCTTTCTCTTCTTCAGCTTTTCTTGTATTGATTTGGAGTTCATAAGACATAAGCTTTCCAAAGAGATTTTGCGGGTCCGTTTCAGCTAGCTTCCCGAACTCACTGATGGCGCATACCTTGTTATCCCATTCCTTGGTTAGGGATCTCAAGAACTTGTCGTTCAGTTCTCCGTTGGTGAAGACATGGCCATACACCCTTAGGCCATTCACAATTTTGAAGAAGTTTTCAAATGTGTCGGCAATTGTTTCCTTGTTCCCTTGTCGGAATGCTTCATATTTTTGGTTGAGAAGGGATCTCCGATCATCCCTTACTTCTTCAGTTCCTTCCATTAAAGTGTCTAAGGAATGCCACATCTCCTTAGCTGATTGACAGTGAATCAAATTCTGCAGCATTGAGTCATCGACTGCACTCGCTATAATATTCTTATCTTTCTTGTCAAGGGAGACAAGTGCAATCTCGTCTTTGTCGAGATCCATTAGCTTTTTGGGAACTTTCTTGGTAGGGTCGATAGTGGACACAGTCATGGGAACGTAAGGACCTTCTTCAACGATCATGAAGATCCTTGGATCCACAGCTTCCATGAAAAATTTTATCCATTCTTTCCACATGGGAAAGTTATTTTTGTTGCACAGTGGAAGCTTGGCGAAATCTTTGCCCTTGTCCATTTTATGGTAGAGTCTTTCAGACAACAGATTTGGATCTGATCAAGGTGTTAACCTTTTGACGATCAACATCCCTCTGATACCAATTGAAAGAAAACGGTTGTCAACCTAAATCACCTAGAGGGGGGGGGGGGGGTGGATAGGTGAGTTTTGTGTCTTTTGCGGAATAAAAGATAATTAGAGCACAACACAGAACTATCTACCAATATCACAGACGACACAAGATTTATAGTGGTTCCCCAACCTTGGGTACATCCACTTTCCCTCACCGATCTAGCAATCAACTAGACTCGGCTACTCCACTATCTCAGATCAAAAATCGATCCTACCCTCGGAACAAAGTTCCTACAAACTCGATCCAAACAAGGGGATCTACACCTCGGAAGATAACACTTCCTACAAACTCGGAGTGAAAAACTCCTACACTCGGAGAAACTTTCTCCTACAAGATTAATAAAGTTTTAGAAAATTATACAAATAATAAACCCAATCATATCTGATGAAATGGCCAGAAAACTTCTTCTTATGGACTTTGCAGCACTATCAGAAATCGGTGAAGAGAGTCTCGGCCCAGATCTGGATCTTCTAGCTTTTACAAAATCAGAGAGAGAAGATGAACGGTGATGTCGATCTCGATCTGTAACTTTCTTCAGAATGAATCCTCTGACCTTAGAAGCAGTGGCCGGAGAAGATGGTGGCGGCGGCGGCTTCCGTTTCAGGAAAACAGGGAAGAGTCGGCTGAAGAATATTTCTCGAAATAAAATGACAAGAAAGCTTGGAGAATACTTAGGGTTTGTCATTTTCTGATAAGACCTTATATAAGAGAGACTAACGGTCATAATCGGTCATAATCGTGTACACGTGGACCAATCATGTCGTGTGATTTTAAAATCCCGTCAGAAAAAGGACTTAGACAAATTTCAGAAAAGGTTCAGCCAACTACACGAGTAAGTGAATAGCTACTCGAGTACTTGAATAACTACTCGAGTACATGAAGGAGAACATACTCGGGTATATAAAGATAGGCTACTTGAGTGGATAGAAATCAATTACTCGAGTAAGTAGGAAGAACTACTCGAGTATGTAGAGTGACTTACTCGAGTTCATAAAGGATCTACTCGAGTACAGGAAAAAC